>OY776302.1:32511726-33111726 GCA_963675345.1 Trididemnum clinides | reverse complement strand
TGTAATACAGAGGAAATAGCCAAATACAGTCATTTGTTTTGCTAAATCTCTTAATATTTTAATCATCCGAATTAAATAAGTTAAATGCTAAAATATTTAGCAAATTGCATGCTGGAATTTTGTACATCACAGGCTTTTTTTAAGATCTTTAAAAATGTTACATTAAGTTTTGAAAACATTATGTGCCATATAGGGCTGTTCAAAAATACACTTTTTTCAAAAAACTAATAGGCGACCTCTAGAGTTGTTCCAATTCATGAAAAATGAACCTTCAAAAACTTTAGCTGTATTGGTTAAGATTTAGCGGTATGAATCCACTATAAATGTGGTTGTATCATGTGGAAAAATTACAAAAACAGTCTTAACATTTAAGCAAGATGTCATGGAACCATATATAACCAAATAAATTTTTTGAATGGTCTTGCTTATTTGTTGCAATCAGAAAATTGTTCTGTTTGACTCTTTCTAAGCGATTTGGTGAAGAATTGAAAAACCATCAAGTACTTGGGCACTAGGGAAGAGATAGATATGGTAAATTACAATTTAAACCAGAATATTTTACATATGTACATATTTATTCAATACCATTGGCTGAATACATGCAAAATTTGTTTATTGGTTCTGCTGTTCTAGCTAAGTTTAAACCCGTAGACTGTCTTTACATGTTCATTGATTTGCCTTTTTTGCTTTGTTTTTTGGTTCTCAATAAATCTGCTCAAACATTTAAAAAAACTTAAGCTTTTTATAATTTGGGCATAAAAAGCTATAACTTATGACTGGCAATGAATATTTTGCTCCTGGGGCTAGAACCCATGTTTTGGTAGCTTTGATGCAATAGCCAATGTAATGGCTCTGTCGTCTGATCAGTGATTAGATGCACTGCATTAAGGTGGAATAAATGAATTTAAATTGAGAATTATTTACCAGTTGCCATTAAAAAACTTACCTTTTCCACAGCAATGTTGAAGAAATAAACTGGAAAATATTTAATTTTAAAATGGATTAGTCCATATATATTTAAAAATGCCAAACAAATTTTCCTGTCAAACACAATTTTTAAAAACGCCAAATTTTCTAAAATTCTCCATGAAAAACGTCAAGGTGGCAACCCTGACCATGAATGTGCAATGTTGAACTAAGTCCTATTTCTTATCTATTTCAATAACTTTTAACTCCTAGTTCTGTTTTTAGCTAAAAGCAAAAGAAAATTTTACCTCTGAGCCTCCAAAAGTAAATTTTGCAGTGCTCTGCCATATATGTAGTTTGTTTGCATCAATTTTTCCATATTCAGTTGTCATATAACATCAATTCATTTATGAATAAGTAGTGGTAGTAGTAGTAGTAATAGTAGTTATTCGGTTTCTTTTGTGGAGATGGCCAGATTCCCCCCTCCCCTATCTCTCGCAATTGTTCATACCCAATCTCTCCACTTTGCTTAATTTAGGGCATCCTCTTTAAACCAACCCTTTCTGTTTCATCTTTCACTTGCTTCCTTTAGGTCTTCTTTGGCCTTTCTCACTTTTTCTTGACACTCACTTCCAGACGTAGAACAATGCTTAAAACTCTGTTGTCATCCCTCCTCAGCACATGTTCATCTAATTTGATTTGCTATTACTAACCCATCTCCAGTTTCCTTCAATCTCAGCATGTTCTTCAGTCGTCTTACTGTTTGCAACTTTTTGATCGTACATGCCTCTCTTAGTTCTCCTTGAAATTGCTTTTTCATTTTCTTTTATATGCCATGTCTTGTTTTGATTCAGTATTGCTGATCTTACTCAACAACAATAAACAACTGGGTGACCAAAAAAAAACCAGAACTCATACAAATTTTTGTTAAATTGCACAAAAATCTAGTAAACTTCAGGAACTTTGTAGATTTTAAACTTCAGTCTGTGTACAATAATTTTCCAAAGTTTCAGTCATTAAAGTCCCTTCACATAAAACTCATGTTGTTTCCAAAATAGGCTCCAAATGACTTGCATACGTTGTGAAAAATTGTCAATTACTTAAACACATCCTTTAAATATTTCACTGATTTTGGCTGTGATTGCTGCCTTTAATGTACCAATTATTTAAGGATTGTTCTGATATACATTACTTTTGAGGTACAACCAAAAATAAAAATGTGGGGGATTCAAGTCTGGTGAATGTGATGCTCACTCTACTTCACACTTCCTGATGATCAGTCTCTCCTAAAATTTCTCTCTCAGCTAGGCTAGGGAGTTATTTGATGTGTGGGAGGTGGCCTCATCTTGCTGGATCCACTTCTTATCGATTTATTGTGCCCCAGTGATGCCCAAAACTTTGTTGGCACTTTCACAAAATGCTCCATACTCATCGTTCGTGGTCTCTTATTTTCGTCCTTGAATCAATATGGGCCAATGATGCCTTTTTAGAGATTGTTACCCATGCTGTGCACTTTGCAGAGTGTAAAGACCTTTGTATTACATTCTCTGGGGCAGCTGTACCTCAATAAACACTATTTTTACTGTTTACATGTCCTGAGACCAGAAAGTGTAGTTTGTCAGAGGACCAAAGATGGTTCAAGAAGCCAGGATTGATTTCAATAGTGTCACAAAACCATTCAAACGTGGTTACACGTTTTTCCATGTCCACTTCTAATAATTTTTGCTGTATTTGAATTTGGTAAGGATACAAATGAATGCCTTCTTTAGAACAAGCTGCAAAGGTTCTTGAGAGATTTGCAGCAATTAACTGTGTCGTCTAAGTGATTTTTAGGGCTCTAGCTGACCAAATTTCACACAGCATCAATATTTCTTTGCGTCTCAGCACTCACTGTCCAATTAGAATAAGTATCCCTCAGATCTTTTGAATTTAGATTTTGCACAGTCCCATGCTCTCTAAACTTCTAAATTTGGTCAAAAATTCTGCTTTTTGATGGAGCATGATGATACTGAAACTTTCTCCAAAAACTTTCTTGCAGTACTTTGTATGAATTGTTAGAAAAATAGGCCTCCATGCAAAATGTCTTCCCTTTGGTTGATCAAGACATGAAGAGAAAAACTTGCAATTTTTCATGCACTAAGTCTACTACTGCAACCGTAAAAAAAGAAAAGAGGAGTAATTAAAATTAAAAATTTTATTCATATATTTGTGGGTTCTGTTTTTTTTTTTGGTCACTTTCTACCTTTTTCTTCACAGGAAATCTATTTCCAAGTGATAGCTCTTCACATTCCCTAAATCTTACCCAACCAATTTTTACTCTTCACAATCAAAAGCATTTGTTCTGTCTCCTAAATAGCAAAATCTATTGACTAATGCCACTTCATTGCACAACTTCTTAATCAAATTCACCATTCCTTTCGTTATTTCACTACATCTTGAACAAACAAATGCAATGCCAACCTGGCGGTAACTCTCTTTATTTTTGCACATCTGCCATGAACCTAGTTTCCATATTTTGTGCACAACACTGAATTGGCCATCACTCTCCATCACGTGATTGAAAAAACACTTCAATTGTGTGATAATTATTAAGAGCAAAATTTATCATGTATTGAGATCCCAAGAGCCATCAATGTTGCATGACATGAGTTATACACTTCTGACGTTTTGAATGCTAGGTGTGTTGGATAGTGCCTTTTTCAGCATAGACTGTTGTCTTTTACTCTGTCATAGCATTCCAAGTGGTCAAATATAGATGTTCCATCATCATTGTTGGCAATACAAATGCCAATGGCAACATCCTATTGACGGTGATTGCTGTAACAAGGCATGGTTTATTGCCTCTTGCTTTAAAATCGAGTGCAGTTTCCTGTACTCACAAAATGTGTTGATGGGTTGTTGATGATGGCTACTTCAAAATCACGGTTGGTAGCGAGCAGATTATTTCTATTACAGTTTTTTTGGTTGGCATATCTGATATTGTTTTGGAGTTCTCTGAGTCAGTCATCAAAATTAATATGAGGGTTGATTTGAGCCTGATTACATTTATTTAAGTTGGAAGAGCCTAGTAGTCGCTAGGTGAGGCGTGATGCAAATTTGTACAACTGGCTCCAAGTTATTTTGTATGGAGTGTTTTATTACATATCCCTCAACTTTGGTTGATGGTCTTCCCCAGACTTGCTTGCAGCAGAACATATGCATGTTCCTCAGCCTTTAGAGCAGCATCACCACCTTTCTACAAACTCTATTCACAGAGTTTGTTTTGTTTTCTAGCCATGCTTTTTCTCGTTTGTCAAGGACTTTGGAGAGTTTTATTGTAAGCTTGTCAACATTGCAGAAAAAAGTTTTATACATGTTCATTTCATCAGGAACACCCTTTGCTGTGCACTTATTGTTAGAGCATATAGCAAATCTTGCTGTTGGTGTGTTAAATTTTACCAAGTCCCTTTCACAGTCAAGTTTGTTGGTTAGAAGAGCATCGAGCAAACTTGGATTCTGGATGATTGGTGCTGTAGCATGCATTTGGGTAGGTAAAGTTTCCCCCAAAATATGATCCTTTTATTGCTGGATAGATAAATCCTAGGTTGCTTGTATAATTTGGACATAATATATTTCTAAACTTCAGAGAACATAATATTGTCTATAGCTAAATGAACTAATACCGCATAACAATGTATTAGTAATTATATTTAGGTGAAAAGTGTTTTAGCACAGCATAGCTACATATACTTTATATTTATTTTAACAATTTTTGTCTTTAAAACTACAAAAACATTTAGTGCTGCGGAAGAAAATTAAAAAATGAGTTGTGCTAGGCGATTGAACTCGACTCATTTGATATTGGTTGGTGCTCATTAGTAAAATCTTCTTTGGCTGTCCCTTTTAGGAGTAACCTCTGCAGGTCATTCTTCACCAACTTTCACCGTCCTCTGCATTCTTTTCCATTCATTCAATCATCTGCATATTATCCCTCACCATATCCATAAACTATTTTAGTCTTTTTTTTATTTGCTGGGTCCATTTTCATCATATTTTGCCAAACTCAGTGGTTTTCTCAGAAGGTCCCCAAACCGTGTAAATCTTACCTCTTTCAACTTGCTTTTTTGTTTAATTGTAAAGTTTTTGCTGTCACTCCCAACTTTAACCTAGACAATATAGCCTTTTCTTCCACAAACAGGATTAACTCTGACCTTCTGTAAAGTGAATATGCTTAACTTATAAATGGGAGCATGTTGTTGTTGTTGTTACCCGACCCCTTCTAAGGGATGGGGGCATGGCAGAAGACCTTGGAGCCCCAGATGCTGGGAAACTCCCCAGGGCCTGGACCAGAGGTCATAGAGAGACAAAGAGTGAGCGGCACAAAGAGTCTATAGCTGGGCAGTGTAGAATGAAATGAGAGGTGTCCTGGGATGAGTGTCAGAAGGTGCTGCATGAAGGATTCTCGATTCTGCCAATCCTAGAGAGATAAGAGCTTAACAGAAGGCTGTATCCGTTGCAGCATAGACGAGAGAGAACACAGCAAGCATGATGAGGAAGCACAAGTTCCTCGGGGGAAATTGAGGGAACCTGTGTGTCAAAGAATTTAGATGAGACACTACGCCTCCAGTCTGAGAAAAGAAAAGATTGGATACAAAGGATAAGAGGAGAGAGACTACAAGGGATTGCAGAGGGCACAAATAGTGCTCCCTGTCTGGCCAGCTCATCTCCTGCATCGTTCCCTGGGAGAAACGAGTGTCCAGGGATTCATTGTAGCCTAATAGAACAGGAGGAGAGAGAAGACAGTTCCTGCCAGATCTGCCACAGAGTTTCAAGTAAAAGGAAGCACGGAGAAGAGGACAGGGTGACAAGGACGGAGCGAGAGTTAGATAGTAGGAGAAGAGAAGAGAAATGGCAGACTGGTTGGTGCTGCCAAAATCAGCAAAGAGCATGCAGAATGGCGCAGGCTCCAGTGGAAAAACGTGGGCATACTGGACCTGCTGAAAAGGAAAGAGTGGCCTCAGTGCCACAGAGAGAGCAGCTGGCAAGTACACCGGAGCCACTCTTGCCAAAAAGAAAAGGGACAGAACTGTTTTTCCAGAGTACCAGATCACGAAGGGGAGAGAGTCAAGATGAGCAAGAGTTGCACCTTTACGTGAGAGAGGGGGATTAGAGCAGGAGCATGGAGAGGAAAGGGTGAACTACATAGTGAAGGAAGGCAGGTTCCAGGTAGGAAAGGGAGGGCAAGCAAGGAGACCCTACCTAGGAGTAGTAGAACAAACCATGAGCGGGTGAGTGGATGCAAAGGCTCTCCAGGACGATCTGCAGAGTCTTGGTTTCACTCCAGTCTGGCCCAACCTGAAATGGAAAATGAGCTTGGGAGAAGAGCCCGATCATAAGATGAAAGAGTGAAATGACTCAGGGTGATTCGTAGAGGAAGTAAAGAAACCTCAGAGTGAAGAAGAGGAATAGGGGAGGACGAGAGGCAGCTGGTGATGGCGTGACTAGCCGCTCGGTGGAGGCATTCCAATTTGGTGATGTTGGTAACATTTAAGAAAGGAAACCATCCAGGTGAAGCATATGTGAGAAGGGGCCGAAGAAAAGATTTGTACAGAAGAGAAAGGGACTCCTTAGAGGGGCCTTCTGAGGAAGCAGAGATACAGCATATGACCTTGAGATGTGGGAAGAATTTAGCCTTTAGCGAAGATACATGTTTAGAAAAGGAAAGAGTGCAATTGAAGGTGACCCCAAATAAGGTTAAAGTGGGATCGAAATGAAGGCGGAAGCCAAGTAAGAGGAGGTTGGGCTGGAGGTTAGCTTGGTGGAAATCCACTGAGAAGGAGGCCTCACATTTTTTCAGATTAAGAGGAGGACACCAGTACTCAGACCAGCGCTCCAATCCAATCAGAGCTCCTTGTGTGGCCTCCACGGCAATAGGGACCAAGGGGGAGGAGGACCAAATGGCCAGATTGTCAGCATAATGAGAGCAGCTGACGAAAGAAGGCAGAGAAGCCAGAAGATCATTGATGAAGAGAGAGAAAGGTACAGGGCCAAGAACGGATCCATGCAGAACACTTCAACGGACTCAAACAGAATGACTTTTGTGATTTTGATAAACCATGCAAGCGTGTCTATCCAAAAGGAAAGATTGATTCCAATGAGCAAAGCAAGAAGGGAGGCCAGCAGAAATGAGTCTATGGAAAAGTGCGGGATGCCAAACAGAGTCAAAAGCTTTTGAGAAATCAATAGTACAGAGGATTGTCTGAGAGCTCGGCCTGGGTTTGTTGAACCCATCCAAAATATACTGAGAAAGTAACAAAATTTGATCTAGAGTAGACTGTCCAGGGCGGAAACCGGCCTGGCAGGGAGAGAGAATGGAATTAGACTCAAGAAAGTAAAGTAGACGGGATAGAATGATGCGTTCAAAAAGCTTTGAGATGCAGGAGGTGAGAGAGATAGATCAAAAGAAAGCAGGATAGTCGAGAGGTTTTCCCATGGTGTGGATGGGAATAATAGAAGATGTCTTTCAGATGGAAGGATAGAAATGCGAAGTTCAGGAGAGATTGAAGATGTGAAGAAGAAAATCCATGCCAGAATGAGGAAGGTGCTTTAGCATTGGATAGGCAACTTTGTCTGGACCAGCGGCAGTGGAGGAGGAGAGGTTGGAGGCATTCACAAGAAGTTCAGTGGGAGAGAAGGAAGAGCAGAAGGACGAATGTGACTCCACAGGGCACGTGGCTCAGCAGAGCTCAGAAAGGTAGCCTCTGGCTCTGCTACGCAGGGCCTTTGCCTGAGAAATGGAAAAGTGGGATCTCAGATAAGCAGTGTAGACCAAAGTCAATTCCCTGGGAGAAGAACAGTGAGGAAAGTTAGAAGAGGAGAAAGACGAGGAAGGAGAGCCAGTGACAGAGCAAAGAAGAGAGTATACTGTTTTTGGGTTTGATTTGGGTGAAAGAGAAGAGCAAGTCGTCTGCAATGCCTCCACCTTGGTCTTGGCGATGACTGACGAGGTGCATCAAGAAGCAGAGATGTAAGCCTGGCGATCTTCATCACTTCTGTGAGCAGCAGCAAAAGCCTTTTACTGACCTCTCCTTCCACCTCAGCAGACCACCAGGCTATAGGATGGCCTTTGATGCAGCTGAAAGAAATGGAAGATTTGCATTTAGTTCCAGAGAGGTAAAAAGAGCAGCAGCAGAGGAAAGAGAAAGAGATGAGTATTCCTCTGCAGAAGAACAGTGCGACCCAAAGTAGAAGGCAAAGTCATCCCAGCAAGCTTTCTGAAAGTTGAAGGAAGGGTGACATTTGTTGGGGTGAAAGACTGGAGGGAGAGAGAGACAGATAGAAGAATTGGTAGGTGATCAAAACCCAGGTCCTGAAGCGCCTCCCAGGAATAGAAAAGGGCGAGAGAGAAGGGAGCAAAGGAAATGTCAGGGGAGGTGCGATGTAGGAGGGTGGGTATGTCAGGGTCATTGAGGGGGAGGAGGTCAGAGGAGATGACCCAATGGAATGCTTCCTCCCCACGGGGGTGGAAAGTACCTCTTGAGTCCCAGAGAAGGTGATGACAATTGAAGTCTCCCAGAATAAAGAGATTCCTGGAGGGAGAAAAGGAGTCAGTTCTGCCATCCATCCAAGAGGAGCAAATAGGGGGGCATACACATTAAGAAATGACAGCGAGGAGGAGCTATTAAGAGAGATGTTGACCCCTACATAATCAGAGTAGGGATTGAGTGAAGAAAGAGTGGAGGTAGAAAGTTCAGAGAAAGATAAGCCCTGCCTGACAAAATGATGACACTGCCGCTAGCATGCGTGGCATCAGGAGAGAGAATGCCAGACTGAAAGTGGGTCCAATCAGAATGCAAGGCAGAGAAACCAGGAATCTAGAAAGAGGAAGAGGAATTAAGATTGGATTCCTGGATACAGGTAAGGTCAACAGGATGAGATGAACGAAAATGTAGCAGTTTAGTACTCCTGGCTCGAGGACCTCCAGCATTTCATTGAAGAACCCTGAGAGAATAGGGGGAAGGGAGAGGAGGCAGGAGGTATAGAAGGGCAGCCAGGAGCAAGAGGCGGTGGTGAAGGAGCAGAGGGAGAAGATACAAAGTGAGTAGAAGGGGTATAGAAGGTTTGAAGACGAGGGTGGGCCAGAAGTGCAGTATTAGCAGAGAGGGGGAAGATTGTACAGTGGAGGTATACATGTCGGAGGAGTCCGAGGAGGAAGTCACAGTGCTATGAGTAAGGATGCAGCAGGAGTCAGCTCCAAGAGTGAGAGCTGTCAAGAGTTCTGAATTTGGAGAGGGAAAGTTGTGAGCACCTTAAATGGGCCCATTTGGAGCAGGTGCAGCATTGCGCTGATTTGCTCTGCCAGGTCACATTTCCAGCGCACACTGAGCAAGGAAAGATGGGGCCAGGGTTGGGATGAACATTACTGCTCATCAAGAGAAGGAGAAGAATGATGAGACAAGGATGAGCAAGAGAAGGGCAGGAGAAGATAGAATACAGGTGAGCAATTTTGAAGAAGTTGTGTGGTGCTCTTCTGCGATCATTCAGGAGGCAGTACTGCAAAAAAATGAAGGGGAGTGCCTGGGGTATCTGGGACCCTTGGGAAGACTCGAACCATTTCAACAGCCATTTCAATCCAACCCAAACGTCTTAAACAGCATAGACTAGTATGGTCCAAACTTTGATATCTGTTGTGCTTTGCAAAATGCCTTTATTGATTCAAAATGCTTTCTATTTAAAATATCCTTATTGAGGTTTCTTCAATATTTGGTTTACAAATCTCCTGGGAAGCAATTTATTATTGAATTTGTTATATTGTATTACGTAGTCTGTTTAGTTCATTACTTCAGTTATCATTGTTGGAGTGATTTATGTTGTGAAGGCCTTGATGTGCCAAATCTGCAAATTTTATTTTTTGTCATGTAACAGTTCAATACTTTTTTTCTATTCATGGGTGCACAACCTGTGATTTTTTTGGTTGTTTGGTTTGCCCCTCCTCTTCCTTTTGATGGAGGTACAGCGTAAATAGCAATTCCAGTTTATGCAGTCAACTTAGTTGAATTAGGCTAGGGGAAAAGTTGCATTCCATTTTAAACCAGTCATGAATACAAATTACTGGCTGTCAGCCCCTCCATCAACAAGGCAGACTGCCATTGGTGGGTACCCAAGAGTCGCCTCTTATGACATACTGGGTGAGCAACTTCACAATTCTAACTTGGTGAAGCACGAGTACAACCTGTGATCATGAGTGTTATGTTGAGCAGCCATGCACATATTTCTTGAATTTGATTCAAAGTTGATCTCTGGAAAAAGGTCATCATCTTTACATGGATGATAAAACCTAAATTTGTACACAAGATGACTAAGTTTTGCCTTCAAAAAGTTGATTTTCAAAGAAACATCTTTGTACCTTTGCTTGAAAAGAAAAATTCTAAATTAGGATTTTAATTTTAGTAAAAAATGCATAAGATTATTTATCCAATAAAAGATATACACCAGCAGTGGACAGCTAGTGACCTGCATCCAGCTTGCACCTTCGTTTGGTGTGACCTGTCAGCTGCTTTTCAAAGTTCAGTAATTTTGTTTTCACAGATTAAGCTAAGTTCATCCATCTGTTTGCAAAAATGTCATTTTATGTAGCAAATTTTTATGAATAAACAAAGAAACAAAAAATTCAGTATTTAGAATCAAATGCATTAGTACAGTTGTTGTGTGATGATAATTTACAATTGACAACCCCTTTTGTAGTATAAACATCATAAAGTAGTTTTACTCCTCATAAAACCTGTAAGATACTTTACGCGGCTCCTGGTTAGCCCCAATATCCTACATAGAACTGTCACGAAACACGCCGGTTCACCCTCAACAGCACGACGATTTTATTGTCTCTTTCAGGAATACAATTACATGAAGCGGATGAACAAAGGCGGTTTCTACAACGTAAAGCAAGATTTAAAACACAATCCAACACAAAGCACAAGACTTACATACCGTTTACTTTTGAACCAGGATTCCTTATTGTTACTGCTAGCCGTACCAAGTATTGATTAAATTGAAAAACTGATATCTTTACATGAAATTGGTCACACAAAAGGTAATTAGGCAAAGAAACGTTCCGATGATTACACTAAATGTGGCGTTTAAAGATGTGCGTGATTACATGATAGTAAGTCTTGGCATGTGTGGAACAATAGCTTGAGTGGCCTGGGTTCGAGGCTCAGTAGAACAAGATACGACGTAACAAAACCCATTTTTTGAATGTCCACATGAAAGGTGAAAAAGCAATCAGCCAATGTGATGTAACACTTTAAAGTTTATCAAAAAATGCTGCTGGGTTACAAGGTAACAGATAAACCCAGTTTCTGTCTACTTAAATAGGATATACGCCACTGATTTTATCAGGCTATTGCATGACAATAGAACACACTACTGGTTTCTCAAAAGTTGATAGTGAAGTGAAATACTAAATAAAAATAAAACATTAAAAACGTTTCTCAAGGTCAGCATCAGAGTTCTACATTAAAGGTTGTAAAACAATAATTTTAAGGTATACAAAATTTTTGTTGAATTTGAAAAGGTTCTTACCAATTTTGGCTTTGATTTTTGGCCAATTTTGGGTGATTTGTTTGCTCGCTTTGGCTAAAGATGCAAAGTTTTAGTTTCAAAAGTACATACACACTCTTTTCTTCCTTGGTATCATTTTGATTTAGGGCTGTAAAATTTTGGTTGAAGGAAGAACAAGAAGTAAATTGGAAAGCGGCATTCCCCATAATTTCTCCCATGTTGGTAAACCTTTGTTTTTTGCTTTCCTTTTTTAATTTAAGACCATTTCATTAATTGCGACTACACAAATGCACAAGTTACAAAATATATTTGAGTAGGATGTGTAACCAGAATGATGTAATAAACTTTGGTTAACAGAAACTTAGAGTTTAGTTTTTCATTGGTTAGTCATTACCGATTGATAGTGATGGTACTGAATAAAAAAGAGGGTAATTAAGAATGTTCAGTATCCAGTTATCAATGTTGCCCGTTCTTGGTGTACTTCTTTGCATGAAAGGAAAGACCTCAATTGAAACATTAACTTTTTTGTGGTCCAATTTTTTTGTTTTGCCTAATTTACAAGGTCCAAATTTTTTTATAACCATGCTGCAAAGCCATTGGTTAATGCTGTTGCAAAACCATTAGTCAACAAAGCTGCAAAGCCATGCAACCATGACTTATTGCTTTTAACTAACCAACCATAGCTACTTGTGCTCAATATGCAAGAAGAAGGTGAACAGAATTGCAACACAATATAGTTTTGAAGCACACTTTGGACTGTCTATGGCAAGACAAACATGAGGTTGTCTCCAGGATCACAATGGATTAAATTATGTACTTATATATACGTTTTCTGAGATAATAGTGAACTGCAAAAGGCTAATTTTGATGAAAAACAGAAAGTTTTGTATTAGCAACGTTAATATTTAAAACAATGCCAGAAAAGATTTTCATCCCTTGCATGAGGAGATAAAAACTTAATTGGAATCTTAATATTTATAAAAATCATAAAAATTTACATACTGAAGTTTGATGGCCCAAACAACGTTTTCAATTTTTAGTAAACAAAAAATGCTCAGTTTGTCTCACTGGCCACTGTAAGTGAAATGTCTGTAATGCTGCCTCCAATAACGAAAAGTTTGTGCAGCCCTGCTCTATTCATTTGTTTGTGTTTACTTTCAAGTCATTTACGTGTTTTATTTTCGCTATTGTGTTGACTGACATGAATCAAAGTACTATCTTTCCTTTCATTTGGATTGCCAAAAGGGATAAAAGATATTACGTAGCCAAATTTATTCAACCCACTACCAATATTAGGCAACTTTAAAGTGAAATAGCAAAACTTTTATTGGGGCCAGAGGCTGAAATTGCACACAGGGATATTATTTTCTTGCAATTTTCTCTTAAGTACAGAGTTTATTAAGTTTATTTCAATTTTTTATTATTATGGAACAAAGCTTTGTATGTTATTTGAGTAACTTCTATTAGTAGATCGCTTTTTTCTTCAGAGGATTAAAATGCAAAACAGCTTCAATATTTTGATCACAACAAATTTAAATACAAAGTGTTTTTGAATAGTTATTTTGGCCTGCATCAGGCAATCAAATATAACATGCTTCTACCTCAAGTCAAAGTTAGTTAAGTTAATGAGATCCTAATGATGAGGCAAAAACTTTCAGTAGTTAAACAAACTTTGTTCAACATATTGAAACTGCCATGCATTTTGCTTGTGTAAAGTCAATTGTAGGTATCATTCAAAGCTACTTTATTTGGGCTGCAAACTTTAATTTAAAAAATGTGAAAAACACACGGAATAAAATTTGATAATTTTGATTATGCATTTTTATTTAATTTCAAAATTTTGTGGAAAAAATTTTCTCCACCCCCAGAAAAAGTTTTTTTGGATCGTACTCTTGTGTTTTTAATGCTTATTCATATTTGGGACTTGCGTGCTTGCAGTGAAAAAAGTACTGTATTTGGCATTTAAGACCTGCTTTTTTTCAAAATTTTTGCTTGAAAAACACTCTTTTGGCTAATATGTAAAGTTGAGACCTCCCCTAGGCTATTCTTCTCCTTGATGATCGCTAATCTAGCTCATGATCAGTACTTATACCTACCCTAACTTCATGCATCATTATTTTATTGCTAATATCATGATGCTAAATTTGCTGTTGATGACTTTTTAGAGAGCTGTCTTACAAAACGCATGCTGCACAGTCTTGTTTGACTTTGTTTAAGCATGCTCCAAGTCACAAAATGTTTTTTGGTTTATGTGAATGCTATTTGATTACACAGGTTTAAACACAGTGCGAATAATTTATCAACCAACTTCCACACCTGAAAAGACAAACTCGTGAAATATTAAACACAAAATTTTGGCTTGTGACTACACATGCTGTGCAAATTTAAATTCCTTTGAACAGGAACTGGCTAAATTATGTTGCAAAATGATATCAAATTTTTTTAAAACGCCCTCTATTGCTCATGTTAAATTTTACTTGACTATATTTTGCTGTCAGGTGTATGGATATACTTCGCTTATGTGACCATCAAATTATGTGAACCATGGTTGTCATTAAGTGCGCATCTCTTGCAGGATTCACAAGTGCTTTAAGAGAACCAAGTGATAGGTTTTAACAACATGTGACTAGATTGCCCCAATCTCAGAGCGCTTGTAAGCCAACCATTCATGGTTGGATTAACGTCTTTTAAGCTAGCTAGATTGTAGGAATTCAAAGAATGAGGTAACCTAGATGGTTATTTTTTTGCATATGTTCATTGGGAATGCTTTTCTGATTGGTTACAATCTATCAACCTTAATTCCTGGTTTGTTCAGGAATGTCCTAATCCAATGCCAGATAAACATCGCTTCTGACACCACAGTAGATCTAAATACTCAAACAGGATGACATGATGATTCATTAATGAAATTTTTACTTACTTCATTTCTGTTTGAACAAAATTGCTTGAGACAAGTTTGAAAAAAAGGTGGAAGAATATTTGTGAAGAACATCTAAAAATTTGATAGGTTCGTCTGTGAATTTGGTATTAAACAATTAAGTAGGATTTGAATGTAACTTAAGTTTTAGTTTATGATTAATGCCAATTGCCACAACACACATTGGTGAGTGCTGACTCAAAGAGTGTGTTTGTTATAGCTTCCATGCTAATTTAAAAATATATTTTTACTTCAGTCATTGTACCATTTCGCTGAGAAATTGGAGGAAAGGAAAGCTGACAAAGAAATTATCAAATTGGAAATTGATGGGGTTTGTGGTTTGTTAGCACTGTTTTGTTTGAGCAATATTTTTTTCTCGACTGCTTATTATGATTTATTGCATTTGATATTTGTCCCAAACTGTATTACTTTTTTAAGATGGATGTACATAATATCCATTTTTTGTTAAAATACCCACTTTTGTTCACATAGTGTGTTTTTGCACATAAAAACGTGCAAGTGCAAAGAATATTTTTTTATACATTTTTTATATGTTTTCAATGTATGCAATATTTGCACATGCATACTAAAATTTAGAGCTATGTAGCTGTTGGTAGCTGAATTGGGGAAAAAGTCAATTACCATTTTCTTTAATTTTGAATAAAGTTACTGTGTTGATATTTGATTCAATGAAATTACTACTAGATACAAGTTGTGTTAATTGTATAGGCATACCTTGGTCTTGCTGATATTGGTATGCTCTGTCTATAAAATCCTTTTTTTTATGAATTGTTATGGATAAACCAAAACTTTTTCCAACTTTGTAGTTTCTCATCTGTACATTTTCAAGTTCATAAACATCATGTTGAAAATTATAGGATGTAATGTTTGCTTACATTTTATCAAAAAGTGGTGAAACCATTTGTCTTGAATGCAGTGAGTTGCCAGTTTAAACCTCAACCTGGTTGTGGTATCATGTACTACAAATTTTTGATATTTACAGATTTTCAGCTGTGCATAAGAGAAATGTTTTCACTTCTTAGTTGTGCCTCACCAGCTTTGGCTCCTGCTTAGCTGTTCAAATCATTTTTGAGACACTATCTCACTTTGGTCGTAAAAAAAATTTTTTTTGGGACATTATTTCACTTTGGTAATAGCCATAATTTGCAAATATATTTCTTGCGATGCTAGATAGAAAGAACATTGCCATAATGCCCTATATATCACTTTAAATATCAACTGAGTAATCTGGTAGCTTATGTTACAAAGCAAGACATTTTAATAGTCCTCTTTAAATACATTTATACTTTTTAATATTAAATCTATTTAGAAATATGCTGATGAACACCAATACAACTTAGTAGGCAATTTTGTAGATGTAAAATTATTGGCCATGATCTAAAAATGATCACTATTTTGCTACCCTTCAACTGGCTTTGAGCTCCCAACTATGTTGGTTTTTGCAGGAACATATTTATTGGCAATTGTCAGTTTAATTAGAGCATTGGGCACATGCCAACTATAGGTAATATAAACAATGTTTCCAACTTCTGAGTTAAAAATTTTGCTCACAAGTTGTCAAAAGCTTAGCACTATGGCAAGCTATTGAAAACTTGAAATAATCCACTGCCAGAACCGACTGCTTATAATTGTAGAAACCTTTCACATATCACAAAAACAAATAATTTTTTTTTAAATAACTGAAAGTTAACAAACAGCTGAAGTGAAATTATTGTTCATGACATGATCATAGGATTTTTGAGCTAATAGTATATTTCAACATTAGCAAAAACACTTCAATGAAACCAAATTATTAGCCTGAATAATTGTTACGATGTTCTTTATTCATCAAAATTTGTTCACGAAATAAGTCATTTTGCAGCAGAATTTCTTTTGAAGTATTTGTGAATTCTTCACCTGAAAAGTTTGATGCTGGTGTATGAATCAAAATGAATAAAATACAGTTGAATTATTGCTGTGCTTAGAGGATAATTTTACCCATGGTTTTAACCTCTATTAACAGGAAAACCTTTGCTCCTATGCATAGAACAACTTGTATTTAGTTTCAAAGTTGCATGACAAAGTGCTTTCCTATCCCAAGTCTTGAATGAAGCAGTGGAAATTGTTGTAAAGTATTTTTTCAAAAGAACAGCAATGTAAAGCCTATGGAAGCTTTGTAATTTTTATAAAACCAAAAACCATATTTTCACAAAAACTACAGGTCACTATACACAGTATATGTTTTTGTCCAGTTTTGTTTGCTTTTTGTCTAGTTTGGTACGTTTTTGCTCTCAAGCATTTTTGTACAAAAATTTTTTATCTGCCTGGTTACTAGTATGATGCTTTACAGTATATGCTGCTGTCTGAACATTCCATTTTGTTTGCACAGTTGCACCAAAAGCGTTCACATTTTTGCAGGTCATTGAAAAGTGCAAAATTGTACTTTCTGGACATAATCGGATGTTTATACTACAAGGTATGTTATGTAACGCAATAAATAAAAAATAAATGAAAAGCTACTTACAAAACTGCATGAGAACAAAAAACGTACAAAACAAACAAAACTGGACCAACAACGTATATCGTGAGCAGCCACCTTAACAGCTGAATATTGTTTAGCCTTTGGTCAACAGTTGTGCAATCTATCATATGCTGTAACTTCTTGGTCAGTACTGTTGACAATCTACATTTTTATCAAACACTATAGTAACACTGGCACAATGGTGTAGTGGCTAGAGCGTCTGCTTTGCAGTCGGTAGACTTTGGGTTTATTTTCCAAGTTAAATCATACCAAAAGACTTTAAAAAATGGTATTCACAGCTTCCCTGCTTGGCGCTTAGCACAATAGGGGTAGTGTGGAAAACAAGCTGGCAAACTTGCTTGTTGTGCCTTGGGTAAGACACCTAACGGGATGCCTCCTTCTTTGTGTGGCAAACAGGTGGTGGGGCCAAGCAATCTACCCATCATGGTGGCAAAGTCTAACTGAAGACTCACAAACAGAGCATGAGAACACATACAGTGCATCTACATCTTCCTGCATAATGCTTAGAACAAATAGCTCAAGCAATGAAGAAGAAGAAACACTTTTGATTATTTCTATAAAAGCACAGCGTTTTTTGAAACTTACGAGAAAGAGCCTTTCACAAGGATACCAGCACAAAAAAATTGTCTGAGTTTATGCATCTTACTTTTTATGAAATCACAGAGAAAACCATTTTTCAGTTCTTTGCGTAAAAACAGTTATGTTTAGGTCTTTGCAATATTTACCAGTACTGTCAGCTTAGCACATTTGTAGCATACTGAAAGCAATATTACGTTTGTAAAAGATAATGTGCAACCATTTATTTATTACTCCATAAATCAGTAAAAAAGTGCATATCTAAGTGGCTGTGTTAAAAACACATCAAGAGCAATGAGTTTCAAATTAACATTTTGTTTTACATCATCTAATTTACCTAGCAAAGCACACTATAATTTCTTCTCTAACACACACGATTACCTATTGCACGACTAATCCAATTGCTGATAATTCACTATGCTCACCATTTGTCTTAAACTCATATTACAGTAAATTGCAGGTTTTTTTAGAAAGTAGATTGAAAGAATTTATGCAGTGACTTTTTTCAACAGATTTTTTCATATCACTAATTTAAACTATTGACTAGTAGAATAAAGTTTATGTTAGAATATTAGAATCTATGATAATGTATGTCAAGCAGACATTTTTTACATGTTTCATTGTATAAAAGATGTCTTGATTCAAGTTAACATGGAACATAAATCAAAACTGGAAAAAATACTGGATCAATAATCTTCCAACTGACAGACAAATCATGTAAGATATAACATTCTTTCTTTCTGGTTTCCATACAACAAACAATGCAATGGATCACTGCCGTGATATTGCAAAACTTATCAACCACATTGCAAATGTCATAAACAATCTTAATTTTTTTGTCAACAAATTCAATGAAATGTTATTATTTGTACCGTCAATAGGTTCAAAGAAAAGCTGAAAAAATTACTTTAGTTATTTTCTTGTTGAACAATAGTAAATGGCAATAATGTCTGTATTTCCAAAAACATTTCCCAAAAAGCTTTTTGTAGTTATTAGGTTTTGCCATGTCACTGCAAATCAGGTCCACCCAGATATTATTTTGACATGCAAAAACAGCTTCTCTTCTTCACAAATGGAACGAATGAAAAACACCTAATTGTCCAAAATGCAATCACTAACAACAAACTGTTAACCACTGATTTTAGGCAGCCCCAGCACAGCACCACTAAGTGGATACCACACAGTACATAAATGTTGACAAATTTTCAATGGCTGATTACAAAACCACAAGCTTAATGTATAAACTGCCATAAGATACTACATGCATGTAACAAAAAATTTTGCTTACAGCGAAATATAACTGTGACAAGAGACTACTACCTTTATGTCATTTGCAAACGTTTCTTTTTTATTGTGTGATGTGCAGAGGGGCACAGGCCATTGAACATGCCAAAAGTTTCAAGTGTGTGTACGATATGATATGGGTCTTAGTTGATTTCACAGCAACAAACTAGATTAAGTAACTGGATATTTCTAGCTTCAGCCAAATCGATTTAAGTGTAATGTCTCTGAAAATTAACACCAAGCAAACACAATCCAATGTTGAGCTTCTTGATGTGGCTCACTTCACCAACAAAATTGCTGCATTTGGTTTCAACACTCGAATTCAAGTAGAAGAAACAGCCACACACTATAACCACTACACTGCACATTGTCTTGTTGCTCTTTGCATTGCTTTGAAAAGACATGTTAAACTAATTGATTCAAAAGTTTATGTTATTCATATAATGATATCACAATGAATTTTACTTTAGATAAAAATGTAATGAATTGTGCAAAAATGGATTATAAATGAATTGGGTTTTTTTGGAAACATATCATGGAATCTGTAAAAAAAAGTAAATAAGTTATGTTTGGTTTCTCGTAAGCTGGAAAAAAAGTTTTTCATTTCTGATACCTACTGTATATACCTGCACATTGGTCATTTTACTGAATAGGTCGCATCCCCAATGTAGAGCTTAAAAATAGGGGTTTTACGGATGACCTACAGATAGGTTGCACTAGTCCTCCAGCCTCTTATTACTTTCTCAGAAGCCTCAAATCCTCTTGCTGCTCTATTTCCAAATTTTTCTGCATAACTTATTACTTTTAATTTCAATCCATATGCAAAACTTCTCATTTTCAAATTCTTTTCCAAACACTAAAGCTGTCCCGGTAGATACAGTGTACAAAATGTCTACCAAAACACAAATTCAATTCAAATTATGCTGGTACATGCTATAACCAATAAGCCACCAAGAAGTGGTTGACGTAGCAAGTTTTGAGTTTTTACTGGTTCATGGAAATCAAACAGTTTTGTTGTAGAATTCTTACTTACAATATTCTAAATACCAGAAAAAAAATGAAAATAGTTCTGATGAAATTATGAGTGATAATACTAGCAAATAAAAACTGTTATACTTTTGTGGCATAAATACACAAAATAACGATACACCAGGTAAATTTAATGATTATAATCAATATTTTAGCATGGACAGAAAAACAATTTTTAGTGATGTTTAGCATATAGGTTGCACCCCCAAAAATGACAAAAAACTTTCCTAACAAAACTGGGACATATACACGAGTATATACAGTAGACATTTAGCATTGGCCAATGATCGTTGATTTTTTACATTTAGATGCAGGTGTACCCATCTTAGAACAGTAAAAGATCGACAACCATATATTTTTTCATGGTCACATGCCAACACTTTTTGTTACACTTAAGACTACCAACTGCCTAGACCAAAAACAACTCTGTTGTGGAAAACAATGTTTTCACCCTTTGACAAATTTTATTCCATGTTTAAGGCAAAGACTTTTTTGTTTGGAGATCTACATTTTGAGCAATGAAATTTTAAGACTGTTACATCATAAATCGTTTTTTGTTAAAATTGCGTTTCGATGTGTGCGAGTTTTAAGCTTGCGACTCTTTTGCTATGAAATTTGGCGTAGCTGACCTGCTTGATAAAGTCAAATACCTAATTAGTATATTCTCGTTTGTGTGAGCCAAAGAAGAACTAAATTCCAGCAGCTTCTGACAAATCAAAACGCGAAGCTCAACGTAAGCTTAAAGTTGCAGCTGCAAAATTGAAAGTATGGCAACAGTCGGCAAATCGTCACAATGCTGCCAATGAAGACTCTACAACTAGCGCAGTAAATCATCCATCTACATCTACAAGCGTTCTTCCGATGAAGTCTCCTGTGGACATGATCCCTGCTATGTATGAACTAAATAACGCGGTGCAAATGCATACTACTGCTTCCTGTGAATTAATGAATTTAACTGCAACGTCTGCCATGAAAATGGCAAGATGTTCGGCAAAATCAAATTCTGTAGCTACGGTTAGTGAATTTAAATCTAACATAACTAATGCAAATGCGCCTGTGTGGGTTAACCAAAGTCGGGTTAGTTTTGCTGTGTGTCAATCTAATGCGTTTATGAGTTCGACAATTAATAATGCTAACTATGTGTGTGCACCAAATGCAATTTATTCTACTGTGCCCAATGCAACGTCAATCTATCCCCACACGACAGGGTTGTCAGAGTGCCCTCTTAATTATGCTTCCCAAAATAAAAATGTAAAGTTTCCTGAGGTAAATAGCAACCAACCTTACCCCTACCAGTCTTATCATCACCCTGACTCTGTGTACTTACTGCTACCACCGCCAGGGTTCCAACCATTGCCTCAATTTCATCGCCAGCCATCATATGACGAGTTATTCCTGCCATGACCAGAATTCAAAAAATTCAATGACAACCCTCTGGAGTTTCATTCCTTTAACTTAAATTTTGAAACTCACATAGAATCTCGAGTAAATGATCCTAGAATGCTGTTTTGCTTTTTGCCCCAGCATTGCGAAGAAAGGGTTAAACCAAAAATCGACCATTACGTTGGTAGTGGCAAAATGGCCTATCACTTAGCAAAAACTAAATTGCAGCAAGAATATGGGCGCAAATGCGTGATTGCTGACATATGTGTGCAAGAAATAAAAGAAGCTCCTCAAGTTAAGGCAAATGATCCAGAAAGTTTCAAACAATTTTTGGAGACTCTAGAAAAGGCACTTGTAACGTTACAAAATCTGTCAAGCTTCAGCAGCGTTAACTCTTTAGATACCATGACCAAGTTGATAAGCAAACTCCCATTTGAACTTTGACGACGCTGGGTTAAGCGGTCTGTCTCGATCGAAGAAAATAGTGATCGTGTGGCCCACTTTGAGGATTTTGGTAAATTTGTTAGATCTGAGGCTAAAGAAATGAATTCTTTGTATGGGCATTGCATGTTTACTATTCCTGAATCAAAGAGCTCTAGTGATTGCTTGTGATCGAAAACTTATAATTTTGCTATAGGCGTGACTCGTCCAAAGAATGAAGTAAAAGTTAATTCTTGTTGGTACTGTAACGATTGCATGCATCAATTGCTAAATTGTCTTAAGTTTCTAAAATCTGAAGTGAAGGACCGGTCGCTGTTTGTAAAATCAAAACAGCTGTGCTATAAATATCTTAGCTCCAAGCATAAAACGAATGAATGCACTCGCTCTAATTGCTCTAAAGTGGAAGGATGTAAGGGCACATTTCATCACACCTTACTGCACAGAAACATAGTGCCACCAGTATTACCTACGAGGGAGAGTGTGGCCAATAAAAGCCATTGTAGCAGTGAGAATACGAAAGCGATTGCATGCTCTGAAACTTCAGATAACTTTTATCTTTGCGTTGTGCCAGTCAGAGTACAATATAAAGACAAGGAAGCCTTGACTTATGCGTTTCTTGACCAAGGTTTAAGTCATAGTTTCTGTAATCAAATCTTGATCAATGCCCTAAAAATTTCGGGACCTTTAGAAAAAATTAACTTACAGACTTTGAACAATCCTATTCGTTCTTATCAAGGAATGGCATTTGACCTAAAAATTTATTCTCTTGACCAGGAAAACAGTGTTGAAATTTCCAATGTCCTCTCTATTGCTGAAGTACCTGTCAGACCTAATGCAATTCTTGTAAAGGACAAACTAAAAGAAATGCCGCATTTGAGTGATCTATCTTTTCCCACTGTCAAGGGTGCGACTGTTACATTGCTTATTGGGGCAAATGTGCCAGAGTTGTTTTGCCCAATTAATGCGTGCAAAGGGCGATGTGGTGAACCTATTGCAATAGAAATGCCTCCAGGTTGGTCTCTACTTGGACCTTCACTTTTGACATCTAACATGAGTAACTGTGTTGCTAATTTTGTTAATGCCCACAAGGACTCCTTACAAAGGGACATTGACAGCTTGTGGTCTATGGATTTTCATGATGGTACGTCAGTTTTAAATACGTCACATTTCAAAGAAGATAGGGTAACATACCAACTTATGGAAAGTTCGGTTTTCCTCGTTGACACACATTATCAGCTTCCACTGCCTTGGAAGCCGGATACCAAGGCCTTGCCTGATAATTGTGACATGGCACTACAGCGTTTGAAGGGCCTGAGAAATTGACTTTTAAGAGACCAATCTTTAAGAAAAAAATACATTTTGACCATAGAAGGATATGCGGAGCCTGTTCCTCCCCTCGATCAGGAGATTGGCTCCACCGTCAGGTTCTTGCCTCATCATCCGGTGATTCATCCAAAAAACCTAAGGTCAGAGTCGTTTTTGACTGTTCTGCCAAGTACAGAGGGATGTGTCTGAACCATGCTCTTATGCAAGGGCCTCATCTAACTAATGACTTGGTCGGCGTTTTGATATGCTTTTGTAAGGAACTAATTGCTGTCAGTGGTGACATACGAGCTATGTTTCACCAAGTACAGGTTCACCCAAAGGACGTGAATGCATTAACATTTTTGTGTTGGCCTGAAGGGAATTTAAATTCAAATCCAATGGATTACCGCATGGTAGTTTATTTGTTTGGCACCACATCGTCGCTGGCTTGTGCATCATTTTATTTATGACAGATTGTCAAAGATTTTGGACATATGCACCAACCACTTACTTCAGAAATTCTAATTCATAATTTTTACATCGATGACTGTTTGGCATCATTTAGTTCTGTAGAGGAGGCCAATAGCGTAAGAATGGACTTAATTCAACTATTACAGAGGTGGATTTCATTTAACTAAATGGACAAGCAGTTCCTCTAAAGTTCTCCTAAATATATCTAAAGAAGAAAGATTGGTGGAAATGGAGAATTCGTCTACTTTAAACTTTCAAACTACATTATGTCAAAGGGTTTTAGGGGTGAAGTGGAATTTGAGAGATGACGAATTTGGCTTTGACGTATCTCTTCCTCAAAAGACCTTGACAAGGCAAGGAATTCTTTCTTCCGTGAGCAGCCTTTTTGACCCTCTCAGGTTTGTTGCACCAGTCACCTTAGAACCTAAGCTTCTACTGCAAAATCTGTGCAAACGTGGGTGCAAATGGGATGAACTTATCGATGCAGATGAAGCGCAGAAGTGGAAATTATAGCTAGAAACCTTGGCCGATCTGAGTAAGCTGGGCATAAGACGTTGCTTTAAGCCTTAAGATTTTGGAACTGTAAAGCATTATGAAATTCACGTCTTCTCAGATGCCTCTTCACAAAGCTATGGTAGCTGCTGTTATTTAAGAATGGTCAATTATCAGGAAGAGGTTTATGTTGCGTTTGCTTTAGGCAAGGCACGTATGGCCCCAATTAAATCCATGTCTGTGCCTAAGCTTGAACTGACCGCCGCTGTAGTATCTGTCCATCTGGAACAACTTGTAAGAAGGGAACTCAATTTACCAAATTGCAAGTCCACGTTCTGGACCGATTTGACGGTGGTTTTACAAGGCATAAGGAATTCAACTAAGCGATTTCCCATACTTGTTGCCAACCGCCTAGCCATTATTGATCAGCATACTACTGTGGATCAATGGCACTATGTTCCATCAAAGTCAAATCCAGCTGATTTTTCTTCTCGCCTTGTAGCAGCTGCTAAATTGTCTTACTCTCATGAATAGTTGTGTGGTCCTCCCTTCCTGCTTCAGTCAAAATTGGCATGGCCTTAACCTCCAGTTCTTCTTCCTGAACTAGGTACCTTGCGAATTTTTGTCCTCTAAAACTAAACCTGTTCATTCAAACTTTACTGCGGAGGTTGCAGTTAATGATCCGATAGATGTTTTAATAAATCTATGTTCTTCCCTCATAAAGCTAAAACGACTAGCTGCGTGGTTGTGAAGACTAAAAGATAAATTGCATAAAAAAGTTGTTGAGGATGTAACAGATACCGTCCCTGGCCAACTTTTGAGTGAACTTTGGCAGGCCGAAATCTCTCTAATAAAATATGTGCAAAAGAAGGCGTTTCCTTATCTTTTGTCTATCGTAGTTAATCATGCACAAAATTTAAAGCATTGTCCTCACTTCATGCAAAAATTACGTCCCGTGATGTTTGAAGGCATAATTAGAGTGGTAGGTAGACTAGAGAAGGCCAAAATTGACTTTGATTCAAAACACCCAATAATTCTCCCAATGTCCTTGCACTTTACTGAGTTAGTGATAAGACAATATCATGCTTTCGTGGGTCATTTGGGCACCACCACACTTGAGCAGAAGTGTTCCAGCGCTATTGGATTGTCAAGAGTGGCACTGCAGTTCGTTGTTCGATTGCTAAATGTGTGTTCTGCCAGAAATGAAATGCCATGGTAATTAAACAATTAATGGCGGACTTACCCATTGCCAGACTGCAAATTAATCATCTGCCATTTTACAGTGTGGGCATTGATTTTTGTGGACCGTTCCAAATCAAGCAGCCTGTCATTTAGTAAAGCGGTACGCTTGTGTGTTTACTTGTTTAATGACTAGAGCAGTTCATGTGGAAGCTACTCATTCCTTGTTGACTGACTCATTCCTTTGTGCATTAACCACTTCCTCACGGGGTTTTTATTATAAGTTCAAACCCCTGCAACGGCAAATTTTAAAATTGCCTTTTTTAAGCTTCACAAAAGTGCAATTTGTAGAAAAACTAATTCGTTTGGTACATTTTGGCTATTTTTCCTGATATCCATGGTTCTTTAGCTGTCTGTATCTAAGTTTTCAGAAAGATTGATCAAAAAATAAAGTCTGTGGAATTTTTGATAGATACCCGACACCAAGCAAAAAAATTGGTAATTTCTACCCCCAAAAAGGGGGGTCAACATGGTCCTGTATCAACTTTACTAACAAAAATTTTATCCCAAACTACATATTTTCAAAATGTTCAAGAAATTTCCTTTCCAAAAATATATATTGTTGCATGGTTCAGGTTAAGAGTTATTCTATAATAACTGATAAAATTGGAAATTTTGTAGGCCTAATCTGTTTTCAGTACCGGTGAAAAACATTCAAAATTTGGATTTTGAAGCTTCACAAAAGTGCAATTTGTAGAAAAACTAATTTGTTTGGTACATTTTGGCTATTTTTCCTGATATCCATGGTTCTTTAGCTGTCTGTATCTAAGTTTTCAGAAAGATTGATCAAAAAATGAAGTCTGTGGAATTTTTGATATGTAGCCGACTCTAAAAACATTGAAAGCAAAAATATTGGCGATCCCCCCCCAAAAGAGGTAGGGAAATCAACATAGTCCTGTATCATTTTTAGCAACAAAATTTTCCTCTCAAACTACATATCATCTGAAAGTTTAAAAAATTTCCTTTCCAAAAATATATATTGTTGCAAGGTTTAGGCTAAGAGTTATTCTATAATGATTGATGAAGCATGATACCTATAGTTATCTTTAATACCGGCCCAAAACACTCAAAATTTGATAGCTGGACCTCAGAAAATGCAAATCACACAAAAAGTACTCTCTTTTCAAATTTGAAATCATGTTTATGCGTTTACATAACTCATTTTTGCGCCCTGTATCAAGTTTCCATGGAGCTGGTGTACATCAAACATTTTTTATAGATTTTGCAAGGTAGGGTACTCCGGGTGATAATCTGGTTCCTCCAACAAAAAAGAAGGGGTGTAAAAATGGTCCTGCTTCATCTTCGTCAATAAGATATTAGTTTTAAGTTTTATATTATCTGAAAGTTGAAGAAATTTCCTTTTTAAAAATATATTATAATACATATTTTAGGCTAAGTTTTGATTGGTAAAAAGGCTAGCCTACATGATAAACCCTAAATTATCTTCAGTACCGGCCAAAAACCCCCCAATTTTGGTGCTAGATCTCATAAAATTGCAAATTGTGAAGAAAACACCCCTTTTAAAAACCTTAAAACATTTTTCTTAAATAGTGCGGTTCTTTTATCACGTGGTATCAAGTTACCAAGGAGAAAATGCAAACAAAGCACTTTTTATTTACTTTGACAGGCGGGCTATAATCAATCAAAATTAGCTTTCTCCCAGCAAAAAGGGGAAGGGAAAGAGTAGCTTATGTTTCATCTTATGCAACAAAATAATCTATTTAAACTGCATATCATTTGAATCAGGAATAACCTGTCTTTTCAAAGATAGGCAATATTAGGTGGTATAAGCAGAGTTATTATGTAACGATTGATGAAAAGGGTAGTTGCAGTAGATTCCAGGACCTCCCAAAAAGGCCAAAAATTTGGCTTCTGGGCTTCAAAAAAATTGAAAATAGTACAAAAAATTTGTCGTTTGGTAATTTTTGACATTTTACATTAAAAGTATAATTCTTTTACATCATCTAGCGGCCATTTTCAAAAAAATTTATCCACACGCGAGGCCTGTAATATCTTTTGAACTTGGGGGACATTGGTTTCCCTCACCAAAAAATGAAGGGGGTAAAGATGTTTTTGTTTCATTTTGAGTCACAAGGCATTGTTTTTAGAATGCACATCACGCTAACTGGGATGAAATTTCCTTTTCAGCGATATAGCATAATCGATATAATAGCCAATGGCTTAAAACCAGTGAATGATAAAAGTAAACATGATTAATGTTTTTTTTATGCAAATTAGCCGTTTTTTTGCATCTGTTACAAGGACTGCTTCGCGGGAGCAAAAGAGTTAAACTAAGAGCTTTCCCAACCTTTAACAGCAGTAAATATCATTGCTGTTTACATACGGTTTCCGCACTGGCAGCAAAACATTCGCATGATATCACGCTTTCCGTTGAAGCGGCAGTAAAATTTTTGCTGTGACATTTCAACGAAGCACGGCTATAGCTGCTTCCCTTGTGGAAGTGGTTAAGACAATTTATCTCAAGGTGTGGGAACCCAAAAGAGATTTATAGTGATAATGGGACCAACTTTGTAAGAGCGGTTTGCCTTTTACGTGAGTCATTACAAAAATTGAACCAAGAGAAAATCAATCAATTTTCTGTGCAGCAGGGTATAAATTGATTTTTCAACTCGCCTGGCACCAGCCACATGAGGGGCGCCTGGGAACGAATGATTTGCTCCATAAGGCACATTCTTGATGCTCTTTTGGAAACTCAATCTCCCACGGATGATGCATTCAACACACTGATGGCAGAAGTAGAAGGCATATTAAATTCTGGGCCTTTGGTCCCAATTACAATCGACCCACAGAGCGATGAGACTCTTACTCCAAACCACCTTCTTTTGTTGCATGGCAATGCAAATTTGCCCCCTGGTCTATTCGACAAAAAGGATTGGTACGCCAAGAATCAGTGGGCTCAGATTCGGTATTTGTCATGCCAATTCTGGTCTAGGTGGTTAAAAGAGTTTCTTCCTAATTTGACTCAATGGCAAAAATGGATTCAAACTCACCCCAACGTACAGAAGGAAGATGTAGTGCTGGTCGTAGATAGTATGCAACACCATTCCAAATGGTTGTTGGGCTGAATAATTGAAATCTTTCCAGACTCCAAGGGTCATGTTCATACAGTGCTTGTCAAAACAAAATACAGTACGGTCAAGAGACCGATTGCTAAACTTTGCATTGTAGGAACCCTAAAGGATTCAGACTCCCCTTTACCTTGATTCGGTCCCCCTTTAAACAATTCTTAGTGACTTCATTCTGTCGATCAAATATAAATGTGTAGCTCTAGTACACATTTGTGTGGGGGTATGTTATGTCATAAATCGTTTTTTGTTGAAATTGCATTTCGATGTGCACGAGTTTTGAGTTTGCAACTCTTTTGCTATGAAATTTTGCATAGCTGACCTGTCTGATATGGTCAAATACCTAATTAGCATATTCTCGTTTGTGTATCTTTTCAATTATTGTAATCGCAGGGCTATGCTTTGTTCTGCCACATTGTTGTTTTTAGCTAAGCTCGTTAACAGAATTCAATTCCGCTGCATTGCTCTAATTGATTGATATCAGTTGAAATTTTTACTCAAAACCTTTCATCATTGCATTGTTTACCGTAGCAGCAGCAACAACTAAAGTTCGTTTGTGTAAGGCAATATCAATTATCACATCAACCAGCATCTTATATTGTACCATTTTTCAGCTGTAAGAATTTGTAATTAAACTAATAAAAGTTGTTGGATGTTCTGTTGAAAAACAAATTGGTAAGTTTTGCATATCAGTCATTTACGCAAGTAACAATTATATTGTATCTGTTACTTTTGCTACAGAAACCAGTTTGTTATCAATTGTGGCAAGTATTTCATTTGTGGTTCATTGATTTCTCCTTGAATTTTCACTGAATAAACTGCGTTTCAATGACGACATCTCGTCCTTCTCTTGTTTGCCACAGCGTGAGGCAGACACGTGCGTTGCAACATAACAAGACAATTACAATTTCCAAGACAAACTAAGTTTACAACTAAAAAATTGGCACGTTTCTTAAAAATATGCTCATTTCTATGTTTTAAGATGTTCTTGATAATAACCATAAAGTGGTAGATCTGGCAATAGGTCTAAACATGATTTTGTTTTAATGTAGCTTTAAAAAAAGCTGTTTTAGCCGTAAGCTGTTTGTGATGCTCTCATCAGTGGTGGTATTGCATCATCAAAAGGAGAGGAGCTGGAGTGAGTAAGTTGTTATATTGCTTTAATTTGGATGATAGACAATTAGACAAGCCAATGATGGCACTAGCATAGTGCCAAAGTCTGCCAAAGAAAGAGATTTTGCAATAGTAAAATGCTAAAATGCACCAGGATCCATCATAAACTTAGCAGGTGATTAGCTGGCCTATTACAACCTATGTTGGAGTGGTTTTTGTCACACTGGTTGTCAGATTTGCTTGTGTTTGCTAAGATCATGCAAAATCTTGACATTAAACCTAATATCTTCATGTGCTACTTTGATGTGCCCAGCTTGTTTACCAACGTTCCCCTTGATGAAACCATCAAGATCTGTTCCAAAGCTCTTTGATAAATTTAATTCACAACCAGTCATTCTCAAAGATGTGTTTGTTGCATTGATGAAGAGCACTACATCCTTAGTTGAGTTCAGCTTCAGGAACACTATGTACAAGCTAACAGACAGTGTAGCTGTGGGATCACCACTTGGTCTTGCTTTGGCTAATATCTTTGTTAAATAGTATGAAGAAAAGTTATTTTCTCAAACACAAAAGCCTCCAATATACTTCAGATATTTTGACAATACGTTTGCCATCTTTGATCACAAAGCTGGGGCAGATCAATTCCAAACCAATCTCAACTGCCTTCATCCATCCTTCAAATTCACTTTTGAAAAAGAGAAAAACAAATTGCTACCATTTCTTGATGTCCATGTTGAAAAAACAGATATTGGCTTCGAAACCAATGTATACCAGGAACCCACTTTTACAGGCTAGTATTTACATTGAAAGTCCTTTAGTCCTCACAAAGATGAAATGAGTCTAATATTTGCATTGGTGCATTGAACCTTAATGATTTGCACTAAACGTAGACTCAATAAAGAAATAGAACAGATCAAAAAAATATTATTGGACAATGGATATCCTAAAAACATTGTCAATGGTCAGATCACCAAAAAAATCACACAATTCTCCACCCTTAAGCGATTCGACCATGAAAATTGCCCTGTGTACTTGATGGTCCCTTGAATAGGCAAGCCTTCCAGAAACTTGGAAAAAAAGTCAAAACAGCCATGGAAAGCTGCTATGATTCCATCAGTACCTGCTTGGTCTTTACGTCAAAGCACATGCTGTCAGTAGTTTGCAAGGATGTTCTACCTACCACTCAAAAAAGCTCAGTCGCAAATAAATAAAAGTGCTGCTGTGATAGTTGGTACATAGGGCGAACATTTCAACAACTACAGAATCGCATCAAGCAACATATTTCAAAATGGTTAAGACAACAATTGACTCGTCCACACTGATCTCAACCACACAGATTGCACAAATGAAACAACAGTAAGCCACGCTGTGACTCTGCCATTGGTCAGCATCTTTTAGAAAATGAACAATGTGCATTTAACTGTGACAACAAGCAGTTTTCTGTCCTTGCCACAGCATGCAGCTTTTTCCGCCTGAATCTTTTAGAGGCAGTTTATATCAAGACTCAGTACCCAGTGTTATGTAAACAAAAACGGTTTGTTTACACTCTCAAATTCTATCCATTATTAAAGGTGGTCTTATTTGGCCTCTGGCTTTTTTAGCTTTTTGCTATTGCAAAATCTCTTTCTTTGATGCTTATTACTATGCTTGTGCTATCATTGGTTCGTTTGATTGTTTGCCATTCAAATTAATGTGCTAGAACAACTTACTCACTCTAGCTCTTCCCCTTTCAATGCGATACTGCTGCTGATGAGAGTGTCACAAAAAGCTTATGGTTAAAACAGCTTTTTTAAAGCTGTATAAAAAGTCTGCACCACCAAGATTTTGTTTAAACTTTAACTTTTTTTTAATTATCTAACTAGTTTCAAAAGTTTTGGCAGGTCTGTTTTGAAATATTTAAAAACTCTACTCATCAGCACGACCATAGGTTTAGTGGCCAGAATGGTTTTAAAATTTATTAGTATAATATTTATTTGAATAGCAACTGTGACCACTATTAATTTTTAATGTAAAATATCTTCTATTTTGTTACACCATAATGTTTTTTTAGCCACTTTTGAATGTTCAATATCTGCTATTAAAATTAGTTACTAGTTGGTCAACATATGTTTATATGCTCATATATTGCTGCTATTCCTAATAATCAACAAGTGTTAGTAGTAAGTGATAGCTCTTACTTTCCAGTCATGTATATATGTCAGATACTTTCTGCATTGGCACACACATTCTCCTCAGGATGTGCTATTATTTTTTAATAATCATTTTGTGTAAATGTTAAAAGAGTATCTTCATATTTCGTGCTCCTTAAATCAAGTAAATACAACTTGGGCTTTTTTGCATATGATACAATAGACGTTTAGGTTTAGGTCCAGTTTTTCTAGTTATTTTTCAGCATCCATTGATAGGTTGTGCAGATCTTGGAATCACCCATAGAATCTTCTGGTGTGCCAGTCCTTGATGATATGTTTAGTTTGAAATAGGTAACCACAATCACCAGTAGGGCTGTACTTTATTTCTCGTTTGCATAACTTGTAAGCATCCTTCCATGGAAGGTGGTGTGGATTTGGTTTAGAATAGTCTTTTGTTTTCATTGTAAGTGGAAGCTTGGTTGTTGTTTGGTTGGATGTGGAACAATGCTTCTGTTGTTGGAAGTTGGCTCTTGTCAGCTTCGACATCGTTCAATGTCAGCATGAAAGTTGTTTTTTGCAGGGATTCTGTTCTTATCCAGAAAGGCTGCGAGATTTTAAATATGCTTTTGGAATGTTCTGATAAATGGGTGGGTCAGGATTTGCTATTAGATGATTCTAGACTTTACAGTTCTATATATTTTGTTTTTGAATAGTGGCTAAATGTGGGGTAGTATTAACTACCACTGGAACGGAGTTAACTTCAGTGTGTCAGTTATAGTGCACATTGTTAATTTAGAATAGTGTCTTGTGCCAGGTATGCCAACTGTGTCAATACCAATGAGTTGTGTTCAGCTGAGGAGTACATGAAAGTAAGAGTATTTGGAGTTGATTCTCAAACAGAGCTAGCAAGATTTTGAATGATTTTGTTTCTGCCTTTTATTTTTTGCAGCGACTTGGTTTGGGTGTCCTTGGTAGGTTAGGCTGCAGTCAGGTGTAATTCCTATGTGCTTTGCGTGGTTCTTATGTCTTTATGTCTTACAGGCTTAACCCTAACAAGTAACTTATAATGTTTTAGCAAGGCAGAATTTATGTTGAATGTTATGATCGAGTATGTGAGTTTGCAGGCTGTCAAGTGCTTGAAGAGGAAATTTGCACATGTCAATCTGAGCGGTAATTTATTTAAAGTGGGAAAGTTGTTGCATGTAGAGATTTTCCAAGTTTAGAGATGGCACTGACCTTGATTAAAATTTTTTCTATTTAGATGATATTATTTCTGATTGATTGATTGATTTTTGTTTGCAGATATATGTTAGACGCAGTTCGAAAGATTAACTTCAAGTAAGTCACAATATCACAACACTCAGTGAGTGAAAGTACAAGTGAGAGTGCAGCAGTATACAAACCAGGAAACAACAAAAAACCTAGAACTTGCTTCCTGAAAATAGATCAAAAGTGATTTGCTGCAGAAGTGCGGTATAATTAAGGAAAAAGCAACCAGATTTCTTTGTTGCTGCTCTTTATAAATAACAGGGCAAGCCAGTCATGTGCACGATGGCCAAGGTTTATCAGAAATTTTTTTTAAATCTCATCGACTGCCACTGCTTTTTAAACTTCAGGGCAAAGAGTCCTTCATTGACTCCTGCTATGATGTAAAGGGAACAAGGCTATTGTAGCTTTTAGCAATCCTAGTGTTTTGTGTCATTTTGTTTCCTTTTTTTTAAAAAAATGGCTTGACTAAACAATGATTACTGTTTGCCTATAAATTATTGCAGGTTGCCATTGAAAAAGTAATTTTTTTGTTATACAGGGTGTCCACACCAAGTGTAGACTGCTTATTTTTTGAAAAACTTACAAACAAAATTAAATATTACAAAATGCTTTGATTTATTGGATAGAAAAATAAGTATTTGAATAAAAAAATTTAATCAAAATTCAATAAAACTGCCTTTCCTGGCAATAACATGACAAAGTCTTTGTATCACTTGAGCGCGAGTTGCTTGCAAGGTTTCTTCTGGTATTTCGTCCCAACACTTTTCAAGGAATTGCTTCAGAGTTTCAACATTTGGATGATAGTTAAAGCAGGCTTTTTTCTCTAAAATAGCTCATACACCATAATCCATAGGATTAATATTAGTATCCATAAAATTAATCCATAATTTTAATATTTTCAAATTAACTGTTAAAAAAAGTCTACACTTGGTGTGGACACCCTGTAGTTTAGTGTTCAGGTCTTGGGAAAATTTTTGTAGTTGTCAGCCTATTAGCAGCCATCAGCAACTTTGGTTGCATGCTGAGTATACCTCAATTAACGTGTTATAGCTTGTCGCTTTGGCAACAAGATTGTAGGTTTTTGTAAGTAATATGAAGTTTAAAGTTACATAAAGACTACTTAATATTTAAATCTTTGAAAAAATATTTGGAAATATTCCAAATGTTAAATTATTTTTTACTGTTGTTTTAAAATCATATTCACGTCAATGTGGTTATAGAAAACACAAAATATAGAAATATTAACGTTGTGTAATTTTTGCAAGTTGGCTACTTTCATATTTTACTATGTCTGCAGTGTTTTACTATGCCAATTATAACTGTTTGTAATACTTTTATGTGGTAGTTTGAGTTCACTATTTTTTGGGCGCAACTAAAGTTGCAATTGGTTGATAGTGAAGTCAAAAATCAGTTTTTGTATGTAGTTTTAGGACTGTCAAGTTATGATAGAGTTGTTTAAAACTAATTTTTTTATGTTGTAGTCATAGCAAAATAGTAGTTTAGACCAATACCTATATTAAAAATGAAAAAACCAAGCTGTTCAAAAACTGCAGTTACAGAGTCGCAAAAGTAAATGTTTATAAATTTATAATACAGGCATTTTGTTAGGCTCTAAATTACTGTTTTGTTAGTTTCACCCCTTACATTATGTTATTGTCTAGACTTCCTCTAATTGCTAAAAGCAGGCTGTTCTAAGCTTGTTAACTCCTGATTCTAAAAACTAAAATATGTTGCAACATGGTCTCTTCTGAAGTAGGCTGCTTGCAAGGCACCCACCTGTTATCATATTTTTTACTCTAAGTGGTACCTTTTTATGATTTTCAAGAGCATGATGTAAATTAATGGCCAAATTTCTTTCTCATGTAAGGATGAATATTTATTAAATTTCGCACATTTTTGTAATCATTTCCTGTTTAGCATTCAGTAGTAACCCAATTAGCTACTAATCAGCTGTTTTTGAGTAGCCTATCATGCATATTTCTTTTTATGCTGTGCCTGTAACATGTCGAAAATAGCCGAGAATTATTTAAAGGGGTACGACTATGAACAATCATTACCAATTTTTAATCAGTCTGTTTAAGATTTTTCATTTGATCAAGACTGGATTATTGGTTTAATTTAAAGCATAATTAACTTGTTTAGGGTTCTCGCCTGTCACTGAGCCAAATGACGCACATCAGGACAAAAGCATAAGTTGATTTGCATGTTTTTGTGGTTATGCATTGAATGATGTTTTGGAAATAATGATGGATATGGATGATAATCATTTTGCCAATGATTTTTCTGATGAGGGATGTCTTGATTTAGCAATGCTACCACCACGTGAAAATGCTGATGCTCAGTCAGACCAATATAGTAACTCATTTGATGAAATGAATCAAGGCCATGTTCATCATTTGCTTTTAATAATGCACTTACAAAACTCTGATTGTAGTTCCAATATTTCAGGCAGGAATCATGACTCATCAACTGCTCGAAATTCCCAACAACCCCCAAAAAGAAAATGAAGCCTAATACAAGAAAATGAAAAACCAAAACAGATATCTATTCCAAAATAAACGTATCTGAAAGTGAAGATTCACCCTCAGATAATGTGAAAATAAAGTTGCTTAAAGCCTCTATATGTATTCAACGCAGTGTTTTGTGGCAATTTGATTATTTTCATCATACAGCAGGCTAATCTCTATGCAACTCCGTAAAGAAACAAAAATTTAAATGCTCAAAAAGAAGAAATTGCTTCTGCCATAGCAATACTTCTACTTCCAGGATATTTAAGAGTGCTTAAACGTTAATGTTTACTGGGGTGCTTCTCCAAATGCTTACAATGAAGCTGTTGCAACCTTAACCTTAACCTTAACAAAATCACAGGAAGGAAAACTGAGAACCTTAAACAAAATCACAGGAAGGAAAACAATGCCCATGAAATGCCCTGTACCACCAAGCCAACTCGCAAAACAACTGGAAGACAATGGAAGATACCCCAGCACAAACAGAAAATTTACGAAAGCAATCCTAAAAGAATCAGACAAACTAAAAACCAAAAACACCCACTTAGATCATCATCACTTAGAAAATGACATCACAACTCCTGAGGTATCATCTGCAATTAAATCACTGAAGTTAGGCAAAGCAACGGGTCCAGATGGCATCTATAATGAATTTATTAAGAATTGTGGAACCAAACTGGTACATTGGCTAAATAAATTTCTAAATATATGTTATCACCATATACAGATCCCAAAGCAGTGGCGTCACGCTAATGTTATTAGTCTTCTCAAACCAGGCAAACCTGAAATCTCTCCTCAAAGCTACTGCCCAATTTCCCTACTATGCACAACACTCAAACTGCTTGAACAAATACTCTTAACATGAATTGAACCTATAATAGACAAGCTATTACCCAAAGAACAGGCAGGATTTTGAAAGGGTCGCAGCACTATTGACCAAGTGGCTAAACTTGCTGAAACAATCGAGGATGCATTTGACAAAAAAGAGATAATGGGATCAGTGTTCATTGATTTCACTGCTTCCTGTGATACAGTCTGTCATCAGGGCTTGCATGTGAAACTGCAACGAATGCCTACCTCCAACCACTTACCTAATTTCATAGTGGAATTACTATAATCTAGGTTCTTCACCCTGTTCACAAGTGACAGACAAAAACGCTGGTCCTTTAGATTGAAAAATGGCATAGCCCAAGGATCCGTTCTGGCCCCTACTCTATATAGCATCTACACAGCTGATTTCCCGAAAATATCTGGCAACTGCTTCATGTATGCAGACGACGTAGCAATCACCTATTCTGCATCAAGTATTGCCATAGTCGAAGAAAACCTATCTAATCACATGAAGACCATAGGCCAGTACCTACATGACTGGCACTTAAAGCTTTCCTAATCAAAAACGTTGTAATCACTGTTCCACCTTAAGAATCATCTGGCTTCAAAATCCATTAAAGTAACCTTGGACCCCAACACAATCCTGAACTGTCAGCAATATCCTACATACCTTGGAATCACCCTGGATCGGAGTCTAACATACAAAAACCATTTGCACAAACTGAAACAAAAAGTGTCTTGTCAAGTGTCACTGGTGAGAAAACTGTCGAGAACTAACTGGAGTACCTCATTTGACACTTTACAAACCTCCACTACAGCACTTGTATTTGTACCAGCTGAGTATTGCGCCCCTCTCTTGTGCCAAAGTACCCACACAAAAACACTAGATGTACCTATGAATGAAGCAATGCGGATCGTCTCAGGCTGCATCCGCCCCACCTCTTTGAATTTTTTGCCACCACTCTTGAGAATACAGCCACCAAACTGTCACCGGAAAAAACTCTATAAACGCTTATACAACAAAGCCAATAACACTGACCATTTTCTAGACAACATCTTGTACAGCAAAACCCCTCCCAAAAGGCTTAAATTTCGCAAACCTCTTCGCCCATTTCTGGAATCACTACAAGGCTATGACCCTCAGCAACAACCAATACCACATAAACTGCAACCACATATCCCAGACTGGTCAAACAAACCCCTAGGACAAGCCCTCCCACGAAAAGCCTGGGTCCAACTAAATAGATGGCGAACTGGAATAGGAAAATTTGGTGACTTAATGGTAAAATGAGAATTTGGTGATGACAATCTATGCCAATGTGGAGAACCCCAAACTGCATACCACATTGTCAATGATTGCAAACCAATAGGATCTCCCTGCAACCCAACAGATATTTACAACCCTTGGCTCGATCTGATGAACTGCAACTTCTGATGAGATTGTCATACGAACAAACAAACAAAGCTGTTGCAAGAGCCGTGAGCCACGATGCTTCAGAGAGATATTTTTAAACTTACACATTGCAGATAATGCAAGTCTAAATGATGACAGGTACTATAAAGTACGCCCATTATTTCAGAATCTCAATCAAAACGTTATACAGTTGTAAACCACCACTCATCACAGTATAAATGAAAACATGACACCATACTGTGGTAAACATGGAACTAAACAATTTATGCTTGAAAAACCGATCAGGTTTGGTTTTAAGCTCTGGTGCATTACATCTGCTGATAGATACCTGCTTCATGCAGAATCATACTGTGGTTCTGACACCATCTTAGAGGAAAGCGGCCTTGGACAAGGAGGAGATGTTGTAGTAGGTCTGATTAAAAATGTGTGTTGTCAGAAGGGTGTACAGAAACGTTTGACAATCTGTTTACATCTCTTCCTTTTCTGGATGAGCTGTCTGAACTCAGAATTGGTGGTCTTGGAACACTTTGTTGAAACAGCATACGAAACGCTCCTGTTTAGTCAAAGTTATCATTGAAGAAGAAAGACTGTGGAACTTATGATTTTACCAGCAACGACTGGGTAAACATGATCGTTTCATGAAATGACTCTGCAGTCGTTACTGTTGGAACAATTATGTAGATTGTCTTCCAGAATCAACAATTAACTGCTGGCCAAATCAGAGAAAAAGAAGATACAAATTTGTATGGCAAAGCTTCTCCAAATTTATAACCATCGCATGGGCAGGGTGGATCTATTTGACCAAATGGTGGCAAGTTACAGAGTGCAAATCAGATCCAAAAAATGGAAGTGGCCTATTTTTGCCTGGTGACTAAATGCAGCTATGGAAAATGCATGGTTACTCTTCAGAAAGCTTTAAAACAATAGCATTTTGTTGTTACAATTTGAAAGAGAGGTTATGCTTGCAACCCTTGCATCTTCAGGCCAAAATGCTGTACTGTGAATGCTGCTTTATCTGGGAAATGTGGTAACAGCATTTTCTTGGACAAAAAAAACACATTCTGATAAAGAACAATCAAAATATTGTGTTTGCGAAGTGTGTAAAGGAGTAGCGGTTTGCCTATGCCAGAAGTGCAATGTTGCTCTTGATCTTACCCATTGCTTTCAACACTACTATAAACAAGTGTAACAGCGCTAATAAAGTGATTATCCATTTCTTCAAACTGTTTCTGTATTTTAATTTAATATTATATTTCTTTTTATTTCTTAAGCTATTTGACAATAATAAACTAGAAAAGTTGTTTTATCAGCAGTCTGTGCTAAATCAACTCGATGATGTAGTGGTTAGAGCATCTGCTTTGTAGTCGGTAGACCTGGGGTTCAATCCCCTTGTCAAGTCATACCTAAAGACTTTAAAAAATGGTATCCACAGCTTCTCTGCTTGGTGCTCGGCATTTAAGGGAGGTTGTGGAGAACAAACTGGCAAGTTTGCTTGTTGTGTCCTTGGGCAAGGCACTTAACAGGATGCCTCTGCCTTTATGTGGAAGACAGGTGGCCAGGCATGGAAAGGGATGGGCTCTGCCAGGCATCTTAGCCCAAGATTCACTGCATGATGAACACAACCAGAACAAATTGGACTGATTTTAGGTCATCTGCAGTGCCCCGACGGCAACTGCCAGGGGACAAAAACAAAATGTGCAAGTTGAGCAGCAATGTTAACTTAATCCTAAACAACAGAATTATACCTACATATGAGCGAGATTACAAAGAATTTTACGACAAAAATTTATTTTGTTGTCAAATTTTTGACTTCTTTAAATGCCATCTGCAACTTAAGTTGCATTTAAATATCTCTTGAATTACCGAAGCAATTTTTGGTTTTGTTGACAATAATGACTTCAAATACATCCAGTGACAAAATATCAGGAGGCCAACAAAAAATACTAATTTTTAGAGTTTGGCATTTAATGAGCTAATAGAATATCTTTTTCTTTGTACCACCATTAATTACTAGTAGTTTTTCCTTAAATATAGTTGACCTAAAAAGTGTTTACAACTTAGTACTGCTCTCTGATGGTGATTTATTTGTAGAAAGCTGACAAGCAAGCATTGAGAAACAAAGTAAACTGCACTGACTTTGATAGCAGTACCATCGAGATAAATAAGAATTTAGATGAAATACTACGAAAGCTTCTTTTGCAGGTCAGAATTAATTATAATTTTGCCGCAGGTTTTGTACCTGTAATCTGCTGTGTTTATTTATGAACAATTTGTGTCGTTTGATGACCGGTTTAATGCAGTGGTTGACCTTTTTTAGTTCTTACTTTCAGTTTTGACTAAATCACATTTTTTTGCAACTACGATCAATTTTTTATTGGTTCAGCTTTGTATTCTATCCATGTGTATAACAAACAATGCGCTGCATCAGTTGAATGTAAAAAAGGTCTTCAAACCAAAAATACAAAATATAAAGCTCCCTACATAAATTTATTTTGAAAAAAATTTATTAAGTCAACACGGATTGATTAAATGTAAAGCATCTAAGGAGGCCAGCTTGCATTGCCCTAGCCATTTAAAAACAATACACCAGGATATCACATCCCATTGTTGCAGCTCTGTAGTGGCCGTGTTACTACACTACCCTTTGTATACATAAATATTGGAAAACCTAATTGGGATGCATATAGTAACGACAATGTGATTAACTCTAGGAGCAAAAAAAAGGGATTTATTTGCAATTTTTAGTAAAAAAATAAGCCAAAGTGCTGGTAAATGTTTTATTAAAGTGTTTTGCTTTTATGCCAAATGCATCATCAGTTAATTAAATTGTTACCAAAGGCTGGGCTAAGCGGCTTTGTGATGTCATAATTTTGATAATCTTACTAAATTTAGTTGTACAGCAGTTAGCTTTTAATAAGTATCTGCCTTAGCCTAGCCTTAAGTAACTATTTGTTTACCTAATGATCCTTTTAGTGTAAAAGTGAAACGTTTTGATAAAACGTTTACCAGCATTCTGGCTGTATTCTTTTTACCAAGAATGATTAACTCCCTTTCATTTCGCTTTTTCTGACAGGTATTGTATTAAGCTATGTTTATTTTAATCTAAAATAATCGATACAGTACTAATATACAGAAGGATGTATAACAAAAGAAAAAAAATTTGGGGATGTAATTGAACATAGAAAGCCTACAAAATAGGTGACCATGAGTTGTTAAGCCGCTGTCTACTGGTAGCCTAGGAACACATGCTATAAGAAAACGAAATGAAACATTATAACATTGTTAACAATTGCCAGTACTACAAATTGGATAACTTACTTTAATTTTTTTAAAGGGCAACTTATCTAGCATTTTATTTTATGCTTGTGTTGTTGTATTAAGCCCATATGATAGTTGTTAGCATCTTACCTGCTAGTTTTTGATATAACTTTATATATGTTAGTATTTTTTTGAGAAGTCAACCAAATTTCAACACTAATATCGCAGAGTCTGGCTTACCTACTTGTACAGAGTGGCCCGATTGTACTGTCTCAGCTGCTGGCATTGCTACATTTGCAACAGCATTTCCAAAAGTCGTCGCAGCTCAGTTGCTCTCCCTGTCTGCTTTTACTCCAGTAACCTTGAGACCAGCACTTTCTTCGATCTACATTCATGCTATACCTCCAATGACTTCTGCACGTAATTCTTCGTCTTGTATTTCACTTACTTTACCTTCTTTGCAGATTTATATTTATAAACTTCCAAATTTGAAATCTGATGCTGAAAACGTGGATGTATTTTTTCACACTTTTGAAGCACATTATTTCGAAAAATCATTTAATGACGAGTAGCTATATTATGTGCATATTAAATGTCTTTTGCCTGCTCACTTTCACAAAATTTTTCATCAGCTGAATACGTTTAAAAGTTTTCCTGCTCCTAAAAAGGTATTATTGTAAGCTTATACTATTCCTCTTCAGACCAAACTGAGCCAGTTACAAACTTCTCCTCTTTTAGGTGATTGCACTTTTATTCAACTTTTATCTAACCTGAGGCAAGTCATGGGGACACATAACTGTGAGGATACTACAGCTGCATGGTTTATAAAAGCAGAGTTTATGCAGAGAATGCCTCCCCAAGCACAAGACATTCTTGCTGCTTTTTGTTCACAACTCCTGGAAGAATTAACAAAAATAACTGACTTTATTATCATCAATAAACAACACTTAATTTTATTTAGTGGTTATGGCACCGGAACTGACTTCTAAAATCTGAAATCCAGCTTAATTTCTTGGTTGGACCACTCACGTGAGAAAACTGAGGTTGGGGGTAAGCAGGGGCATGCTCCCTGTAAAAAAATTTTGCCTAACAAATCTTAATGACCAGAAAAATTAAACAAATAGCCCCCAGTCCCCAGCATCTCTTAAATGGGCAGGGAGTGCAAAGAATCTCTAGGTTTAAATATGAATGTCATGGGATAAGATTTGCTACCTTGAATGTGGAAAGTCTTTGTGGGAGGAAAATAGAAGTGTGTGAAGAACTGAGGAAGAGAAGAGTTGATGTGTGCTACATGCAGTATGAAGATAGAAAGGCCAAGGAGCTCCTTTTGTGAATACTTTAAAACGAAGGTAAAGCTGTGGTAGTCAGAAAACGATGCAGAATCTGGAGGGGTTGGAATCTTGGTGAAAGAGGAAATATCTGGAAATGCTGTTGAAGTTAGAAGAAAAAGTGGCAGAGGAATAGCAATTGTGCTAACTTTAGATAGTGAAGTGATATGAATAATAAGTGCATATGGGCCACAATGCGGAAGACCAGACACAGAGAAAGTTCGTTTTTATGATGAAATGGCGAGTAAGTGGAACTTGAAAAGTTCTAGTGAAATCATTGTTTCTTGAAGGATTTCAATGGTTTATGTGGGAAAATGTGCTGAGGGTTGTGAAGGTGTACATGGGCGGAATGGTATTGGGAAAAGAAATGCATTAGGAAGAAGATTGCTGGATTTCTGTGATAAAAAAGAGCTGTGTGTAGCAAACACTTAAGTTTATAAGGCAGACAAAGGGAAAATCATTTTAGCCCTGGTGGATGTGAAACAGAAATTGATTTTGTGCTTGTGGAGGAAAATATAGAAAGTATTTAAGGGATGTGAAAGTGATTTCATGAAAACTTCAGTTCAGGCTTGTAGTTGTGGAGCTGGATAAAAAGGTTCCAAAAAGATCGTGAGAAAGCAATGAAGAAGAAAGATTTGGAAGTTGAATAAAAACTAAGCAAGAGTAAGATTTGAAAAAATAGTAAAAGAACTAGTAAGCACAGACGTGCCTGAATTGTTAACAACTTTCAAGGATGGTGTTCAAAGGCATGTGATGAAGTGTGTGGAAAGAAGAAGTCTTGGAGAGATCAAGGAGACAAGTAGTGGTGGAATGAAGAGGTCAAGGATACCATAGCAAGAAAGAAGGCAGCATTTAAAGAGCTGTGTAGGTTCCCATCAGAAGAAAGTAAAACTAAATACAAACGTTTTAGAAATCAAACAAAAAAAATTGTTGCTAGAGCTATGAGAAAGGAAGCTGAACAGTAGAAAAACCAGTGGAAAAAGTGGCTCGCAATGACATTGTGGAAGCAATGCAAAAGAAAAAATCGGAAAGGCAACTGGACCATCTGAAGTAAGTGTGGAGATGATAGTTGCAAGTGGCAAAATTGGAATTAAGTGATGATAGAACTGTGTTAGCATGTATTGAATGGTAGGTGAATGCCTGACAAATGGAAAACTAGTGTGATTGTGCCTATCTTTAAAGGAAAGGGTGATGTGATGAGCTGTGGATCATTCAGAGAAGTGAAACTGCTAGAACATGCCATGAAAATTGTTGAACGAGTGCTAAAGAGTCAAAGATGAACACTAATCAATTTGAATGAAATGCAGTTTGGATTTATACCAGGAAAAGGAGCAGTGGATGCAATATTCATTGTGAGGAGAATGCAGGAGGAATATCAAAAGAAGGACAAGAAGTTATAAATGTGTTTTGTTGACATGGAAAAGGCTTTTGATAGAGTGCCAAGAAAAGTGATGGAGTGGGCCATGAGGAAGAAGGGTCTATTAGAAGTAATGGTTTGGGCAGTTATGAGTCTGTATGGTGGTGCAAAGACAAAAGTGATGGTAGAATCTGCATATTCAGAGAAATTCAAAGTAAAAGTTGGTGTACATCAAGCATCTGTGCTGTCACCACTATTGTTTGCAATGGTTGTGGACATTATTACAAAAAATGCAAGAAGGAGTGTGGTTAATGAACTATATGCAGATGACCTTGCTCTCATGAGCAAAACCATGGAAGACTTAAAGAAAAGATTTTGGAATTGGAAGGATGCACTGGAAAGTAAAGATTTAGCAGTCAACACCAGAAAAACAAAAGTGATGGTAAGCGGGTTGGAAAGAGAACTATTGGAAAGCAAGATAGATCCATGTGGAGTTTGTTGGAGGAGAGTCATGGCCAATTTAGTGTTGTGCACAAAATGTGGAAACTGGGTTCATGGCAAATGTGCAAAAATAAAGAGAGTTACTGTTATGTTGGCAATGCATTTTGTTTGCTCAAAATGTAGTGGAATAATGGAAGGAATGGTGGATTGGATCAAGAAATTGGGTAAAAAAGTGGAGACAGTGAATGGATTTTGTTATTTTGGAGACAGACTAAATGCTAGTAGGGGTTGTGAAGCGGCAGTCACAGCAAGAGTAAGAATCGGTTGGGTAAGATTCAGGGAATGTGGAGAGTTATTAAATAGGTTTCCTCTAAAGATGAAAGGTAAGTTTATCGCTGTTGCATAACATTAGCAATACTGTATGGAAGCAAGGCATAGTGTTTAAAAGAGAATGAAAAAGCAATTTTAAGGAAAACGGAGAGAGCTATGGCGAGAGCCAATGTGCAGTCAGAAAGTTGGTGACAGGAAATTGACTGAAGAACAGATGGACATGCTGGGGTTGAAGGAAACTATAGACCGGTTAGCAATAGCGAATGGAGTTAGATGGTATGGATATGTGCTAAGGAAGGATGACAACAGTGTTTTGAGGGTTGCTCTGGATCTTGAAGTGAGTGGAAAGAGAAAGCAAGGATGACTGGAGAAGACCTGGAAGAACCAAGTGGAGGAGAGAGAGAAAATTGGTTTGAAGAAGGAAGCTGCCCTGCATTGAACAAAGTGGAGAAACAGAGTGCGAGCAATTGCAGAAGGAATGAGGTGAATCTGGGCATTTCTGGTAAGGGAACAATACTGGATACAATCAAAGATATGATGATAATGCTTTGAGGGTTGCTCTGGATTTTGAAGTGAGTGGCAAGAGAAAGCGAGGATGACCAAAGAAGACCTGGAAGAAGCAAGTTGAGGAGACAGAGAAAATTGGTTTGATGAAGGAAGGTGTCCTGAATCGAGCAAAGTGAAGAAACAGAGTGCGAGCAATTGCAGAAGGAGTGCAGTAAATCCAGCCATTTCCGCTATGGGAACAATGCCAGATAAAAACTGAATAACTACTACTACTACCACTACTACTTTATTTGCGAGATGAACACTAAAGAAACTCTAAAACCTGTTATTTGTAAAATGTCTGCACTACATGGTGCTTCATTTTTGTCTTCCAGTTCTTCATAGTCTTCTTTTTCATCTTCAGGACAACTTGCAACTTTATCTTTTGTTTGTTCATATCCATTTCAAAAGCCACCTGGTCCAAATTAGTCACTACCAGGCAGGCAAGAGCTACGCGATGGTAACTGTTTTTATCACTGCAACTTTGGGGAGAAAACATTGCATAAAAGGCTGATTGTTTTACACTTTTTATAAAGAAAATAAACATTTAAACTCTTGTGGCAATGAATCAAATTAGAATTTTCTCCAATGCCAATCAACACTATGTCAATTTGAAATGCATCGTCTAATCTTCCTGTTATGTTTATTACCTTACATGATACTTCCATTGACATAATTTTTATTGTAGACATTGCAAGTCCAAAATCTTTGCTTGTTGAAAGTCTTTTTGTATTTTACAGACGGATGATCTTTAGAGCAATCTGATCCTGTTGATCTCACATTACTGTTCGCTGTGTTTTCCAACAAATATTTTGTGCATAACTTTATTGTGGCAAATGTTGCATATCCAGTACTTGGCTTAGACTTTGTAACCACAAATGGGTTTGGCACTAATGTACAAACCATGATTAACATTTAAAATCCACATATTTATAATAACAACACTCCACCTGCATAAACCGTTAAGCATACATCTTGCTCCTTTAAAAATATGTTATGCTTATTTCCCAATCTAGTTTGTTGATCTGACAAAGCATGTACTAGACAACATCTTTTTGAGCATATATTACAAGTTGAAGTTCTATCTGTTGCTTTTTGACTCCTGTAGCTAAGTCTAGAAAAGGCTAAAATCTATGTTGGATGATTTATTGAACAAAGGTATCAGCACCATTACCCAGTTACATTCTGCCTGATGCCTAAGCAGTACACAATGGAATGTTGAATTTTTTGTCAAGTGTTTTCAAGCGTCTGTGATACTTGAGCAGCCTTTCCAAGCTCTTTGATACTTAAATTCAGCACAAAAAGGAAGGAGCTTATTGTGAGAATTAGCAAAATAGCTCACTATTTGTTTGGTATTAAGATTGAAAACAGCCATCACTGTTTTGGTTATGCTGAGCTTTAATCTCCTCAAGTTTGTCACTATAAGACCAAGGTAGCTATGACCTGGCTCAGAATTTCCTTTGAGTTAACATATTTTACTGGACGCATTGTAGCCAGATTGTTAGCATATGCAAAATTTGGAAAATCTTGGATAAAGAAGTTGAAAAGTTTCCAATGAAACATCATTTTTGAGGTATCATAACTTGCTTTGTTGTTTGTTTCTAATAATTAAGATGAAGCTTTGGATGTAGCCAAGTTTCATAATCATGCAGACTAGGTGTTAGTTTGGCATTAGATGAAGTAGCTTGGAGGTGACGTCATAGTGCCTTATGGTGTCACAGGCAGGTGTAAGGTCAATAAGCACAGAACCAGCATTCTTTTTTGCTTGAAAGCAATTTGATGTCATGGGTTATGAAAATGACCTGGTCTATGCTCGATTTTTTCTGTCAAAACCTAGCTGGTTCTTGAATAAAAAGTGGGTTATGACTCATTAGATGCAGATATGCATAAGATGTTTGTGGATTTTGGTGGAAATGCAAAAAAATTACACTAATCAATTTATTTTTAGGTCATCTAACGGCTTGTGAGACTTTAGGGATTGTAACCACTATGGCTGTTCTCTGAAATTTTGAGTTCTGAGGTGGTGCAGGCACAAAAAGAAATCTCTGCTGCCAAGACTTTGAAGCAAAACAAGTTCTGTTCTCTTGTTATCAGAGTACAGGTTTTTGTGTGACTTTCATAAGTGAAGGGCAGTGATAAGTTCAACATCACCCAAAGTGTTTTTACCGTCAGATGTTTTTTCCCTCCAAAAATCAGATATTTTTTTAGATACTTTTTGAGAAACGTTTGTTGTTCTGATTACCCCTCCTCTTTCTCAGGATGGAGATACGGCAAGAATGACAATTTAGGTTCATGCCGTCAACCCAATTGAAGTTAGGCTAGGGAAAAAATGATGGCAGCCCATTTTAAACCAGTCATGATTGACTGGTAACCCCACCACCAACAAGGTGGACTGCCATTGGTGGGTACCCAAGAGTCGCCTTTTACAACATGCTGGGTGAGAAACTTCACAATTGTAACCCAGTGAAGTAGGGGTAGGTCACCTGTCTGCCACATAAAGGTGGAGGCATCCCGTTAGGTGTCTTGCCCAAGGACACAACAAGCAAGCTTGCTGGTTTGTTTTTCATACTATTCCTTTTTTTTATGCTGAGTGCTCAGCAGGAAAGCTGTGAATACTAGTTTTTAAAGTGTTTTGGTATGACTTAACTTAGGAAATGAACCCCAGGCCTACCAACTGCGAAGTGCACACTCTAAGCACTATACCATCACGCCGGTGCTTGACAAACGTTCCGGTCTCACAACTTGTACAACATACACCTCGTTTTCAACAGATGTGAAGTAATAACACTAGCAAAGTTAAAGCATTCCTTTGTGGTGCATTCTAACCATGTGGTAAGGTGGGTAATAGCAATTTGTTGTTTATGGCATGATTGTAAAAAGTCTATAGTGTGAATTGATTTAGTCAACCTGTTACAGAAACTTCTGGCCTGATGTTCTGCTTAATGCTGTCTTCTAGAATCACGCATACCACAGGTTCCACACAGAGATTATAATTGAAATAAATTTAACACGAAGGGGTTACGAAGTTGCTAGTAGATTGAAGAATTTAGACTAAGATATGATGCAGTATGGTTTTCTGTGGAATAATTAACACACATAACTCAACTACACAAGCGTAAATTCACTGAAGCACTCACCTACTATAGCTTGACCGGAAATCAGACCCAAAAAAATGATTAAACAGTAGATTGTAAGCGTTCGACTAATAGTTGCTCACAATATAATCTAACAGTAATTTACTCAAATTCTATACTGACTCCAAGGGCAACAACGATCAGCTATATTGGGGAGTCAACAGTGATTAATTAAAAGGCAAAGGTTATCAGGGGTAACTCTTAGTACGAAAGGCTATGACATTATCTGAAGTCTATTAATATGATGAGGTGTGCAAGAAACAACACTAAATAAGGGAACATCAAAACCAAGCAAACATAAGCTATGCGATAAACAAGGGAAACCAGGTTCAAACTTATGACGAGTTGAAAAGGCAATACTTGCTGCAACACAACCTTTTATCATAAAACCATAAAGGTAATTGGATCTCTTTCTCTGCTTCAATGCAGTTTGGTTTTATGCCTGGAAAAGGAACGACAGACGCATTGTTTGCAGTGCAAAGACTGCTAAAGGAATATAGAGATAAGAAAAAAAAGTTGTACTTGTGTTTTGTGGATATTGAAAAGACATTTGATAGAGTTCCAAGAAAGATAATGGAGTGGGCAATGAGAAAGAAAGGTTTACCAGAAGTAATTGTAAGAGTGGTAATGAGCCTCTATCACAGGGTAAAAACAAAAGTTCGAGTGGGATCTGAGTTTTCTGAAGAATTTTTGGTACAAACTGGTGTACATCAAGAATCTGTGTTGTCGCCACTGTTTTTTCCAATTGTAGTGGATGTAATCTTGAAAATGCAAAAGAAGAGCTGATGAATGAAATTTTGTATGTGGATGACTTGGTTTTAATGAGTGAAAGTATAGAGAATTTGAAAGAGAAGTTTTTAAAATGGAAAGAGACGTTTGAAAGCAAGAAGCTAAAAGTGAACCTCAAGAAAACCAAAGTAATGTGAGTGGTTCAAAACGTGAGATACTCAAGAGTAATGTTGATCCGTGGGCCAAGTGCAGCAAGAGGGTGATGGCGAATTTGGTGATGTACGGTAAGTGTGGTAAATGGGTACATGGTAGATGCACAAAAATGAACAGGGTGACTTCAACTCCAGAAAAAGGTTTTGTTTGTAAACTATGAGTTTATACAAAGGAAGGAATTATGGAACCAGGTAAAAATGTAATTTTTTGACCAGGTTGATTTTGTGAAGACTTTTTGTTATTTGGGGGACAGGTTGAACGCCAGTAGTGAAAGTGAAGCAACAGTGACAGCAAGAATGAGAATTGGATAAATAAAATCTAGAGAATGTATCAAGTTACTTTATGGGAGAAGTTTTTGTTAAAAATGAAAAAAGGATTTATCAGAGTTGTGTAAGATCAGCAATGTTATATGGGAGCGAGACTTGGTGTTTGAGAAAGAATAATATGGCAATTTTGAGAAGAACTGAAAAAGCAATGATGAGAGCAATGTGTGGAGTGAAGTTGATTGAGAAAAGAAAGGGCCAAAAACTGATGAGTTTGTTGGGTTTAAAGGATACCTTGGGTGGACTAGCCAGGGCGAGTGGAGTACGATAGTATGGGCATGTTTTGAGGAGGGATAATGATGATGTTTTAAGAAGATCATTGGATTTTGAAGTAGTGGGAAGAAGAGAGTGTGGACGACCAAACATGACATGGAAAAGACAAGTGGAAAAACATACTGATCAGATTGAACTTAAAAGGGGATATGCCATTGACAGAATAAAGTGGCATGATGGTGTTCATAAGCTTTCAAAAAACATGAGGTAAACGCGGCCTCCTGTGTTAATGCAGACAAAACCGGATTTTAAAAAGTAGATCTCTCTAGATGCTGGGTTATAATTTATGTAAAGTTAAATTAGTTGTAATTATTTAGAAGACCTAATGAGGACTAATGTTTAGCCAAAAATGTTTGTTCATAAGCCAATAAATGAGTAAAATATTAAAATTGCTTGCCTTTGCTGTGTTTTGATCATGATCAAATTTGACGGCAGAGTTGCAGGAATTTGAGTTTGAAGGATTTTGTTAACTTTTCTAAGTTTAATAAAGTGCTGTTTATCATTTTTGTTTGCATCATTAAAGAAGCGCAGATATACCTCATTTAGGAAAAAAATTGAATTAAGCACACTGCTTAGTTGTTATAAAGATACAGCAGCTTTTGATGGAAAACAGAGTATGACATGTTAATACCCACTTGAGAGCACAAATGTAGGTATTTATTCAGTGTGGTTGAAAAAAATATTTTTAAAAGAATTTCTGACATTAAAAATAATAAATTTTGCAATCATATTTTAAGTTGCATGAAGCAATTTGTACTGCAATTTATGATTGAATTTTTCAAATACGTTAAATAATTTTGGTACTTGATCATAATAAACTAAGATATGGTATTTAAATTCAAGTTTAGAAGGAAATGAAAAGAAAACAATGCCCTTGTATGAAATCCAGCTGTAAATGAGAAAACGATTGCAATTTATGTTGAAAATAGTTTTTTAGACCTACAGAAACTCTTTATTGTATACTTGTGCCCTTAATGGCAATCAGCAGTTATCAATCATTGTTCATGGACTTTATCCTGGGATGAGACGTCAACAGATACCACCGATCAAATTTTAAGGTTATGCTACTTGTAACTGGGCAACAGGTAATCTACTAGTTGCAGCCTTAAACCGTAGGAAATGTGTGATATTTTGGGGATTTAAAAGCTACAGGTGCTATTTTAAGTTTAGTATTAAGATAATATGATGCAGTGCACTCACACCAAAGTGCCATTTCCAAGTCAAGCAAAGTGGCTGAGTACAATGTCACATTGGTAGGAGCACTGCCACTATCGAACTTAGTGATTAAGTGTGTGTTTATGTCAGCCTCTCAGCAGCATCGTTGTAAATAAGTGTGTGTTAAAATATTGTTTTGGACAGAGATTATTCAAGTGCATTCACGGTATAACCAATAATTAAAAGGGGAATTTAAATGTACACAGACACCTTGAGTGAAGAATGCAAACATAGAAATGGAGATTGTCATACCCACTTAAAGTTCTCCGTGGTATCAATTGTAAATACCAGTGTAATTATTGACCTAAAATTATAGTCAGATTTTAATCAAGACTAAAGGAGACCAAGACCTGGGGCCTTGTTATTTAGGGCATCAGGTGTTTGAATGGATAAAACAAACGTGGTTTAAAACATCTCAAAGCTGTAACAACAACTGGCAGATATACTTTAGTAGCTCACAAATTTAGCAATTAGCTTAGCATTTATGAGAGATCATGTAGCAAACACAGCAATGCAAAACCTTTTCATTGTTACAACCAACATAGCCAAAGTCTGCGAAAAAAAGAAATTATATATTCAGGAAGTTTAAAATTTTGTGCATTTGGTTTGGTTGCCTTTGAGTCCAATGCACAAATGTAAATGTGGTTCAATTGCAAAAGTTTTTCATTTGTCATCTTTTGAATTAAATAAACAGGGTAAGCTGCAATGTGAGTTGGTTGCCAACCGAAAATTGTTGTAGTTGTTAAATCTTTAAAAAGAGTTGTCTAATAGTAGTTAAAAGGCTGAGAACTTAGGTTAACTAAAAAAAAACAAAAGGGATGTCCTTGACTAGATTGGGCTTGAAAGATTACAAACCTTAAGAGTAGCTAGAAAGTTGTCAAACCGAGTTTCTTCTAGCTGTATGCTGATGAAAATGGAGTTTACAAACATGAATTGATGCATATCAGCCATTCACATTATAATTTTTATCTAGTATACCTACATTTGCAGTATGTGCAATTTTTTAGAAAATGCGAAATCTACACAATGGTTTAATATGCAGTAAAAATCCTATTAAAAGTAAAATTTTGCTACACGGTTCATAGTATAGAAATACAAAATGTATACTTTGCACGAGAGGTGTGCAACCTGAGGACTGCAATCTGAATTTTGTAACCCACATAAGTAATTTCATGTGGCTTGCAGCAACAAATTAGTGGCATTGGATGGCATGCCAATCAATTTTATGTCAGAACAATTAATGATCTCCAAAACAAAAAATAGATTTCTCACATGTAAAATTTGGAAAAAATCGGCAAAAATGTTGCTTTTTAAAGTGTCGATATCCAAGAAAAAGAAAAGGTCTTCACAACCTTTTTAAATGAACACTGCCACTAACCACTGCTTTGAAGCTTCACCACCTTTTTGAATGAACACTGTCACCAACCACTGCTTTTAAGCTTAGTTGTGCATAGAAACATTAATTGCAAGCTTTGACTGGCTTAAAAAAATTTTTTTAAGTCTAAAATCAGCCCGTTTTTTGAATAGTTTGAACACTTCTGCTTTACACAGCATAATTTCAGAACGCATACACTATATAATCTTGAAATACAGAACGTTTTGTTAAAACCTAAAATAACTAAACAATTAACAGCAGTGAGTGTCTACACAGTGCACAGAAAATAAACGATTTAAATAAAGAAAGTGTACTTGAAATTTCTCTGTAGGAATTTGATATTCTATCTGTCGTAGTAAGAACAGGGAACTTACAAAACACTACAGCTACAGCAAACAATTTGTTACATGGGACAAAAGTAGCAACATTGCAAATCAAATTTTTAAGGCAAAAGTACAAAGTTCTGGGCTTTTGTATTTCATGTGACTGAAGATTGCCAATCTTTGCAAGAACATCATATGGCAATACATAATCACAAATATTTTTGTTATGTCTCTTCAAGCTGTATTTGGTAGTCAGAATTGCATTAATCTTGTTAACTCGTAGTCAATTGCATAATTTGGTTTTAATGACATTTATGTCATTATACAAACATTGCACATCTGCATTCAAATAAGGTACCTCAAGTTTCATTGCCAAATTAGCCAGGTTTTGGAACGGATCTTCTCCAACACTATTTTTGTACAATGCAATTTTAGACCACAATAAAAGACTATTATCAGTAGCTTTTCAAGGTATCATGTGGAGAATTCTCCATTGAAAGTCAATGCACGTAACAATTGCTGGGTCATTAATAAGTGTACACGTCAGAGTACAAAAGACATCTTTATGATAATTAAGACAATAGTAACACGAAGCATTAATGCTCTGTCAAGTGTGATGTAATTATCTCACAGCCGTTGCTTTAATTGCTTTAAAAGGCAGATCACAAAGCCAGCACACCACTTTCTAACATATAACTTTTTTCTGACTCAAATTCATTTTTACAATTTTTCTTTCAAAGTGAAAACTTGAAAATCGATGTGGATGCATAAAATCTTCAAATATGAGGTCTTATCAAAAACAAATTCAATGTTTCAAGAATTTTTGTGCATAAGGAGTTAACCATATTGGCCATGTCTTGTAAAAATTTGGTAGGATCACAATTTTTAAATTTGAAATACTTATTTACTTGAAAAGCTTCATTCAGAATAGAAAACAATAAAAGTTAAAGAACAATTCTTTATCATGTCACAAAACATTGAATGCAACAATTCTGCTCTATAGCAGCTTTCTTCTGTTTGGGCAGTGCTAAAAATGTCTTCAGTTTAAGCCATTGATCCAAAATTTTTCCTCCGTCTTTTCAATTAACATCCAATGTGTTTGGCTGCACTTAAAAAGCTTCATTTAGAATAAAAAACAATAAAAGTTATTTTATAATGTCACAAAACATTGAATGCTACAATTCTTCTTCTGTTCGGGCAGTGCCAAAAAATGTCTTCAGTTTAGGCCATTGACCCAAAATTTTTCAACTGTCTTTTTAATTAACATCTAACGTGTTTGGCTGCATTGTATTAATTTTTATGGTGTGACACCATTATTGAAAGCTCTATACAACTGATTATGTTGACTCATTTGCATAGCAGAATACAAAAACCAGTTGTATGATTCTCATACTATCAATTCCTAGTTTTGTGGTATGACCTCTGGTACGGCTTGTGACACTGCTAATTGGTGAAAAGCAAACGCAGCTAACATGGATCAATTTTCGAAGATCAGCTCTCAGTTTGGCATACACCCCATTTTTGATTCTAACCATAATGGAAACATTGTCAGTATCACTTGCTATTGGCACACTCAGACTGGATTATTGGTAAACCAGAAACATACTAATCAGTTTCTCTGTCATATGACTGCTTAACCAGTGATAAACAAACCCATGCTCAGACCGAATTACTGGAAACACACTAGCCAATTTCTCTGTCGTGTAATCGCTTAACCAGTAATATACAAATCGGGGTGGATTGCAAAGAGTGTCGTTTGGTGCTCATTGTGCAAGCAGTATCTCTATGTGAAACGTGGATTTACATGCTGGGCAGATTGGCATTTTAAAGCGAAATACTGGTGTTGACTGAAAAGTAAATGCATTTTCTATGTTGTATATAAATTTTGTAAGTCTCCATCAAATAATCTGTGTGTGTAATGTGTATTTATATTGCATGCATTCTTTTTCTGTAATTTGGGCTCAAGAGGCCAGGAAATAGGGAAAATTTCGCCCAAGGCACAAGGTCTGAATGGGTTGAGTCAGATAACTGCAAACCATCATCATATAAAGAACATTTTAGAGCAGCGTATGTACCTGAAGCATTACATGATTCTTAATGCACTAATCTAAAAAATCTGCTTTCATGTCAGAAAAGTTGTGGATGGTAATTTTTCAGAAGTTTTGTCTCAAAAATGTCATTGCTTTCATCCACTATTACACTGAATGGAACATCTCGAATATCATCTCTGAAATCTCTTTTGAAATGTAGAGCCAACACATAGCACACTTTTTTCTGTCAAAAGTAATATTTTTATAGCTTTTGCTGTCCAAAACATTTCCTTTGCATTATTTAACCAGCTTGTCTAAATGGAAAATGACATATTTTCTACCACAAAAGAGCCAAAGTTCGTTCTGTTTTACTTGTTGAGTACTTCTAGTATATGAATCTGTTGCCAGCTGTTCGGTATGGCCCAATGAAAATTTTGCAGTACAATGCTTTTACAAATCCAAAACTTAAGCTTTCCAATAAAGTGCAGAAGTATAACGTACATCTACATTTTGGTTTGTCACCTTCTGTTTGTTGTATCTATTTTTTGAACTGTTGGCCCTGTAGCCAATCATTTCTAAACTTCTGAGTATTTTTTCAGTTTTAAAAACCGAAATCATTGTTTTAATACTGCCTAGTCTATTAGCCTATTGTATAGTAGCAGCCAGACTGTTACTTTGCAAAAATATTAAACCACATTTGTAAAATGTCAAGCGTAAATATGTGAAATCTATTGCCAGATTCTTTTCTAAAGTTTGAAATATTAATTAATCTCATGCCAGAGTCACCAAAAAAAGTAGCTAGATTTAACAAAAAGTAGTTGATTGCTAATAGGAAATCATGTCACTAAAACAGAAAAAGAGTTGCTAAAATTTGAACTTTTAGCACCTATTTTGCTCATTGGCATCACCAAGCATGGTCAATTTTCAAAAGTTGATGTTTTTGAACACTTCTAACACAAGGTTACACCACTTGACAGATTTTTTCCTGTAGGCGATTGCACTCCTACTTGACTGATTTGTGATTTTAAAAGAATAATAAAAAACCCAAATTTTCATGGTGAAATGATTAACTGGTATTTAAAGACTGAGTTATCAAAACATTTTCTGCAAATGTGTGGTGAATAGTTGCTGTTTTTGACTTGCACTTACTGAAATATAGTGCAAAAATTGAGCACTTAATTATGAGTAGTGCCATGCTGAAGACTTTTTCCCTTTTCAAAAAACTTTTTGTCCATCTTGTACTTTGGATAATTTTTGTGCATAAGCATTCTGCATAAGATTTTACTTCGTGGTTATCAAATCAACTCTTTAACAGGCCTATTACTAACACTGAGATTTCGAAGCCATGGTCTGAAATATGACTTCCAAAAACTCAAAGATTTAACAACTAGGTTGCTTTTCAGTTGTAGATTTAAGTAAGGAAGTTGTTAGTGAACACAGCTGAAAAACATTCACTGTATATTTTTATCAAAAACCACAAAAATATCGTCAGCATGCCTTAGGTAAAATGTAGGTTTTGATTTAAGTTTCTTAAACGTTGAAATTCAAATTTTCGATCATGGTTTAGAAAGTTCAGTGTAAAACAAGCAGTGTAATACTGATTTTGTATTAAATTACCATGCTGTTTATCATAGAACTCAGAAATTCTTTTTAATAATGTATTTCTTACATAGAGCAATTCTTCTCAAATGCATTGCTGTTGAACAATAGAGTTAAAAACTAGCAGAATGTTTTTGCAATACACTTATTTAAAGTTCTTCAGAGATCTTCCTTTGAAAAAATCCAAAAACAGCCTACCAAAAAGTAAGGACAGAAAACCATAAGTTTTGTCACAGAATAGGTATTCCATATTTTGGAAGTTTATCACGTAAACTTAGCTGTATTTTGGTTAAATCAATTTGAAGAAAACTTTGTATTGACCTTGCATTTGGTTGTAAAACTGCATTGTAGTTTCAGTTAAAATGTTGTACTCTTGACCACTATCATGTATAGCGTGGTTTATGAATTTGTGTGTTTGTGTGATGCAGATATACAATGATATGACTTCTAGTTATGTAGTCATTGCAACCAAGGAATATTTAAATTTAACAGATGATGAAACTGTTATTATGCAATACATTTATTTATCCTCGGCTTAAGGCAATAGTAAACTAGGTAATAATTGGACACTATAACAATGATTGCAAAGCTTCAGTTTAGAAAGCATTATTTATCAAAAAACGTAAAATAGAGTTAGATACCCAATTATATGCCGGCAGTCATATATTTCATTGATTTCTTTTCCATTTTAAGACATGGCTCTCATCTCAGATTATGAGAGTCGATCAGTAATCTGCTGCAACCTCTTCATTTGTCTATATTCTTTGCATCTTTAAGTGTCAGATTTTTTTCTTCATGCACTGTTTTCTCTCAAGTCTGTTTTGGTCTTCCTCTTCTCAGGTGTCCCACCATTGCTTTTCTTGCCTTCTTTTTGTCAAACTGACCATATTTATTCAAGATGCCCAATTATTTTAACAGTATTCTTTAAGGAGTTCCTCTTTATCCTTCGGTTACATTGTTGAATCTCTTCACACATTGCTGTCCAGAAGCGTCTTGTTAGCTATCATTCTAATCATCCTCATTTCCATCATTTGTATTCACCTGATTTTACCATCTTTATTGCTCAACATTCAGCCTCAGCACACATTGTATTTCTCACCCATGATTTATTAGTTTACTTTTTAGTCAGCAAGTAAGCATTCTACCATAAAGTGCACTCAATAATTCTTTAAACTTTGTCTATGTAGCATGTATCTATGACACCACAGTTTTATTAGTACTGTCATATTTTTCAAGCATGTCTCCCATGCTAAGAAACCCTTTAGCAATCTCGTCCCATCCCAATTTTACTTATTTTTTAACTTCTTTATTTGTAATATCTATGCATCCAATTGTTTTGGTTTAGACATGGATCAAGTTCCTCATCACTCTCTTTTGACATATTGCACAAAAATCAATAGCAGCTCTAGCTCCCTCTCCAAATCATTTTGTTTCTATTTTCATTGCTTTGAGTTTTGTATACTTTGCTTTCAACTTTTACTTTAAGTCTTTTTTCATTTAACATACTTTTTTCCCTTCCTTTCCACTTCAACAAAATTAAATCGTCACCAAACAAAAACTCTTTGTTTTTACTAAGTCATTAGATAAAGCATCCTTAACAATGGCAAAGAGCTGTAGACTAAGCATCAAATCTTGATGTACCCAAAGTTTTACTGATACCATTTTGTCATTTCACCTTCATGTTTTACTGATGTCTCAGCTTTTCGGTACATCCTTATTATCACTCTCATTTTTGGTTCTATCACACCTTTTTTTTGGTGCCACCAAATCACTTTCCCGGAAAAATCATTAAAAACTTTCCCTAAATCAACATAGACAAAACACAATTCCTTTATGATTTTTCTGCATTTTTCTGTCAACTGTCTAACAGCAAATATGACATCTACAGTATCTTCCCAGGCACAAAATCCATTTGAATCATTTCAATTTAACTGTCCTTTATATTCTCCTTTTAAAAACTTTTTCTCCAACTTTTTTTGCATGGTTAAGCATTTTTAGGCTACTGTAGTTAGTGCTTTTCTTTCAATGTCTTGATCCATCCATTCATTTATGTGTATGAGCACAGGCAGTGAGTTTTTAAATTTATTAAGATGGAAAAACTGTGATGTGACGCTTTGGTAAATAATAGTTTACATGACCAACTCAATGAAAGAGCACTCACCAATTTAAATTTAAGGTTCATGAATTAATGTGTGATGCAAACACATCATTCATTGGCATGACTTTTTGTCGCTTAGTCACCAAAGCCCAGTAGTATTTACATTCAACAAGCTAAGAAACTGTTAATGCACAACTTATTATTTTCTATTTATTTGTATAATAATTAACTAAGTATTAAATCCTTCGAATTGATTGGACAAAGCAAGTACGATTATAAGCTAAAGTTTAAGAAGAATTTCTTTAAACACACACAATTGTTTGCTATCGATTTTTTTGCTTAAAGTGTTTTAACTTTTTCAGAATCCGTGTAACACACATGTAACCTGATTGTTAATAGTTATGTCATGGCTATATAATAACCACTTTTCTGAAACTCATTATATTCCGATTGTTAATATGTAATTACAGAGTTGTTTTAAATGTTATGAATGAGAATTTTATGATCCTTGAAGGGTTGATCATAAACTCCTTTAAACAAGGACTGGAACTTTTTACACTCAAAGTTTTGAACTTAAATGTGAATGATTAACTTGAGTCTTGTATTAAAATGATATCTATAAGTGAAAAATATGCAATCTTTACATCCAGATAGGATTTTTGAGGCTAGTGAGTTTGATAATGATACTGTTTGTCTGAGGTGATTTGCAAAATCGATGACCGTGTTTCTAGGTCAAAGTACTAAAGTTTGTTTACTTTTTTGCATTTGGGGTATCTAACTTAAAAAAAACTTTTTTGAAGAAGTCTGTGACAAAACATGATTACAGTGCAGCTTGGAGATACTTCATCTATTTTTTTGTTAGATATTCTTTTCCTCCAGTCACAAGAAAATCTTTATGGTTAGTAAACGTAACATTTTGTGGTCAGACATTCTTTAGAGTTACCAGTACTGCTTGCACAGTACATTTCTACCACAATCCAGCTACCACGCTAAAAAATTGAATTAGAGTTCCTTTCCTAAGGACACAAAGCAAGACCATCACATGGTTTAGACCCAGAGCCACAAATGGCGTTTTAACCCACTCCTAAATATTGTCACATTCCCTTGTTGCATAGGTTGGAATGGCATGACCTTGGGAGTTGGTAACTTCAGTCTGAAGCAGGGGTTCTTAACCTGGGGTCCATGAACCCCTAAGGGGTCCATGATGGTGCTTTAAGGGGTCCGCAAATCCAAATAAGAATATCTACAGTAGGCTACGTATTTCTATTGACCGATCAGAACCTAAAAAAGCAACATCGCATTTGTGATAAATAGGCCTATGTAATCATACACAACGTCTATGTTGTAATAGAATAAATAGATTGAACAAAAAACCGTGCACGTGTATGCTGCATTGAGTATTATAGAAAGCTGTCAATTTGCTTATGTGTTTTCTACTACAAAGGTTTATAACCTGGAAGGATAAATAAATTAAAAATTTTACCAATTTAAAAAAATGTCGAAGAAGAGAAAGTACAGTGAAAATTATGTAGCTTTTGGTTTTACCTTTGTTACTGATAGTGATGGCAGCCAAAGGCCGCAATGTTTTCTATGTGGTAAAGTCCTTGCCAATGCAAGTTTGAAGCCAGCGAAACTGAAAGAGCACCTCAAATCTATTCATCCTAAAAACGCACTGGATAGTGTTGATTCTTTTCGTTCTAAGAAGGCTCGATTTGAGAAATCGGGGACTTTGCCGAAGTTCGGATTCATCAAGACGCAGAAACCTTGCCTTGAAGCATCTTATAAGGTCGCTTACCGCATTGCCAAGGAAAAGAAAGCTCACACTATCGGAGAGACATTGATAAAACCGTGTGCTCTGGAAATGACTGAGCTGGTATGTGGCACAGAACAAAGAAAGAAACTTGAAGCCGTTTCCTTGTCAAACGATACCATCAGCTCCAGAATTATTGACATTTCTAATAATATTCTGAAACAAGTAATGGAGGAACTTAAAGCATCACCATTTCCATTTAGCATGCAACTGGATGAAAGCACAGATGTCTCTCAGTGTGCCCAGCTTCTTGTATATGTTCGTTATATGCACGCTGATACAATTAAAGAAGAATTCCTATTTTGCGAGCCTCTCTCAGAAACTACAAAGGCTGCAGACGTATTAGAGATGGTGAACAATTTCTTTGCCAAACAAGATTTCAATTGGAAGAGAAATATTGGTAGTTTGTGTACCGACGGAGCGCCCGCAATGCTTGGGAAAACCTCAGGATTTGCTTCGTTGGTAAAGAAAGAAGCTCCTCACATCATTGTGACTCATTGCTTTCTACATCGACATGCATTGGCATCAAAAACTCTATCACCAGCTTTAAAAGAAATTTTGTCTGTTTCTGTAAAGATCGTCAACTTTGTCAGAGCTCGAGCTTTAAACAATCGTATATTCAAAAGACTTTGCCAAGAAATGGGTGCACAACATGAAGTACTTTTGTACCACACTGAAGTTCGCTGGCTTTCGAGAGGTCAAGTTTTGAAGCGTTTGATGGAACTGAGAAAGGAAGTTTCATTCTTCTTACGAGAAAAACAAAATCCTCTATCAGTGCAATTTGACAGAAAGGAGTTTATTTATGGCTTAGCTTACTTGGCAGATATTTTCGGTCACTTGAATGAAGTAAATCTGTCATTTCAAGGACCAGATGTAACGATTATGGACGTTACAGAAAGACTGCAGGCCTTTCAAGCAAAGCTTCCTTTGTGGAAAAGAAGACTTGAGACAGACAACTTTGCCAACTTCCCAATGCTGGAGGAAGTGATCTCTCAAAGCCGAATCGATAATACTGAAGGCCTGCTTTCCTCTCTACGTGGAAATATGTGCGAAAATCTAGACAGATTGCAGCAATCTTTTGAAAGTTATTGCTCACATGATCCGAATTTTGAATTGTGGATTCGCAACCCATTTCTTGCAGATCTAAATTCTATTGGTGATGACGATCTTGCCAAAGATGACCTCATAGAGTTGAGGACAATGCAAATGCTAAGGAGCGAATTCAATTCAAAGAACCTTGCAGAATTCTGGTGTTCCTTGGCACAAGCGTATCCTCGCCTGGTGAAGAGAGCCATGGTTGCTCTTATTCCTTTTGCTACTACCTACCTCTGTGAGGCAGGGTTTTCTGCTCTTCTTGCTATCAAAACGAAACAGCGAAATCGGTTGGATGCTAAGGATAACATGCGTGTGGCTCTGGCAAAAACCGTCCCACAATTTCGTGTTCTTGTTGAAGATAAGCAGGAGCAACCTTTGCATTGATTTAAAAAGTTATTTGCATAAACTTAGTTTACTAGTGCTTTTCTTTATGGTTCATCTCAAAGCAAACCGCCTGAGTGCGTTCTACTTATTGGTTACTGCACTGCATTTTTTGATTCTTTATGGTTTGTAATTGTTGTATAACTTAATTGACATGGTAATTGATTTATTATTCATTATTATTCGTTGAATTATTAATTTGCTTCTGTTTGGTCTGCAAATTTCTGGACTATACTACCTAGTTGATTAAAAGCTAATTTTGACAATTGCGATGTGTTTCTTCTAAAGGGGTCCAAAGCTTTCATTAGAATGTTTTAGGGGTCCATGACTAACAAAAGGTTAAGAACCACTGGTCTGAAGGATCAACTCTCTGTTTTATGTATTGTATATAATGAACCTGATATGCATGTCTTAACAAAGTCAACACAATGTTTAATAATCAAAGGATTGTACCATTACAACATAATGCACTATGTGACAAAATATAAAAACGTAACACCATAGTGAGCATAATATAGACAAATATAGATGATATTTCTGTTTATCGCTGATGGCAAAGCTTTTCTTACCTCCTGAGTCATTCCCAAAACCTTTTTTTTCACTAAAGTTGTGGACATGAGCTTTCAATATGATGTTAGCTAAAGTAGTACAAGCAGCAATATTAATTGCTAAACGTTTATCTAAGGAGGATAGCAGCTCAGCAAAATAAAATTTGTTATACGATCTAGTCTGGCCATACTAATTACATGCTTTAAGTACAAAAAATAATGGCTGACATAGTTGGCACATTCAGTCCACATCTATTCAAATTTTAAAGGAACTCTGATGTAACCTCACTACCAATTTCATCACCAATGATTAACATACCAGTACCAGAGCTATTGCCATATTATTTGTGAACAAGATATTCAGCAAAATAAACCTTTCTAGGCTATAGAGCATCATCAGGCCTCGTGAGTTATTGTTTTGCAGAGAAATCTGGTCAATGATTTTACTTTTGCTTATCTAGATTTATGGAAGCTGTATTATTCTCGTTGCAACCAATTACCCAAGGATTAGGTTGAGTCACAACACCATATTTAGTGAATGTTTGCAAACTTAACGATTTTACTTGCAGCCATAATGTCAACCACATCAATATGGAAATTTTTATTTCTTTTTTACCTAGCTTGGCCAGAAAACTTTTCCAAAATCTCATCAGCAGATGTAGCTGAAGCACATGGTCAAAGTCTTTATCTGCTAGCAGTAAATTTGACAGCACCTTGTCATACGTGTAGACACTGTAAAGGCTTCAGCAGTTGCTGAGGTAGATTTAGCTTATAATTTCGACCTTCTTGCCATGCACTGGTAGATATACTTTGGTATGCCTGTTCCAGCCTGATAAAACTTGAACAGTTTGCTGTCTAAGGCTGCCTGAATTTATCACGCAGATGGGCATCTGAGAAATGTTGTTTTACATTCATTATTTTAAACCATTTAGTTATAGTCCGGGTGAGGATGATGGTGCCTTTACTTACGTCCAGTGATTTCTTGAAAGTTTTTGAGGCAGTGACAGTATTGTCATTGAACACTTTTTTTTATAGTTTTCTTTTGTACTCTGATCAAAAAGACATCTTGACTTGAATTACCTAATGGGTTTTTAATGTTTCTTCATTAATGATTGTTATTAAATTTTTGTTTCCTTTTGTAGTTTGTATATTAGATTTGTGTCATACAGGCAAAAAAGGAATTTTCTTACTTTCTTGACATACCAGTGGTACAAGGTGGCATTGAAGGGGCTTGGGAAAAAAGCATTGTGCATTAGTTTTCTTGTATGCTGAGAATGTAGATTGCTCTGGACCTGACAATACTTGACAACTTCCTGTGTCCCCAAGTTTTGAATATGCATTACATTTAATATGTCATTGTCTTATATCAAAGAAATTATAGCACTCCCAGCACCAATTACAGCTGAGGTTACTTTAGAAAGAGAGTTTTTTTTAGCAAATTGGCTGTCGATATTTTGCAAGACAAAAGGCTTAGAGCATAGCATGGACCATAAAAGTAGCAGGCAACCTTGACGATCACAGCATGTGAAGCAAACGTTTTATTTTCGTCCCCCTGTTGCGGCATTTTCAGTGCTTCTTAAAACATACCCTGTTGAAAATGGCAATATTTTGACCAGTTTTACATCATCAAACATAATATCGACCAAATGTTACTGTGGCTTAAGCTTATTGAATAAGATTTAGAGATTGGAATCCTGCCGACCACTAATGAACATCTTTTTTTGCCTCTTTTGTGGATGGTAGAATGATTAATCCAGATTACGAATCCTTTTATAAACACTGGGTGATATGTTATAAAGCTGCATTGCAAAAATCATTGGGTCTGTATCAATTAGCAGCCCGAGAAAAGCTTCCAAATGTGCAGCTGTAACAGCAAAAAAAATGATTGTGTGCCTCGGTCACATCGCAAAAATGACTTCTACAAGCTGAACACTGTCATTGCTGGTATGCTTGTATGTGTTTACTTGGCCCATTATAAGTGCAGTTTGGCACCACTTAGAGAACAGATTATTCCTTTTCTGAAAAAAAATTGTTTGGGCAACTCAATCCCTTTTTTTCACAATTCCATTCAAAAATTGGAATTCAAAGAATGAGCTGACTGGTTGAACATGAAAAACTGCTGAGCCATTTCTCCAACAGCACTAATTTTTAAGAGAGAGCAAGCTTTCATACCCCTTAGTAGCATTACAGTTTGCAAAATAAGAGCTAATTTTAGCACAAAATTTTGGACCTTGATTTTGTCTGGATTGTTTTGGCTCTTGCTTTTGATGTACATCATGCTGTTGGGTTTTGAGATGATGTCACCTAAGTCAGAGTTGATTTTGATTTCTCAAGAGTGTTTTTTTGGGTCATTTTCCATCCCCAACTGACGTGCATTGGCAATCAAAATGTGTCTCACAAAGATAGGTCTCCTTCAAGGCTTCAAGTTTTCTTTATTATTTGGCATTGTAAATATCCATGTTTTTCCAGGAATTTTAGGAAAGGCTATTTTACATTGTGCATTTCATCATAGTTTCTTTTCCGATCAGAGCAACTACAACAATGGGTAAAATTGTCATCAAAGCAGAAAATGACACAACGACCCTCCAAGCTGCACCAATCAACAGCCGCCTCAATGTGGTGGTGCTGTCCCCGGCTCAATTTGGGTTGGATTGAAATGGCTGTTGGCCTTCCCGAGGGTCCCAATTACCCCGGGCACTCCCCTTCATTTTTTGCTATGCTGCCCCCTGAATGACTGCAGAAGGGCAGCACACAGCTTCTTTAAAATCAGTCGCCTGTTTTCTCTTTTTCTTTTCTCCTGCCCCTCTCTTGCCCTTCTTTGTCTCCTAATTCTCCTTCTTTTGATGAGCAGTAACGTTCATCCCAACCTGGCCCCATCTTTCCCTGCTTTGTGTGCGCTGGAAATGTGACCTGGTGGGGCAAGTCAGTGCAATGCTGCGCTTGCTCCAAATGGGTCCATCTAAGGTGCTCACAACTTTCTTTATCCAAACTCAGAGCTCTTGACAGCTCTCACTCTTGGAGCTGCTCCCTCTGCCATAACACTGTGACTCCCCCCTCCTCAGACTCCTCCGACATGTATACCTCTACTGTGGAATCTGCCCCCCTCCCCTCTGCTAATGCTGCACTCTCGCCCCACCCTTATCTCCAAACCTCTTATCCCCCATCTGCCCATTATATATCTCCTCTCTCTGCCTGCCCACCACCGTCCCTCGCTCCTGGCTATCCTTCTGCACCTCCTGCCTTCTCTCCCCCCCTGACTTTCTCAGGGTTCTTCAATGGAATGCTGGAGGTCTTCGAGCCAGGAGCACTGAACTACTTCACTTTCTTTCGTCTCATTCTGTCGATCTCATCTGCATTCAGGAATCCAATCTTAACTCCTCTTCCTCTTTTTGGATTCCTGGGTTCTCTGCTCTGCGCTCTGATTGCACCCACTCCCGATCTGGCATTCTCTCTTCTAATGCGACACATGCTAGCAACGGCGTTGTCATTTTTGTCAGGCAGGGCCTATCTTTTTCTGCACTTTCTACCTCCTCTCTTTCTTCACTTGATTCCTACTCTGATTATGTAGGGATCAACATCTCTCTTAACAACTCCTCCTCGCTCTCTTTTCCTCAATGTGTATGCCCCCCTTATTTGCTCCTCCCCAACAGATGGTAAAACGGACTCCTTTTCTCCCTCCATTCTTCCCTCCTCCAGAAATCTCTTCATTCTGGGGGACTTCAATTGCCATCACCCCCTCTGGAACTCAAGAGTCACTTCCGACCCCCGTGGAGAAGAAGTATTTGACTGGTTCATTTTTTCTGACCTCCCCCCCCTCAATGACCCTGACACACCCACTCTTCTCCATCGCTCCTCTGGCAGTCGCTCTTTCCCTGACATCTCCTTTGCTCTTTCTTGCTCCTGGGAGGTGCTACAGGATCTGAGTTCTGACCATCTACCAATTCTTCTATCTATCCCTCTCTCTCTGGTCTTTTGCCCCAACGAGCGTCCCCCTTCCTTCAATTTTCAGAAAGCTCGCTGGGATGGCTTTGCTTCTTACTTTGACTCTCACTGTCCCTCAGCAGAGGAATACTCGTCTCTTTCTCTTTCCTCTGCTGCTGCTCTCTTTACCTCTCTGGCACTGAATGCGGCCAAATCTTCCATTTCTTTCGGCTGCATCAAACGCCTTCCTAAAGTCTGGTGGTCTGCTGAGGTGGAAGAAGCGGTTAGTGAAAGATGCAAGGCTTTTGCAGCCACTCACAGAAGTGATGAAGATCACTAGGCTTACATCTCCGCTTCTCGATGCACCTCGTCAGTCATTGCCGAGGCCAAGACTGAGGCATGGCAGATGACTTGCTCTTTTCTCTCACCTAGGTCTAACCCAAAATCTGTACACTCTCTTCTTTGCTCTATCGCTGACTCTTCCTCCTCTCCCAACTGTTCTTCTCCCAGGGAATCAGCTTCGGTCTATGCCGCTTACCTGAGATCTCATTTTTCTGTTTCTCAGCCAAAGGCCCTGCGCAGCAGAGCCAGAGGCTACCTCTCTGAGATCTGCCAAGCCACGTGCTTGGAGGAGTCTCACTCATTCTTTTGCTCTCCTTTCTCACTCACTGAATTTCTTGTGGCTGCCTCCAACCTCTCCTCGTCCACCGCCACTGGTCCAGACAAAGTTGCCTATCCCATGCTAAAGCACCTTCCTCGCTCTGGCATGGATTTTCTTCTTATACATCTTCAATCTCTCCTGGTCTTCGCATTCCTTTCCTTCCATCTGGAAGACATCTTCTATTATTCCCATCCACAAGATGGGAAAGCCTCTCGACTCTCCTGCTTCCTTTTGACCTATCTCTCTCACCTCCTGTGTATCAAAGCTGTTTGAACGCATCATTCTATCCCGTCTACTCTTCTTTCTGGAATCTAATTCCATTCTCTCTCTCCACCAGGCCGGTTTCCGCCTTGGTCGGTCTACACTTGATCAAATTCTGTACCTTTCTCAGTCCATTTTGAATGGGTTTAACAAACCCAGGCTGGGCTCTCAGACGATCCTGTCTACTATCGATTTCTCCAAAGCTTTGGCTCTGTCTGGCATCCTGCCCTTTTCCACAAACTCATTTTGGCTGGCCTCCCTCCTTGCTTTACTTGATGGAGTCAATCTTTCCTTTTTGATAGGCGCGCTTGTGTGGTCTATCAAAATCACAAAAGCCGTTCCTTTCGAGTCTGTCGAAGTGTTTTGCAAGGATCATCCGTTCTTGGCCCTGTACTTTTCTCTCTATTCATTAATGATCTTCTGGCCTCTCTGCCTTCTTCTGTCAGCTGCTCTCTTTACGCTGACAATCTGGCCATTTGGTCCTCCTCCTCCTTGGTCTCTACTGTGGTGGAGGCCACACAAGGAGCTCTGTTTTGATTGGAATGCTGGTCTGAGTACTGGTGTCTTCCTCTCAATCCGAGCAAATGTGAGGCCTCCTTCTTCTCAGTGGATCCCCACCATGCTAATCTCCAGCCCAACCTCGTTCTACTCGGCTCCTGCTTTCATTTCAACCCAACTCCAACTTTTCTTGGGGTCAGGTTTGACCACACTCTTTCCTTTTCAAAGCATGTATCTTCTCTGAAGGCCAAGTTCTTCCCATGTCTCAAGGCCTTACGCTGTATCTCTGCTTCCTCATGAGGCCCCTCTAAGGAGTCCCTTTCTGTTCTGTATAAAGCTTTTCTTTGGTCCCTTTTCACTTATGCTTCGCCTGGACGGTTTCCTTTCCTAAGTGCTACCAATTTGACCAAATTGGAATGCCTCCACCAAGCGACCAGTTGCACCATCACCAGCTGCCTCTCGTCCTCCCCTATCTCACTTCTACTCTCCGAGGCTTCTCTACCTCCCCTAGGAGTCACCCTTACTCATTTCACTCTTTTATCTTATGAGTGGGCTCTTCATCTCCCAATCCTGTTTTCCTATTTCAGGATTGGCCAGACTTGGAGTGAAACCAAGACTCTGCAGATCGTCCTGGAGAGCTTTTGCGCCCACTCACCCGCTCATGCTTCCTTCTACTTGTTCTAGGGAGGCTCTTGTTGCTTGCCCTCCCTGTCCTCCTTGGAATCTGCCTTCCTTGATGGTGGAGTCCACCCTTTCCTCTTCATGCTCTAGCTCTGATCCCTTTCTCACTCGCCAAGGTGCAGCTCTCTCCCCCTCATGATCTGGTGCTCTGGACAGACGACTCTGTTCCTTTTCCTTTTGGCAAGGGCGGCTGCGGCATTTTTGCCAACTGCTCTCTCTGTGGTACTGAGGCCACTCTTTCCTTTTTGGCAGGCCCAGTATGTTTAAGTTTTTCTGCTGAAGCCTGTGCCATTCTGCACGCTCTTTGCTGGTCTCAGTAGCACCAACAAGTCGGCCATTTTTCTTCTCTTCTATTATCTGACTCTCGTTCTGTTTTTGACACCCTGTCCTCTCTTCCATCTTTCCTCTTATCTCAAACTCTGTGGCAGATGTGGCAGAAACTGTCTTCTCTCTCCTTCTGTTCTGTCAGGCTACATTGGGTCCCCAGACACTCATTTTTACCTGGAAACAACACGGCTGATGAGCTAGCCAGACAGGGAGCGCTACTTGCACCCTCCGCTATCCCTTGTAGTCTCTCTCCTCTTACCTTTCATATCCACTCTTGTCTTATCTCGGACTGGAGGCATACTGTCTCATCAAAATTCTTTGACATACAGGTTTCCTCGATTTCCACTGAGGAACTTGTGCTCCCTCGTCATGCTTGCTGTATCCTCTCTAGTCTTTGCTGCAACGGACGCAGCCTTCTTTTAGGTTCTTATCTCTCTAGGATTGGCAGAACTGAGAATTCTTCCTGCAGCGCCTGTGGGACTCGTCCCGGGACACATCTCATTCTGCACTGTCCAGCTACAGACTCTTTGTGCTGCTCACTCTTTGGCAACTCTCTGTCTCTTTATGACCTCTGGTCCAGACCCTGGGGAGTTGCTCGGCTTCTGGGGCTCCATGGTCTTCTGCCATGCCCCCATCCCTCGGAAGGGGTCGGGTAAACAACAACAACCCTCCAAGACTTTGAGCTACTAAACAGTTATGGAAGAGAAACAAAAAAAAAATACATTAGTTCAAGATAGCAGACATCAACAAATTAATACAGCAGCTGCACAATCTCATGTTTCACTACAGACTTCTTAAAAGAATAATCAAAGTAATTTGACAGTAAAATATAATTGTTTGACCTTGAAACTGACCTCAGAAAGTGTTGAAAATATTACCAATGAACTCGTTATTCTTATTCTTTGTAATCTGAATGTCTATAGCGTATGCCTCTGATTTTTCTGGAAGTCATTTTAGGCGAGACTCAACTGTTCAGACTAAAAGTTAAAAACTCTGAGCTTGTGACGTTCCAGTTCTTGTTTAAAGAGTCTATAGTTTTAATTCACAGTTAGTATGTACTCTGTGCTTTTATTTTGCTCTTTTACTTCATTGTTTTTATGTTATTTTCATTTGTTTATTACGTCATTAGCAGTGCTATTATGCCATAAGCAGAAAGTTTTTGTGTTGTTAATGTACTACTACTTTTGTTTAATGTGTTTTTGCAAGCTTGAGTTTAAGAAAAAGCAATGTATTTTTATTCTGCAAGGAGGGTTATATGATGTGCCCTAAGCGTTTGGAATTTCGAAAAATATTCAATTTATAAAGGCTGCTGTGCATCTTTATGCTGTGGAAGACAAAAACTGCCTCTTTATCAAAATTTATTAAGAGCCGCATAAACAATTGCAACTCTTCTTTTGAAATAATAAAAGAAATAGAAAATGGAAAAATGCAATTCTTGTGCTAACTTTTTCATGTTTTTTGTTTGTGTGACAATGATTTGTACTCATGGCGGTTAAACATGGGGTTATTACCAGTTTGTTGCAGCCTCAAGACTTATTTTACTATACTTGGGTTATTATGAAGGCAATGGATTTTGAAGTATGGAGAAAAAGAGGGCATGGGTGACCGAATATCACTTGAAAAAGGCAAATAGAAGTACCTAATGATGAGACTGGACTGAAAAAGAAAAATGCCACTGACAGAAAAAAGTGTGTAATGGTGTTTATGAACTTTCTAGAAACATGAGATGAATCGAGCCACGTCTGTTGGAGACAAAACTAGATTTAAATCAATGGATTTCTCTCTCTTATTGAAGAAGCCGTTTTCTACAAATTAGCGGCCAATAAACAACGACTCATAAATAAACTAATATCACAAATTTGTTGGCAATTGTGCCACTGCATCTTTTGTTTCAAAGGCAATTAGGTTAGCACAAATTTGACTTATAGATTTTACAGATTCTGTACCACAAAATATAAAACTTCATTACTTGACAATTTAACTTCTGGGTAGCATGTACAATGCCTAATATCATCTGACAATGCAGCTCTGTTTAATTGTTTATTTAGCTGACTCTGAGAAAATAACTGCAAACTGAAATACCACAAACTGCAGACAAATTACACCTGAAACCAAATAATAATTAATGTCAAAATTAATTAAGTAGAGAACTAAAGCAAGGATTCAAGGAACTGAGTTCAATAATTGGTTTCGTTTGAATCAAGACACAAATAGCAAATGCATTATATGGCAGCAACAATTCGATTTGCAAAAATTGGTTATTCATGGAATCATGTAATTAGCAGAACACATCATCAGAAATGGAGGAGAAGAAAGTAAGAGGCCTTATATAGCAAAAATGCAGGAAAAGAAATTAGGCAAGGTGCTTGCAAGCAACTGGTCAGAAAAATGACCATTAGGAAACAAGTAACTACTGTGCAAGTATTGAGGCTGTAGACGAATTTTTCTTGTTTGCGCAGATCTGGCTTAGATGTTTTTATATACGTGGCTTCAAGAGCAAATAGATGAAAGATAGTGCATCTGTGGGTGGAGATTGAAAATTTGTCTTCAGTATATTCTTGTGCACCAGACTGATTTTGCAAAAGTTGTTGTCCTATTGCTGACAATGCGGTTTCAGGTTGATTGCTAATGGGTTTGCAATAGTGAGAATGATAGCTGTGGATGTGTGGAAGATGGATTTGGAAATATGCTGTTTGATCCTAAGTTGCAACCTTTTGGAAGTATGACCCATTTACTGATTCACTGAGGCACAAGAATTGGTAGATAACATTGCTGTGATGTGAAAACAGTTGTGTGTTCCTATCATGTTCACAGCAGCATTATGTTTTTTTTCTGACAGTTGGGTCAAATCACATATTTTCTGTGCTATTATGCTAATTAGTTTTGTATTTATATGCATTCTTACAGTCATTACTTGTTTTGTAGATTTAATGATTTATTTAGATGATTTCAGCTTAATTACTAGGGCTCTACTTCAATGATACCATTATTATATTTAGTTGCTTTTAATAATTCACTTTAAAGAATGGGCAAGCACGAAAGCACTCGACTTCAAGAATGGGCAACTCCAAGAAGGCAAGCACAAATTACTGCCTTACATAAACCTGATAAGAAGTCAGTAGGAATAGAGTTAAAGATATCCACGATTGGCCAAATTGTTAAGAGGAGCAATGAAAATGATGGCTAAATGATGATAAAAACAGCATTAAGGATCCAAGAAAAATCAGTGTAGACCTTAAAAGAGATTTGTTTTAAGTTGGAGTGAATGAATATTTTTCAACTGTCAGAGAAAGGTTTATCAGAAGAGGAAGAATGGTGAGAAGACCCATAAGCAACTTTTAACACCAGTTATGAAGAAGAAAAGATTGCTGTGGGTAAAAAAACGTAATAACTGAGACCAACAAAAGTGAAGACAGGTGATAATCTCTCACGAAAGTCATTTTGAATTTTAAGGACATTGGTCGCAATACATACAAAGAAGTAAGTAAGGGCCCATTGAGGGTGGTCATATTGAGCAGGTGCCTAAGCATTTTTGAGAAAAATGTTTTGGGGCTATTTTTCTTTTAAGGTATGGGTAAGCTAATTCCTGTCAAAAGAATGATGAATTCCACCAAGTACAAGGAAATTTTGACCAACTATCCAAGTACTTTTCCCGAAGGAGCTGTTTTTTTTTCAGTAGGATCTAGCTTCATGCCACACATCCAGAAAGATGCAACAGTGTCTTATAGAAGCAAGGTAACGATTTTAATGGCCTGGCAATTTTCCAGACCTCAATTCTGTTGAAAACTTGTGGGAAATCATTAAGAAAAGGTTGCAAAAGTGTGATTGCACTTGCAAATCAAAGCTGGTAGAGAGAATAATTCAAATTTGGTTTCACAATGAGGAATTGCATAAATGTCTGTTTCAAGCTAGTTGACTTAGTACCAACAAGTGTTGCCCTGCTCATCAAAGCCAGAGGGAGCATATAAATTTTTACAATCGTTAAATACATTGTTTTTACAGTAAAGAAATAAAAAGTTTGATTTTCTACAAATTTCTTAGCTTCCATGGTTTAATGGTAATGTTATGAGCTTCAAAAGTCAGTTGCTGTGGTGCAGTGGTATTGTTACAAGCTTCAAATCAAACGATCTGGAGTTCAAAGTTCTATAAAAACGCCATTGATATTTGTCAGGTGAAGCATTTGGAATTTAAAGTGCTATGTTGCTCCAGCAAAACGTCTGACTCGAAAGCTAATGTGTAGTGGCAGACATACATTCAATCAGCCCGTCTGAGTTTGTGAATCACTGGAAAAAAAGACGTAAAACCGACTTTCTTTAATTTTTGTTGAATTTTGTGAAGTATCCCAGTTAATTTGCACACTACTAAAATCTGGTTGGGTTAACTGAAATGTGGTATCTTCAAAGCTACTTAACTAGATTTCAACATGTTGTCAATACTTTTTTTTTGAAAGAACAAACTTTTTTTGTTTTTAAGTTGAAAATTTAACAATGTTCTGGCACTTGCACTGCACTGACTTACAATAAAAACAGTATTATTCTGTTGTTTCTTATTTTATTATTACTTTGAGTTTCCATTGTTTGCTTAATACATTATTTCAGGTGATTTAGTTGTGTCCAATTCTATATCCACCTACTCATAAATACTTATTTTTGCACACTGTGGGTTGTGCAAAAATAAGTATTTATGAGTAGGTGGATTTGTTTTTGTATTACACTCGATTCTCGTTTTTCCAGACCATGTTAATCTGAATTTCAGTTTATACAGACAGTGAGTCTGGACAGCCGACAAATAATTTCACACACCTCACGTAGTGCCAGAAATGCCAAATAGGTGGCTAGTGATGCTTGTAAACACTGTGTTTTGTCGGGTATCAGTGAACCATTCTGCCATTCCATGCAAAAACACAATGTGAGTAAACAAAAATTGTATCGTTTTGTGAGGTAACAGTGAAAACATACATTAAAATTTAATTTTTATGTTTCATTAATGAAACAATGGAATACAAAAAGTTGAATTTTGTGCATTTTTTAGTATAAATGGCTTTCTTAGAACTCTTAATTATGCCTTCCAAGTCTACTAAATGCAACCCTAACTGTGACTCAAGCACTGAAATTAATGAGAAAGTTAGAGAAAGGAGCTAGTGTTATGAGTGTCTGTGAGGAGTATAGTGTAGCCAAGCAAATTGTGTCAGACTTTAGAAAGTCATAAGGTAAAAAATTGTACATATTGTTGAGGATAGTTATTTCATTTTATTTGCATTGCATAAATACATTTGTGTTATACAAACTTTCATTATCCGGGCAAGTTCCTGCACCATGTAGTCTGGAAAACGAGGGTCAAGTGTATTTATTTTTTATTAATTTCATAAACGATGTGCATTGCCCTGTGTTATGGAAACGAAAAAAAACTGAGCTGATTTTGAAGCATTGTTTTGAATTTGATAACACTATGCAACAAAAATTTTTTTTGTGTCAAGATTGGGACGTTTCCTGGGTAACTTTGGGCTGCTGAATCCAAATTTTTCGTCACTTTTATTCTACTGTCAATAGTTTTTGAGATATTTGCAATATTAGATTTTTTGAGGGCCATATTACCACAGTACTGTAAGCGTAAAATTTAGCAAGTTTGTGACATCACAGCAACTTTGTTCTATCAGTAAGTATAAAATTCAGCATTAATTTGTTACATCACAATCAATTGTAAAGTTTTTCTAGTGACTTGAGTTTAGGGGGCAACAATAGTAAATGCCATAAATTTTTTGGGTAAGCATGCTAAGAGTCATGCCAGTGAAAAGGTTGCATGCAAACAGTGACATGGCTTAAATTGTGAAAATATATTGTTCAGTGAGGACAAATATAGTGGAATTATTTGTAAGATCACAAGCCAGCTTATCATAGTAAATGCACAGCTAAGAACTGGTGCATTGAAAATTGAACTTATGAAGTATCCAGCCTGCCTGGACCATTTATTTAATTGCCCTAACCTTAAATGTAGAAAAAGGGTCTGCTATTAACAAACAGCAATAAAGTCAGCTTAGACATTTATTTGCCATAAAAATTAATTTTGCTAACACATCCTCAGTTTCTGCAAAAAACTAACCTTAAAAACTCATTTGTGTTCTTTGAACTACTTTTTCTGTTTAGCAATGCATAATGCAGATATTATAAATATTCAGTTGCAGTTTTAATGCTTTTCACATATAAACAACAATGTCATCAAAAAGGAAATGTCGTCTGTCACCAGTTTGTTTTGTTATACATGAATATGTGGATACTACCTAAGCTCCAACCAACAAACACACAAGATTTCGCATGGCATAAAACTTGTCACTGAATACAGTGCTTACTTTGGCATGCCTATCAGCAATCAAGACAAGCCATGGTCTTCTCATGTTTGCTGTAGAAGTTGTTGGTTGACATTAGAAGGATGGCTAAGAGACAAAACAAGGTGTAAGTCATTTGCAATTCCTAGAATTTGGCGGGAACCCACTGACCATCTAAATGATTGCTATGTTTGCATGGTAGATGTGTCCCATTACAGGAAGAGCAAAGACAAAAAAACATTGTTTACTCGAGCATACCGTCTTCAATGCTCCAGTGCCACATTGTGAAAATTTGCCCATTCCAAAGCCACCCGTGTTAAAGTTACCTTTCAGTGCCAGCATCTCTTCTGAAGAAGACACAGATGCAGACTTTGATAAGGCTGGTACAAGCAAAGAACTGCATTTTCCCAATCAGCAAGAAATGGACGACTTGATCCGAGATGTGGGACTGACCAAGAAAAATGCAGAACTTTTGACTTTGCAACTAAAAGAGTGGCATTTGCTGGATCCTACCTGCATGATATCCAAGTATAGAAAACGCCATTTGAAGTTTGCACATTTTTTTACCCTTTCACAGCCTCATTCTTTGTGCTATTGCTCAGACATATTTGAACTTTTTCATGAGCTCAGGATATATTACAACCCTTTAGATTGGCGCTTGTTCATTGGCAGTTCAGTTAAAAGTTTAAAAGTTGTTTTGCTTCACAATGGCAATAAATTGCTAACCTGTGGGTCACTCTGTGCACATGAAAGAAGAATATGAAAATGTTAAAGCATTGTTAGCCATGATCAACTATACTAGTCATAATTGGAAGCTGTGTGGTAATTTCAAGATGTATCAGAGCTGATGATCAGCATTTTTCAAGAAAGCAGTGACCACTCAGTGAAGAATTAACTCCTGGTACACACAATGTGATTTGCCAACCCCTAGTTCTGAGAGAAAAGATTTTGTTGCCAACACTCCACATAAAGCTTGGGCTTGCAAAGCAGTTCATAAAGGCTTTGAAATCAGACAGTAAAGCTCTCAGTCATGTGCAAGCAATGTTTCCAAAACTTTCAGAGGCAAAGGTAAAAGGTGGTATATTCACAGGATCACAGATTCGGCAAATGCTTGGCTCCAAGGAATCGGAAGACAAAATGACTGCTTTAGAAAGAAATGCTTGGCAGTCATTTCACAATGTTGTGCATGGCTTTCTAGGAAGAAACAAAGCCGATAATTATGAAGATTTTGTGGAAATTTTTCTGCAAACATACTGCAATCTTTGAAGCAGGATGTCACTGAAAATGCACTGCTTGCATTCTCACTTGGATTTTTTCAGGCCAAACTTGACAACTGTTAGCAAAGAGCACGGTCAACGTTTTCACCGAGACATCCAGGTAATGGAGAAGAGATATCAAGTAAGATGGGATGAGGCCATGATGGGAGATTATGTATGGACCTTGATTCGAGATGACAAACAAATGCACAAAAAGAGATGCCGTTCAAGAGTCCACTTTTGATTATTTGGTTGTTTACTGTATATACTATTCAACACGTGTTGCAGGTTTGATTTACTGTATGTGTACTACAAGTTTTTCTGCTGATGTTTACAGTTTGTCTAAATGCACTGACAAGCTAGGTTGCATTTTTACCAAATGCATTTGCAGCAAATGCAAATACATCCCAGAAAAAATGCCATATTTCTAAAAAACAAAAATCTGCAAATTACGTAAAAATGGCTGACACTACGAAAAACTAAGGTCATTTTCGGGCTCAGCGCACCAAAAAACATAAAGTACCATCAAAAATTTCAAATTAAAAAAACAAAACCAAAAATCTGTTGCCCAGTGTAATACACAACTATTTTGCAACCAAACTTAGTTGTTAGTGAGCATGTTGATCATACACTAAGATTATTTTGTGAAAACGTCCACTCAATTTTATGGTTATAGGCCTATCACACCATCTTAGGAAAGCAAATGTGATTCAAATAGTGTGCAAAAACACATGTTTTTCTTAGTGAAAAGAATAAAGCCAAAATGCTAGTAAACATTTTATCAAAACGTTTTGCTTTTTCACTAAAAACATCATCAGTTAAATAAATAATTACCTAAAGCTAAGCTTAGACAGATACTGCCAATTTTGGCTTATTCTTTTTACTAAAAATTGCAAATAAGTCCCATTTTTATGCTCCAACTTGTTTTTCTCTCTGTAGGAGGAAAAATGGCAAGGTGCTGCAAAACAGATATCAGCAGACGTTGATTTAAAACTTGACCAATCTGAGCTTGATGCAATGCGACAAAATCTTGAAAACAGGTTTGCATTATTTGTTCATTTGCTATAGCTCTTGCCATAGAATTATATGCATTAATACATTGTGATGATGTGGTCAAGTCTTGCAAATGTCAGCCTCAATTCTTGTTTTGTGGTGTAATGTTTAATAAAAAAATAGTTTTTTTATTATCAGTTCTGCAATTTAATCTTCAGTTTTACTTGTTCAATGTATTGCTTGATGTTTACTGGGTCTGAATAATTTTACTTGAAAAATGGAATATCTGAAACAACAGTTTTCGCCCTTTTTTATTTTAGAAAAATTCAAAATATTGGAAGATTACATGGGTGATTTTTAACAGAACACTGCATAACGTAAATTTGAAAAACTTTGCTAATGTTTGTAAAGTTAAATTTTTTATTGGCAAATGGCGCTATCAATAGTCAATTTATGTACACTTGTTCATATGAATATGTTATTTTTTGACCACAAAATTACTTTTTTTTTATTCATTGAATTTTAAACAATTATTTATTTTTCCTGTATCAAAGTATCAAAGCAAAACTTAAAAAATGGAGTTGCTTTCAATAAGTTACCATTATTTTACTATGGAACATGAGCATTGATCTTTATGACAAATTGACGTGTTTAAAAATAAATTAGAAAGTTTGACTAATTTTTACCAAAAAGGCATTACTCTGTAATGTCATTAAATAGGAAGCTGTACACCAATTACCGTGGCTTTTAAGTGATAGACTTCAATATAGCTTCTCACATCAGATTAGTATTAATGCTCTTTGATTATTTATTAAAACGCACTTAGTAAAGCAATTCAATTCATAATTTGATTTATCAGTTTCCTTATTTGCGGTACTTGCAATTGAAAAATACTGTGTCAAAATTATAAGCGACTTCAAAGCTCATCTGAACACAAAGCTATTTTAGTATCAGTAGAAAAATGTTTTTCCCATTACTGGAGAATAAAAGTCTATAACCTGTGTGCAGCATTCTATACTATAATTCAAAACTATTTGCATGTTAGTTGCGTTTTACAACAAAGCTATAAGCCCGTAATTAAAGCCAGAAATCAAAACTCATGGAACTAGAAAGGAAATTCTTTCTCAATTTTTTTGTGATAAAAAATGCCCCCATTTTGACAAACTTTGCATGAATTAAATTACATCTGCCAATTTCTATGGCTAAAAAGCTAATCCTTTTCCACATCAGAACTTATGGTATATCTTTTGATTCATATATCTGGACAAGTATACAGTAGCCATTTTTTGGTATTTTGATCAATAATGCGTAAATTTTGGGCTTGATTAAGGAAATGAGACATGTACAATACCACTTCAGAAATAAAATCCAAATTTTGGGGCAAGGCTGGTTCAGCTTGAACCAAGCTAAATGTGCCGGTGGCAAAATCTGATGGTACCAAATCTGGCATTAGAAATGAAAGTGTGGATTCTAGTGGTGTGTCATTCTGCATGTCATGAAATTTGTTCAATAGACCCCACTGATCTCAAAGTGTTGGTTTTTTTCTGACTGCAGCTGTGTGGCACCCATAAATCAGATTGTAATCATTTTAGCGGTGCAGGGGTAGTTTGGAGAAATTCAGCTTTTGTTTTATGAAAGAAAAAGTGTAGTAATGGGCTACTGGACGTTGAGGCAATGAAAAATACCTGAATTTTTAACAATATCTGATGAAATGGAAAAGACTACTTGCTGACTTTTGTTTGTAGTTTAATCATCACAGATCTAGAGGCATAAGGACTTTTTTGACAGTACTTGCAGCACATGGGCTCCTACATTCAGGGCAAAAATTATGATCTAGCGTTCCTTTTAACTTCATTTAATTAAATTTAGGAACAATTGGTCTGATGCACTTAAACATGAGAGGCACAGCGCCCAGCTGGCAATCTTTTTTTATTGGTTGATAATGCATTTTAAAATAAAAGTTTTTTCACCTTTGACACTGCTATAGAGTTTTGATTTACTCTCATAATATAGTTTTCTTTAGCTTGTTCCTAATTTTGTTTTCTATAGACCAATAAAACATTTGTAAGTTACTGTAAAAACCAACTCATGCATTTTGTAATATAACATTCGATAGTAAAAGTAAACTAGATATTATTATTTGGATGAAATCTTGTTTAAAATATACTACATTAAAGAAAATCTTTGATTATCTTGTAGTTTTGAAATGCTTTAATCTTCAAAGCAAAGTCATTGCAGGTATCAGCCAATACAGTATGTTTATAATCGTAATTCAGAAGTCCATTTTGTTTTACAGAAAACATCATGCATGTCTTTCACAGGGAGAGCAAAATGTAAGAATACAGTGCTTGATTGTCTGTTTTAAAGTAGGGTTGTAGTTATTTCATTGTCCATTTCGCTTTCACAAACACGTTTTAGATAACAGTTGTAGAAATTATTATTGAACTCTAATTCTATGCTACTTATTCATGTCTTAAAAACATTATATATTTTGTAAATTCGTTTTTATATTTACTATGGCAAACAATTACAATGGATACTAAAGCAGTATTAGAAGTTGGAAAATGCCAAGCATGAGCACATAGCTTGGCAAGGGGCCTTTTATACTCCTCCACTTTCAGGTTAGGCAATTTATTGCATAAGAGATAAATTTGAAACTCTATGGTCAGTGTGTAATGGTCCAAAATCTGGACGTCTGAAGACTTCATAATTGAAGAAAAACTAGGTATTTGTAGCTTTGACATCTGTGAACAGTACAAAGAAGTTCGCATGATTTGCTTCATAAGAACTATCCATATCAAGAACAACATTGGGACACCTAATGGATAAGCTGAAATTGAAACCTTACCAACCATGACTGGACTAGTGTTTTGGAGGACGACGCAGATCGCCGGCTGCAATTCTCTGAATTGATTTATGACCATATTTTTAGTGAGCAACTAGATCTTCTAGATAAGGTAATCCAATTTTTTAAAGATAATCTTGTTTTAAATTGTCTAGAAATGTGTACAGGACTGATAAGAATCAACATTTCGAATATTGAGTTCTAACTGAACCAACGTGGGGTGCATTATCCAACAAAGGTGTTATGGGATCCATGATTTTTGATGGAGCTGTCACTGGAGACAATTGGAAATGCCTCATGACCTGGTAGTACCCTAACTCAGAACCAAAGCTAACTCTGATGAACTGTATTTCCAGCCAGATGGAGCATCTCCACATTATGCATGAACAGTAAGAGAGTATTTTGATCAAGCATTTCTGCAGCGTTGGTTTGAAAGGAGGGTCAGTATGGAATGGCCACCACGTTCATCTGACCTGACAACAATAGATTTCTTTTTTTGGGGGGTATAGTCAAGAACAAGGTTTATGAGAGAAATCGCCACACAGTGAATGAATTGAAAAATTACATTTTAGATACATTCACTAAAATCGATGGAGATAGGAATTTGTGTTGTACTGTGTGTTGGATTGTTTTGGACAGATATGATAATTGTAGTAAGCTTTTGAGCACTTGAGAAATTAAATGTTCAGTGTAAAACGTTCAATGTGTAATATACTTGAATAGATGTAAAATGTTTAAGCATTAACTATAACCCCACTTTTGGCTCATCCTGTATATCTGGAAACAAAATTGCACTTTTTTTAAAATCTTTTTTTGACTCATTTCCAGTTAAGTTTCAAAGCCAACCCCAAGATTTTGTTTAAAATATCTTCGAAAATTGAAATGGTTGTCATACATGATTGAATTAAAAACACAGCACCTATATGTATGTCTACAAAATGCCACATACATAAAAACACTACATACAAAATTAAAGATATTACAGACTATTTCAGCAAAGCAGGTCATCAAATGGCAATTGAAATCCTTGTGTAATATTACTAACGCTGAAAAACTACAGCTGTTGTTGTGGTCATAAATATGATATATCGAAGCCAGTTGCCATCTACTTTACACTATTATTGATGTTTAAGATTATGTGTGATGTAAACGGCAACAGTGCTTTGGCGGCTTAATCAAACGCCACAGGTAAAGATAATGATGGCAATCAAGTGAGTTGAACAATATAAATGTTGGTCAATATTAAAGGGACAGCTACAAATATAGCAAGAATCAAAACAAACGATTATGAAGAGTTTTTTATGTGCACGTTGAAGTGCAACATTGACTATTAAAATTTTAAATAACGTTAATTCAGTATTATTAATTAGTGCAATTTATCAATTCGATTTTGTGGGTGTGTCAGTATTCTCTGTTGAGCTCAGATCCACTGTTTAGTGTTGTAGTAAGGTCTGCTTAGATAATGACAAGTTTTTTGTAAGGCAAAGATTGCAAGATCTTGCTCTGGGTTAATAAGATGTAATGTGGGCCATAACACCCCATTTGATGTTGGGATCTTAAATTGTGTCTCTTGGGTATCAGATAGTGATTGAAAGTTTGGAGCTATTCTAATATTGTATGATGCCTTCTGGGAGTAGGGTGGCAGCAAAAGCATCATATTGGCATTATATAGGAAAGGGGATAAGAGATATCGTCGTGTGACCAACTTGATGTAATATTGAAAAGAATTCAAGTTTTAATTCGTTTGATCAAACAGGTTTTTGTGTTAGATTCCAGTAATGAAGTTTGTTTGAATGTTTTTTTTGTAATTGACGGTTTCTTAAAATTTAGACAGTTTTATTGAAAGTGCTTTGGTACTGCAAAACTGCATTGTGGTTTGTAGAGAATAACAGTGCTCAAAACTGTAAAGTAGGATTTATTTTTTTTCATCAGAGGTGTTTTTATTCATGTCAGAGTAATGATAAATTGTTTTTCAACTACCAGCTCTATAAATTTGCAGCTAGCAGTATAACATTAATTGTCAATTCTGCTTTTGAAGTCAAAAGTTGCAACAAATTATGAGAAAAAGTAGAATTGTTGCTTGAGAATTATTGGTTGGAAGAAAATTCTGTACTCTTTCACAAAGCAGCTTAAATTCAATTGAAAATAGTCTTGTAATGCATGAAAATAAACACTATATATGTATATCTAAACGTAAAAATCGTAATACAGAAGATGGGTTTAGCTTCATAATTGTCATGTAACGTGTCTCATGAGGGGAAGATGGTTTTACAAAAATGTGATGATGCATCACGTTGGGGAAGGGAGGTTAAAAGTTGCATAAAAGGCCATTATTTGATTTGTGATTGTAAACAGCCACTTGGATGGAATTTCTTTTATTCTAAATCAGTACATGCAATTTTATGTCAAATTAAAATTTGTTTAATGCTAATCGCAAATGCATGAGTATGCATATCAGCCTTGTGAAGCTGTGATGACACATCCATAAACTTGCTTTGCCCTTCTCTTCATTTTGCCAATCGTTCTTTCAGTATTGCAATTATTATTTTCAATGCCCCTCCAAAATGGTGCTGGATATTTAGAACAGCTGATGCTAGGTGCAATCTCATTGAAAGTTGCAAAATAGCTTCTGAGACTAGCACTCTAATCTTTTGGTAAGCTTCATGCATCAACAGAATTTTAAACAAACCTGCTTTAACAGCTTGAACTGTGTGTGCAGGAATTTCAGCAAATTCAGTTAAGAATAAAATTTATCAGTACAGCTACTGCACTGCATGTTTGTAGAAATGTTTTATGACCACTTTTGTGATTTCTGAATCTACTTGACAAAGAGTAAATAAAAAATTTCGTTAAAACAACATAATTGCTAATCCCTAAACTTCTCATGGTATTAAATGCTGAAACTATATAGGAAGCAAGTTTAATCAGCATGGATTTTTGATTATAATTCGGTTGACATGCGTTAAATATTAACAAGTGCAGTTATGCTCTGGCAGTACAAGCTATCTTGCACAACACTCCAGTTCATGATTGTAGGTTAAAAAATACTTTAACTTATTTAAAATCTCCACCATCAAATAGGAGGACAAAACAAGCGAACACATATATATCCTTTCTTTATTGGTCTTTTTGACAGGTGAACCACTCCACTTTACTTAAGTAGAGATTTTAGAAATTGAGACCTTCAATTCTTCTCTAAAAATGGCTTTGGCTAGGTTCAGTTTTCAAATATTCTTAAAGCATGTCATCAACTATCGTTCTTACTTAGTGCCAGGCTTTTTCTTCTTTCCTTCTACTTGGCAATTACCTGGTCATGTAAATGCCATTTTCATGGATTAAACATTCCAACTTATGGATGGTGCGACTACAGTGCTCCTGCAAAAAGTCAACTTGGTATTTATTTATGCTGCTTTTTTTGCTAGTGTGTAAAGTTTGGTGTCAGATAGTAGAATATGTTTGTTTAAAAGCAGCCCACTCTATTTGGGAATTGAATTAAAAGCCTTTTCAGCAGTCACTAATGCTTCATCTAGAAGAGTTTTAACAGTAATTAGTTTATCTTACTCACATTTATCTTTTACTTGTTCCAAAGCACAAATTGATCCATAAGATTCAAAATCTTGCCATGCTGTAGCTTGCTTTAGATCATCTCCACATTGTTGCAGAGCATCCAGTCGGCACTGCTCACGTTTTCTATAAATGGATGTAGAAAAAGCAGCCATGTTTTTTTGCTCACAGGTGACTTATAAAGATCTGAATATTGTCAAATAGATTTAAAGCACCTGTTAGCTTGCATTTAGTCCTTGGGGGTGATTGAAAATACTCTCAAATGTTGATAACCTTTATTACCTACAGGACATTGTAACAGAATTTGATAATCTCAATCGTAATGCTCAAATGTTTTTACTTTTATTCATTATTTCCCGTTTTTTAACAGCAACCACTGATTTTTTTGCAAGGTTTTGCGAGGGTAGGCTGAAAAACTCATAGCCTGACTGAGAAGGAGTTATGACAGAGCAGTAGAAGTTGGCATGTGTTGAAATCAATCTTTCTTGATACTGACTGCGATGTTTTTCTTTGGATAAACTTACATTGGATAAGAAATTTTGCATTTTAAAATTTAGTAGTAGAGCGATTTTGTAATATTGATAGCATTTTGCATTGTGGCATTTTGAAGATCTAGTGAATATGGATAAAATTTGGCACCGTGGTGTTATCAGGTGTTTGCAGATAAAAGGATTAGCCCCAAAAGAAATTAATGCCAACATGATTGCTACTTTGGCGGGTGATGCTCCAGCTTTATGAAGTGTAAAGAAGTTGGCAGCTAAAGTCAAGGAGGGTAGGGAGAGCCTTGAAAATGATCCTAGATCAGGACGTCCTTCCACGGCCACCACTCAAGAAAACATTGACCGCATCCATCAAATGGTGATAGATGACACTGTTTCAACTGTTAATCACACAGCTAATGTTATGAGCAACTGCCATAAACAAGTGGAAGATATTCTCCATAAGGAACTTGGCATGTCGAAGGTTTCAGCTTGTCGGGTGCCCTGGTATTTGACACCTGACCAAAAGCTTACCAGACTTGTCATGTCAGAGGTGAACTTGGCAATGTTTAAAGCAGATCCAGATGATTTTGTTGAGCGTTTTTTCACTCAAAATAAGTGTTAGCTCGATTACTTTAAACCAGATACCAAACGGCAATCCATTCAGTGGAACCACTCGACTTTTGCTGCTCCAAAGAAAGCTGAGGTGGTGTCAACATCAGGGAAGGTGATGGCCTCCATCTTTTGGAATGCAAAATGCATTGTGTTAATTGACTACCTTTGAAACTATCAGTGGAAAATACTATGCCAACTTGCAAAGGCAGCTACAAAAAGTAATCAAGTCAAAGCGGACTAGAAAGCTGACAAAAGGTGCCTTGTTTCATCAGGGCAATGCTTCTGCTTACAAGTTTGTGGTTGCAATTGGCTCTGTACATGACTGTGAATTTAAACTGATTGATCACCTTCCGTATTCTCCTGATTTGGCACCATCTAATTGTTTTCTGTTTTCTAACATGAAAAACATCTGGCTGGAAACTGGTATCAGACTGATTATGATATCATTTCTGCTGTAGAGAACTTTTTTGATGGTCAGGAAAACAACTTCAACACCACTGGAATTCAAGCACTGCGGCACAGATGGAAGAAGTGCACGGATTGCAGGAAAGATTATGATGACAAATAAATGACATTTAATGAAATCCAAGTAGTGCATGTCAGTCAGGCTATGAACTTTTCAGTCTATCCTCGTAGAATAACTGCAAAAATGTCAGAGAAAGGTAACAAGTTACTAGCTGCTTTTACTTTGTTGATTGAGGGTGGTTTTGAGCAGTCACCAATAGAATTGCACCTTTTTAATTTGTTTAAGGCTATAGCTGTGAATTTGTTTGGTGCTTACAGTTAGAAGTGATTATTCTTAAGTTGTGGTAATCGTCAACAGACACCACACCAATTTATTTGATTGGTTTGTTAAATTGATTCAAAGTAGATATGTTGATAATGGCGTTAGGTGCCAATTTATGTAAACAACACAATTAATAAATTCTTAAATTAAAATACAACCAATCAATCGTGAATACCACATAACTTTGAAACACACATCACAGCGGTAATCATTGTTTGAGTTTGATATTTATATGCACAGAACATTGATTTATAAGTTGATTATTGCTAGAAACAAAAATATATGGATAACATACATTAAACCAGCTTCTGTACAATTCTGGTGCCTAACATTATGCTAATACACCTGTGCATGCCAGCTCACAACTGGAATACAAGTTAAGTTGCTCTGAGTGCTCAATGCAAACAAAGAATCAAATCATTGACGTGAGAAAAAAGGGTTTGATTTGAAAGGTAGGACAAAAAACTAGCAAACAATAATAAGTCATAGAAATACTGATGCTAACAAGAACGGCATTTACATTCCTGCCCGTGCAAGCACACCAAAATGGGTACTCAATACACAAAATATCATTCAACAAAAGTTCATAAGGAATCATACGCTGCTTCAATATACAGGGTGTTTCATCTCAATATGTCACTTTAAAAAATCTCATATCTCAGTAACTGGCAAAAGTAGCAGACAGGGTGTTTCATCTCAATATGTCACTTTAAAAAATCTCATATCTCAGTAACTGGCAAAAGTAGCAGAATAAAATTGGTTTCATTGGAAAGGTAAAATCTCCAATTTTGTTTCTGCGGTGGTTTTGCCAGACCATTATTACGTCACAATCAAGATTTAAGCTTTATGTGTAAATTGCCGTTTCTACCGATTTGCCTCTTATTTGCTTAGAATGTCTTTTACTGGAATGGAGAAAGTGTTTTGTGTTTTGGAATTTGATAAAAACAACTCTTGGACATGTGTTCAACGTAAATTTTTGACAGTATTTTCAGAGCAGCCACCAGACCAACGTAACATACAGAAAGGGCACATGAAATTTAAGGAGGAGGGATGTTTGTGTACATTTTTTTTAACCAAAAAAGGTTTTCCTCTATTACAAGATGCCAATTAAAAAAACTTTTTGTATTCAATAATGCTATCAATTATTCCTGTAGGACACTTACCACTAGGTTGTGATCAGTCGTACCAAATTTTATGCTTATATGCCCAGAAGTTTGGGAAGATTTAGTACAGACTAAAACAAAGACAAACTTGTACTTTATAGTGTAGGGTAGGTGCTGATAAGTCGGCATTGCCCACAGGACCTCTATCAGTAAAGTTGAAGTTAAGAATATTGGTTGAGGCAGCTCTGCCAGGTTACCTAAGGGCAGTTGTGGGAACACCAATAAAAAATCAATATTTTTTTTTGACATAGCCAATTCTTGTTTCAAAACTAAAGTATCATGCATTAAGTCAATATTTATGGGAAGAGGTGCGAATGGCTGCTATATTACTCTAATCATGATCCCTTTAGTGCTCCTTTAAATGAGTACAAATGCACAAACCAAAAGCAGTTGATAGCTCCTAAGTAGCTATAGTTTTCTCAAAAACGAATATAAGAGATTTATTAGTAGGCCTGCTTCACTACTTTCTGCACTCTCTTTTATATTTATGTTAGTGACTTTGAGTCCCTGGCTATGCCTATTAAAGTATTGTCAACCAAAATATTAATAAGTTTCCTCTGTGATTTCTGCTTGAACTTTGAATTTTGTAAACCCCAAGCAAAAAATGTTTCTTCTATAAGTGCGAGTTCAAATAGTTGTTTAGACTTACTAGCCTATTTTTTCTCTAGATTTTTGTTCAGATTTTGATTTTTATGAGCTATGCTTCTTATACTGACCTTTCACTTTGAAATCAAATTCGCACTTTTTTGCAAATAAAATTTTGCAACCTTTTTCCGTTCATTTCATCAAGTGCATGGGGCTATAAATTTGAAATTGCTGAAGGATGCCGAAAGTGATTTATAGTATTACAAGATTAGCTGTTAAATAGTTGGCCTACCAATGACTTTCTCTTAATTGTAAACCCATTTATATATGGACCTAAAGCCTCTAATTCAGTGGTTCCCAACCTTTTTGATCTAGCAACCCAATTCAAAAATATCACAAAACTGTTTTGCCAAACCATTATTTACAACTTTAAAGATGTCTAAATAACGATGTCACAACACCATTTATATATATTAATGTTTTTTACTGCCTCTTCTGACTAATCTCTGAGGGCTTTGCTGAAAGGCATTTCAAACTTGTTTAACTGTATCGTGTGAAGTTGAAAGGTGCCCTATTTTCATAGCCAGGCACACACACACCCTCCTACTTGAATTTTGTGTGCTGATTCAAAATGGAACTTTGTACAAAATTGATGTTGAACACGTGTTCATACTCGGTTTTGGCTAATTCTAGAATACAAAACAACTTTTTCTGTTTTGTGAATGTGTTACTGGATCTAAAAGAGACAAAAAAATGATTAACAGAAAAAATTGGTAATTTTCGCTTTTAAATGGTGCCAAATTTATTTTGCTATCACCAGTAGTTCAGTAGTTCGTCAGTAGATATATCAGTACCATTTTGCCAAAGCAGCTCATCAGGTAGCAACTAACTCAAATAGAAAATATTGATAACTTCTCTATTAAAATAAGTTTAATTTTTTTAATTTAAATTATTGTTATATTTAAATATCCTAGTCTGGCACGTTTTTGGGAAAACATCAAAAACTGTCGGCACATGAGTGCAGTGTTTGCAAAAAGCAAACTAGCAATCTGAAATAGTGAGGAATTTTCAAATTTTTTCTTGCTTTAACTCTTTAGTTAAATCTAGATATGAGGCATATCCTTGAAGAAGAATATAACACAAGCAGAACTTATTTTCTTAAAGTTTACTACCAAAAAAAGGTCTTGAAGTTGAAATAGGGGAAGCATTGGAACATAAACAAATTAATGGTTTTCTGGGACAAATAATCATTCTCCAAAAAAGTCTTTTGAAACAAAAGGGCAGAAGCAATGATTTTGTATATGTTATTCTCAAAAATCTTTGGAGTATATGTACAACAAACTTGCTCAATTGCACCAAAGTTTCTTCAGCATACCCCAGCATGAGAACTACTAAACTAAGGTTTTAATTCAAGAAGACAAAGACAACTCAGTTCTTGTAATTTTTTTAATTAAGATTCCATGACACTTGTAAAAGTACAGCAGAATTTTTATGACACCAAAAAGATTGAACAGTACTAGTCTAGATCAGAAAGATTGTCTAATTCTAGATTCTCCATTCCCATGAAGGAAAGTAAATTATTAATTCGTATGAACTAAATGAGCAAGCAGTGTCCTGTTTATATTTTGTATTGCCATTTGATACTCAGGTTAAAAGCAATGAAAAAACTAATAGAAGAACGGTTGTCCACCAAGCATGCAATGACTGATGATGATGCTGCAGGTTTTCGCAAGCAATTGATGCAGAACTACCATTGCATCTCATGTGATCGACCAGTAGACATCACTCCCAGTGGGTATGTTTTTGTGTGTGCTGGTCTTAGAAGATTTCCTTGATTTGTTTACTTTTTCTGTAATTTTATAAGCATTGATTGACTTTTATAGGTGATTGAAACTTTTTGGTGAAATGCTAGACTATTTAAAAACTGTCGAATGTGCTGTAGTCTTTGCTACCAGAAGTAACTTAATTTGCCTATTCATTGATATGTCTAGTTACACGAAAGTGATTACAATTTATCCATATTATATATTATTTTATCCCAATGATTCATATAGCACAATTGATGATATTGATCGTAGTGACCTGGAATCCCCAAAGTGGTAAGGCAGTGACTCCAGTTTGTGCTTTAATGCAATGTTGTGTTTACTTCTTTTTTATTTGGGATGCAAAGACAATATGAAACAGTTATATTTTGATATTATTTGCAGACTGGTAGCTTCATTACTAACAAGGCAAATTGACTTCGGTAAGCACCCAAAAATTGTGCAGCAGCCATGCTCAAATTTCTTGAATTTAAATTGAAGTTGATCTCAAAAAAAACATCACCTTTAAAAGCACAGAACAAAACCTCCAATTTGTGCACAAAATGAGTAAGTCTTGCCTTCACAGTTGATCTAAAAAGATGTCTTTACTTGTGCAAAAAAAGCTTTCGGGCATTAATTTTGATCATAAACAGGAAGTTTTGTATACAAAATTGATTTGCAAAAAAACTTCTATGCCTGGGATGGGCAGTTGGCAGCACACATCCGAACAGTGCCTTTATTTAATTCAGCTTGTCAGTCACTTCAAAGCCCACTATTATTTTTTAAAACTTTATAAAAGCTTATAGCAAAATTTTAATTTGATATAGCAAAGAAAAAAATAAATTCAATTTTCAAAATCAAATGCAGTGATGCAGTTTTTATATCGTCATAATGCACAATCAACAGGATCCTAGCATAGTGTAGAAATCATAAAATAGTTTCAGGTTATGTAAATCTCGTTGTTTTACAGGTTATTGTATGATAACATGATTGACCACTGCTTTTTTAGAAATTGATTCTGATGTACTTACCTGTGCATGAAACAATGCACAAAAAATTTATAATTTAAAAACGCATTTTGAGGACCAGCATCAAGAGCGCTGCGTTGAGAATGCAAAACAACCATTTGGAGGAATACAAAGTGATTTTAAAAAGTTTTGACCAATTTTGGCTCTGATTTTTGCCCAAACTTGTTTGATTTGGGAGCAGTATTTAGGCTAAAAGGTGCAGTTGTAGTTTAAAAGGTTCATAAATGGTATTTTCTTCCTGAATACTATTTTGAGTTAGAGTTCTGCGATTTTTATTGAGGTTAGAGGCGGCTCTATTTTAAAGGAGGCATTGCAAAGGCTTTTCTCGTGCTAGACCTGTGCTCTTTATTTTGAGAATATTTCGTTTACATTTGGTGACTACAAGTGTTATAAAATATGTTAGATTGTGATGTATAACCAGAATGATTAAATAAACTATTTTACAGAAATTTTTATACGTTTTTTCATTACTTGGTTGTTAGTGATTAGTAGCTATGGGCAGAATCAAAATGAGTGTAATAAAGAGTATCCAACATTCCAATATTATCTTTTTACATATGCAAATACACACCTTTTTGCAATTTAGTTCTGTAAAACTAAGGTAAATTTTTGTTGCTTTTGCTATCATCAAAGCTGCCCATCTCTGGGCTACACCTTACATGAAGAGAAAACCCTTGCTTGTAACATTTACTTACAACAAGAAAAACAGGAAACTTGGATTTAGAAAAGCAATCTGCAAAAAATGATATTCATCTTAGCAGGAAAAGAAATTTCTCAATTGGAAAAATAACTTTGATAAAAAACAGAAATTTTTGCATTTTAAAGATCAATGTCAAAAAAAAAAGAAAAGCTCTATTGCACAATGCTGGAGTTGTGTATAAACTAAATTGCTCGTGTGGACAGTCTTACATGGGCCAAACTTGCCGTAATGCAGTCACACAAATCTAAGACCATGCATGTACTAAACGGAAAATCAAATCAAGAATCCAATGTTGCAAAGCATCTTTTGTGCAATCCTAACGACAAAAATTAGTTTTGAATTTCCTAAAATACTTGATCATAGCAACAATTGCAAAAAGTGCAAATCAAAGAAATCTTACCTATTCAAAAAAATTCAACTACAAATAAACCTGGATGGAGCATCACAACTGATTTTATTTGTTTAATATGTAATAGTTATAGAAAGTATAACTCTGCAGTAAGCTTAATAACTTAGGCCTTGCAATCGCAAATGATATTAGTGGCAGTTGTTTTGTTTTATCACGTTGTGATGTCATAATTCTGATAACCTTACTAAATTTACTGTTATTCTGGCTACCAGGTATTTTTGATAAATTTATTTTATTTAGCTCTTCTGGTAATGACAACATTTATTCAAGTTAATACAAGTTCTTACCGAGCATGCAAAAAACTTCAATATTCGTCAATGTTTTGAACAGCTATACAGCTCTTCTTCATCAGGACTAATGGTAAACGAAAGCACAAGTGAGGCAATATAAATAGCGTGCTATGCAATCAAAAGAAAAAAGCAAAACAAAAAGTTTAAAGGCAAATAATAACCAACTGTAGATTACGCCAAATTATCATAAATTTCAGAATATAAACAATTTTCTTTATCATTGATTGAATTTTCAGGATTATGAATAAAAAAAGATTCAAGAAATCGGCGTTTGGTAAAATCTATTTCAAAGGTTAAAATTTTGCTATGATTTCAGTCAACTTGGTGACCTTTGGTAATGACATGTTTAACTAACGCCGTTTTTTTTATTAAAATTGTTGCCTTAACTTTTGCCAGGTTTGCTGGCCTTAAATTCTTTTTATGCTCAGCCAATTTTGTTCTGTAAGTCCATCAAGTTTCCCCAATGTAGATACTAGTGCAATCTCGACAAGAAATCTGGTAATCCAGACGAGGTCTAAATGATCTTTCCACCTTTCCAATTTTATGTTGGTGAATTTCATAACATAAAATTTACCACTGAACATGAGTTTCAAAAGTTGATGAATTTCATAACCATATTAATGACATTGCAGCCAGTATAAAATTTACCATGGAACATGAGACCAACAATTCCATACCGTTTTTGGATGTCTGTGTTACTTGAAAAGCCAGTGGGGGGTTAATGATAAAGATTTATAAAAAGCCAACGCACACTAACAGATATCTAATCTTTAACTCAGCACATTCCATGAGTCAGAAGCAAGGGGTAAAGTGTCTTTTAAAAAGAGCTCAATCACAGTTAAATTCCACGCAGGCAAATAAAACATTAGAAACTTCAAAAATTTTGGAAGCTTTAAAAAAGAATGATTATCGCAAATGGTTTCTAAAATGCACAGTTAAAAGTTTGAAAACAAAAACAAATTCATCATTGGCCAAAAACAGGGAAATTAAAACATGTATTGTGCTGCATTACGTTCTAAGATACTTTGAGGCCTTGTCAAAAATTTTAAGAAACGCAGGAATTTTGGTTTGTAGCAAACTGCATTTAACTTTAAAAGACATTTACCAAAGGCAAAAGACTCGGTGGAAAGGTCATCCAGACCTGGTCTTGATTACCAGATTCCTTGTCGGGATTGCACTGGTATCTACATTAGGGAAACTTGATGGACTTACAGAACAAAATTGGCTGAGCATAAAAAGAATTTAAGGCCAGCAAACCTGGCAAAAGTTAAGGCAACAATTTTAATAAAAAAAACGGCGTTGGTTAAACATGTCATTACCAAAGATCACCAAGATGACTGAAATCATAGCAAAATTTTAACCTTTGAAATAGATTTTACCAAACGCCGATTTCTTGAATCTTTTTTTATTCATAATCCTGAAAATGCAATCAATGATAAAGAAAATTGTTTATATTCTGAAATTTATGATAATTTGGCATAATCTACAGTTGGTTATTATTTGCCTTTAAACTTTTTGTTTTGCTTTTTTCTTTTGATTGCGTAGCATGCTATTTATATTGCCTCACTTGTGCTTTCGTTTACTATTTACTATTTTGTTTACTACCAGAATCTAATAAATGTTGTTCTTTTGGTGTAAAATAATACATAAAACAGGCTATGCATAAATGCTCTTGTATTCTTGTTTTCATCCAAAAAAAAAACAGTGTTCAGAAAGCAGCAAAAACCATGCGAATAACACTGTGATTTTTTTCACCTGACATAATTTAAAAAGCTAAAAGTGGATAAACCTAAGGTAAATATGAGAAAGGTTAATCACTAACACGGCTAAACTTAAAATATGATAAATTTAATACTAATGATATGGCTGTAAGCAAAAGACAATGAATTAATATGCTTCTAGTGATATATTTAAAACGTTAAATGATACCATAGCTATAATGAAATCAAGAAAAAGTTTACCTTGCTCAAGGTCGATAAACATGGGGTTGACCATCACCATTCAACCTATTTATAACATTGGTGCACGAATCAATAAACTGTGCTTTAGCATTACGACAGTGAAGGTAGTTGGTTTCAACTTTCAGAATGTGGGAGTTACTCCAATGCATTGAATGATATAACTGCATAACATATTTGCATTGAGCAGATTGCTCTGGTCTTTGATATTTGATGGCTCTTTTGTAACCAGCCAAACAATATTTAAGATCTTGTTTGGTTTGCCCATTTTACACCTATTCGCAGTTAAAACAAGTGACAGGATAGATCAAACAAGTCTTTTTTTCATCAGTGTGTGGGTTGTAGGGAGAGGGTAAAACTTGACCAATGGTATAAATAGATCACATCACTGCTCTGACTCATGCCTCATTTAAAACTCATCCAATCTTTTCTGGTATGCCTAAAATGAAAGGTATAGAAGTAGAATGAGTAAGCTGTGTCGCATTGGTTTGAGTTTTGTAAGAAGAGAAATAAGTAGCCCTAACTGGAAACCTGTTAAGATGTAAGGTATAGCATATGTCAAGTAATTCACCATGAAAATGGTTTTTGTTAGAAATGAGAATGTTAATTCTATGAATCAACGTTTTAGAAACAGTGAGTTTTTGATGTTTGGGGTGATGGAACATGTAGTGAAGATATCTGTTGGTGTGAGTGGGTTTTTTGTAGACGTTTGGCACTCCTATTGGGTTCTTGCATCTCTCCAGTCTTGCAAACACATATATGGAACACATCGAATGCTAGGTTGTCACTATGCTTCACTCCCTACATTCCTTGTGGTTGAGATATGTTTGCGATATGTGTTGCATTCTCAGCAAACAACATACTGTATTTTCCTCTTAATAAGTCGAACTTCAGGACCTTAAGTTTGGACCTGATTCTTTGGGCTTGGCTTATTGGCCAATCATCAGCTTTGGACCAGAAAATATCGAAGGCCAAATTCAATCCCCAAATCATATCTTTGATCTTACAGTTATGTCATAGTTATTTCAGTTGAATAAACTTTATTAGTAGAAAAAGTTCTGTACATTACAAGTGACATGTGCTCATAGAAAGAATAAAATTCATAAAAAATACACACTTTAATCTCAGAAATTTATTAAAATCCATCAAACTAATCATCTTCATCGTCAGAAGCATCAAATAATAGATTTCAATTCTCGGTAGGGACCTGGTCATCGTACAGATGATTTTATGGTGTTATTAGCTGAGTGAGTAGAATGTTGTCTTCCTTGTCATCAACCTATTACATTGCATTTGAGATGCTGCATTTTTTACATGACTTCTCTACAATTTCAACACTAATATCTCCCCACAATTTCACAACCCTCTTACAGATGGTAGCAAGTGATGCAACATGCATATTTCCAGCAGCAGTAAAACTTTGATTGCCAGAAATCATTCACTCATTTCAGCATTGACGAAACTTGTCTGTAAAAGATTTATTAAAACACATCTAAAGGCGGTATTACAGATGTCAGCCCACCAGGAATAACTGCAATATTGGTATTGCATTTCTTACTCGCGGCTTTAACTTTTTTTGATGCTGAAATGAGACTAAGAAATCATTTTGAAGAAAGTTGTCACTTTTTGAAAATGGCTTTGGCCTATTAGGTGGTAATAAGCAAGAGCCCTCATTTTCAAAGCTAAAAATTGGCCTTGGCTTATTTGGCAATTTGGCTTATTAACCAGAAAATATGGTGTTAAAAAATTCCATCAATATCTTAATTCAATATATCTGCTCACTCAGGTTACTATGGAAGGGGAGCAAAACTCTTTAATCTCCTTTTTCGATGTCTTGGTGGCCTGTAAAATATGTAAACAGAATGACACCACTAGCACCACACTATCCACTTGGGTCTACAAAAATTCCACTCATACCAACAGGTATCTTCACTACATGTTCCATCACCCCAAACATCAAAAACTCACTGTTTCTAAAACATTGATCCATAGAAGATTGACGTTTCAAATATATCGCTAGAAGCTTGTTAGCCCTTTCAATGCCAAATTTGCCAAAACGTGACCAACAGGCTGTTCGTATTTTTGCAAATTTGACAAAGTTTGCTTGTAAATCATTATTTATCTGTTTTCTTCTACATCGATTGCTATATATTGTTGAAATCTTTATTTCTTGAGGATTTCAAATATGATAAAAAAATTTTTTTAATATGCATATTTTATGCTAATTAACCCTCCTCATAGATGTTGAGCTCTCTTTGAAATTAGAGTACCCTTATTTCAAAGATCACTACAGATTTATTTTTCCACCAATTTTTTTAGAAATGGTCGTTAGATCATGCTAAGGAAATAAGCTTTTAAGGTATATCAGTCAAAATTTACCTAATACCCTAGTTTTTCTATTAGGTTGTTCGAAAAATAATGGCCAATTTTAGACCAAAACTTTTAATAATAAAATGTGACAATTTGATGTTCAAATTAGTCAAAGTATGAACCTTGAACAGCCATACATCTTTGCCATCTATCAAGAAGATCATTTATGTTTGTTGATCTATCAAGAGGACCCATTTTTGGAGCTTTTTGGACTTTCTGATTTGCTTCAGATGGTCAGACACAGTTGAAATGCTGACACCAAGTTGTGCTGACATTTCCCTCACACTCTGTCGTAGGTTTTGCTTGGCAATCGCTCTGAAATCTTCATTCTGAAAAATGGGTGGCCGTTCCCTACCATCTTCATCTTTGAGGTTCTCGCCGCCACCACGAAACTTTTGAAACCATCTTTGTACTGTTCTTTCACTTGTTGTGCTTTCTCCCAATGCTTTATTGATGTTTGCAGTAGTTTGAGCAGCATTATTGCCGAGTTTGAACTCATGCAAGAAAACTGATCGCAAGTCTTCTTTTTTCATATTAAAAGTGCATGGTTTTATTGCTTATGAAATGAGCTATTAAAGGATTTATGACTTCATGAACTAATAAGGCTCATTCTTGATCAGAAATACACAAGACATTCATTAGAGAACCAATTTAAAAACATATTATCTAAAATCGGCCATTATTTTCCATACAACCTAATACAATTTGCAACTTTCTGAGGCCCATGAGCTTTTTGTTGACATGTACTAAATTTTGTTGATTAGATTTAGACTAAAAATCTGATCAGTCATTATTCGCTAGAGGTTAGCCTAAACCATGTAAGATTATATATTTTTGAAAAAAATTTCATAAAATGGAATATTTTGTCACTGAAAATGAAAGAAAAGCTTTTTCACCCCCTCCCATTTGTTGTGAAACAAGGGGATACAGTAAATTTGATTTAGAAAAGCCAAACTTTTGTTTGCTTTTGAGCATTGTATTTTGTGTTCTATCTCCTGGAGAACTTGATTCAAAACAGCGACTTTAGTGTGAAATATTTGCAATTTATTTTATCTTTTTAAGGGGTGCAGTTTTTCTAAAAATTTTAATTTAATGAAAGTGAGTCAAACATTTTTGGTAGCGGTTGAACTTATATAATGTAAGATACCCATGTTTGATCAGTAAATATCACAAACTGTTTAGTCTAAGCTTTTTAAAGCTATATATTGCTTCAACAAAAATTTTCTATACTTTCAAATGAGGCCAGTATTTAGCAACATATCATATTTTTACAAACCAAATCTACTTTTTCACCTACCATACAATTTTTTTTTGGTGTTTTTAGACCCCTAAATAATCAAAAATTTTTCAATAAGTAAGTCTTTTTTAATATTGCTTGAAATTTTATCAGAGGACACCACAAACAAGTAGTTTTCAGACTGTATTAATGATAATGACTTTGGTTTCCTGGTAAATATGTATATCTTAATTTGATTTTAAAATTGTTAGTTTTTGCATGTGTCTGCTGAACATTTGGCAATTTTTTTGTTTGCAATTGGGTTCTTGGTCTTTTTAACCCTTTTTGGGTATGAAAAGAAAAAAATTTGTACCACAGCACATTGTACCGAGGAGCTCATAAACCATATAAGATATTTTTAGCATAATGTTACAGCTAACACTATTGTTTTATGCAAATAAATTTGGTGTTGAGCCAAAATTGAAAATTGGTTATTGTGGTGGTGAAAGAATTAAGTTATCGTTTTTTAGTTAAGCCATGATATCGACCAACTATTTTTTTATTTACCCCAAGTTTACTTGCTTTCATCATCATTTTGCTAAAGAGCGAGGATGCATCTTCCTGGGACCCAGCAGGACTTCTTCAAAAGTAGGAGTTAGCTGGTTTTTGCAGTTATGACTTCATTATGTGCGATCTTGTGCATCCATTCTCAGCAGTTCTCTGGCGGTCATATCTTGCACCACCAACTCTTTCCATCTCTTCTTTGGTTTATCTTTTTTTGTGCCATCCAAGTTGAAGTGCAGTGCCTTTACTGGTCCTTTTTCTTTCTCCATTCTCTCCACATGTCCCAGCTATTGCGGTCTTTGTTCTTGCTTGAACTCAATAATACTCTCCACCCCTGTCATTTCATGATTCTTGTCATTGCTTACTTTAACCTTCAGGATTTTGTCACATAATATACGTAGCATTCTCATTTCTGTTACTTTTGGTTTTCTTTCACCTTCCCTTCTCATGGCCCAGCATTCAGCATTATAACTCAAAGTGCTTGGCACATAGCTTTTGTATAGGATTTCATTGATCCTCAGTGACATGTCTTTCTTACATAAAATGCTGGAGACATCCTTCAACTTTTTCCAAGCAGATCTCATCCTTGAGTTTACAGCTTCTTGTACTACCCCTTTAGTGCTGAGAACATTTCTGAGGTAAAAAAATCTGCCCAGAGTTTCTATGCCATTGCCATCCAGTGTTATTCTTTCATCCACGTTTTTATCCAACTGACCCAGGCATCTCTGGCATATAAAATTTGTTGCTTTTTTTACGCTTCCTTGAACTTCAGAGCATCTCTTGTGCACCCAGTTTTTACATTTTGTGCACTTTGTTGAGTTCCTTACCACTCCTTTTCTACATGCAGAACATGGGTATTTGCAAGCCTGTGTTCTCTTAATTTTTCCGCCAGTATGGAAAGTCTTTGTCTTGTTTATGTTCACTTTCGAAACTTTGTCCCTTAGTACTCTCTTCCATCAAAAATATCGAGATTCCACTTTCTCCCAACTATCTCTGAGTAGTACAAAGTGATCTGCTAAAGGACCTCCTTTGAGATCTTTTATCACCTTATCAATCACCATCGCAAACAGAAGAGGGCTTAGTACCAATCCTTGATGTACTTTAATCTTTAGGTCAAATGATTCTGATCTCATACTTTTTACTTTCACAGGTGTTTTAATATTCACATACATTTTCTTGATTGTTTTTATTTCTCTCTCCACACCTTTTCTTCTCAGTGCCAACGAGATTAGTTCTCTTGGTACATGATCAAAAGCTTTTTTGAGATCCACAAATACCATATACAGTTTTCTTCCTGTCACTTCATACTTTTCCATCATTTGTCGTGTTTTAAATATTGCATCAATTGTGTTTCTTCCCAGCATAAATCCCATCTGCATTTTATCCAGCTCCAAAACTTTTCGTAATCTTTTTTCAAAAATTCTTTTGATCACTTTTATACCATGCTCCAGCAGTTTTATGCTTCAGTAGTTTTCACATAATCTTTGTTTTGTTTTCACATAACCTTTATAAGATTGGTATCAAATCACTCCTCCCAACTCTTAGGCATCTTCTTTCCTTCTGAGAGAGAAAGAAAATTATTTGCCACCTTAGCCATTCTTTTCACACTTTCTTTTTTGCACACCCTTAGAAGCTCAGACATCACTCCACTTAGTCCAGCTGCTTTTCTAGCATTCATGAGCTTAAGTGCTTCCATCACCTTTTTTATTGAAACATTCTCACCTGGTCATCCTACTTTGACCATCTTTAGATCTCTGCTTTACCTTGTCACGTTTGCAATAGAATTGTTGATCCTATCTCAACTTTAATTTTATTCTTAAAATTGAGGCGATGTATAGTATCGCTCAAATAATTAGGTCTGGCTGCAACTTAATACCTAGAAAAATATTGGCTTTTACTGAAAATAATTTGAACGACGTCAAGAACAGAACAATATATTCACAGAAATAATACTTCAAGCTCCTTTGCTCGATGATCACAGAACTAATCACTTTAATATAACAATCAGTAAACAGCTAAACTAAATCCACAAAATAACTGTTCAATACTATCGTTCAATCTACAATAAATTACCACAGAACAAGAGATCTTTTTTCTACTCCGTCAGTGTCTCTCTTTTTTCTTTCCACTACAACAGCCCTCTACAACAACCACTATTGAATCATAAAAATCTCATCGCATTATACATAATTTGAAAAAAATAATCCAGAAAATGCTAGAGCAACATCACGTGAAAAAAAAAGCACCAATTAATAGATTATGTAATCGGCAAAAAAATCTTCAAAGATTTACTAGATCACTCTGGAACTTATTACGTCATAAATGATTGTGATGTAAAAAGAGGCATGTTCGTAGCAAATCTAAATGCGATGAAAAAAAGGTCTTTTTTTCAATCAACAGCCAAACAAACAAAATAATAAAGCAGAACAAAGCGATAAATTAGAGCAGCTATACATATATGAAACCATTCTCACAAGACAAATTTCCTTATTTATGACACACCTGTTTTCTTGGTTCAACAGCTTCTCTTTATGCTCCTCCTTCCATACCTTGATTTTTTTCTTCTGGTGTCATCATAAGCCTTCTATCTCTTCCATGGGCGCGTGGGATTCCCACACCATCCTTTTTTTCTTTCTTGATCTGCCTGGCCATTCCAAACACACATCTCAAGGTTTTAGATTTATTTCGTTGAAACTGTTCAGCAATCTTTATGTCCTCATTTTCCTTTGCCACAGCCACAGCTCCCTTAACTTCTCTTTTCATGGTTTAATACTGTTTCTCTGACTTTGGGTCTTTATTCTTTTGCCACCTCTTATAGAGAAGTCTTTTCTTTTTAATGGCCTCTTTCACTCGTATATACCATCATCACATTTTCTTTTGTTTTTGACCTCCTCTTGATGTTCTATAAATCGTTTTGGCTACTCTCAGGATGTTCTCACTCCATTCTTTCCTACATTTCTATAAAAATATACTGAAGTTTTGTATCGCTCATCAATTGATCTCAGCAAGCTTTATCATCTCAACTTCACAAACGTTTAAGCATAAAGTCAATTATCACGCTACTGCTCTGCCATCAACAAATATATTTTGTAACTCCCTCATAAACCGTTAATAGTTTGGTTCAAGTTTGTACTATTTGTAAAAGAGTATGATCAACTGGTCATTTTTAAAAGCCTTGATTAGGTTGAAAGACACTAACTCAGCCATGAGCAAATTTCAAAAGAGTCAAAAAATATTCAGTGGGCTTTCTGATCCTCTATTTCGTTTAATGACTTCTTTTGCCAAGATCGATGTTTTGTGGTCAATATGCTTAAAAATATCTTTCTTGGTTCATGGTTTTAAGAAATTTGGGGTGTGGAGCCTCTTTGGATCTTTAGCTACACGTATACCAGAAGCATACTATTTTGCAAATGATTGTCAGTTATTTATGTTCTCAACTAATAAGGTGTTTTATTGCTGAAAATAGCTTTTTGTACATGTAAAATGTGCATTCTGTTTGCATGATTCACATTTTACATGTATAGACAGCTATCTTTAACAACAAAACACATCATTAGTTGGTTGAGTTGTAATTTGCTTATAAGATACTTTTCATCAAGTCAAGCAGTGAATGAATTTTACCTGTACAATCCAGTCTAAACACTAAAACCAAACTTTAAACCTAAAACTGCTAGATACTTTGCTACAGTCTTTGAAATATTATTTTAGCCATAGAATTTGCCCTCATCATTCCTCTTTTTATTCCAATATAAAAGTTTTGTTTTTTGCATTGGGATTTGCTTTGTAAATTTACATTGCAAGTTACAGCAAAGGATTACTTGCCATTGACCAAAATATTTGGCATACAGTGTGAACTCTTTATCACATTTTAAAACTGTAGGCTAGAGGTGTGCATAAAGTGCAGATAAACAAAGCTTATTTCATTTAGCAAGGAAATAATTAGGCTCACCCAGACAAATAGATAAGCCCATGAGACAAAAAGATTGCTTGGCTTAGAGACGATTTAAGCTTAAAAAACGAAAAATTTTCATGCATACTATATAGGAATTTCATATACAATTAACTGAGGAGCCACGGGCTGGACATTTTGTTTGGTATGTTGGATGCAGCCCGCATGCTGTAGATTGCCAATCCCTAGTCTAAAGGGTTGTGTGTAGTTTCTTGGTGAACTCACTACTGGTATTGATTGCACTACTTACTTGCAAATGTGGTATGTATGTCAAATCTTCCATTGTTTATTGTCAGATGCAATCATGCAATAACTTGACCCAGTTTTTAGTCTAAACAATGAAGACAACTAGGTTGTTAATAGAACAAGTTTCTTTAGACAAGAGAAAAACAAAAAAGTGATTAGATAACACCTCTCTGACAAAAAGTATGGCATGCCCAGGATGCCTCTTGGAAATAAAGTTGCTACACAAAATTTGAGGTTTCCTTCTTTCAAATTGTCGCAAACAACCTGGACCAAATTTTGGTGTTGTTGTAGACTTTGTCTTAAAGAATTCAATTACCATTTTATGTGAAGTGATGTCTTTATGATTGTTGGCTTGTTCATCATAACACATCAAAAACAAATCAAACACATCTCCAGGATTCTCGTTTTCTGGCATAGCACGTCTTGGGTCAAGTTGATTTATATGTCTTCCCCCTCTCAAAAAATCTTTTGTATGAAACATTTTTGATCTGGCTCTTTAAACAATGACTACCCAATCTCCGACATAAATATTGTTTTTTTTTCAGTCCAAAATAGTTAGTAAAGCAAGTATCAGCCACCTAACCACTGTGTACAGTATTCTTTTTCTTGCTTGTGTCCTGCCAGACAGGATTCATCTTTAAAAAAATTTTTACAAGCATTTAATAGCGAATATTTAAACTACACTAGGCTGCTGTAACAACCTCGATAAATTCTTCTATTTTTGTTCTAGATTTGTACTGGTCAGTGTTCAGTTTCACTTTTCTCACAAAGAACAAAATTCTTGTTTGTTTTATTTCAAATACTAACTGATTCTGACAATGACTTCAGATATAAATGCTGCAAAATTTTTGTTACTCTAATGCGGCATTGCTTTCTCGTGGTCAAGGCGGCAGAATGACAGCTGAATTTGCCTTTTATATGCTTGTAAAACTACCCATTGCTACATAGAATCTCGTTGTATTGAAAATGTAGGCATTCTAAACAAAGTCCAAGCCAAAATTGGTTATAATTTGATAAAAATCTTAAGTGCAAAATCGCCCTTTGGTCTGAAACTCCCTCCCCAGTTGAAAACCTCTGTTTTAGTGTTTCCCAAAATCAAGTAAAATTCCATTTAGAACCTTAGCATATATAAACAGTTCTTTTGCCAAGGCAAAAACATATATATATATATATATATATATATATATATATATATATATAAGCATAAATTCTAGGTTAGGGAGACATGCTATAAAATTCTGGGTTAGGTCGACACCACTTCGCTTAAGCTGCAGCAGCTTCAGACTCAGCACATAAGCTCAAAAAATTGTTTTTTTCACATAATTGAAAAGAAGTTACGTAAATTTGAAGCTACTTACAATATAGTTTAGTGTCGTCTTAAAATCGTCGCCTTAAACTTTTCACTTTTTCTAACGCTAAATTGACGGTTTGGTCGACACTCAATAATGTTTCTTTTTTCCGTTTAGGTCGACATATACTTGGCTAACCAAGTTGCTTAATTGTGTTGTAATTTCTTTTTTATTTTTATATTTGTTTGTTGTAAATTTATTTGTTGTAAAAGTTTATATTTGTTGTAAATTCTTATTTATATTAGGCTGAAAGTAATCAGACCTATATAAAAATTTTGATAATGGCATAAAAAGCGGCTTTATTGTAATACCTGCTTGCAGCAATTTTTTTGGTTATTACTACAATTTTCTAGTGTATGTTGGAGTTCATTATATATATGCTGACACCAACTCCCTCGATGGGTTTCGGCGCCCTCGGACACACATCAAGTTGGGGTCAAAAACTACTTAAGAAATCACCCAAGCATTGCAGTAAACCTGCAAAGCATGACATTTAAGAAATATAAAATTACTTTGATTTGTGCAATGCTTGCTTGAAATCACAAAAAGTGCGGTTTAATTATTAAGTAAAGATATATTACTATTAAAATTGAAGTCAGAATAGCCATAATATGTTTAAAAACCCTATATCAGAGGTTCTTACGCTTTCAAAACGTGCCCACTCCTGATCATGCAAACAAAACTTTTTCCCCATTTTCAAATCAAACCATCAACGTCCCTTAGTGTTAGAACCCCTTCTTTAAATGCTCTGTTAAAAGAACGCGCAAACATTGTACAATTTAGTGGACTTTTGTTATCCTAATATACCGGTATCTCGAATTTGTTTTGTCAATGCACAGCACACATTATGCATTGCAATACTATGTTAAGAAGACACCTTAAGACACATATTTCCTATTTTAGTCGTCAATTGATACGATATTTTATTAGTTTAAGTCGACAAAGATTAAATTATTTATAAACTCCAATATATTCTCTACTCTAAGATATTTTATGAGTTTAAGTCGACACAGATTATTTATAAACCCCAATATATTCTCTACTCTAAAATACTAGGTTAAGAGGACATTTTGAAAACATATTTCTAGCTAAGCCGACAATCACAACCATATTTAACGAGTTTAAGTCGTCACAAAATAATAATAAGCTCTAATATATACGGTAATCTAAAATACTGTGTTAAGTGGATACCTTAAAACACTTCTAGTTTAGTCGACAAATGAAACTATATTTTACGGGTTTAAGTCGACATATAATAGTAAGCTTCAATATATAATCTGGTCCAAAATGCAATGTTAAGAGGACCCCTCAACACTTGTTTTACTTTTAGTCGACAATTAAAACCATATTTTATTAGTTTAAACTGACATGGAATGATAATGAGCTTAAATATTTTAAAATACTGTATTGAGAGAACACTTAACATATTTTTAGTTTAGTCGACAATTAAAATCATATTTTATGAGTTTAAGTCGACACAGATTATTTATAAACCCCAATATATTCTCTACTCTAAAATACTTGGTTAAGAGGACACTTTGAAAACATATTTCTGGTTAAGTCGGCAATCACAACCATATTTAACGAGTTTAAGTCGTCACAAAATAATAATAAGCTCTAATATATACGGTAATCTAAAATACTGTGTTAAGTGGATACCTTAAAACACTTCTAGTTTAGTCGACAAATGAAACTATATTTTACGGGTTTAAGTCGACATATAATAGTAAGCTTCAATATATAATCTGGTCCAAAATGCAATGTTAAGAGGACCCCTCAACACTTGTTTTACTTTTAGTCGACAATTAAAACCATATTTTATTAGTTTAAACTGACATGGAATGATAATGAGCTTAAATATTTTAAAATACTGTATTGAGAGAACACTTAACATATTTTTAGTTTAGTCGACAATTAAAATCATATTTTATGAGTTTAAGTCGACACAGATTATTTATAAACCCCAATATATTCTCTACTCTAAAATACTTGGTTAAGAGGACACTTTGAAAACATATTTCTAGTTAAGTCGGCAATCACAACCATATTTAACGAGTTTAAGTCGTCACAAAATAATAATAAGCTCTAATACTTACCGTAATCTAAAATACTATGTTAAGTGGACACCTTAAAACACTTCTAGTTTAGTCGACAATTGAAACTATATTTTACGGGTTTAAGTCGACATATAATAGTAAGCTTCAATATATAATCTGGTCCAAAATGCAATGTTAAGAGGACCCCTCAACACTTGTTTTACTTTTAGTCGACAATTAAAACCATATTTTATTAGTTTAAACTGACATGGAATGATAATGAGCTTAAATATTTTAAAATTCTGTAATGAGAAAACACTTAACATATTTTTAGTTTAGTCGACAATTAAAATCATATTTTACGAGTTTAAATTGACATAGAATAACTATAAGCTTGAATACCTTAATATGCCATGTTAAGAGGACCCCCAATACAGTGGTTACCGTTTAATAGAGCATCGGTTTATAGAGAAACCCGCTTTTTGGAGCAGTTTCAGATGACAAGAAATGATTCCTATCTTTTCCTGTTATAAAATTCTCCGCTTAGTAGAGCAAGCCACTGCTTTTAAGAGCAGCTTTGTTGTGTAAAGTCACTATCGTTAGTGCGTGATCGTGCATCACAAATCGAAAAAAAAGGCCAAAAGGCACCGCAAATGATGTTGAGGTGGACGAATTGATCCCTGGTGGTTGGTCTGCAGCAGACTGGACAATGTCGGTAGATTTGGACGAAAATCTTGAAGCCCGGCAAGGCGTCACCGAGGAGGATGTGCTCAACGATGTCAGGCGAATGTACAGCTCGAACAACAGCGATGAACATGAGGCAGATGTAGGGTTTCAGGAAGAAAACGAAGAGGTAACCCATCCATCTCGTCGTGATATGCTGCTTGCAATGCAAACTTTAAGGAAGGGACTGGTTTTTTGCAATGCTGACCAGTGGTTATTGTTCTGTAAGCTTGACGATACTGTAGAGCAAGCTACAAAACATGAAGTAAAACAATCAAAACTTGAGCAGTTCTTCTGTGCTGCTGAAGCTGAAGAGCAGCAATAGTAAACATGTTTAACATGTACTGTACTGAGAACTTTTTATGTTTCTTTACACATTGTGCGAGATCTTGAAACGCAATAAAATACAGTGCCCTAATGTTGGCATGTGTGTTGGTGAACTCCCTAGCGTAAATGACACCCCATTTTCATGGCCAAAACGTTCTCATCCGATTACAGAGCCACCGCTTTTTAGAGCAGATTTTGCAATCTCCGAGGGTGCTCCATTAAGCGGTGGCCACTGCACATGTTTTTAGTTTAGCCAACAAATCAATCCAAATTTTACGAGTTAGTTTATATAAAATAATCATAAGCTCAAATACTTTAATATTCTATAGTGGGAAGACTACACTTTTACCTATTTTTAATATAGTCGACTTTTATAGCTGACTGAAATTCAAGTACTTACCAAAATAAAAAATGATTTTCTTTGTTTACGTTTCATTGCTAGTAGTTTTTTATACTGATTATTGTTTCGGATACTAAGGTTTATCGCTTCGCTCAACATGAAGAAAACATTGCTATATTGTATTCAATACAACAAGCATTTATTATGTGTGATAGAAATTATTAGCTTTGATTACTTTTCATTGCTAGTCCTTTTTAACATCGATGTTTGTTTTGCGCGCCTAGCTTTATCGCTACCGCAAGTTAATACGCTCAACATGAAGGAAACATTTCTACATTGTAGCCAATACAACAAGCATTTATTACAAAATACACAACTACAATCAAAAAATCATCACATCAAAGCAGTAATATTTTTTTCAAATTGCTTTCGATACTTCAGCCGATCATTGAATAATTTACTATGCACCGTCCGTACGTCTGCAGAAATTTGAGGATGAAGTTTTAAACACTCTTTTATTTCCAATAATCCTGAAAATATTCAATATATTAACGAAATGATAATGATAATTTTCCAATCCCTTTTTCAAAATGGGGGCATGGCAGTAAACCATGGAGTTCCAGGACTCTGGCCATCTCCCAGGGTCTTGGACAAAAGAGCATAATTTAAGTAGTCCAAAAAAAGCAAGTCGAAGAGAGTTTGAGGCAAGACAGTAGTAAATGAAAGGAAATATTTTGGGTAGGATGATCGCAAGCTCTACATGATAGAGTCTCACTTTTGCCAATTTTACAGAGAGAGGATTCTAAAAGAAGGCAGTGGCTATTGTAGCGAAGTCGAAAAAGGCCATAGCGAACAATTAAGTAGGAGAGTTTAGAGGTTTACCTGATTTGTGGATGGTGGTGATGTAAGAAATTCTGGAGGTTGACGGAAAAGCCTGGGAAAACCAGAATATATTGAAGATATGTAGGAGCAAAGAGATACCCGAGAAAGTTAAATGTTTTACCATAAGGCATGCAACTTTGCCTGGGCCAGTTTAAAAGAACAAGGAGGCAGCAGCAATTGAAAATAGTGGCCGAGGAAAGAAAGCAAAAGAAAATGCGAATTTCAAAAGAAGTAAGACTGGTATAATCCCAGAGAGTGGCAGTGGCAGTCGAATTGTCCAAAAATGAAAAGGTCTTTACTGGTGGGGAGAGTGGATAGGAACAAAGAGTCAGATCTAGTATCTTGGCATGAGAGACAAATGGGAGAAGCATAAAACATAAATAAAAGAGAGGGGTAAAGATTTGAGACAACAGTTGGTGAGTAATGACACTTTATAATCTAGAATTGGGGTCCAGAGAAAAGAGAATGTCAATAAAGAACTGAAAAGCGAAAAGAACCTGCCTGACAAACGTAATGACCCCAACACCAATTTCGAAATCATTGGGAGCCAAGTTGCAATACCGGAAACGGGTATGATCATACTTAAAGAAAATGTATTCAGAAATCATGAAGGTTAAAGAGCATTGAAGTTTTGATACCTGGATACAAATAATGTCTAGAGAGTACAAATCGACAAAATGCAATTCATCAACTTCTCTAGCATGCAGTCTGCCCACGTTCCAGTGCAAAATGACAAGGGTGTCAGTAGGAAGTCAAAACAGCAGGAGGGGATTCAGGTGCCAAACAAGAGCAATACATGAGAAGGTTAGCTGATTTAAAGTTGACGGTGAGGAGCAGGGGAGGAGATCCTTCTGAGTCGAAAAGAAGTAAGTCTTAACCTTGAGAGGTAGAATGGGTTTGTGGGCGAGTGGTGAAGGAGCTTATTGCAAGACGGCTCAAAAAGTTGTAGTTTGTGGAGTTCGAATTTACAGAAAAGAATATAATTGATGTTTGAGATGGCAATTTACAGTGGAGATATACTCCAAGTTGATAGGTGGTGGGTTGGCCCAGCGATGACAGCGCCAAGAGACCGGCCGTCAGAATTAAAGACAGACACCGAAAGACTGTAACGTCTTAGGTAAACCCAACGATTTATGCATTATATCGATTTGCCCCACTGGTCACATTAGCAAGCCGGAAAGAATAAGAATAGATGCGATTTGGCTCTGGGTTAGGATAAACATTGCCATTCATTAAAAGCAGCAGTTGGATATGGGGGAAAAGGAGAAAAAGAGAAAATCAAAACTAATTTTCAAAAGTATAAAAATTGAAACGTATCCGGTAATGCACCTTAAGTGTCTTTTTGACTGGTGTCTTCAATCACTTTTTTTAGATGCTGATGAAGAATTTTTTGGTTGCTTTCATTCCATCGATAATAGGATTCTTATTCCTGAAATTATTAAGGTCGTTAGGGCTTGAAAACAAATTGCTAACAGTAATCTAAAACACGTGATTAATTGAGCTTTGTAATGGTATGGACAAATGATTGTGATTTGAAATATGGATGCTTGCAGTGCCATTGAAAAAATGATTAAAGCAAGTTTTTTTGCGAATATTTTTACCAGCATCACATTTAATTGACAAACGTATAGTGGTAAAAGCAGAATTTCGAAGTTTAAAGATGCTGGCATGAATACCAAAGGCGTCGCTGTGACAATTCCATGAGGCTAAAGTAATAATATGCAACTAAAAGCCAACACGTAATCAAAAAGATACCAAAAAAAATAAGCGTTGGCCAAAGCAATGCACCTTCGTGGCAATAATAAATCTTACTTATTTTGTTCGTGGGTTGAGCAGTAGGTTCCACTTGCGCCTCCACATCAGGTAAATAAAATTAATAATGAAATAGATATAAGACAGATCAAATAAGTGAAACAATAATAGGAGCACTTACAAAATCAATCTTCCAGTCAAAGAATGTACTTTACTGCCAGGAGGGCTACTATAACTACGTTACTTGTAGGCCTATACACGCAGGCTAAATGCATACATAAGCGAATGACGCTACGTATATATATATGCATTTTGCTTCAAAAATTAGAACTAGAGGAAAAATCAGAACTCTAAAGTTCCCTGCAACCTTTCTCTAGGTTTGCATGTCTAAAAGAGCTTCAAAAATTTTTTGCTCTCTGGAAATGACTTTCTAGTAAGTATACCAGCATAACTTCTTCATATGAATGTATGCAACACTAATTCACAACTTTATACAAGTAGATAATTTAGCACTGTGACAAACGCACAAAACAAATGTTGTTAGTTTGATAACTTAATTCAGCAGCATGCCATACTCGCTTATTTCAAATGCAAAAAAAATGATATTGCGAATAAAAATAATTTAAGGAAAAACCAAGAAGGCATTTGAAGAACTGATCTAATTTAAAGAAAACTTGTTTGATTTACAAGTGCAAGCAAAATTTGGGTTAAATATCAATATTATATCATCAATGACGTCATGAACAACACATTGATAAAAAGGTTGCACTTAAGAGAAACTCTGTTACTCAAGAGACTCTGTTTTTACATGGCTGATTAAAAATTTTTATAAATCGCAAAAACAATTTGCATTGTGCGTTTAGCTTTAAAAAATGTAATGCAGTAAACAGGCTATTGTATATCAGTTTACAGCACACAGAAGTAAACTGAAAATACCTATTTGTGCAGTAGCAGAAAATTAGTTTGACTTACTTGGATTTGTCTGTTGATTTTCTGAAATGCTCATTTCAGAACAAGTTTGTTCTTGCTCAAGCAAATCTTTAAAATAGCATTGTGGTTAGCAACATTTTTTTAAATAGCATAACTTAATATAATGCACATAGTTTTCATATTTGACTCGACTTTTTGGTCCTTATTTGGATATTTTGTTCTGCAAAAGAAGTCAGGTTGTGCAATACACCCCTAGCAAAATGCACAACAGCATTATTTTTTTTGAAAGCAATAGCTTTACTACAAAACATAGTCTTCTGTATCAAATTTTTTGCCGAGATAGATGCAACTAGCTCTTGCCGATAGTGTGTATGTAGGGAGAAAGGAACGTAGCATTAAAACCAAAACAATGGAAACATGTGGACAAAGTTTAAGACTTTTAACACGAAATAGACTGGAATAATGCTAAAATCAGAATCACATCGTACAAGCGTAGAATAGCGGAAAGTTTTTTGATAAACCAAAACTCCCGCTTACTAAATGTATTAAATCGTAATGATAATGCAAATTTTCCTGCAGTTTATAGCGTCTTTGCTTTGGAGTAAAATCTTTTATGTATTCTCATCATTTTGTTCTTGTACTTTATCTTGTTTCTGTGATGTAGCAATACTTATTGTTCACTTGTGTGTAATAATTAGGGTTTGAGAACCGGGATCCCAGTTTCGGAAATTCCCAGGATTTAGCAACTGTTTTAGCTTTCCCGCTTCACGGTTTTTTGACTAAAAATTCCTGGTTTTGTGAGCTAGTATCCTCATGACACTTGTATTTAAATTAAATTGATCGTGACTGTTGCCATTGTAACGACACAAAACTTGATACCTCGATTGTTGAACTGTTTGCTGTTAACTAAAGGATAACAAGTTTGACCCCGTTTATTACAGTCATTGCGCAAGAGCAAGCAGCAGAAATTCAGGTACAGTGCCATTTAGTTATGGAACGTAGTAATCAGTCAAAAGTGTTGAAACATTTTACACGAGATGATAATGACAGTGCCAGAGCTAGTTGTATTCATTGTTCAAAAAAATATCGTCTAAACGTGGTTCAACTAGCAGTGTTTTTTGTCACCTCAAAAGCAAGCACGACCTTAGCTTAGAAAGCAAAGATCAACCTTGTACTTCTAAGAAAGCAAAAATCGATCTTACCATTTGTCAATGTAAAGAAAGAAAGTTTGCAAAGTATTGTCTCTCAACTGGTAGCTGTAGATGGTTTTTCTATCCTTTCTAGAAGCAAAAGTAAGTTCTTTCGTGAGTCACGTAGTGCCTAAGGCTTTCGGCTTCCCTCTTCGGACTCAAGTATTATAAATTTAAATCACAGTGAAAACGATGACATTCAAAAATAGATCAAGGCCGAAATTGAAACAAAAGTTACAACCAACATCCGTTTTAGTGTGACTAGGGACGATTATACTTCAGTTCGTTGCCGAAGATACATGAACATCAACGCTCATTGCCAAAACGATGTTATAAAATATTTTATGACAATGCTTAAATCATGTGGTGCTGAGAAAATTTTACAGTTGGAGAAACAGTTGGCTGATTTTGGAATAACCAACATGAAGATATCTGTTGTCAGCATTGTCTCTGGTGGCGCCTCAGTAATGAAGAAATTGGTTAAAATTTCTCAACTTAATCACCAACTCTGCTATGCATATGGTGTGCATCTGGCTGTGTGTGATGTATTGTTTAAAAACAGAAGTGTGACTCATATTGCAGGTAAAGATACCACGGAGATCTAGATAAAGAAATGTATGAAGAAGGTTTTGGTATAGTGATCCCCGCAACAGCATCAAACGAAATACCACTTTTCAATGTAGAAATAGAGAAAGTACTCAGAAAGGTGCGAAAGGTGGTAAAGATATTTTAAAGAAGTTCGGTGAAAAACGAAGTCTTGCAGAAATATGTGTTGTTGGTAAAAAATAAGGAGTTGTCACTTGTTCTAGATTGTAAAACTCGCTGGAACTCTGTGTTTGAAATGATTGAGTGGTATACGTATGTCTAAAAAAGCGCACATCAAAAGATTTACTCAATTTGTCGATTGAACATAATATATCAACAGCTGAATTTTTGTTTCTTAATGAGCTAAAATGCGCCCTTGAACCAATAAAGCTTGCGTCGATGCTTCATGTCGTAAACATGCAATGCTTTTGACTGTGGAAGGAATTTTCCAATTTTTTTTTTTGAATTGAAGAAGAGGAAGTCCAGCCTTGAGGAAGATTTGCTTTGTTCCGTAAAAAACCGTATACAACAAAGACGACAACACGATATGGTTAACTTGATACGTTATCTTTAAAATCCAAATTTATCGATTCATGATAAGCATTATGCTGGTGACACATCGTTATCAGGTAGTAACACCAAAGAAGGTTTTGTGAAAACTGCTACCACTTTATTTTGCTGTCTATTTTGGGAAAATGACCGTAATGAAGGAAAAGGTCAGGATAAGAACGAAGGTATAGAGTTGGCTAACAATACCAACAAAAATCAGGAGTATGAAAATCTTTTCCAAAGACTTTACACAAACATTGAACATTCCACAAATTCCACTCCCACCCAGTTAGAGACATTTGTTGATGATAGAAGTCATGCCACCCAATTTCAAACTGTAGTCAAACAAGAAATGAAACTATGATACTAGAAGCTACCGGAAAAAGACCAAGCATATTGAAGAAGTTATTCAAAGACTTATTGCCCATCCCACCAACGTCAGTTGAAGCAGAATGAGCATTTTCTGCTGCAGGATTGTTTGCCACAAAACTACGGTCACCACTAAGTGACAAATCTGCTAGTGTACTGAGTTTTTTAAGCAGTCATTGTATGAAAAATAATTAAAGTAAACTTGATGCATTTACGTTTTGTTGTTTGTATTTTATACAATCCCGATTTTTTTCTCGGGATCCCGGGATAAGATTAGACATTAACCAAATTCCCGGTTTTTTCAGAACCGGAAAATTGGAAACACTAGTAATAATTTGTATTTTGGTTGTCTTGTAAATTTTTAGTTTATTTGTTATTTGCTACTGATTTTTTAAGAATGCTCCCCGGAAACTAAGGGTAGCAGTAAAAATAAAATTGTCTCAGGAACGCATCTGATTGCTATTGACAATTACGCAACAAACGAAAAGATGCCAACTATATTTAATGACTATTGTTGTTATATTATGTATATCCCTATAATACACTATAATTAGATCAATATTTACGTATAAATGATACCAACAGGGTTAATAGTACGTTGTGAACCCTACTTCACACCAAACGAGGGGCAAGTGTTGGTTACTGATATTATGCTCCACAGCACCTAAACTGATATAGATGTTTTTCTAAACTCAGTGACTTCAAATATAATTTTATTTACACTTTTCCTAAAAATGGAAGTCAACTCGGACAAGTAGAAATTGGTCTATTTTGTGTCCTATTGAAGATGCCCACTCAAATTTCACTTTCAGCTCTGTATATGAAAGCAAAGTATCTGTAGTGCTGTAATAATACTTTTGGCATGGCATTGTTTAGTGGTGAATGCAATCGAAATAGGTGTTACAAGAAATAAGTAAACAAAACTCCAACAAGATTTCACGAGCTTCAGATGAGTATCAAATTTACAGAATAGCAGTTATACAGTGTATTAAGGTAACCATCTCTGTTATAATGTTATCCACTTTTTGAGCTAGACCGCGCAATGGCATAACATATTGAGCGTCCGTCTCACAGTCGGTAGTCCAGAGTTCATTCCCGGGTCAAATTAAACCAATGCCTTTGAAATTGGTATTTACAACTTCCCTGCTTATTGTACAGTAATAAAGGGTTAAGGTGAAGAATGCGATCACTTTATCCGCACGTCGCAGAGATCAAGCTTATGAAAGATGACCCCAAACGAGTCAGCCTGGTCAAGCTTAAGGAAGCTGGATGACTTTCATTCACCACAAATTGACTCAATGCTCCCCTGTCTGATTTATCCCACCTGAAGCATCTGCTTCATCTGGTGGAAAAAGCCCCGTTTCTCTAGCATCTGAGAAGAATGAGAGACAGCTTTTCCGGAAATCCTCCGGAGAAGGAGTAATAACCACAACAAAAACAGCAGCATTTAGCGTCGCTTATTTCAACAACTTGACATTTTTAAATATTTACAGATAAATTCATGTTCGAAAAAGTGGAATTAAAATGCGTTATAAAAATACCCTGAGTAGTATAAACGGTTAATATTAAAATGATGCAGGATCGTTATAATTTTTGGTTAAAAACTTACTTTTACTGCTCTCCCGCATTCTTTTTATATAATATGACAGCAAAAATGAAATATTTAATTAGGATAATTGACAAAAAAATGTGATGATGATTTGGTTGTGGCTAAATTTTGGCAAAATTATCAAAGTATACATCTAGCCCCAGTCTTTTTAATATTTTTATTTATCCTTACCAGAAATTTCTTCATCTTCAAGAAATTCATCCAAAAATATTCTCTGTTTTATGTTTTTCACTGGTGTTGGTCAATTGAATGATGCCAGAAAGTTCTGTTAACGTAGATAATTGTTAGGTCAGACTGTTAACTATAATCAAGCAGTTGTTTTATATGTCCATGAGATTGCTGGCATATTGCAATCTTCAGGCAAGACATTTTGTAGCTAGGTTTGCGTAACTGATAGTAAAACTGGACTCGTGATGACAACGTCCTTAATTCAAAATTCATCTGCCGCAGATGTTAGTCTGATGATGCGTACACTTTGCCAAAAAGAACGTTGTTGTTAATTGCTCTATCGTTGAAAAGAAATCAGTCTGCCATAGCTAACGCAGTGGTTTATACAGCAAAGCACGACAAATAGACTAAAAGCACATACATAAATTGCATTGTGCACGCAAACTTCAAAGTTAAATCTTCAAATTTTGTGTACTAACCTGATCAATCTGAGGTTGAAAAACTAAGCCGTTTTGCCGCCGTTGTTAAGTTCTTCTTCTTTGCCAGCTGAAGCATTATCTGGGCTCTTGCCATTTTATTTTACTTTGGCTGATCAAACGAAGTTGGGAAAGAAAACCAGTCAATTTCATTTGGAAACAGTAAAAAAAAATTCTTACACCGATTGTAAATATTTAGTAACAACTCGCATTTAAAAATTCAGCTAAATAAAAGCATATTTTCATAAACTGCTAGCTCTCTTCAGCATCCTAATAAATTAGTAACTATTATCATATTTAGACTTTATTCAATCAAGACAAAATTTAAACATTAAAGAGCTCTGTCACAGTTCTTTCGCACTCACTCTGTCAGACAAAATAGGCTGTATACTCAATCAAAAAAATAGACTAAATACAAAACTTCTGCAAGCGAAAAAGAAACTAAGTCGAGAATCTAGCAGAGATGAGACGGCGAGTTATATAGGTCAGAAACGCTTTCGAGTGCAGTTAATCTGTCAGTTTTCGTCTATCTGATAATTAAAGGACAATGCATGTCTTGTTTAAAAAGCAAACATAAAACAGCTGCAGTCAAGCGAACTGTGTAGCGCTTTGGTGGACGGTTCACTTACATACAAGTTTTAAAAGCGCAAGCAAGCGAAGCACATAACAAGCGTAATACGTAACAAATTAAAATTGCCACGTGAGAATCAAAAATTTTCCAACTGGAAGTCAATTTAATTAGATGAGCGATTCTTGCATTTATTTTTTCATGAAAAATTAAACTTTCAATAACGGTAGTGACCGAAAAAGCTTTCAATTCCAGGGCTTAATTGCTATTGCTTTTGGCGCAAACAACGCAAGTGGCCGAATTCACCTCACGTTTCTCGATAGTTTGTACACACCATCTCTGTCAATGGCATTCCCCTTTTTTAGTCCAATCTGATCGGTATGCTCCTCCACTTGTTTCTTCCACGTCATATTTGGTCGTCCACATCGTCTTTTTCCCGCCACTTCGAAATCCAATGGTCTTCTCAAAACATCACCATTATCCCTTCTCAAAACATGTCCATACCATCATACTCGACTCGCTCTGGCTAATCCATCCAAAGTATCCTTTAAATTCAGCAAACTCATAAGTTCTTGGTTCGTTCTTTTCTCAATCATCTTAACTTTACACATTGCTCTCATCATTGCTTTTTCAGTTCTTCTTAAAATCGCCATCTCATTCTCCCTTAGACACCACATCTCACTCCCGTATAGCATTGCTGATCTTACGTAATTCTGATAAATCCTTTCCTTCATTTTCACCGAAAACTTTCTCCCATAAAGCATAAAGCAACTCCCCACATTCTCTAAATTTTATCTATCCAATTGGCGTTCTTGCTGTTACCGCTGCTTCACTTCTTCCACTGGCGTTCAACCTGTCTCCCAAATAACAAAAGCTCTTCACAAAGTCAATCTGGTCACAAAATGATATTTCTTCACCTGGTTTCATAATTTCTTTGTATCAACACATACAGTAGTTTACAAACTAAACCTTTCGCCAGAGTTGAAGTGACCCTCTTCATTTTCGCACATCTACCATATACCCATTTACCACACTTTGTGCACATCACCGAATTTACCATCACCCTCTTGCCGCACTTAGCACATGGATCAACTCTTGAGTACCTCATCTTTCGAACCGCTCACGATTACTTTGGTTTTCTTGAGGTTCATCTTCAGCCTCTTGCTTTCAAACGTCTCTTTCCATTTTAAAAACTTCTCTTTCAAATTCTTTATATATGCACTCATTTAAACCAAATCATCGGGATACAAAATTTCATTCATCAATCCTTCTATTGCATTTTCACAGAACACATCCACTGCAAGTGCAAAAAGCAGCAGCGACAACACAGATCCTTGATGTAAATCCACTTGTACCCAGAATTCTTCAGATAACTCACGTCCCACTCAAACTTTCGTTTTTCCCGTAATAGAGGCTCATCACCACTCTTACAATTACTTCTGGTAAATCTTTCTTTCTCATCGCCTATTCTATCACCTTTCTTGGAACTCTATCAAATGCCCTCTCAATATCTACAAAACAGTACAACTTTTTCTTCTTATCCCTATATTTCTCTTGCATTCTTCGCACTACAAACAATGCGTCTGTCGTTCTTCTTACAGGCATAAAACCAAACGGCATTGAATCAATATTTACTAATTCTCGAATTCTTCTCTCCATCCCTCTTTTAACGATCTTCACGGCACGCTCTCACAGTTTTACTCCTCTGTAAAAATAACAGTTTTTTACATCTCCATTTTCTTGGAAAATTGGTACCAGCACACTTGTTTGCCATCGATCTGGCATTTCTTTCCCATCTAACACGCCTTGGCAAAGTTTCACCATCACACTAACCCTACTTCTCCACTAGCATATACCATCTCTGCACATACTCCAAAAGATCCAAGCTGCCTTTCCTAGTTTTATCACTTTTATTGCTATCAACATTTTTTTGCGGATAATATTTTTAATGAGCCCCTTTACCATACCAACTGCTGTCACTTGGTTCCAATCCTTCTCTTTATTCATGATCTCCTCCATGTGATTTTTCCATATTCTTTTCTTGTCTTTTTTACTAAAATCTAGCCTTCTGTCTTTTCTTTTGACGCATCTACCTTCTTCAATATCTTTCACATCTGATTTTATGAACTTCACCAGTGTAAAAATGTTATTTGGTTTTTTGTTCAATTTTGTTAACTCTTCCTCAGCTTCTTTCTTCATAGAATTAGCAGCCATTTTCTTTGTTCGATTTTTGATATTCTTATATTTAGCCTTGTTTTCCTCTAATCGATTTTTGCACATCTTTTTGTGTGCCACTTTGTTTTATTGTATTGCTTTCTTTATCTCTTCATTCCACCACCATGTATCCCCATAGTTTTTTACCTTCTTTCCACATGCTTCATGACAAGCGTGCAGCATTCTACTTTTGAAAGTATTCCATAGATTGGGTGCATCAACATCAACCAATTCGTTAACTCTTTCTTGAAATCCTGTTTTCATGTTGTTTTTCTTCAACTTCCAAATCCTCCTTCTAATAGTTTGTTCGTTTTTCACTACTTTCTTCAACTTTTTTTGTCTATGTCTGTAACCACCAGCCGATGTTGCAATTCTCAGCGGATGGCTCTCACGTCTTTTCAATACTTTCTATTGTTTTTATGAACCAATTCAAAATCAATCTCAATTTCATTTCCCCCATACTGTAGGCTATTTTTCTCTGCTCCTTCTTTTCAAACTATGTATTTGCCTCGCACAACTTCTTTTTATCACAAAACTCGAGCAGTCTTCTTTCCTCAATATTTCTTTTGCCAGTTCCATGCCTATCATGCACACCTATCATCCTCAAAACCATCAATCCGTTTCTCAACATGTACGTTGAAGTCTCTCAGACCTAGAATCATTTCACCAGGGTTTTGCAAATTCTACTCACTTGCCATGTCATTATAAAAATGATCTTTCTTGCACTCTGACCTTCCAACCTGGGGAGCATATGCATATATCACTCTTATAACTTCCTCCTCAAAAACCAGCACCATGGCCATCACTTTTTCACTTTTTCTTCGGACTTCTACGACCTTTTCGCAAAGTTCTTTTTTTACTAAAATTCCAACCCCTCCTGTTCCATGATTATTTCCAGACCACCGCAGCTTATATCTTCTACCTCTGCAACCAACAAATTGAGCTTCTTGGCCTTTCCATCTTGCTTGCCATAGATAGCACATATCCATATCTCTTTTTCTTAACTGTTTACACACTTCCTTACCTCTTCCACAAAAACGTCCAACATTTCAACTTCCAAATCACACTTCAAATTTCTGTAAACCGAATATTCTTCGCACCCCCTTGCCATTTAAGAGCTGCCGGAGACTGGGGGCCAACTCTTTAACAAATTCTTTCATGAGGCAATTTTTGAAGCTTTCTGTTTGTTACGGAAGGCATGCTCTTGCTTACCTCTAAACTCAGTTTTTAGACCTGAGAGGTCCCTAATCTTAGTTGACATAGGCTGGTACCCAAAGATCGCCTCTTACGACATGCTGGGTGCACAGCCTCACTATTCTATCCCCGGTAAAGCACAGAAACGGTGAACCTGGAATGGAATATACACTTTCAGTGCTAAATCTCAGTTTTAGCTTTTGTTCATCTACGAAGCACCTCAAATCTTATTGAAATTAACAAGACTTTATACTATGTGCGGTAAACACGGAGCTGTCTGTCATTCCTGCTTTGTTTTTTTTTAGTATAGTTTTCTTATGACCTAATGCTGTAAAAATATGTTTTCTAGAACGTTCACTATTGTTCAGTGGTTTACTTATTTTCGAGTAATCATAAAAACTAAATCACAAATTTTAAAATGGCCTGATAATCGGTCAAAGAAGCAATAAAGAAACAGTTTGCTTCTTCAATTCTACCATCTTCAAGCACATTTTACTGCTTGGATAATTAAGTTTTAATGCTTAATGTAAATTTTACGACTTAATGTTCTCATAAAATACAAAAATACTTTATTTTTTAATTAATTATTTGTAACAAATAGGTAAAATAGAAAGTTTTGCTCAAAAATGATCACCAACATCATACGGTACCATACAGCGGTCTATTACATCATGTCAATAACCCATGACCGGTTTCAACCTCATTGGGTCTCATCAGGCGGATGTAAAAAAACGCTCAATAATAAAAATGCTGAAAAAACAAATTTGCCATTGAGTGCAAAAAAGATGCAATTCAAAACGATGTTGTACAGCAGTATCTATACTATGGAGGTCTCATTTAAGGACACATACACACATGACACGGACAACAAGTCACATCGGCAAGCCCTAATAAGGGTGTAGGATCATTGTTAAGACTTTACCATTTTAAAATATAGAGGTTGCTAGTTGCTAGGTAGCAATTTTCAAGGCGACCTCCTATCAAAAGGGATCTGCCTCCAGCATCACAATAAGGTAAAGTACAAAATTTTGCTCAAAAAGGATCACCAACATCATACGTTACATTGTGATGCTGAAGGCAGATCCCTCTAAATAGATCGCTTTGAAAATTGCTACCTAGCAACTAGCAACCTCTATAATCTGAAATGATAGTCTTAACAATGATCCTACACCCCTATTAGGGGTTATTGATGTGACTTGCTGTCCATGTCATATGTGTGTATTTTCTAAAATGAGACACCCATGATATTGGTGTTGCTGTATCATATCGTTTTGTATTGCATTTTTTTTGCACCCAATGGCAAATTTATTTTTTTCAGTATTTTCATTATTGAATGTTTTTGCACCCGCCTGATGACACCCAATGAGGTTGAAACCGGTCGCGGGTTATTGATACAATATAATAGACCGCTGTATGGTACCGTATGGTGTTGGTGATCATTTTTGAGCAAAATGTTCTATTTTATCTTATTTTGATGCTGGAGGCAAATCCCTCTTAATAGGAGATCGTCTTGAAAATTGCTACCTAGCAACTACCAACCTCTATAATTTGGCAACAAATAACAAACAACTTAATTCTTAACTAGACAGTGTAACCTCCATCGTCAGAGCTTAGTATGTGGTTAAAAAAAAAATCGATCTTGGAAGGTTTTAATTTCTGCAGCTTTTTATATTCTCACAAGAACGATAGCTGGATCTTTTAAAGCAAATGAATGGTCAGTGCAACTCTCTGGTTATATCCTTTCTTGGTATGCTGAGCATTAAAACAGTTTGTCAAGTAATGAACTGAAATATGTACATATTAAAACACTAGCCCAATAACTAGAGTTCATAAGCTATTCGTCTGAAAGGATTCAAAAAGGCCAACCTCTATAAAATATGAAGTGATACGCTTATGAATATCAGCACAAGCAACGATTTTTAACAGTCTTGTTTATACGATTGCTTTGAATACGCTAAAATGGGGAAGAAAGCAAAAGTTTTATCGCTAAAAAGCTTTTTGCCACTGCTAGAGGGTTTCAGAGTTTCATTAGTTTACTCAAAAAAATAAACCAATTAAAAGCGCAAAGGCGTCAAAGACATCAGGATTTTTTTTTGGTAGGACAATCTTTTTATTATTGTAGGTGGCTTTTTGTGTTTTGGCCAGTACAGTAGGCGCCACTTATTATGACCTGGATAATATCACCAGCCGCTTATTATGACCAATTTGGTACGGTCCGGAATTTCTCCATTTAAAATACTCCGTTTAATATGACCAAATTTCGAACAATATGACCAACATTTTTTCCATCTCTCTTGTTACAGTACAGTATTTTTTCCCGCCACGCACTTATAACTTCATCATTTCAACATATTGTTACATACTGTACTTGGTTTTACCTTTACTTGTGCTGCTACAATACCGTACTTTGTTTTCCTGCCAACGTCACTCTGTTACTTCGGTTGAACGATTAATTTGACGGTATTTGGACTTCTTGTGGCTTAAGGCCTCGATTCAGGTGCGGTTATGGTGACTTTGGTTTTTATAACCATTTTATATTATGACCAAAATGGTCTGGTCCCACGATGGTCATATTAAGTGGCGTCTACTGTATAGGCTAATGGAGCTTGCCCATAAAAGGATCACCGAGCAATTACCCATAACCATATGTATTTTCTAGGAGTTTGCATTTTGAGCAAATATTATTTATACTTGTTAAGAACATCTTTGCTGAATGCCGAGAAACTGTTTTTGCCGTTCCCTTAAAGAAGTGTCTGGGGGACGAGTCCTTACTACGCCAGTGATTGCAGCCCCACCATTTTTTCTGCAATTTAATCTATCCTGCAGAAAAACGTTTACTTCATTTAATACATTGATCCCGACCTATGCTAATTTTCTAGTGGTCCGCAAGCACCTTTTGGGTTGCCAGCAAAGTTCAGTTAAATCGTTATTCTTAAAAATACTTTTCTTATGTCATTATTCTCATTCTATTTTTATCTGCATCTTTGAATTTTTTATTTCTATTTCAGCTATTCGATTTTATTTTAAATTATGTACTTCTTTTCTCATGATCTAATAATATGCTGAAAAGAAAACATTAATAAATTAAGTAATTGAGACTTGATCGAATTTAATTTTTTGCATCAAGGTAATACGCAACGATAGTACATGATCTCGAAGTGGTATTTGATCAAAAAAAGTTTAGGGTCTACATATATAACAAGTGTCGCCCTAATGCATAAAATTAGATGCTAACCAAAAATTTACGGTGACCAAAAATGATATATTCTATGTTTTTTATTGCCGATGGAAATTTGACGCAGCACAAGCTGTGTCATTGCAAATGAAACTAAAAATAGCAAAAACATGTCAAACATATACAGTTTCTTAAAAACTGGAGGCGAATAACATCATGTCGACTTAATCTATACTTGAGCATGTAAGCAGATATATACCTGCAAATTTATGATGCAAGAAAACCTATAAAAAATCTGGCCGTTTGACCACAATAAAGTGTCAGTTCAGAAGAGTAGAGATCAGTGACTTTGTTCCACAGCGAATTTGCGACGTTTCGATCAAAATGAGACGAGAAAGTTAACGAAAATATTAAGGCGACAGTTATATGTCACCCTAACCAAGCATGTCGCCCTAACTCATAATATTATATTGTATACGGTCGACTTAACCAAGGATTTACAAATGTATATATATATATATATATATATATATATATATATATATATATATATATATATATATAAGCATAAATTCTCGGTTAGGGAGACATGCTATAAAATTCTGGGTTAGGTCGACACCACTTTGTTAAAGCTGCAGCAGCTTTAGACTGAGCACATAAGCTCAAAAAATTGTTTTTTTCACATAATTGAAAAGAAGTTACGTAAATTTGAAGCTACTAACAATATAGTTTTGTGTCGCCTTAAACTTTTCACTTTTTCTAACGCTAAATTGACGGTTTGGTCGACACTCAATAATTTTTTTTTTCGGTTTAGGTCTACATATACTTGTCCAACTAAATAGCTTAATTGTGTTGTAATTTCTTTTTTATGTGAAGTACTTTGGCGGTTTGTTGGCTACAATTAGTACTTGTTGGCTACAATTTTTGGGATTTTATTCAGATTTGATTAGGCTGGAAGTAATCAGACCTATATAAAAATTTTGACAATAGCATAAAAAGCGGCTTTATTGCAATACCTGCTTGCAAGCTATTTTCTTTGGTCATTACTACAATTTTCTAGTGTATGATGGAGTTCATTATATATATATGCTGACACCAACTCCCTCGATGGTTTTCGGCGCCCTTGGACACATATGAAGTTGGGGTCTAAAACTATTTAAGAAATCACCTGAGCATTGCAGTAAACCTGCAAAGCATGACATTTAAAAAGTATAAAGTTACTTCAATTTGTGCAATGCTTGCTTGAAATCACAAAAAGTGCGGTTTAATTATTAAGTGAAGATACATTATTATTAATATTGAAGTCAGAATAGCCATGATATGTTTAAAAACCCTATATCAGAGGTTCTTACGCTTTTAAAACGTACCCACTCTTGATCATGCAAACAAAACTCGTTCCCCACTTTCAAATCAAACCATCAACGTCCCTCAGCATTAGACCCCTTCTTTAAATGCTCTGTTAAAAGAACGCGCAAACATTTTACAGTTTAGTGGACTTTTGTTATCCCAATGTACCTCGAATTTGTTTTGTCGATGCACAGCACACATTATGCATTGCAATACTATGTTAAGAAAACACCTTAAGACACATATTTCCTAGTTTAGTCATCAATTGAAACAATAGTGTATCAGTTTAAGTCGACAAAGTTTATTTGTAAACTCCAATATATTCTCTACTCTAAAATACTAGGATAAGAGGACATTTTGAAAACATATTTCTAGTAAAGTCGACAACCAAAACCATATTTTACGAGTTTAAGTTGACACAAAATAGTAATAAGCTCTAATATACTGTAATCTAAAATATTATGTTAAGAGAACACCTTAAAATACTTTTAGTTTAATCGACAATTGAAACTATATTTTATGAGTTTAAGTCGACACATAATAGTAAGCTTCAATATACACTCTGGTCCAAAATGCAATGTTAAGAGGACCCCTCAAGACATGTTTTGGTTTTAGTCGACAATTAAAACCATATTTTACTAGTATAAACTGACATGGAATGATTACGAGTTTAAATATTTTGAAATTCTGTATTGAGAGAACATCTAACATATTTTTAGTTTAGTCGACAATTGAAGTCATATTTTATGAGTTTAAATTGACATAGAATAACTATAAGCTTGAATATCTTAATATGCCATGTTAAGAGGACCCCTCAAGACATGCTTTTAGTTTAGCCCACAAATCAATCCAAATTTTACGAGTTAGTTTTCATAAAATAATCATAAGCTCAAATATTTTAAAATTCTATAGGGGGAGACTACACTTTTACCTATTTTTAGTATAGTCGACTTTTATAGCGGACTGTATTCAAGTACTTACCCAAATAAGAAATAATTTTATTTGTTTACGTTTCATTGCTAGTAATTTTTTTATATTGATTACCCTGGTCAACAGCAAATTTTAAACGAAGATTCTGATGAGCCTATCTTAAAGTATTTTTGATGCAGATTCCAAAAATTATTTTACTTTTTCTCTAGCACATCTGATTCTTGAGATATTTCGGTTTATATAATTTTAAATCAACTTTTGTTGTTAAGCATTTTACAGTCCAAATACAATAGAGCATTGCATTATGACGTCACAGAATAACATTCTTAAGTGGTAAAACAACCTAAGTGCAAGCTCTGAATGACAAGGAAAGGATAGAAGGATATTTTTGCAAGTTTATTTAAGTAGTCTAAAGTAAGTGTAGAGAGTGAAAAATGTAGGAACATGCCAGGCGGAACTGAGGGAATTATATTATGGCAATATGTTGCATCAAATAAATTAGTTATTTCTGCAGGTGTAAAATAGTAATGTACATTATAGTATTTCTACAAGTAATTTCTAAATATAGGCCTATTCATAATGCCTAAAAACTGCTTAAACCATCCAGATCGATTTTGCTTTGTCTGTGGAAAGTTTACAAGCAAAAAACAGCAAAGAAATATCACTTATGATATCAAAAAGATGTATGCGGCATATTATGGTTGCCCATTAGGCGACCAAGATAAGACCTGGGCACTGCATAAAATATGCAAGCTATGCTGCTTAGGCTTGCACAACTGGCTAAATAAACGGTCTCCTTCTATGCCGTTTTCCATCCCAATGATTTGTCGTGAACCCAAAGATCACTGTCAAGATTGCTATTTTTGTCTTACCAAAACAAAAGGTTTTTCCTTTAAACAGAGAGACAAAATAACATATCCCAATTTGGATTCAGCAAGGACCCCAGTTCCTCATGATGATACAATGCCACCACCAGTACCTCCGCTACAAGGACTTGATACTACTAATAGCAGTACTGATGAACACAACTCTGACGAATTAATTTCTTCTAACTACACAGATTCTGATACCACAGAAGATCCCATCTTATTTTCACAAAAACATCTAAATGACTTAATTAAAGATTTATGTCTTTCTAAAGAAAAGGTGGAGCTCCTTGCATCAAGGTTAAAAGAACAAAATATGGTTGAAAAAGATGTCAAAGTAAGTTACTACAGGAAGCGCAATTGGGACTTATCTTTGGTCTTCAAAGTTGAGGGACCTCTTTGTTACTGCCATGATATGGAAGAGCTGTTTCAAACTCTGAGTATAGTTCACATTGTGAACAAATGGAGGCTTTTTATTGATTCCTCAAAGAGAAGCTTGAAGGCAGTTCTTCTACACATTGGAAATAAAAAACCCTCCATCCCTATTGCACACTCTTCCCAGTTAAAAGAATCTTATGACAGCATTGAAATTTTGTTGAATGCGATTCACTATTCTGACTACCAGTGGAGCTTATGTGGGGACCTTAAAGTAATTGGAATTTTGATGGGATTGCAAGGAGGTTTTACAAAACACTGTTCCTGTTATGTTTGTGGGATAGTCACGCCACTGCACAGCACTATGAAACAAAAGAATGGCCGAAAAGGAATTCATATGCACCTAGAGTGAAAAATATCCAACACATCCCTTTAGTAAATCCCGATAAAGTTTTAATGCCACCACTGCATATCAAGCTAGGATTAATGAAGAACTTTGTGAAAGCTATGGCAAAACAGAATTCGAATGGTTTTAAATTTCTCTGTAAAAAGTTTCCCAAGCTAAGCCTAGCCAAGTTGAAAGAAGGAATCTTTGTTGGTCCACAGATTCAGAAAGTTTTTGAAGACCCAGAGTGTGAAAAAACATTAAATGCATTGGAACCACGAGCTTGGCATGCATTTAAATGGATTTGCTCTAATTTTTTGGGAAATGTCAAGTCAAATTCGTATCAAGAAGGCGTTGCAGAGTTGCTTGCGGCATACAAAGAGATGGGGTGTCGCATGTCCTTAAAGATTGATTTTCTTCATTCACACCTTGACTTTTTTCCTGAAAATCTTGGAGCAGTTAGTGAAAGGTGAAAGATTTCACCAAGATATTCAAGCTATGGAAGAAAGGTATAAAGGAGTTTGGAATAAGGGTATGATGGGTGATTATTGCTGGATGTTGTATCGTGATGATGCAAACCATCCATACAAACGGAAATCATATGTCAAACATTTTTAAGTTTTCCTCATTTGAACTAGTATTTGATTGCAGTATTAAGTGGTACCCAGATTGCGATCAACATTTTCCACATGTGTTATTCTGAAAAACAGTTTTGTAGAAGCTACCCCGAAAAGACTATTTGAAAATCACCCAAATACAGCTGTTTAAAGGCTGCCAACAAACAGTCCTTTTCAAGACTACAATTAACAAAAAAAGTTTGCCCATTGTCCGATCTTCATTCTGTTGGTAAACAACCACACTGGTACATTAAACTTGTTTAATCTTTTTTGTTAGATCTTTTTTTTAATTTGTTGAATTAGGTATAACAGCATGCTAATGTGGCTAGTAGCCTATGTTAAAACCTGAACAACAGCCATGATAATGGCAGGGATATTGTCATTTAAGGGATACAAAATACACACAATTTCACACACCATGCCCCTCATATCTCAAAATCCTGATGTGCTAGAAGAAAACTAATGCCAGATTCGGAATCAGCGCCTCGATGTTACAAAGAAATGAGTGTTTTTGTTCTTGTTTAAAAAAAAACTATTATTTGACCAGTGTTATTGTTTTGGACACCAAAGTTTATCGCTTCGCTTAACATGAAGAAAATATTGCTACATTGTATTCAATACAATAAACATATATTACGTGTGTTAGAAATTATTTGCTTTGATTACTTTTTATTGCTAGTCCTTTTTCACATTGGCGTTTGTTTTGCGTGCCTAGCTTTATCGCTACCGCAACTTAATACGCTCAACATGAATAAAACATTTCTACATTGTAGCCAATACAACAAGCATTTATTACAAAATACAAAACTACAATTAAAAAATCATCACTTCAAAGCAGTAATATTTTGTTCAAATTGCTTCCGATACTTCAGCCGATCAGTGAATAATTTATTATGCACCGTCCGTACGTCTGCAGAAATTTGAGGATGAAGTTTTAAAAACTCTTTTATTTCCGAAAATCCTGCAAATATTCAATACATTAATGAGATGATAATGATAATTTTCCGATCCCTTTCTCGAAATGGAGGCATGGCAGTAAACCATGGAGTATCGGGACTCCGGCAATATCCCAGGGTCATGGACAAAAGAGCATGATTTAAGTAGTCCAGAAAAAAGCAAGTCGAAGAGAGTTTGAGGCAAGACTGTAGTGAATGAAAGAAAATATTCTGGGTAGGATGATCGCAGGCTCTGCATGAGAGAGTCTCACTTTTGCCAATTTTACAGAGAGAGGATTCTAAAAGAAGGCAGTGACTATTGTAGCGAAGTCGAAAAAGGCCATAGCAACCGATTAAGTAGGAGAGTTCAGAGGTTTACTTGACTTGTGGATGGGAGTGATGTAAGAAATTTTGGAGGTTGACCGAAAAGCCTGGGAAGTCCAGAATATATTGGTGTAGGAGCAAAGTAATACCTGAGAAAGTTAAATGTTTTACCATAAGTAGGGATGGGCAATTCAGAATACCAAATCCGAAGGATTCGAATCCCAAACTATCCAAATCCAATAGGATTTGGTTAATATCCTGCTTGCAAGCTTTATCACGTTGCTTGTTCACAGATTTTCTTTTTGTAAAAGTATCAATTGCATGCAATGATTCAAAAACTAACTCGCACACACAAACATTGATCGAATGCGTCCATTTTCTCATGATGCACACACGTGCAGACATAATTTGATTGCACTGCAATAAACTCGTTCTCTGATTGTGCTTTTGTTGTTGTAAACTTGTAATAAATGCTTTCATGTTGATTGCGCTAATCGCCAAAAAGGATTCGGATTCTGGATTCGGTTTAACTATTCTAGAATAATATATTATTCTGAATTGCCCATTCCTAACCATAAGGTATGCAATTCTGCCTGGGCCAGTTTAGAAGAACAAGGAGGCAGCAGCAATTGAAAACGGTGGCCAAAGAAAGAGAGCAAAAGAAAATGCGAATTTCAAAAGATGTGAGACTGGTATAATCCCAGAGAGGATAGTGACAGTAGAAGTGTCCAAAAATGAAACGGTCTTTACTGATTGGAAAAGTGGATAGGAAGAAAGAGTCAGATCTAGTATCTTAGCATGAGAGACAAATGGGAGAAGCATAAAACATAAATAAAAGAGAGGGGTGAAGAATTGAGACACGTGTTTGTGAGTGATGACACTTCATAGTCTAGAATTGGGGTCCAGGGAACAGAGAATGTCAATGAAGAGCTGAGAAGCGAAAAGACCCTGCCTAACAAACGTAATGACTCCAACACCAATTTGGCAGTCATTGGGAGCCAAGTTGCAATACCGGAAACTGGTATGATCATACTTAAAGAAAATGTATTCAGAAATCATGAAGATTGAAAAGCATTGAAGTTTGATTCTTGGATACATATAATGTCTGGAGAGCACAAATTGACAAAATGCAATTCATCAACTTCCCTAGCATGCAGTCTGCTCACGTTCCAGTGCAAAATGACAAGGGTGTCAGTGGAAAATCAACACAGAAGGAGGGGTTTCAGGTGCCAAACAAGAGCAATACATAAGAAGGTTAGCTGATTTAAAGTTGACAGTGAGGAGCAGGAGAAAAGATCTTTCTGAGTCGATAAGGGGTAAGTCTTAATCTTGGGAGGTAGAATGGGTTTGTGGGCGAGTGGTGGAGGAGCTCATTGCAAGAGGGCTCAAAAGGTTGTAGTTTGTGGAGTTTGAATTCACAGAAAAGAATGGAATTGATATCTAAGATGGCAATTTACAGTGGAGGTATACTCCAAGTTGATGGGTGGTGGGTTGGCACAGCGATGACAGCGCCAAGAGACGGGCCGTCAGAATTAAAGACAGACACCAAAAGATTGGAGCGTTTTAGGTAAACCCAACGATTTATGCATTACATCGATTTGCCCCACTGGTCACATTAGCAAGGTAGAAAGAATAAGAATAGATGCGATTTGGCTCTGGGTTAGAATAAACATTGCCATTCATTAAAGCAGCAGTTGGATATGTGGGAAAAGGAGAGAGAGACAGAGAGAGAGAGAGAGAGAATCAAAACTAATTTTCAAAACTATAAAAATTGAAACGTACCGGTTAATGCACCTTAAGTGTCTTTTTCACTAGTGTCTTCAATCACTTTTTTAGATTGCTGATGAAGAATTTTTTGGTTGCTTTCATTCCATCGATAATAGGATCTTTTTCCTGAAATTATTAAGATCAGTTAGGGCTTGAAAACAAATTGCTAACAGTAATCTAAAGCACGTGATTAATTGAGCTTTGTAATGGTATGGACTAATGATTGTGATTTGAAATTTGAAATATGGATACTTGTAGTGCCATTGAAAAAATGATTAAAGCAAGTTTTTTTGTGAATACTTTTAAAAGCAGCACGTTTAATTGACAAACGTTTAGTGGTAAAAGCAGAATTTCGAAGTTTAAAGATGCTGGCATGAATACAAAGGGTGTCGCCGTGACAATTCTATGAGGCTAAAGTAATAATATACAACAAAAAGCCAACACGTGATCAAAAGAAACCTCAAAAAAATCAGCGTTGGCCAATGCAATGCACCTTTGTGGCAATAATAAATTTTGCTTATTTTGTTCATGGGTTGAGCAGTAGGTTCCACTTGCGCCTCCACATCAGGTAAATAAAATTAATAATGAAATAGATATAAAACAGATCAAATAAGTGAAACATCAATAGGAGCACTTACGAAATCAATCTTCCAGTCAAAGAATGTACTTTACTGCCAGGCGGACTACTATAACTACGTTACTTGTAGGCCTATACATGCAGGCTAAATGCATACATAAGCGATGACGCTCCGTATATATACGCATTTTGCTTCAAAAATTAGAACTAGAGGAACAATCAAAACTCTAAAGTTCTCTGCAACCTTTCTCAAGGCTTGCATGTCTAAAAGAGCATCAAAAATTCTTTGCTCTCTGGAAATGACTTTCTAGTAAGTACACCAGCATAACTTCTTCATATGAATGTATGAAACACTAATTCACAACTTCATACAAGTAGATAATTTAGCACTGTGACAAATAAACGCACAAAACAACTTAATTCAGCAGCGTGTTGCACTCGCTTATTTCAAATGCAAAAAAGATAATATGGCAAATAAAAATAATTTAAGGAAAAACCAAGAAGGCATTTGAAGAACTGATCTAATTTAAAGAAAACTTGTTTGATTTATAAGTGATAGCAAAATTTTGGGTAAATTATAAGTATTATATCATCAACGACGTCATGAACAATACATTGATACCAAGGTTGTGCTTACGAGAAACTTTGTTGCTCAAGAGACTCTGTTTTTACATGGCTGATTGAAAGAAATTTTTGATTTCAAACTCCAAAGTTTGAAATCAAAAATTTCTATAAATCACAAAAACAATTTGCATTGTGCATTTAACTTAAAAAAATGTTACACGGTAAACAGGTTATTGTATGTTAGTTTACAGCACACAGAAGTAAACTGAAAATATCTGTTTGTGCAATAGCAGAAAATAAGTTTGACTTACTTGAATTTGTCTGTCGATTTTCTGAAATGCTCATTTTAGCACAAGTTTGTTCTTGCTCAAGCAAATCTTTAAAATAGCATTGTGGTTATCAACATTTTTTAAAATAGCATAACTTAGTATAATGCACATAGTTTTCACATTTGACTCGACTTTTTGGTCCTTATCTGGATATTTTGTTCTGCAAAAGAAGTCAGGTTGTGCAATGCACTCCTAGCAAAATGCACAACAGCATTATTTTTTTGAAAGCAATAACTTTACAACAAAACATAGTCTTTTGTATCAAATTTCTTGCCGAGATAGATACAACTAGCTCTTTCTGATACTGTGTATGTAGGGAAAAAGGAACGTAGCATTAAAACCAAAAAAATGGAAACTTGTTGACGATGTTAAGACTTTTAACACCAAAAAGTCAGCATTGAGCTAACATGTTGTGGATTTAGACCACGAAATAGACTGGAATAATGTTAAAATCAGAATCACATCGTACAAGCGTAGAATTGTCGGAAGTTATTTGATAAACCAAAACTCCCGCTTACTAAATGTATTAAATCATAATGATAATGCAAATTTTCCTGCAATTGGTAGCATCTTTACTTTGGAGTAAAATATTTTACGTATTCTCATCACTTTGTTCTTGTACTTTATCTTGTTTCTGTGACGTAAGAATACTTATTGTTCACTTGGTGTGTAATAATTAGGGTTTGAGAGCCGGGATCTCGGTTTCGGAAATTCCCAGGATTTAGCAACTGTTTTAGCTTTCCCGTTTCACGGTTTTTTGACTAAAAATTCCTGGTTTTGTGAGCTAGTATTCTCACGACACTTGTATTTAAATTAAATTGATCGTGACTGTTGCCATTGTAGCGACACAAAACTCGATGCCTCGATTGTTGAACTGTTTGCTGTTAACTAAGGGATAACAAGTTTGAGCCAGTTTATTACAGTCATTGTGCAAGAGCAAGCTGCAGAAATTCAGGTGCAGTGCCATTTACTTATGGAACGTAGTAATCAGTCAAAAGTTTTGAAACATTTTACATGAGATGATGATGACAGTGACAGAGCTAGTATTCATTGTTCAAAAAAATATCGTCTAAACGTGGTTCAACTAGCGGTCTTTTGTGTCACCTCAAAAGCAAGCACAACCTTAGCTTAGAAAGCAAAGATCAACCTTGTACTTCTAAGAAAGCAAAAATCGATCTTACCATTTGTCAATGTAAAGAAAGAAAGTTTGCAAAGTATTGTCTCTCAGCTGGTAATTGTGGATGGTTTTTCTATCCTTTCTAGAAGCAAAAGTAAGTTCTTTCGTGAGTCACTTAGTCCCAAAGGCTTTCGGCTTCCTTCTTCAGACTCAAGTATTATAAATTCAAATCACAGTGAAAATGATGACATTCAAAAATAGATCAAGGCCGAAATTGAAACAATAGTTAAAGCCAACACCCGTTTCAGTGTGACTATGGACGATTATACTTCACTTCTTGCCAAACATACATGAACATCAACGTTCATTGCCAAAACGATGTTATAAATTTGCGTTTTATGACAATGATTGAATCATATGGTGCTGAGAAAATTTTACAGTTGTTGGAGAAACAGTTGGCTGATTTTGGAATAACCAACATGAAGATATCTGTTGTCAGCATTGTCTCTGGTGGCGCCTCAGTAATGAAGAAATTGCTCAAAATTTCTCAACTTAATCACCAACTCTGCTATGCACATGGTATACATCTGGCTGTGTGTGATGTACGGTATCGTTTAAAAACAGAATATTGACTCATATTGCAGGTGAAGATACGACGACGATCAAGATGAAGAAATGTATGAAGAAGGTTTTGGTATAGTGATCCCCGCAACAGTATCAAACAAAATACCACTTTTCAATGTAGAAATAGAGAAAGTACTCAAAAAGATGCGAAAGGTGGTAAAGATATTTTAAAGAAGTTCGGTGAAAAACGAAGTCTTGCAGAAATATGTGTTGTTGGTAAAAAACAAGGAGTTGTCACTTGTTCTAGATTGTAAAACTTGCTGGAACTCTATGTTTGAAATGATTGAGTGGTATATGTCTAAAAAAGCGCATATCAAAAGATTTACTCGATTTGTCAATTGAACATAATATATCAACAGCTGAATTTTTGTTTCTTAATGAGCTAAAATGCGCTCTTGAACCAATAAAACTTGCGGTCGATGCTTCATGTCGTAAAGATGCAACGCTTTTGACTGCAGAAGGAATTTTCCAATTTTTTTTATTTTTTGAGTTGAATAAGAGGAAGTCTAGTCTTGTGGAAGATTTGCTTTGTTCCGTAAAAAACCATATGCAACAAAGACGACAACACGATGTGGTTAACTTGATACGTTATCTTTAAAATCCAAATTTATCGATTCATGATGAGCATATTATGCTGGTGACACATCGTTATTAGGTAGTAACACCAAAGAAGGTTTTGTGAAAACTGCTACCACTTTATTTGGCCGTCTAATTTGCGAAAATGACAGTAATGGAGAAAGTGATCAGGATAAGAACGAAGATATAGAGTTGATTAACAATACTAACAAAAATCAGGAGCATGAAAGGCTTTTCCAAAGACTTTACACAAACATTGAACATTCCACAAATTCCACTCCCACCCAGTTAGAGACATTTGTTGATGATAGAAGTCATGTCACCCAATTTCATACTATAGTCAAGCAAGAAATGAAACTATGATACTAGAAGCTACCGGAAAAAGACCAAGCAAATTGAAGAAGTTATTCAAAGACTTACTGACCATCCCACCAACGTCAGTTGAAGCAGAATGAGCACTTTCTGCTGCAGGATTGTTTGCCACAAAACTATGGTCTCGACTAAGTGACAAATCTGTTAGTGTACTAAGTTTTTTACACAGTCATTATATGAAAAATAATTAAAGCAAACTTGATGCATTTACGTTTTGTTGTTTGTATTTTATACAATCCCGATTTTTTCTTGGGATCCCGGGATAAGGTTGGACATTAACCAAATTCCCGGTTTTTTTCAGAACCGGAAAATTGGAAACCCTAGTAATAATTTGTATTTTGGTTGTCTTGTAAATTTTTAGTTTATTTGTTATTTGCTACTGATTTTTTAAGGATGCTCCCCGGAAACTAAGGGTAGCAGTAAAAATAAAATTGTCGCAGGAACGCATCTGGTTGCTATTGACAATGACTCGACAAATAGAAAGATGCCAACTATATTTAATGGCTATTGTTGCTATATTATGTATATCCCTGTAGTACACTATAATTAGGTCAATATTTACATATAAATGATACCAACAGGGTTAATAGTACATTGTGAACCCTACTTCATCCCAAACGAGGGGCAAGTGTTGCTCACTAATATTATGCTCCATAGCACCTAAACTAGTATAGATGTTATTCTAAACGCAATGACTTCAAATATAATTTTATTTACACTTTTCCTAAAAATGTAAGTCAACTCGGGCAAAAAGAAACTGGTCTATTTTGTGTCCTATTGAAGATTCCCACTCTAATTTTACTTTCAGCTCTGTATATGAAAGCAAAGGGTCTGTAGTGCTGTAATAATATTTTTGGCATGGCATTGTTTAGTGGTGAATACAGTCGAAATAGGTGTTACAAGAAATAAGTAAACAAAACTCCAACAAGATTTCACGAACTTCAGATGAGTATCAAATTTACAGGATAGCAGTTATACAGTGTATTAAGGTAACCATCTCTGTTATAATGTTATCCACCTTGTGAGCTAGACCGGCGCAATGGCATAACATATTGAGAATCCATCTCACAGTCGGTAGTCCAGAGTTCATTCCCGGGTCAAATTAAACCAATGCCTTTGAAATTGGTATTTATAGCTTTCCCTCATTAGTGTACAGTAATAAAGGGTTAGGGTGAAGAATGTGATCACTTCATCCGCACGTCGCAGAGATCAAGCTTATGAAAGATGACCCCAAACAACTCAGCCTGGTCAAGCTTAAGGAAGCTGGATGACTTTCATCCACCACAAATTGATTCAATGCTCCTCTGTCTGATTTATCCCACCTGAAGCATCTGCTTCATCTGGTGGAAAAAGCCCCGTCTCTAGCATCTGAAAAGAATGAGAGACAGCTTTTCCAGGAATCCTCCGGAGAAGGAGTAATAACCACAACAAAAACAGCAGCATTTAGTGACGCTTATTTCAACAAGTTGACATTTTTAAATATTTACACATAAATTCATGTTCGAAAAAGTGGAATTAAAATACGTTGTAAAAATGCCCTGAGTAGTATTAACAGTTATTATTAAAATGATGTAGAATCGTTATAATTTTTGGTTAAAAACTTAAACTTTTACTGCTCTCCCGCATTCTTTTTATATGATATGACAGCAAAAATGAAATATTTAATTAGGATAATTGGCAAAAAAGTGTGATGATGATTTGGTTGTGGCTAAATTTTGGCAAAATTATCAAATTATACATCTAGCCTCAGTGTTTTCAATATTTTTATTTTATCCTTACCAGAAATTTCTTCATCTTCAAGAAATTCATCCAAAAATATTCTCTGTTTTATGTAAATTTTTTACTGGTGTTGGTTAATTGAGTGATGCCAGAAAGTTCTGTTAACGTAGATAATTGTTAGGTCAGACTGTTAACTATAATCAAGCAGTTGTTTTATATGTCCATGAGATTGCTGGCATATTGCAATCTTCAGGCAAGACATTTTGTAGCTAGGTTTGCGTAACTGATAGTAAAACTGGACTCGTGATTACAATGTGCTCAGTTCAAAATTCATCTGCCGCAGATGTTAGTCTGATGATGCATACACTTTGCCAAAAAGAATGTTGTTGCTAATTGCTCTATCGTTGAAAAGACATCAGTCTGCCATAGCTTACGCAGTGGTTTATACAGCAAAGCACGACAAATAGACTAAAAGCACACACGTAAGTTGCATTGTGCACGCAAACTTCAAAGTCAAATCTTCAAATTTTGTGTACTAACCTGATCAATCTGAGGTTGAAAAACTAAGCCGTTTTGCCGCCGTTGTTAAGTTCTTCTTCTTTGCCAGCTGAAGCATTATCTGGGCTCTTGTAGCCATTTTATTTTACTTTGGTGGATCAAACGAGGTTGGGAAAGAAAACCAGTCAATTTCACTTGGAAACAGTAGAAAACAAATTGTTACACCGGTTGTAAATATTTAGTAACAGCTCACATTTAAAAATTCAGCTAAATAAAAGTATATTTTCATAAACTGGTAGTTCTCTTCAGCATCCTAATAAATTAGTAACTATTATTATATTTAGACTTTATTCAATCAAGACAAAAATTTAAACAATAAAGAGCTCTGTCACAGTTCTTTTGCGCTCACTCTGTCAGACAAAATAAGCTATGTACTCAATCAAAGAAATAGACTAAATACAAAAATTCTGCAAGCGAAAAAGAAACTAAGTTGAGAATCTAACAGAGATGAGATGGCGAGTTATATAGGTCAGAAACGCTTTCGAGTGCAGTTAATCTGTCAGTTTTTGTCTATCTGATAATTAATTAAAGGACAATGCATGTCTTGTTTAAAGAGCAAACCTAAAACAGCTGCAGTCAAACGAACTGTGTAGCGGTCTAGTGGGCGGTCCACTTACATACAAGTTTTAAAAGTGTTAAGCAAGCAAACACATAACAGGCGAAATACGTAACAAATTAAAATTGCCACGTGAGAATCAAAAATTTTCCAACTGGAAGTCAATTTAATGAGATGAGCGATTCTTGCATTTGCTATTGCTTTTGGTGCAAATAATGCAATTGGTCGAATTCACCTCACGCTTCTCGATAGTTCGTACACACCATCACGCCACTTCGCTCTGTCAATGGTACCCCCCTTTTTCAGTCCAATCTGTTTGGTATGCTCCTCCACTTGTCTCTTCCATGTCATGTTTGTTCGCCCACACCCTCTTTTTTCCGCCACTTTGAAATCCAATGGTCTTCTCAAAACATCGCCATTATCCCTTTTCAAAACATGTCCATACCATCACACTTGACTCGCTCTGGCTAGTCGATCCAAAGTATCCTTTAAACTCAGCAAACTCATAAGTTCTTGGTTCGTTCTTTTCTCAATCACCTTAACTTTACACATTGCTCTCATCATTGCTTTTTTAGTTCTTAAAATTGCCATTTTATTCTCTCTTAGACACCACGTCTCACTCCCGTATAGCATTGCAGATCTTATGTAACTCTGATAAATCCTTTCTTTCATTTTCACCGAAAACGTTCTCCCATAAAGCATAAAGCAACTATCCACATTCTTTAAATTTTATCCATCCAATTCGCATTCTTGCTGTTATCGCTGCTTCACTTCTACCACTGGCGTTCAACCTATCTCGCACATAACAAAAGCTCTTCACAAAGTCAATCTGGTCACAAAATTATATTTCTTCACCTAGTTCCACAATTTCTTTGTTTGTATCAACACATACAGTAGTTTACAAACAAAACCTTTCCCCAGCGTTGAAGTGGCCCTCTTCATTCTCGCACGTCTACCATATACCCATTTACCACACTTTGTGCACATCACCGAATTTACCATCATCCTCTTGCCGCACTTAGCACATGGATCAACTTTACTCTTGAGTACCTCATCTTTCAAACCACTCACCATTACTTTGGTTTTCTTGAGGTTCATCTTCAGCCTCTTGCTTTCAAACGTCTCTTTCCATTTTAAAAACTTTTCTTTCAAATTCTCTATGCTTGCACTCATTTAAACCAAATCATCGGCATACAAAATTTCATTCATCAATCCTTCTCTTGCATTTTCAAAAAACACTTCCACTGCAAGTGCAAAAAGCAGTGGCAAAAACACAGATCCTTGATGTAAATCCACTTGTACTCAGAATTCTTCAGATAACTCACATTCCACTCAAACTTTCGTTTTTTCCCGTAATAGAGGCTCATCACCACTCTTACAATTACTTCTAGTAAATCTTTCTTTCTCATCGCCTATTCCATCACCTTTCTTGGAACTCTATCAAATGCCCTCTCAATATCTACAAAACAGCACAACTTCTTCTTATTTCTTCTCTCAATGTTAACTTTTTCTTCTTATCCCTATATTCCTCTTGCATTCTTCGCACTACAAACAATGCGTCTGTCGTTCTTCTTCCAGGCATAAAACCAAACTGCATTGAATCAATATTTACTAATTCTCGAATTCTTCTCTCCATCCCTCTTTTAACAATCTTCATGGCACGCTCTCACAGTTTTACTCCTCTGTAAAAATAACAGTTTTTTACATCTCCATTTTCCTTGAAAATTGGTACCAGCACACTTGTTTGCCATTCATCTGGCATTTCTTTCCCATCTAACACGCCTTGGCAAAGTTCTACCATCACACTAACCCCTACTTCTCCACTAGCATATATCATCTCTGCACGTACTCCAAAAGATCCAAGCTGCCTTTCCTAGTTTCATCACTTTTATTGCTATCGACATTTTTTTGTGGATAACATTTTTAATGGGCCTCTTTACCATACCAACTGCTGTCACTTGGTTCCAATCCTTCTCTTTATTCATGATCTCCTCCATGTGATTTTTCCATATTCTTTTCTTGTCTTTTTTACTAAAATCTAGCCTTCTGTCTTTCTTTTCACGCATCTACCTCCTTCAATATCTTTCACATCTGATTTTATGAACTTCACCAGTGTAAAAATGTTATTTGGTTTTTTGTTCAATTTTGTTAACTCTTCCTCAGCTTCTTTCTTCATAGAATTAGCAGCCATTTTCTTTGTTCGATTTTTGATATTCTTATATTTAGCCTTGTTTTCCTCTAATCGATTTTTGCACATCTTTTTGTGTGCCACTTTGTTTTATTGTATTGCTTTCTTTATCTCTTCATTCCACCACCATGTATCTCCATGGTTTTTTACCTTCTTTCCACATGCTTCATCATAAGCGTGCAGCATTCTACTTTTGAAAGTATTCCATAAATTGGGTGCATCAACATCAACCAATTCGTTAACTCTTTCTTAAAATCCTGTTTTCAAGTTGTTTTTCTTCAACTTCCAAATCCTCCTTCTTATAGTTTGTTCGTTCTTCACTACTTTCTTCAACTTTTTTTGTCTATGTCTGTAACCACCAGCCAATGTTGCAATTCTCAGCGGATGGCTCTCACGTCTTTTCAATACTTTCTATTGTTTTTATGAACCAATTCAAAATCAATCTCAATTTCATTTCCCCCATACTGTAGGCTATTTTTCTCTGCTCCTTCTTTTCAAACCATGTATTTGCCTCGCACAACTCCTTTTCATCAAAACACTCGAGCAGTCTTCTTTCCTCAATATTTCTTTTGCCAATTCCATGACTATCATGCACACCTATCATCCTCCAAAACATCAATCCGTTTCTCAACATGTCTGTTGAAGTTTCCCAGACCTAGAATCACTTCACCAGGCTTTTGCAAATCCCACTCCCTTGCCATGTCATTATAAAAATGATCTTTCTTGCACTCTGATCTTCCTACCTGGGGAGCGTATGCACATATGACTCTTATAACTTCCTTCTCAAAAACCAGCACCGTGGCCATCACTTTTTCTTTGGACTTCTACAACCTTTTTGCAAGTTCTTTTTTTACTAAAATTCCAACACCTCTAATTCCATGATTATTTCCAGACCACCGCAGCTTATATCTTCTACCTCTGCAACCAACAAATCGAGCTCCTTGGCCTTTCCATCTTACTTGCCATAGACAGCACATATCCACATCTCTTTTTCTTAACTGTTCACACACTTCCTTACCTCTTCCACAAAAACATCCAACATTCCAACTTCCAAATCACACTTCAAATTTCTGTAAACCGGAGATTCTTTGCGCCCCCTTGCCATTTAAGAGCTGCCAGAGACTGGGGGCCAACTCTTTAACAAATTCTTTCATGAGGCAATTTTTGAAGCTTTCTGTCTGTTACGGAAGGCATGCCCTTGCTTACCTCCAACCTCAGTTTTTAGACCTGAGAGGTCCCTAACCTTAGTTGACATAGGCTGGTACCCAAAGGTCGCCTCTTACGACATGCTGGGTGCACAGCCTCACTATTTTATCCCCTGTAAAGCACGGAAACGGTGAACCTGGAATGGAATATACACTTTCAGTGCTAAATCTCGGTTTCAGTTTTTGTCCATCTACGAAGCACCTCAAATCTTATTGAAATTAACAAGACTTTATACTGTGTGCACTAAACACGGAGCTGTCTGTCATTTCTGCTTTGTTATTTAGTAGTATAGTTTTCTTATGACGTAATGCTGTAAAAATATGTTTTCTAGAACGTTCACTATTGTTCAGTGGTTTACTTATTTTCGGGTAATCATAAAAACTAAACCACAAATTTTAAAATGGCTTGATAATCGGTCAAAGGAGCAATAAAGAAACAGCTTGCTTCTTCAATTCTACCATCTTCAAGCACATTTTACTGCTTGGATAATTAAGTTTTAATGCTTAATGTAAATTTTACGACTTAATGTTCTCATAAAATGCAAAAACATTTTATTTTTTAATTAATTATTTGTAACAAATAGGTAAAATAGAAAGTTTTGCTCAAAAATGATCACCAACATCATACGGTATCATACAGCGGTCTATTACATCATGTCAATAACCCATGACCGGTTTCAACCTCATTGGGTCTCATCAGGCGGGTAAAAAACGCTCAATAATACACATGCTGAAAAAAACAAATTTGCCATTGGGTGCAAAAAAGATGCAATTCAAAACGATGTTGTACAGCAGTATCTATACCATGGAGGTCTCATTTAAGGACACACACACACATGACACGGACAACAAGTCACATCGGCAAGCCCTAATAAGGGTGTAGGATCATTGTTAAGACTTTACCATTTTAAAATATAGAGGTTGCTAGTTGCTAGGTAGCAATTTTCAAGGCGACCTCCTATCAAAAGGGATCTGCCTCCAGCATCACAATAAGGTAAAGTACAAAATTTTGCTCAAAAAGGATCACCAACATCATACGTTACATTGTGATGCTGAAGGCAGATCCCTCTAAATAGGAGATTGCCTTGAAAATTGCTACCTAGCAACTAGCAACCTCTATAATCTGAAATGATAGTCTTAACAATGATCCTACACCCCTATTAGGGGTTATTGATGTGACTTGCTGTCCATGTCATATGTGTGTATTTTCTAAAATGAGACACCCATGATATTGGTGTTGCTGTATCATATCGTTTTGTATTGCATTTTTTTTGCACCTAATGGCAAATTTATTTTTTTCAGTATTTTCATTATTGAATGTTTTTGCACCCGCCTGATGACACCCGATGAGGTTGAAACCGGTCGCGGGTTATTGATACAATATAATAGACTGCTGTATGGTATCGTATGGTGTTGGTGATCATTTTTGAGCAAAATGTTCTATTTTATCTTATTGTGATGCTGGAGGCAAATCCCTCTTAATAGGAGATCGTCTTGAAAATTGCTACCTAGCAACTACCAACCTCTATAATTTGGCAACAAATAACAAACAACTTAATTCTTAACTAGACAGTGTAACCTCCATCGTCAGAGCTTAGTATGTGGTTAAAAAAAAATCAATCTTGGAAGGTTTTAATTTCTGCAGCTTTTTATATTCTCACAAGAACAATAGCTGGATCTTTTAAAGCAAATGAATGGTCAGTGCAACTCTCTGGTTATATCCTTTCTTGGTATGCTGAGCATTAAAACAGTTTGTCAAGTAATGAACTGAAATATGTACATATTAAAACACTAGCCCAATAACTAGAGTTCATAAGCTATTCGTCTGAAAGGATTCAAAAAGGCCAACCTCTATAAAATATGAAGTGATACGCTTATGAATATCAGCACAAGCAACGATTTTTAACAGTCTTGTTTATACGATTGCTTTGAATACGCTAAAATGGGGAAGAAAGCAAAAGTTTTATCGCTAAAAAGCTTTTTGCCACTGCTAGAGGGTTTCAGAGTTTCATTAGTTTACTCAAAAAAATAAACCAATTAAAAGCGCAAAGGCATCAAAGACATCAGGATTTTTTTTTTGGTAGGACAATCTTTTTATTATTGTAGGTGGCTTTTTGTGTTTTGGCCAGTACAGTAGGCGCCACTTATTATGACCTGGATAATATCACCAGCCGCTTATTATGACCAATTTGGTACGGTCCGGAATTTCTCCATTTAAAATACTCCGTTTAATATGACCAAATTTCGAACAATATGACCAACATTTTTTCCATCTCTCTTGTTACAGTACAGTATTTTTTCCCGCCACGCACTTATAACTTCATCATTTCAACATATTGTTACATACTGTACTTGGTTTTACCTTTACTTGTGCTGTTACAATACCGTACTTTGTTTTCCTGCCAACGTCACTCTGTTACTTCGGTTGAATGATTAATTTGACGGTATTTGGACTTCTTGTGGCTTAAGGCCTTGATTCAGGTGCGGTTATGGTGACTTTGGTTTTTATAACCATTTTATATTATGACCAAAATGGTCTGGTCCCACAGTGGTCATATTAAGCGGCATCTACTGTATAGGCTAATGGAGCTTGCCCATAAAAGGATCACCGAGCAATTACCCATAACCATATGTATTTTCTAGGAGTTTGCATTTTAAGCAAATATTATTTATACTTGTTAAGAACATCTTTGCTGAATGCTGAGAAACTGTTTTTGCCGTTCCCTTAAAGAAGTGTCTGGGGGACGAGTCCTTACTACGCCAGTGATTGCAGCCCCACCATTTTTTCTGCAATTTAATCTATCCTGCAGAAAAACGTTTCATTTAATACATTGATCCCGACCTATGCTAATTTTCTAGTGGTCCGCAAGCACCTTTTGGGTTACCAGCAAAGTTCAGTTAAATCGTTATTCTTAAAAATACTTTTCTTATGTCATTATTCTCATTCTATTTTTATCTGCATCTGCATTTTTTATTTCTATTTCAGCTATTCGATTTTATTTTAAATTATGTACTTCTTTTCTCATGATCTAATAATATGCTGAAAAGAAAACATTAATAAATTAAGTAATTGAGACTTGATCGAATTTAATTTTTTGCATCAAGGTGATACGCAACGATAGTACATGATCTCGAAGTGGTATTTGATCAAAAAAAGTTTAGGGTCCACATATATATCAAGTGTCGCCCTAATGCATAAAATTAGATGCTAACCAAAAATTTACGGTGACCAAAAATGATATATTCTATGTTTTTAATTGCCGATGGAAATTTGACACAGCACAAGCTGTGTCATTGCAAATGAAACTAAAAATAGCAAAAACATGTCAAACATATACAGTTTCTTAAAAACTGGAGGCGAATAACATCATGGCGACTTAATCTATACTTGAGCATGTAAGCAGATATATACCCGCAAATTTATGATGCAAGAAAACCTATGAAAAATCTGGCCGTTCGACCACAATAAAGTGTCAGTTCAGAAGAACAGAGATCAGTGACTTTGTTCCACAGCGAATTTGCGACGTTTCGATCAAAATGAGATGAGAAAGTTAACAAAAATATTAAGGCAACAGTTATATGTCACCCTAACCAAGCATGTCGCCCTAACTCATAATATTATATTGTATACGGTCGACTTAACCAAGGATTTACAAATGTATATATATATACATCATCTGTCTTTTGGAAAAGGTTGACATGCTCATATATATATATGTCATTTGTCCGCAAGTGGTTAATAAGTTGGCCCATTTTTTCTTTTATTTTTGACTGATACTTACTGAACTATAAGTATTTTGAATATTATGGGCAGACCAAGCAATCAATGTTGTTGGCAGATGGTGGTTACTTCAACATTACTAAGAGAATATTAAATGAAGTTTAGCATGCAACAACACTGCATTAAAAATTGCACCAGCTTTTTGCATCATGGCAAAGGCGATTTCTGCAGTGCTTAAATGTACCAGTTGTTTGACGGCCTCATTCATTTGATGCTATGACAGCCAATTAGATCCACAACTTCTTTTTTTTTGCAAAATTGTGTGATTTCTGTTGATGTGAAGCCAGCTTGGTTATTCATCACAAATGTATGTAGATATCTGAATGAGAAAAAATCTTGTAAGCAGTTGATGGTCCCTGGGTAGCTTAATGAAATGCATAGAGTGTATACATAAATATTTTGAATAAGCATCCACTACATCCAACCAATTTAAATCCAGAAAATTTATGGCATAATCAATGTGAGAGCGGCTTGAAGGATTTTTTGACAACGCCCAAAGATGAAAGAGCCTTTTGGTTGACTTTCTTTTATGCATTGCACAATCTATCCAGATAAACAATGTCTTTATCCATCAAAGGATGATAAATATATGTTATGTCTATCTGTTGCGTTGTTTGAATCCCAAAATATTGTTTATAAAGCAGCAGTAGGACAGCGTTTTGGAGAAATGGTAAATTTAAAGCTGTTGATCTTCAATGTGGACAGCATGACAAGTACTTGAGGAGTTTGACACTCTATGAAAGTGTTTTAAAAATATATTTACTTTATTTGGCTACTCTTTACGATTAAAGCCTCTTACTTTCGACAGCACCTTGGCTTTTGCTGTCTCTTTTTGCTATTGAGTCAAAATCTAAAGGTTGTACTTGTAGGCTAAGCATTTGAATATCACAAACAATGTCCATATCCATTGTATTCTTTTTTCCATTAAATTTATGATCTCTAAGGCATACAACTCAGTGTGTTGACATTATGATGCACTGCAATTTTTCAGAATGTGCAACATAAGTGCATTGGTTTTTATGTGGTTAGTAAAAACTCAAACAAATGGCTGTTGGAATGGCAATTAATGTGGATAAACAAAACATTGACCATAAAGGTTTATTATCAATTTAAATTATAACTTTTTTATGAGAAAGTTGTTGGTAAAATTTCATTAGACGATTATTAATAGACAGTTGCCCTTTTTCTAAATGGTTTGGTTACATTACATTGCCATCAATGTCTTCGATGCATTTGCTATTCACTATCATCTCAGTAACTATAAACAAATGTAACTTCAAGTTCAACCAAAGAATCATATGTAGTTGCAATGTGTAATGTAGGATTTAAGTAAATTAAAACTTTGTGTCTAGATTAAAGTTTTTTTAATTTTTAAAGAATTTTTTTCTTCTGAACCTCACTGCCAGTGGGCATTTTTTTGAGGTAAATGATGTAGTCGTTCTGTCACTGTCACAAATTTTGGGGAAAACAGTTAAGATATAATTGAATGGATCTCAAAAGAAATCCCAGTGTAGAAACGTGGATGAAAGATGTCATTTTTTTTTAAACATCATTTCTAATTTCTATCATTATTCTATGTTTGTTTCTCACATTAGGCTTGAGGCCTTTGCACTCAAGCCCTCCAAAGCTTGCTTTTAATTTTGCAACTTTTTTTGCAGTTTTGCCACTCATTATTATGTCATTAAGATATACTGCAATGCCTAAAAAACTGTTAGAGATGTCATTCATTATCTTTCGAGAATTCTTTGGAGTTGAAGGCATCCCAAACTTGAGAACTTTTCACTCTAAAATATTTCTTGTGAATATAGAAAACTACTGTAGGCATTCACAGCTAATTGGTGCCTATTTGATTGTGAACAAAGCCAGATTCATTTTGCAAAACCATGCCACTTTTCAGATTTTGCATCTATTCTTGAGATAACAACAATGGATGTGGTGATACCCAGCAATTTGATTGCTAGCTGTTACTGCATAACCTCCACACACTCTTAGTATAGGTTTTTTAGAGGCTTTTAAGAAAATTTTGTTTTTTTACCAAAAGAATTTTGGTTTTATCACAATTACAATATTGTAAAATTAACGTAACGTACTGTATCACTCAGAGAATTTGTTTGACTGCAACTTTACTGAGATTTTGGCCTCACAAGTTGTAATTTTATACCAAATATCTAATTTACCAGCTGAGGATCCACTCCACTTTGTGTTCGAAACAGCAAGAAATATATTCACAATTAACTGTAAGTTCTACTAAACTTTTAACTAAATCAACAATCAGTTTCACTTGGCATTTATGGATTCCAACAACAATCAATTTTATGCCAAATACACAAATGCAGACACTTATTGTCACCATCTGTGCATTTCTTCATTGCTATTATGATTTTTGGTTTTATATTTGTATGATTTATACACTAGCTGAAAAGCAGTCTAGATCTTGTAGAAGATTCCAATAAAAACAATAAAAATTATTCTAATGTCATAAGTTCAAATTTACGCTGCTGCTTACTGGGCCAATGTTATGTCACAATTGCAATCCTAGAATCAATATGCTGTACACAAGTTTGGCTAAGCATTTAGTTACATAACAACAAAATAACAAAACACAAATTGTAATTGGTACACTTTGGCTGATGCGAAATGTAATGTAACAGCAATTTGTGACACAGTGTTCAATCGTTATACGTTTATCACTCAACTAAAATAGTCAAAAGCAATGTTGTCCATCACTGGCATGTCCTGCACTTAGTAATCATAATCCTGCAAAGCAAGGGCCCAAAACTTTTTGTTCTATATGGCATCCTCAAGAAGTTGCATGAATCATCAGGTGTGGGTGCGGTAAACCAGTCTTTTTTGCATTTGCTTCAGCAACTGGTATTGGCCAACATCATTTACTACAGTCAATCTTAGATAGATTTAGGAACAGAGCTAAGCAATGCACAACTTTAGTAAAAGTGGTGTTTGGATTACTTTGCAGTAGATAAATCTTCTGACAAGAATTAGTAAATTGCTCAGGTATAACCAAGTCAACAAAAACTGCCACAATGGCGAAGTGGTGAGAGCATCTACTTCACAGTCGATAGACCTGGAGTTTCTTTTCCAAGTTAAGCCATGCCAACAGACTTTAAACAATGGTATTCTAAGCTTTCCTACTTGGTGCTCAGCATAAAAGGAATAGTGTGGAGAACAAGCCAGCATGCTTAGTTGTTGCCTTGGGTAGGGCACTTAACGAGATGCCTCCATCTGGTGGCATGTCCAACCAGTCTACCTGTCATGGTGGCCCAGTCTAACTGAAGATTAGCAAAAAGAGCTTATGGGAAGCTCATAGTCTGAGATGTTTCTCCAAAAATGAAAGATTGTGCCCATACAAAGAAGAACCAAGTCAATCTCGCCACTATAAGTTTACTCCACTGACTTCAGCCTCTTGGGAAAATCAATCTTCAATCTTAATATGAAATTGCTTGGACTCGCATGATTTTCTGGCTTTGGTTTGCAAAATTTCTTGCAGTATTTATGTTCATTAAATCATATCTTACCAATAGAGCAACTTTAAAGTATTCATAATTTAATGCTTCCTCTGGTGATAGGTAAAATTTTTGAATTACAAAAGATATTTATTTAAATTATCTTTATTGTCTGCAAAAGATGGCAATGAAGATGTCTTTACGATCATTTCAACAAATCCTTGATTAAATTGCTTACCACTTCGAGATGAAGCAAATTTTTTTGCATCTTCCTCAAGCCTTAGGTTTTCTACTTCAAGCTTAGCTTTCCTTTTCTCAGCTGTAAGTTTAGCTTTTTTTTTCTGCAGCAGCCAATCTCCCTTCTACTTTGATTTGATTTTTTTAAGCTCTTGTGATTTCATTTCTAAATATATCCTTTTGCCATATTAATTCTTCAAATATACTGCGCAGCAGTTTTAATGCCAATAGTATTTTCAAAATTCAATTTATTGTAGAACTGTTACAAAAAATATTTACAAGGTTTTGCATTTTATTGCTGAACTAAATCTTTAGCCAGACATTACTGCAATCATTGAAATTAAAATATTTATAGCCGCCGTTTGCTTATTGTTGCGGCTATAGGAATTTGATGTGACTTGTGGAGCCTCACACGGATTTATTGTTGTTCTAATTTTTATTTTGTACGAACTTGCACCGTTTTCTAAAATAAAATATCCGATTTTCAGCACAATTAAATAAATACGATACAATTACGAAGGATATAACGTTGAATTCACTTACTGACAGTTCCGGCAGTCACTTGGGGAAATTGGCTTTTATTTTGTCACACCACCGTCAACTAGCAACCACATATCTTGACTTCGCACTACTTCCAATTGAACGTTGCTCAACTCAATACACCAAAAAAATAATTTTTAACAAAGGCCGATGAAACCGTTGAAAACGTGTGCAAACTAAAGTGAAAGAGAACAAAGGCGAGCTTATCTTCGGGCGATTGGTTAATTTTATTGCATAGATGGTTTTCAATTTGTTGATACGAGATTTGTGGAAAGGGGTTCGAATTCTGCATGAGGAACTTTTAATTTGGAGCTTACGGTATTAATAGTTAAAAGCAAATTACAATAGCTATTATTATTATTATGCTTTTATTCACTTCGATAGGCCAAATCAAGTTAGCAGTTTTGAGTTTTACATCAAAAGTAATACAGGCTCTGTTGTAAAACTATATATTGGCATCAGTTTACTATCTGTTCAAAGAATATGGATATCCCATAGTGATTAGCTTATTCTGTTGCACTCATTTTAGCCAGCCAGTGCTCTAAAATTTTTTTTAGACTGCATGCATGACACAATCTCAGATATAAACAATTGTAATCTGCTGTTTCACACAGTTGGTGACTTTAGTATTTACTTATATTCAATCAATAATTCTCATGTCATTGTTGTTGTTGTTGTTCCCCTCCTCATCCTTGTGATGGAGGTACGGCACAAATGGCAATCCAGCTTTACACCATCAACCTAATTGAAGTTAGGCTAAAGGAAAGGTGGCAACCAATTTTAAACCAGTCATGAAAGACTGATAGCTCCACCACCAACAAGGTGGACTGCCATTGGTGGGTACCCAAGAGTCAGCTCTTATGACATGCTAGGTGAGCAGTTTTACAATTGTAACCCACTAAAGTACAGGTGTGCCATCTACCTGCTACATAAAGATGGAGGCATCCCATTAAGTGTCTTCCCCAAGGACACAACAACCAGGCTTGTTGGCTTCTTCTCCACACTATTCCTTTTTTATGCTGAATACCAGCCGGGGAAACTGTGAGTACCGTTTTTTAAAGTCTTTTGGTGTGACTCGACTTGAGAGATAAACCCCAGGTCTACTAACCACCACACCATTGCACCGATATACTATCGCACCAGTTTATTTCTTTCTCATTGCCCACGCCATCACCATTCTGGGAACTTTATCAAATGCCTTCTCAATATCCAAAACATGTACAACTTTTTCTTCTTATTCCTTATATTTCTCTTGCATTCCTTGCACTACAAACAATGCATCTGTTGTTCCTCTTCCAGGCATAAAACCAAACTGCATTGAATCAATATTTACTAATTCTCGAACCCTTCTCTCCAGCACTTTTTCAAAGATCCTCATGGTGTGCTCTCACAGTTTTACTCCTCTGTAAATATTGCAACTTTTAACATCTCCCTTTTCTTGAAAATTGGTACCAGCACACTTGTTTGCCATTCATCTGGCATTCCTTTCCTGTCTAACGCATGTTGGCAAAGCTCCACCATCAAATTAACCCCTACTTCTCCACTAGCAGATGTCATCTCTGCACATACTTCAGAGGGTCCAGCTGCCTTTCCTGGTTTCATTACTTTTATTGCTATCGCATTTCTTCATAGGTAACATTTTTAATGGGTCTCTCTACCATACTAGCTGCTGTCACGTGGTTCCAATCCTTCTCTTTATTCATGATCTTCATGTGATTATTCTATATTCTTTTCTTGTCTTTTTCACTGAAACTTAACCTTCCTTCTTTTCTTTCATACATCTACCTCCTTCAATATCTTTTCCATCTTGTTTCATAAACCTCATCAGTGTAAAATGTTATTTGGTTTTTCGTTCAATTTTGTTAACTTTTTCTTTGCTTCTTTTCTCATAGAATTAGCAATCATTTTCTTTGTTTGATTTTTGATATTCTTATATCTTGCCTTGTTTTTCTTTGATTGATTTTTGCACATCTTTTTGTATGCCACTTTCTTTTGTTGTATTGCTTTCTTCACCTCTTCATTTCACCACCATGTATCCCCATGGTTCCTCCTAGCCTCTTCTTTCCAAATGCTTCGTCACAAGCTGGCATCATACTATTTTTAAAAGTATTTCATAGATTGGGTACATTACAACATCAACCAATTCCTCAAATTTTTCTTGAAATTTTGTTTTCATGCTGTTTTCCTTTAACTTCCAAACCCTCCTTCTAATAGTTTGTTCATTCTTCACTGCTTTCTTCAATGTTCTTTTGTCTGTGTCAGTTACCACTAGCCGATGTTGCAACTCCCAGGGGATGGCTTTCATGTCTTTTTAATACTTTCTGTTGTTTTTACCAACCAATATAAAATCAATCTCATTTTCATTTCTACCCATACTGTATGTTATTTTTCTCTGCTTCTTCTTTTCAAACCATGTGTTTGCCACACACAACTCCTTTTTATCACAAAACTCAAGTAGTCTTCTTTCCTCAACATTTCTTTTGCCAATTTCATACCCACCATGCACACCCTCAACACCATCAATCCGCCTCCCAACATGTCCATTGAAGTGCCCCAACGCAAAAACCACTTCACCAGGGTTTTGCAAATCCCACTCACTTGCCATGTTGTTATAAAATTGATCTTTCTCGCACTCTGATCTTCCAAGCTGAAGAACATATGCACATATGACTCTTATAACTTCCTCCTCAAAAACCAGCTCCATTGCCATCACTCTATCACTTTTTATTGAGACTTCTGTGACCTTTTTGTAAAGTTCTACTTTCACTAGAATTCCAATACCTCCTATTCCATCATTATTTTCAGACCTCCACAGTTTATGCCTCCTACCTCTGATACCAACAAATCGAGCTCCTTGCTCTCTGCATCTTACTTCCTGTAGTTAGTACATATCCACTTTTCTCTTTCTTAACTTTTCACTCATTTTCGTACCTCTTCCACAAAAACCTCCAACATTCCAAGTTCCAAATCTTATCTCAAATTTCTGTAACTCTGAGAGTCTTCACATCCCCTGCTGATTTAAGAGCTTCCAGTGACCGGAGGCCAATTCTCTAACAAACTTTTTCATAAGGTAAGTTTTTGGAGCTTTTTGTCTTTTATGGAGAGCATGCCCTTGCTTATCTTTAACCTCAGTTTCTAGACATGAGGATCTCCGACCTTAGTTAACATAGGCTGGTATTCAAAAGTCGCCTCTTACAACATACTGGGTGAACAGCCTCATTATTCTACCTCGGTAAAGCACATCCCTAGAAATTGCTAAATTATGTATGTTAACAAAAAAAAGAAAATTTCATCATGTGTTGTCTTCTAATTATTCTCCAATAACTCCATGTTTTTTGTTATCTTTATCATAAAACCTGAATTTGAATAAAAACTAAAACTTCTATGAAGCCAAATGATTGCACATACCCGATGCCAAAATAAATATTAATAAAATAATTTTTCACGTATATAACCTGGTACTATTTGCTCACTGTGTTTAAATATTTTTTACTACATTGATATTTAGTTTCCAAATGCCCTGCCTTTAATTTTATTTTTTTCATCATAATAATGGTCGGCTGTCTTGTGGGCAATACTATAAAATGAAATTATTTGTTTTGACATGCTGCATAGATTATAACTTGTCAGTATAGCTAATTGCTTGGTTCCTTATAATTAGTTGTGTTTATTCTTTTGCATCACTGAAGATGCTAGTTTAGCAAAATGCATTTGCTTTAGTGTATTCTAAAGTTTTAATAAAATATGAGCTGATTTAGTTATTTTCATCATATTTATTCTCCAATCAGTACTGATCTATTGTACTAACATCACATGATTTCAAAACTTTTTGTTGATGTTTCCACGTCATAATTTTTTGTTGGGCGCCAAAAAGATAATTGTTTGATTATTACAGAAACCAACTATTTAGTGGTTAGCCTATTTTCACTTGGGTTGCTTCTTTTTGTAATTGAATTTGTATGGTTAATATCCTTGGCTGCTATCAGTTTACTTAGTCACAGCTTGGTTAGAAAAGAAATCATGCCTTTCTCCAAATGTTTTGCAGTTATTCTCTGTATAGCTATCAAGCTATTATCAAATGTTCCCTTTAGATATAGATGTACTCATTGGTAGGCCTATTTTATTTTGGTTACTCGTCAAACTTGGGATATGATTACATTTAACCTTTTCTCTAATCTCAATTTCTTTATTTTTCAATCAAAACTGATCTAATTTATGAACAGTTTATCGTTTTACCAATATTCTAAGTACTTTTTTTCTAAGTACAAGAAAGGAGTAACTAAACCAAAGTTGTGGGTTGGTGTTAAATATCCCCCTGTACCTACTTTTCTAGTCTTGAATCAAGAGTGGTTTTGGTAATGAAAATCATTTCCACTTACTAAGTAGCATAAGACACAATTCAAAATTGGGATGAACGCCAAAGTTATTGATACATGAACAAAAATAACATTTTTTCTGATAGGCCTATTCATGACTTTTTTTGTAATTTCATTTGTGATCTCTATTCCTAGCCACACTTATGCATCTTTGTCCTGGTATAGGCGCAGCCTCGAGATAGGAAACGAATCCATGCCTCCCTCCCAATTGATAAAACTGGGTCTCTCCCTTTAGTAAGATGAAGGAACCCTGCTCAAAGTCCAGTGCTTACAGTTTTGTTTTTTAAAGTAGCTTGTTAATATTTCTCAGATAAGCATATAACCACGTTTCTGCGGTCAAAAATGTTTTAAAAAATCAAGTTAAACCTTATCTTTTAAAAAAGATAAAATTGTTGCAAATTGGTAGATCTAATGCTGGCTTTTATTTGTGCACAAAACTTCTTTTTCTCCAACATGAAGTTTAAAAAATCTACTTTAGTAACGTTTTTAAGGCATCATCAATCCTAGGGATGGGCAATTCAGAATTCTTGTTGGTGGTACAAAATTTTAATATAGCTTTGAAAAAAGCTGTTTTAGCCATAAGCTTTTCATGACGCTCTCATCAGTGGCGGTATCGCGTCAAAAGGGAAGATCTAGAGTGAATGAGTCTTTTATGTGAATAATTTGGATGTTACGTAATCAAGACAGGCCAATGATTGCGTTTGTATTGCAAAGCGCACGAAAGAAAGATTTCGCAAGTGCGAAAGTTAAAAAAGGCACAGCAGGAGGCCAAATGCTACGATTATCGAAAGAGTTTGAGAGTGTAAACAAACTCTTTCTGTCTGCATAACACCGGGCGTCAGGTCTTGATATAAGTAGCCTCTAAAAGATTGAGATGGAAAGAGCTGCGCGCTGCGGCAAGGATTGAAAACCGCTTATCATCATAGTTTAATGCACATCAATCATTATCTAAAAGATGCTGACCAATGGCGGAGTCACAATCCGGTTTGGTGTCGGTTCGTTTGCACGATCTGTGTGGTTGAGATCGGCGTGGACGAGTCAATTGCTGTCTTAACCATTGTGGAACATGTTGCTTGATGCGATCCTGTAGTCGTTGAGATGTTCGCCCTACGTACCGACTATCACAGTGGCACTTGTATTCATATATGACAAAGCTTTTCTGAATGGCAGGTAGAACATCCTTGCGGGCCACAGGCAGCATGCGCTTAGATGTAAAGACCAGGCGGGTGCTGACGGAACCATAGCAGCTTTCCACGGCGGTTTTGACTTCTTTTTCTAAGTTTGTAGATGGCTTACCTATCCAAGGGACCCTCAAGTACACAGGAGACTTTACAGGGCCAAATCGCTTAAGGGTGGAGAACTGAGCAATTTTCTTGGTGATTTGAGTGTTGATGATGTTTTTAGGATAGCCATTGTCCAGTAATGTCTTCTTAATCCGTTCTATTTCTTCATTGAGTCTACGCTTGGTGCAAATCATTAGAGCTCGATGCACCAATGTAGATATTAGACTTATTTTGCGTTTGAGAGGACTAAAGGACTCCCAACGCAAATACTGGCCAGCAAAAGTGGGTTTACGGTAAACACTGGTCTCCAAGCCAACATCTGTTCTTTCGACGTAGACGTCAAGAAACGATAGACATTTCCCTTTCTCTTTTTCAAAGGTGAACTTGAGGGATGGATGAAGGCAGTTAAGTTTGGTCAGAAATTCATCTGCTTCAGCTTCGTGATCGAAGATGGCAAACGTGTCGTCAACATATCTAAAGTATGTTGAAGGCTTTTGCATTTGAGAAAATAACTTTTCTTCATAATATCCAACGAAGATGTTGGCCAAAGCCGGACCAAGTGGTGATCCCATAGCTACTCCGTCTGTTTGCTTGTACATGGTGTTATTGAAGCTGAACTCAACTGAGGATGTAGCGCTCTTCATCAATTCAACAAACACGTCCTTTGGAATGACTGGTCGGGAATTAGACTGGTCGTAGAGGGCTTCCGAACAGATTTTGATGGTTTCCTCAAGGGGAACGTTGGTGAACAAGCTGGATACATCAAAAGAACACATGAAGACATTAGGGTCGATGTCAAGATTTTGCATGGTCTTAGCAAACGTAAACGAATCTGATATGCAGTGTGACGAAAACCGCTCCAACACAGGTTGTAATAGGCTAGCCAACCACTTGCCAAGTTCATGATAGGACGAACCTGTCATAGACAGTATTGGGCGAAGTGGAGTGCCTTCTTTGTGTGTTTTCGGCAAACCATACATTCGAGGTCTTTGCAATCCAGTTGGTCGTATTGCGTCATATATCCACTTCGGCATATGATCAGCTTTGACTAAGTCAAGCAACCGCTTCTGAAGGCGCGATTCAATGATGGCTGTGTTGTCATTGCTGGAGACCGGACCAAGTCTTCTAAATTTTGATTGATCATCAAGTATCTTGTTTATTTTATCGACGTAGTTGCTTTTGTTTAAAAGGACAATGCCGGAGCCTTTGTCGGGTTTGGTGACAATGATATCATCATTCTTTCGTAACCGGTTGATTGCACGAAAGCACTCTTTGTGCATTGTGAAGTCACGTGAGTCTATCGTGCTGTCACTGTACAAATGAGCAAGATCGGCGAGTCGGGCTTTCAAAGCAGTGCGTCGTTCAACAGAACTGGCACTGTGATGTAAAAGCTGTGCCCACAGTGACTCAAATTCGGCGAAGATTTCTTCTTTGCACAGATACCTGGGTGGCAACCCAAAGTTAAGACCATGCGACAGCACGAAACTTTCAGTGTCAGACAAGACATAATCTGAAAGATTCAGAACATGCCTAGTAGTATCACCGAGAGCATTGCCGAAACCGTCATGTCTGAGTAAAGCAAGCAATCGCTCGTTTTTGTTCTTCCATTTTGATTTCGTTCTTTCATCAAGTAGTGCCAGGTATCTGCAGAATCTGATTGTGTCGAAGAATGTTAGAAATTCGCAGGCCGCCCACCAATGTGATTGGTTAATTGTTTGAAGTTTTCTTGATTGCTCTGTTAGGTTTTCAACATCATCTGTTAGAAAAGCGTGTTCCATCTTTGGGCTGTGCCTGGCTCGTGATCGTTCAATGCGAGCAACGATGTACTTAGGGGCAACTCTTTTAGAAATGCAAGCCTTGAGAAAGGCTGCAGAGAACTTAAGAGTTCTGACTTTTCCTCTAGTTCTTACCACATTGTTCAAAACAGCTAATTGCTGTTTGGTGTACCGAAGGCGAAAGTACACAAAAATCTTGTTGGTGGTACAAAATTTTAATATAGCTTTGAAAAAAGCTGTTTTAGCCATAAGCTTTTCGTGATGCTCTCATCAGTGGCGGTATCGCGTCAAAAGGGAAGATCTAGAGTGAATGAGTCTTTTATGTGAATAATTTGGATGTTACGTAATCAAGACAGGCCAATGATTGCGTTTGTATTGCAAAGCGCACGAAAGAAAGATTTCGCAAGTGCGAAAGTTAAAAAAGGCACAGCAGGAGGCCAAATGCTACGATTATCGAAAGAGTTTGAGAGTGTAAACAAACTCTTTCTGTCTGCATAACACCGGGCGTCAGGTCTTGATATAAGTAGCCTCTAAAAGATTGAGATGGAAAGAGCTGCGCGCTGCGGCAAGGATTGAAAACCGCTTATCATCATAGTTTAATGCACATCAATCATTATCTAAAAGATGCTGACCAATGGCGGAGTCACAATCCGGTTTGGTGTCGGTTCGTTTGCACGATCTGTGTGGTTGAGATCGGCGTGGACGAGTCAATTGCTGTCTTAACCATTGTGGAACATGTTGCTTGATGCGATCCTGTAGTCGTTGAGATGTTCGCCCTACGTACCGACTATCACAGTGGCACTTGTATTCATATATGACAAAGCTTTTCTGAATGGCAGGTAGAACATCCTTGCGGGCCACAGGCAGCATGCGCTTAGACGTAAAGACCAGGCGGGTGCTGACGGAACCATAGCAGCTTTCCACGGCGGTTTTGACTTCTTTTTCTAAGTTTGTAGATGGCTTACCTATCCAAGGGACCCTCAAGTACACAGGAGACTTTACAGGGCCAAATCGCTTAAGGGTGGAGAACTGAGCAATTTTCTTGGTGATTTGAGTGTTGATGATGTTTTTAGGATAGCCATTGTCCAGTAATATCTTCTTAATCCGTTCTATTTCTTCATTGAGTCTACGCTTGGTGCAAATCATTAGAGCTCGATGCACCAATGTAGATATTAGACTTATTTTGCGTTTGAGAGGACTAAAGGACTCCCAACGCAAATACTGGCCAGCAAAAGTGGGTTTACGGTAAACACTGGTCTCCAAGCCAACATCTGTTCTTTCGACGTAGACGTCAAGAAACGATAGACATTTCCCTTTCTCTTTTTCAAAGGTGAACTTGAGGGATGGATGAAGGCAGTTAAGTTTGGTCAGAAATTCATCTGCTTCAGCTTCGTGATTGAAGATGGCAAACATGTTGTCAACATATCTGAAGTATGTTGAAGGCTTTTGCGTTTGAGAAAATAACTTTTCTTCATAATATCCAACGAAGATGTTGGCCAAAGCCGGACCAAGTGGTGATCCCATAGCTACTCCGTCTGTTTGCTTGTACATGGTGTTATTGAAGCTGAACTCAACTGAGGATGTAGCGCTCTTCATCAATTCAACAAACACGTCCTTTGGAATGACTGGTCGGGAATTAGACTGGTCGTAGAGGGCTTCCGAACAGATTTTGATGGTTTCCTCAAGGGGAACGTTGGTGAACAAGCTGGATACATCAAAAGAACACATGAAGACATTAGGGTCGATGTCAAGATTTTGCATGGTCTTAGCAAACGTAAACGAATCTGATATGCAGTGTGACGAAAACCGCTCCAACACAGGTTGTAATAGGCTAGCCAACCACTTGCCAAGTTCATGATGGGACGAACCTGTTCCGCCTTTTTAAATATACCCTTCTGGGCAATTTCAGATCATGCCATCGATCCATTGCTGCATTACTGCATAGACCTCATAAAAGGGCAACGGTTTTGACCTATATCACATAGGCGCTTCACATGCTTTAACCACATTGCACTAGAATCAACATGCAGGGATAGCATTTGAGTATAATGTCAGCCTATTACAGTCAGTATAACACAAAATAACAACATGGGACAATGTTGTTTCGGGTTACTGACCCTCATCAGCCGTATGCTTATTTTCTGTAAATTTTTGAATTTTTTGCTGGAAACACTGTGGATGGACTAGCCTACAATAGGCTAGTACAGATTTAATTTTGTGTGAAAGATTATGAATGGCTGGCATGTGAGATGCTGGTGTGGATTTAGGGAAATTGAGAATGCTGGTGAGGCATCACCATATTTAGACATTTGAAGTTTTGGCATTCTATTAAATTGCATGAATTAGTCAAATCTTACATAAAGTTTTGCACTGCAGGAAGAAATCTTTCTTTAAAAGTGTAATTGTGTACGCACAGCTATAGTAGTCTTTTACATTTACCTGTACAGTGGCACTGGGTAAAGTAGGCAAGGTCCCCCAAAAATTTTTTTCTGAGGAAGGCAGCCCTCTTGCAAATGCAGTAGAACTACGAGGTTTTAAATATTCAGACCTTCCTTTTTTTGCTGTAAGTGTCTTTAAGTGAAACCCTGTAGTTAAATACGTGGTTACAAATATCAGTTTTTCAATTTTTTATGAGACTTGATAATGTGTTTACCAGACTCACACATTTTCACATCCATAAATTTCTTTGTTTTCTTTACTTTGGTGAAGTTTCGCATGCTTTTGACAAGATTGAATTTTACCTATCAAATATTTGCAAACTCTTTTCAAGCATTCAGTCAATGGTCAAAAAAAACTAATTAAGAGCAAAAAAATTAGGAGAGCCATGTAACCGCGATTATCATCAAGGATCCAGTAAACAAGCTTCAGCTGTGTCTCAAAACCACCACTATTTTTGCCACAATACCAAGCCAGTTAACAAGGTTTTGCTATTTTTTTGCATTTAGGACAAAACTTCCAGAAAATTAATTTATTTGTTTTCGTGTGTGATTTTTAAAAGTAGCTGACAAGATTCTGGCAAAATCCGCTATCGCATATCAACAATATTGCTTTCTAAGATACCTTTAAGAAAGAAAAACACAAACAGTGTGACTACTACATCGCACAAAAATCTTTATCTTCTCCTTTTAAGACTACTTGTAAATCTTTTTTAGGGATGACATAATCATGCGAGTTATTATGTCGTCAAAGCGCAATGTCACAGTTGTCATCAAAGCACAGCTTTCCTTTTCTCTCCCCCCAGAAATTTTGAAAACTGCACTTACTCCTATAGAGTTGTTGTTTGGACTTGTTTTGGGGTTATCGCTAAAGATTTTTAGCATGCAGTTAACTCCAGTTTTTGTTGCAAAAAATGTAACAGAGTAAACAAGATACAACTCGCAAGCTGGCGTTTTAATCAAACTAAAAAATAAAGATTGTTTGTGACAGATGATGATGGCCTAAATCAGAGATTTTCAATGGGTGGACCACGATCTTCACGAGGCCAGTACTTTATTTATCCTTCTCATCGAGTAAAATTGAAAAATCTTCTTGATGACTCATTTTTTATTTTATTTAGGCAACATTCCTAAAATTTACATTGACAACTTTTTTGAGGTTGCCTATAAAATTGAGAAAAATTGACGATCAGGTCACATGTCTCTGTGTGTTTCAAAAACGGGCCACTTATAAACAAGGGTTGAAAAGTACTGACCTCGAATTAAAATGCCATAATTGAAAAAATATGACTGAGAGAAAAACAAAGGGTGCGGTTATACACAAAACAATGTTATAGGCAAATTTTAAGTATCCAAAATATTGGAATTCTGCAGGGACTGAGGGACACGTTACATTATTAAAAGCAAGTTGACGTCATAAATAAAACCATTAGACTAATTCTACTGTACAATAAAAGCATGGAAACAGTGCACGTGTAGCTTGCAAATTGCTGACGCTCAACTGCTTTTAAAAAAATTTGGGACAAAAGATTGAAGATCTAAATTGGAGTAAACAACATCTTTTGTTAGCTTAGCGTACCTACTGACAGCAGTAGGCTATCAAAAACATGTTTTTTTACAACTTTAAAATACGTTACTTGGGCTGGTGTAGCAGTTTGTTCAGCAATGTCCACCAAAATTTGTCCGGCAGTTTTTGTACATTTACCAGCAATTTCACACTTGTGCCGAGAGTTATGCACTTACTAAAATCTTAGAGGGAACACTGCATGCAATTGATACTTTTACAAAAAGAAAATCTGTGACCAAGCAACGTGATAAAGCTTGTAAGCAGGATATTAACCGAATCTTATTATTCGGTTTGAATGGGCAAATTAGATTCGGATAGCTTGGGATTCGAATCCTTCTGATTTGGTATTCTAAATTGCCCATCCCTAATCAAGCCCCTTATGACACTCATTTCAAAATGGTGATCAATTGTGCAGGGTTTTTTTATTGTACGCCAGTGGTTTTTGAAGAGTTAAAACAGAATGACATGAACACGGACAGAGTTGTTCTTTATGGTATAGATTTATAATTATTGTTATTACTAAATGGATATTAGCACATTTTATTCTCAACAGTTTGTTTCATGTAAATGCAATCATCGGGAGGTATGTTGCTGTTTTGATGCTTTTGCAGTTATGTGGTCTGGCCATTTTAGATTCATTGCACTTTTTTGCACTCCAGATATTTAACCATAGCTGAGTAAATTAGTGTCATTATTCAGGGTGGTTAATTTCTTTAATTAATTATTGAGAAGCATCTTGTGCATAAACTCATACTCTGCCTGCCAGTCCTGTAGTAAGACTGTGCAACCACCACAGTTAGACTGCTTTGGCTCTGCCACAGAAAGATGAGGGCATCCCATCAAGTGCCTTGCCCAAGGACACTACAGTAGAACTTGCCGGCTTGTTTTCTACACCATCCCTTCCATGTTGACCACTCAAGTAAGGAAGCTGAGAATACCATTTTTTAAAGACTTTTGGTATGACTCCACAAGGAATATGACTTCCAGGTCTACTAACTGCAAAACAAACTCTTTTATTATTATGCCGTTGCATAGTTATCAGTGTGTAAAATACAACATATTGATTGCAAACAGGTCCTCAACAAAATAACAAAACCATCAAAGTCAATAAATAGATGTTGCCAGCTCAAAATCAAAACTAAATGCATAGATTATGTCTAACTAATGTCAAATGTATGGATAATGTCTAACTAATATAAACTAAATGTCAAATTACTGTGCAAATTATTGATGACATGGTAATCAAGTTGCTAATAATATATTTTGTATATATCACAATAAAATTATCGTGACTGTCAATTATGACAACATACAGAAATGATTAAAGTTTAGCTCAAATAAATCAAGGCAAAAGTACTTAAGTTAGGTACTACAAAATTTGTGTTTGGCTTTATGTGTGCATATTGAAAAAATTTTTCAATCTTCTCAAGCCCTGTTTTTATCATCACACCAATATAGAAAGGGCGTTGCTTTCATAGATTGTGGGTTGATTACCAGCATGTAGTAATTTCCAATAAAATTTTAAAAGTTATTTAATTTGATTTGTTGGGGTATCAGAAAGTGTGTTTGTATTGGTGAAATGTAGATTTGAACTTAGCTTTGTAGTAGCCACAACAGATTTAAATGGTTGCGTTTTTGCTTTTTGATGACAGTGCTGGTGATGATTTGTTGTCATTTGCTCCGTCATTTTGTATTATATGCTAATGATGTTAATTTGCTATTTTGGTTAAGAAGGCTGTGGTGCCTGTCTTTTCAATTGTGATTCTCGTAGTTGCTGAGTTGAACCTGTTGTCGAATATTCCTGTAATGACTTTTTAACTTTACTTGTTGTTGTTTTTGTGTTACCAATTTTTTTCATTTTGTGGTTGCAATATCCAAAATGTTGGTTGATGAGTGAAGAAATTCTTCATAACACTTATTTTTGCATGCTTGCTGAAGGATGGGTTTGACCAAACTCTATTTCTTTGCGAGATGTGTATTTTTCTATATATCTTAAGTTAGATTTAAGATTATTTTCTTGTACTTAGTTTAGTTAAGTTTGATTAGGGGTGAGCAACTTATTCAACTCTGAAGTGTTTAAGTGATTTGACTGCTGTTTTTATAATTACAGTATAACGTTTTTATATTACTTTCGAAATCCTCAGCTGCAATATATCGCTTACATAACTTTGTTGATACTGAAACACTCAAATTGTTATATTATAGTTTAATTTACAGTCGTATTCACTATGGTATTATTTTATGGGAAACAGCAACCTACACTAGACAAAAAGAAATAGTTCTAAGACTTAACAACATTGTTCGGATTATGACCTGGAGTAGGAAATTTGATCACATTAGCATACTGTATAAACAACTAAAATTATTGAAATTTGAAGACATTTACAAACTAGAATTATCAAAGTTTATGCATCAATTAAATTGCAATATGACTCCTAAAGTTTTTGAAAAAAATTTTGTTAAAGTTGAAAGTGTGCATTCGTACAGTACTAGACAAAAAACTAAAAACAATTATTTCTTAACCTGGGTCAACAAAACAATGTCACAAAAACAATTGGCTTTTCGAGGTACTAAATTGTGGGCAACTCTAGACAATTCTATAAAAACGAAACCGTTATCAGTCTTCGAAAAAATATTAAAAGAACGAATGATTAGAGATTATTAAATTGAAAGTTTTGCTTTAGTTCTTGATTTTTTTTATAAAAATTGCTGATGCATTAAATATGTGACTTTCACGTTATGCTCTTTTATACAAAATTTAACTTCCTCTCTTTTTCTTTTTTCTCTTTTACTTCTTCTTTCCAGTCTCTATTAAGTTTTTATTGATTGCTGGTAATTTATTTGTTGCTTTTTTGTTATTAGGAGGCACTTTGAGGAAACCTTTGGGTTATTTCAGTGTCTCCTGTCCCATTGCACGAATGTACCATTTTGTCATACTACTGTTCTATGTTGACGTTTGTTGAGTGTATTGGGCAAACAACAATAAACTATGACTATAAAGCAGTTGGTGTAAACTATATTGTCTCTGATGATCTTAAGAATTAAAAATGCAATAAACGATTGCATTTTGCTAAAGTAGCAGCTTCAGTGCTTTAAATTAAAAATAATTAAACGTACAGAGACATAGGCGCAGCATATAAAAACTGGAAACGTCTAGCCACCAAAAGTCTACTACAACACACAAACTGCAGTAAACACAAAGAATAAAAGCACTATGTGTATGCAACTCTGTGTGATTTCGCAAAATCCAACAACTGCATTTTAGATTTCATGAACAACCTTGGATTTTTTTCTTTTACATAAAGCCATTAATCAGCAAACGTGAAGAGTTAATTAATGTTCATATAGTTAATAGCATCAAGGTAAAACTGAAAAAATAGCTCCCTTGCTGAGCAAAATTGAATGACAATAAAGTCAATATTCTTAAAAACTTGATTTTTGTAGTTATTAGGTTTTGCTATATCACGGTTAAACATCCACTGTACTAGCTAGTTTTTTTTTTAGTATAAAGGTCCTGACAAACGTGGAAATGAGTTGCTTACTTGCAAGTTTTAGCAATTCATTCCACCTTCGTCAAAACTTAAAGTAAACTGTAAATCTCGTTTGAATACATGAGATATACAGTTTACTTTAGATTGGAAAAATTTATCGTATTGGTGGATTTGGATCAGAACTAATGAGTTTATTGATGCTTTGTTTTTGAAGCTTAATTTCAGAACGTAATTATGTTTTGTTTGGTCTAGACCTATTCCATCAATTCCTGCAAATTCTGCCCTTCTTCCCAACAAGACCGTGCGTCCTTATACGTCATATGAACTTGAACAATTACGTCAACATGCCAGAGGGTAAGCTGCATGTCAGTGTCAGTACGTATTGGTATGCAATCGTTAGCAGGACCATCGTTGCCAGCGGTTGGGTTGGTATACAAAATCTTTTTTGTTGATTACCATGCTAATACATCATTGTGTTCAGATTTGCTTCAGAATTACCAATACTTGCCGGTATGATGCATTTCACTCACACACAAAGAAGTTGGCCATAAAATATTTTTTCTAGTGCACATCAACATGTTTACCGTAAGACAGGTGCCTTTAGGCCTGTTTTGATCTTTCAAGATCTCTTCAGAGGAACTATGGCACAATAAAACAATGAATATAAGCAATATTTATAATATTAAAAGCATATTTTATTTGTGGTACCTTAGCAAAGTAGCACAAAAAAAGTTTTCCAATCTACTATGTATTTGCCACTGCAAAAAGGGGTAACACGTGGCAAACTGCTCTCATTCATGGTTAGGGTAGTTATAAGAAGTGAATACAATGTATTCTTTCCAGATAACTAGGAATAGGGGACAGTTTGTGTTCTTATGCTCATAGATACCCAGAAACGGCTATTCAATAAATCTGCCCAAACTTTTGTTTGACAAAACAATCAGCTACACAAGGCTCAAGTCAATCATATGACAGGTGCCGACAGACTTGTTTTGATCTGAAAGATCTTTTCAGGGCAACTACATTACAAGAAAACTACATATTCAAGCTAGATCTATAATCTTGAAAGCATATTTTATTCATGGTACTTTAGCAAAGTACCACCAAGAACGGTTTCCAATTTACCATCACTAATTGGCTGGAAAGGACATATTACATTCACTGTTTGTAACCATCATAAAGTTAAAATGCATAATCATTGTCACAATAAACAGGGTTCCAACCATGTTGCGAATGTTAAACTGCCTGCACTTTTTACCACGTAACATAAAGTTTGTTATACCAAAATTATGTGGGTTGCATCTAATGTTAAGACGAAGTTTAAATGTTATAAAAAACAACTAATAGGTTATTGTGTAATTGTAGCAACTGAAACATAAGATCAAAATAATTCATGGTTTTTGACTAAACATAAGTGGTTACCCATTGATTTTGTCAGTGCAAACTAAATGCAATGACTTGGCAAGCAAGCTAACAGGTTAAGTGTCATACAAATCAAATAAGCAAAGTAATGTAGACTTAATTGGCTTTAGGGTGATTTGCAGAAATAGATAACCAAGCACAGCAAATAGTTATGCAACCATTGTACAGACAATTTTAAAGCACAGTTTACTACAAAAATGTTTATATTTTAGTATTTATTATAATCCACAAATGCATTGTGGCTTATTGGGACTATATAAAAATGTTGACAAATTTTTTTTAATGTTTTATAAACAGGTTTGAAAACAAAATAAAAATAAAAAACCAACTCAAATATAAAACAGAATCCACATTCAAAATGGCATTGGAAATTCATTGTGCATTTGAAAGGGAAGTCTCAATTCTTTTAAAACTAGTTTTGCCTTTGTTAACGACAGTGACTAGATTCACTATATCCTCCCCAAAAGTTCATACACACTATTGTGCCACTTTGTTCTGTTGACAGCATTTTTTGTATTAATGCAATATATTTTTTTACCAGGTTTCTCCATGTCATCTTTGGTCGTACATGTCCTTTTCTTCCAAACTCTTAAAAATCTGATGCTCTCTCTTTAACTGATCATCACTATCTTTCCTCAAAACATTTTCCATACCGCCACTCTTTATTCGCTTTGACTAGTCTGTCTAAGCTTTTGTCCATACCCACCAAATCCAAAAGTTTTTGGCTACTTCATAATTTAACCTCACACTTTGCTCTTTCACAGTTCTTCTTAAAATCGTCATTTTACCCTTGGACACGTTGTCTCACTTTCACACGATATCACCTTGCACAACTCTGATAGATTTTTCCATTTTCAACAAAGCTTTCTTTCACAAAGCAACCCCCTAATTTTCAAAATTTTATCCATCCAATTCTTGTTCTTGCTGTCACTATTGCTTCACTTTTACCACTGGCTGTCAACATTGTCCGCTAAGTAACAAAAAATCTTCACTAACACTACCTCATGATAAAAATGATCATCAGATTCCACAGTTCTATTTGTTGCCTCAGCATATTTTTGCAAACAAAACCTTTTGCTTGAGTTGAAAATGCTCTCTTCATTTTTGTGCGTCTACCATTCACCCATGTAACATATTTTATCCCCAGCACCAAATTTGCCCTCTTGCTGCACTGGCCACTTGCATGGACTTTGAATATTTTTTCTTTTGAACTGCTTACCATCCTTGGTTTTCTTGAGGTTAATCTTTAGCCTCTTATTCTCAAATGCCCATCATCATTTCAAAAATTTGTCTCTCAAACTCTTCGTACTTTCACTCATTAAAACCTGGTCATCTGCATACAAAATTTCCTCTTCCATACTTCATGATTACATCTACTGCAGTCACGAAACTAGTGACAACAACACATATTCTTGATGTACTCCAGCTTGTACCCAAAATTTTTCAGATAACTTTGACTCCACTCCAACTGTCGTCTTTGCCCATGGATGTAAATTTGTAGCGCATCAGATATTATCTGTTGTTTGTAATTTGTAGTTTAATGATAACAGCACGTTACTTGACTTGTAGTTTAATGCTTGCCTAAAGCACTAGGATCCAATCATTGCTTTTTCTGTTACAGTTGCGTTTTGTATCAGTTCAGTGTTAGTCATACTATTGCGTTAGTTTAAATCTTTAGTTAATACTTTCCTGTTTCTATACGCCCTATGTATTTTATGTTTTTAGATATCATGCGTTTTAGTTGATTAAAGCCAAATTAATGTGGCTTTTGTAGTATAATTTAATATATGAGTTGAAAAGTTTCTATCTTCAATATCAAAGTTGAGATAGCTAGAATGCAACACCCCATTAATAGAGGCTCATAACCACTCTTGCAATTACTTCTGGGAAATCTTTCTTCCTCATTGCCCACTTCAAAATCTTTCTGCGAACTCTATTACCTATTCTCTCAATATCAACAAAACATATATACATGTTTTTCTTTATATTCTTCTTGCATTCATCTCAGAACCAACAATGCATCTATTGTTCTCTTCCATTATTTTTCATTTTTTCCTTCAGTTTTGAAGACTCTGTGTTTAAATATAGCAGGCATTTCTCGTTTGTCGAGTGTAATGATGTTACAACCAAATCAAGTCGTACTTTCAACAAATTTATTTTTCAAACTTGACGTTTTGCTTCCCTTAGTTACTGGGGAGCTTTTTCAGAACACGGTAGATGTTACCAGTGTAACATATAAACTGTAGAACATAAAAATATAAAGACAGCCTGTATTACTAAACACTAAAAATTATTTACCAACAGGGCAGGCAATTATGTAATAACAAAAACATTGTTACATCACAGATCCAGGAGTGGGCACAAGTAAAAAGTGTTGTAAAATACATAAGACATAATTTATTGGTGATAAACAGAAGGAAAATTTGCACCATCATTACGATTAATTACATTACATGAACGAGTTTTTTGATTTATCAAAAAACTTTCTGCAACGCGATGTCTGTACACATGTGACTCTGACTTTAGTATTTTGACATTATCCCAATCTATTCTATGATAATAGTCAAAACGTACTGTAAGTTGTTTTGTGCTACAAGACTATGTGTTTATCCTCGGTAGCAGAGCTTCACCTGTTTTTGCAGCTTTTCACCTTGCAGCTCTGTTTTGGATTCAACTCCCAGCAGTTTCCTTTTTTTTTGTCATTTGTTATCTGTTTTATCCACTCTTTGTTCTATTAATCTTTATGCCATAACCAAGAATTTTTCTTGCCATAGTCGTTGCTTGATCTTTACTCATTCTTTACACTTTTTCATACCACCTCAGTTGTTAGCATCTCATAGCTTCTGAGATACGTTTAACTTCAGTTTTCTCTGAGATACATTCATTTCTGATTTCACCCAATAAAATTGCTTCACACATCATTAGGAGCGTTTTTGTGTAGTCTAGTTTTCTACTTCTAAGAGCATTTCGCTTTTTAACACAGATTTTAAAAACTATGTTTTTTACATTTGAGATAACTTTTTTCCACATAGAAAAGCAGACAACATCTCGAATTTGTTCCACCCAACAGTTATTGTAAATACCACAAAATCATGAACTCTTTAGTCCATTCTCAAGTAACAAAACTTTTGCACGACTTTTAGTGTCTCCATTTAGTTTTATTTTCTTTTCAGCACTCTTTTGTACAACTGCTTGGCAACTTTTGCATTGAAAAATTTTTAATTTCTGACCGTCTTTCTAATTTTCCTGTGCATTTTTTATGCACCCGGTTCCTGCATTTAATACACTTAATATAGTAGGAACTCACTCTTCTTTCACACATTGCACAACAATTAACCTTGACGGCAATATTGTTCTGCAATTATTACAGAAACTCTTTGTTTTGCCTGCTTAATCTTTTAGCCTTTTTCCTTAAATGCTTTTTTTCATTTACTATTTCTCTTCTTTACTTCTGACCAAGTGTCACCTAGTAGAATCAAATTATTGGTATACAGAAACTTTTTTACAATAATTTTTCCAACATTGATGTCATTTTTTTGTAGCAACTATAGTAGAGGTGAGAGCTGAGCCCTGTTGCACTCCAATATTTATATCAAACCATTTCAATTCCTCCTCCTCAAACCTCACAGCTGCTTTGACTCCATCACGTAATTTGTAATTGCTTTTAATTCTCTTTCTGCAATGCTTTTCTCTAAACCCACCTAATTACTTTTTTTGGACATGGAAAAAGGCTTTTTCTAGATCCACAAACACTACGTACAGCTTTCCTCTTGCGACCTTATATTTTTCTATATTTTTTGCACTGAGAAATTTGAATCTGGCATACTTTATCCTGATACAAATACTGGTTGCATGTCATCCAATATAGCCATCTTCCAGAGTTTTTCCTTATATATAATTATATTATTAGATACCTTGACTCCAAGTTTGATACTTATGTAATTCTGCATGGCCTTATGTTATCTTTCTTTTTATAAAGAAATACCAGTTTATTCTTTAACTGTTTTCCACTGTCGGGCCCTCCACAGTTAGTTCATTTGCAATGTCCATTAGTCTTTTGATGCTATCTTGTCCCAAGAATTTAAGTAAATCAGTTATCCTACTAGGGCCTACTATCTTTCCTGACTTCATGGGACATAATGTATTTTTCTCATGCTTTGCTGATACTTTCTTACAAGATCTTTTTATTCTTTCTGCCAAGCCTAGTTCTCAAGTTCATTTGATTTCTGTGTTTAGCAATGCTTTCACGTGATCTTTCCATACTTCAATTTTATCCTTCATAGCTATCTTTAAGTATTCATTCTTTTTATGGATGGATGGTATCCCCGCAATGTCTATTTGTCTTTTCTAGCTTGTTGAGCCATTTTGTGGATACTTCAAGTACCTCTTTTTTTGTCACAGCAGTCAATCTCTTGTTGCTGGATGTGCGCTTTTGTTGTAGCAGTGATACATTTCACTTGTTTTTGGTCTTTGTCTTAAGAAGCAACCCTGCAAGGCAGCAGATGTAACCGTTATTTATCTTATAGCACCGAGCATTCCTTCCAAGCCAGAGCCTCTTTTATCAAAGCAGACCGCACCACAAGTAGGTGGGACTGAACCTACAGGAAAAAGCTTTTATCCCGCTTACAGCATATTTGCTTTTAGCACATGCTCCTTCTGTTTATATAGTCCACATCTGGCATTTCTCTGCATGGTATTAAACCAGATTGCACTGCATCAACATTTTATAGTTTTTGAATTCTTCTTTCCAGGACACTTTCATCTGCCGTAGTAGTATGCCTTTACAGCTTTACTTCTCTGTATGCATTACAATTTGTTATGTCTTCTTTTTCCATGGAAATCAACACTACCACTCTTGTTTGCCATTTATCCAACATTTTTTCCATCCAACTTACATTGGCAAAGTTTCATTATCACACTGTTTCCTACTCCTTCCCAAACAGATATCATCTCTGTGCATATCTGAGAGGGTCCAGCTGCCTTTCCTGGTTTCATTGCTTTTATTGCTGTCGCCGTTTATTTCCAAGTAACCTTATCAATGGATCCTTGCACCACATTAGCTTCTGTCGTTTCATCTCAGCCATTTTCTTTATTCATGTTCTTCTCCATGTGATTTTTCTACATTCTTTTTGGTCTTCTACACAAAAGCATAACTTTCCATCTTTTTTCTTGAACTTCACCAGTTACAAAAAGTTATGTGGTTTTTTGCACAAATTGTTAATTCGTTTTCAGCTTTTCTCATAAAATTGGCAACCACTTTTTTGGTTTAATTCATATTTTTATATATTGTATATAGTCTTGTTTTTCTTCGATCACTTCATGCACATCTTTTTCTATACGGCACTTTCTTTTATCATATTGCTTTCTTTACCTTCTCATTCCACAACCACCACCACATATCGAGGGTCAAATGACAGAAGGAGCTAAGTCAGTCTATAGTAGTTTTGAGAAAATCGACTTTTTAACTTAAAAATGAAATGTACATTTTAATGAACAGAGTAGAAATCTGTTCATCCTATGAAGAATTAATGTCAATAAGACTCATCTTTTCGTATAGGTGTTTATGGTGGAATAATGGTTAGAATAATGAAGTAATACGCTAGAAAGTGACTTGGCTCATTCTCTCAAAAACTTATTTTGCTTTTCGATTACACGATTTTATCATAAAAAATTGAAACAGGTTGAAAGTTTCACATTTATTAACAGAAAACACCGCCGCACACAAAATCGAAATTAATAGCCTTTTGCTTTCTGCAAGAATCTGTCACAGCAAACCAGAATGGTTATGTCAAATGAGAGCAAAATAATGCCGTGATTTACGTTTTTTAAATACAGTAATAGTTTTGCATCGTTCCTGGATTTAAACAAAAAGTCACAAAAAATGAACAGGCTGATGTTTTATTGCAGTTTCTATTCAACAGGTAAGTTGTTGAACCATTCATGGACGTCATCAGGTATGGCTCCAGTTTGGCAAAGCTGCACAAGGTTCTTTTTTTGGCTGCTGTGATTCCTAGCTGCTTTTTGTACAACTGGACAAGAGCTGCTGGTTTGGATCTGCGTCCTCGCTACACTTTCGTAACAACTTTGTGGTATTCCCCCGTAGGTTCGTAGGAATACAGAAACAAAAATGGCGAGTCTTTTTTGAATCTTATGCTGTGGATTTCCATCCAGTGGACAGTTGCACCATCTGTATCTTTGTTTCTGTTAACAATCAGATCATTCTTTACTTTTTCCAAATCGAAAAAACTAGAAAAATCTAGCTGGTATACAACGTATGGCTTATGACGACGAGCCATATGTATAACGTTATACCATTCTCTTTGAGAGTACACGCAGACATTCTTTTTGGCAAGCTCTATGGCTGCATGCATGGAGTCACACTCCATTTGAGTGTGTCCTGTTTCGAGAAAGTTCAAAGTTATTTCTTCAAGAGGCAGTGACTGCACACTGTGCGTGAGTACACTGGCAACATATTGGTTCCTATTTTGCCAATCACAAGAATCTGAGTGGAAGGACACTCTTTTGACAGTATCCGGCAAAGAGGAGAGGTTGTGTCTGATGCAGCTGCCAATTTCCGAACTTCCTTTCTTTCCATCTAACTCATTCCATAAATAGCAGTGTCCGACACTTGAGTTTGCTGCATAGATTGTGAAGTTATATACGCACAGTTTTCGTTTATAGTACATTGAACTGACATCAGAGCACGGAAGCTGTAGAACAGATTGCAGGTTAAACGTAGCAGTCACAAAAGTAGGGTCTTTGGCTGCATTTTCTTTGTCTTGTTTCTTTTTTTCTTGTGCATCTTTCTTTTTATGTGTTCATCATAATTCGATTGCAGGTCTAGTTTTTCGTGTTCGCTAGCTCTTTTGAAAGTTTCACATTGGAGGCACTGATCTTTACGAGGATGGTGAAATCCTAAATTGTATTCAGTTGCGAAGATTTTTCTGTATGTTTGACTACTGACAGGGGTAAGGTGTTTTTCTTCGCATTTTTCTTTATAGAGTTCATGCATCTTAATGACACTCAGCCCTGGCTCCAAATACTTCCTACTTGTGTCAGCACAACAATAATGACTCTCCACGACAGGAAAACTCTCAATATGATTTTTAATAAATTGATGTCGTTCAGCTGAAAGTTTGTGTTTGGGTTCGTGATGTCCTCGTTTATCCCCACCAATGAAGGTATTATGATCAGATTGGTCAGAAAATGCTTTAAGGACAGCATTGTTGGATATACACAAAGTGGCCAAAAAGAATGCCTTACACTCCCTTACTTCTTCTCCATTGCAGGTAAAAAGGTATTTGTGTGATTCCGCTCGTGGTTTCTCGGATCTTCCCCTCCTTTGCTTGGGTGCAAAGGTTTTTACATTTCCCAAAATAAAGTCTTTTTTCCTTTTATAGTCTTCTAACCCCCAGTACTGTTGACAAAAACTTTCACGTTGTCGTTCATCAATTTTTCAGTACAGTTTTCTCTGCACTTGTGGCCTGCAACACTCTTTGGTGACTTTCTTGGCACTTCCATTCCAACAGAGTTGATGTGTTGTTCACCTCTTCTATATAGTCTCTTTCGTATATTGCTCTTCCACATGGCTGGATTTGACTTGCGCCACCGTGTGCCATTATTTGCTTCATTTTCTGCACCATCATTGGCTTCATCATCTTTCCCAACATTGGCCCCATCGTTAGCTGTGCCATTATTTACTTCATTTTCTGCACCATCATTTACTTTATCATCGCTTCCATCATTGGCTCCCTCCTATGTTCTATCATTGGCTCCATCATCTGTTAAGTCATCATCTGAATCTGAGAAGTAGTATGACTTAGGGCGTTTAGGTACTTCGTAGGTAGAATCTACAAAGGAGTCATCATCTACATCAGAAGGGCAAAATCTCTTAGATTCTGGTTCACTTTCAGAAGAAAGTTACTACGTGTGAGTTCATTGATAAGCTGGCCATCCAGTTTCAATTTTTGTCGTCTGTTATCCATGCCTGAAACCACAAAATACCAACTAACACAATCATGCTTTTTATTGAATATGACTAATAGTGATTTAATTAAAAGTGAAATTTGTAAGAGTGACTTAATTAAAAGTGATATCTAAAGAGCTTTTATACATCAAAATTGCATGTAATTCTAATGAAAAGTCGTTTTACTGATCGTACTAAAAAATATAATAACAAAGTAGCCTTATACTCCCAGCATTCAAAATATTTCATACAGTGAAACATGAATGAATTTAAATAATAGTGAAGTTAAGGCTATTTTTTAGTTAATGAATTGTAATATAAAATTATATTGATTTATTTTTTAATCAAACCCTACTAAATAATTATACTATGCACGACTCACTCGCCCACTGGTCTCAACAATGCCATGTGATTTCTCTCAAATTATGTATGAAATTTGCAGTATGAAAAGTAAGGTGATAAATAACAGCACATGCATATTCAGAAGTCATAAACTCTTAACCCAACTATTCAAGATTATTCACGAAATAAAAAATCTGTATTCTACTACTTTAGCAATATAACAGGAAACTGGCTAGTCTTATAGTTTAGAAATAATTTCTAGCACAAATCATTGGATATCCTACAGTGCACCATTGACGGTTATTTGAAATTGATTTGAAAAAATGAAGTTATTCAATTACATTGGTTTGAAAAAATGAAATGCAGTTCAAAGCAAATGAGGAACCCGAAGGTTGACATTGAGTATCGCGCTTGTCGAGTACAGGGGAAGCAGCAAATTAATAAATAAACAGAGAATAACCACAATTTAGAAATTCAGTTCCTAATACATTTCACAACTTTGCAGCAACTCAAAGTCAAAACTGCTAGTCAATCTAACTTCATTCGTATTACATGCACCCGCTCAAAGTTCACATTTACGCCATGCAATTTCTCTTAACTCTTTCGCTCCCGCGATCATCGATTGATGATCTCGTGTTTTCAGTGTTTACCTCAAATTTTTTCTAATTGAGTTACAAAATTAGTTTACTAAATAATCGATTTGTGACTTTATTTTTCATTCGATTTTCATAAAATTTTCAAAAGATCACGCTTATTTCCTCACGCATCGAAAAATGTATAATTTGTGCCCTAATTCTTGGATTTTTATACCCAAAAACGGTTAAAACGACCAACAACCCAGTTGCAGACGACAAAATCGGCCAAATTCTCAGCTCGTGCCAACTACACTAAAATCAAATTGAGATTACATCTTTACCACAAAACCAAACCCTTTATCATTAACACAGTCTGAAAACTACTCTTTTGGGGCATCATTTGACAAAATTTCAAGCGATAACAATAATTTTACTTTTTTGAATTTCCAAATTTTTAGGGGTCTCAAAACCCCCCCAAACAAATTTGAGTGATAAGTAGATAAAAGTAAATTTAGTGCGTAAAAATATGATATGTTGCTAAATACCGGTCTCATTTGAAAGCTTAGGAAATTTGCTTTCGAGCAATATATAACTTTAAATAGTTTAGACTAAGTGGTATATGATATTTACTAATCAAAAATGAGTACTGTACATCATATCAGTTCAAAACCCCCAAAATGTTTTGACTTACCTTCACTAAATTATAATTTGTAGAAAAACTACACTCTATAAAAAGATAAAATAAATTGCAAATGTTTCACCACTAAAGTCGTCATTTTGTATCAAGTTTCCAAGGAGACAAGAAGCGAAATACAAGTTTAATAGCTAGCAGAAGTTTGGCTTCTCTAAATCAAAGTTTGCTGTATCCCCCTTGTTTCTCAAGAAATGGGAAGGGTGTAAACAAGCGGCTGTTTCATTGTCAGTGACAGCATATTCTATTTAAACTTTATATTTTCTGAATCTTAAAGAAATTCCCTGTTCAAAAATACTCAATGTTACATGGTTTAGGCTAACCTGTAGCAGATAATAACTGATCATATTTTAGGTACTAAATTTAACTACCAAAATTTGGTACCGGTCGGTACCGGTCAAAAAAAAGATCATGTGCCTCAGAAAATTGCAAATTGTAGAAAACCTAGGCTTTTAGGTAAGTTTTGAGTGATGTACCTTGAAAGCTTATTTCCTTAGCATCATCTTGCGACCATTTCTAAAGAAATTGGTAGAAAATTAAATCTGTAGTGATCTTTGAGGTGAGGGTACTACTTTAATTTTGAAGACAACTACCCCCCAGTTGGGGGGGTTAATTTGCATAAAATTTGCATATTCAAAAAAATTTTTTTTTCTATTTGAAATCCTCACGAAATGTAGATTTCAACGATATATCACACTTAATGTAGAAGTAGACAGCTGAGTAATGATTTACAAACAAACTTGAGGTACATAATTATGATTAATTATGATTGATTATGACAATTTTTTCGCGCTGCCACCTTACGGAAATTTTTTTTCGCTTTTCACGCAGGAGCAAAAGAGTTAAGCTAGTCTACCACGCCAATTGTTCCAAATTCTAATCAGTAATATCACACGCAGCAAATATTATTCACGCTTGGATAATTTTCTTATTTTATTACATTTCCACAGAAAAAAGTAGCGCGAACAAGTGCAGTAGGAAGATCAGCGGTTTGCAGTGCGCCCGTAGTTGAAAAAAGTTATTAAAAACACTTTTTTGCAATTTTACATTCAGGAAAAAGGAAATGAATAAATAGTAGGCTAATACTTTTCAAAATTGTGACTAGATATAAAAAAAAAGTTCTCAAAGCAATAAAATTCCACGACACTAATGATCACATAATGAGCTAAGTCACTTATTTTATCTTGCCTTCATGACAAAATGAGCTATGTCACCTTAGCTCAATCTGTAGTTTAAAAACGGCGTAATTGCGAAAGTGACATAATTAGCTATGTTGACATAGCTTATTTTGTCATAGAGCACTTTGGAGTTAGTTGAAAATGGAATATCAGTTCTGAGAAAACCTGTTCATACAGACCTTAGCTCTTTATGTCACACAAAAATATGCATCTTGAGAAATATCTCACATTATATGACGCCGAAAATAGAAAATGTGGACTTAGCTCATTCTGTCATTTGACCCTCGATATTATCATGATTCCTTCTGCCTTTGTGTTTCCACTTATTTCATTACTAGCCTTTAAAGTACCCTTTATTAAATAATTTTATTGATTGAGTTTGTCAACATCAACCAACTCCTTATCTCTTTCTAGAAATTTTGCTTACATATTGTTTTCCTTGAACTACGATTGGAGGAACAAAACTGATTAATAAAAGGAACTAAGAGAACAAACAGAATTAAAACTGTGGACAACTTGTCCACAGTTTTAATTCTGTTGGTTCAAGGAAGGAACTCATCTTTCTGCATGACAACAAAGCTTGTGATCAGTGCTCTGGGGTGGCCTAATCAGTGGACTACATATAACAGTTTAGACCAGTGTTGTTTTTTATTTAGATCCAAAAACAGGCAAAACATATTTAAGTAACTTCAGTTATTTGCAAAAATACCGGACCACCTTTGCAAATTGGTAATCTGCTATTTTTGCGACTACTTTATCATGTTTTGACCGATATTGAATGATGGTTTTCAAATTTTAAGTCCAACATTTTACGGTAGCTCTAGGTTAGCTTTAGAGTATATATATATTCCAGTAGTTGCTTATTGCTACATATTTTTGTGTTCATCTGCTTAGAAAATGAGAAAATTTGTTGCCTGTAATGTTATTAGGTGAAGAATGCGCTCTTGCTATAATTTTCCTCAAATTTAAGACCAAGTTATTGCCAAGAATGTATAACAAGAGGGAAGGTGAGAAGCAGTTTCCAGAAAATGCGTGCCAGTAGCATAAATAGCCTCATATAAACACTAATGTACACGATGAGAAACGTATACTAGTAGCACATTGAAAATGCATATTGGTAGCATAAATAGCCAAATATGAACACAAATTAGACGCATTGCAAGTATGAACTGTGATACTTTATAAGTCTACGTCATGAGTTTAAGTTAGAATTGGTATTCATGAATGCTAGTATAAAGGACATTAACAATTTATCTATTTTTTGTGCTATTCTTTGTACTTTAAATGAAAAAAAAATTGCTCTTACTGAGCTATGACCATATAACGTCGATAATCTGCTTCATGAAATATCAATAATCCATAAGACTGCAATCTAGAAGTACAGTGTCACAAATAAGGAAATTTGCCTTGTGAGAAGGTTTTCATATATGTATACTTGCTGTAATTTATTGCTTTGTTCTGCTGTATTATTTTGTTCACTCGGCTGTTGATCGAAAAAAGACCTTTTTTTCCTTTGCATTAGATTTGCTACAAACACGCCTTTTCTTACATCACAATCGTTTATGACGTAATAAGTTCCAGAGTGATCTAGTAAATTTAGTTCCTTCGAAGATTTTCGTTTGCTGGTTACACAACTTATTAGTGGTGCTTTTTTCACGTGATGTTGCTCTAGTATTTTCTGGATTATTTTTTTTTTCAATATACATACTAGGCAACGAGATTTTTATGATCTACATCAATCAACAGCCGCCTCAACGTGGTGGTGCTGTCCCCGGCCCCGTTTGGGTTGGGTCAAAATGGCTGTTGGACTTTCCAAGGGTCCCAGTTATCCCGGGCACTCCCCTTTATTTTTTGCTATGCTGCCCCCTGAATGACCGCAGAAGGGCAGCACACAGCTTCTTTAAAATCGGTTGCCTGTTTTCTCTTTTTCTTTTCTTCTGCCCCTCTCTTGCCCTTCTTCGTCTCCTAATTCTCCTCCTTCTTTTGATGAGCAGTAACGTTCATCCTAACCCTGGCCCCATCTTTCCCTGCTCTGTGTGTGCTGGAAATGTGACCTGGTGGGGCAAGTCAGTGCAATGCTGCGCTTGCTCCAAATGGGTCCATCTAAGGTGCTCACAACTTTCTTTATCCAAACTCAGAGCTCTTGACAGCTCTCACTCTTGGAGCTGCTCCTCCAGCTGTAACACTGTGACTCCCCCCTCCTCAGACTCCTCCGACATGTATACCTCTACTGTGAAATCTGGCACCCTCTGCTAATGCTGCACTCTCGCCCCACCCTTATCTCCAAACCTCTTATCCCCCATCTGCCCATTATATATCTCCTCTCTCTGCCTGCCCACCACCGTCCCTCGCTCCTGGCTATCCTTCTGCACCTCCTGCCTTCTCTCCCCCCCTGACTTTCTCAGGGTTCTTCAATGGAATGCTGGAGGTCTTCGAGCCAGGAGCACTGAACTACTTCACTTTCTTTCGTCTCATTCTGTCGATCTCATCTGCATCCAGGAATCCAATCTTAACTTCTCTTCCTCTTTTTGGATTCCTGGGTTCTCTGCTCTGCGCTCTGATTGCACCCACTCCCAATCTGGCATTCTCTCTTCTAATGCAACACATGCTAGCGACGGCGTTGTCATTTTTGTCAGGCAGGGCCTATCTTTTTCTGCACTTTCTACCTCCTCTCTTTCTTCACTTGATTCCTACTCTGATTATGTAGGGATCAACATCTCTCTTAACAACTCCTCCTCGCTCTCTTTTCCTCAATGTGTATGCCCCCCTTATTTGCTCCTCCCCAACAGATGGTAAAACGGACTCCTTTTCTCCCTCCATTCTTCCCTCCTCCAGAAATCTCTTCATTCTGGGGGACTTCAATTGCCATCACCCCCTCTGGAACTCAAGAGTCACTTCCGACCCCCGTGGAGAAGAAGTATTTGACTGGTTCATTTTTTCTGACCTCCTCCCCCTCAATGACCCTGACACACCCACTCTTCTCCATCGCTCCTCTGGCAGTCGCTCTTTCCCTGACATCTCCTTTGCTCTTTCTTGCTCCTGGGAGGTGCTACAGGATCTGAGTTCTGACCATCTACCAATTCTTCTATCTATCCCTCTCTCTCTGGTCTTTTGCCCCAACGAGCGTCCCCCTTCCTTCAATTTTCAGAAAGCTCGCTGGGATGGCTTTGCTTCTTACTTTGACTCTCACTGTCCCTCAGCAGAGGAATACTCGTCTCTTTCTCTTTCCTCTGCTGCTGCTCTCTTTACTTCTCTGGCACTAAATGCGGCCAAATCTTCCATTTCTTTCGGCTGCATCAAACGCCTTCCTAAAGTCTGGTGGTCTGCTGAGGTGGAAGAAGCGGTTAGTGAAAGATGCAAGGCTTTTGCAGCCACTCACAGAAGTGATGAAGATCACTAGGCTTACATCTCCGCTTCTCGATGCACCTCGTCAGTCATTGCCGAGGCCAAGACTGAGGCATGGCAGATGACTTGCTCTTTTCTCTCACCTAGGTCTAACCCAAAATCTGTACACTCTCTTCTTTGCTCTATTGCTGGCTCATCTTCCTTGTCTTCCTCCTCTCCCAACTGTTCTTCTCCCAAGAAATCAGCTTTGGTCTATGCCGCTTACCTGAGATCTCATTTTTCTGTTTCTCAGCCAAAGGCCCTGTGTAGCAGAGCCAGAGGCTACCTCTCTGAGATCTGCCGAGCCATGTGCTCGGAGGAGTCTCACTCATCCTTTTGCTCTCCTTTCTCACTCACTGAATTTCTTGTGGCTGCCTCCAACCTCTCCTCGTTCACTGCCACTGGTCCAGACAAAGTTGCCTATCCCATGCTAAAGCACCTTCCTCGCTCTGGCATGGATTTTCTTCTTATACATCTTCAATCTTTCCTGGTCTTCGCATTCCTTTCCTTCCATCTGGAAGACATCTTCTATTATTCCCATCCACAAGATGGGAAAGCCTCTCGACTCTCCTGCTTCCTTTTGACCTATCTCTCTCACCTCCTGTGTATCAAAGCTGTTTGAACGCATCATTCTATCCCGTCTACTCTTCTTTCTGGAATCTAATTCCATTCTCTCTCTCCACCAGGCCGGTTTCCGCCTTGGTCGGTCTACACTTGATCAAATTCTGTACCTTTCTCAGTCCATTTTGAATGGGTTTAACAAACCCAGGCTGGGCTCTCGGACGATCCTGTCTACTATCGATTTCTCCAAAGCTTTGGCTCTGTCTGGCATCCTGCCCTTTTCCACAAACTCATTTTGGCTGGCCTCCCTCCTTGCTTTGCTCGTTGGACTCAATCTTTTCTTTCTGATAGGCGCGCTTGTGTGGTCTATCAAAATCACAAAAGTCGTTCCTTTCGAGTCTGTTGAGGTGTTTTGCAAGGATCATCCGTTCTTGGCCCTGTACTTTTCTCTCTATTCATCAATGATCTTCTGGGTTCTCTGCCTTCTTCTGTCAGCTGCTCTCTTTACGCTGATGATCTGGCCATTTGGTCCTCCTCCTCCTTGGTCTCTACTGTGGTGGAGGCCACACAAGGAGCTCTGTTTTGATTGGAATGCTGGTCTGAGTACTGGTGTCTTCCTCTCAATCCAAGCAAACGTGAGGCTCCCTTCTTCTCAGTGGATCCCCACCAAGCTAACCTCCAGCCCAACCTCTTACTTGGCTCCTGCCTCCATTTCAGTCCAACTCCAACTTTTCTTGGGGTCAAGTTTGATCGCACTCTTTCCTTTTCTAAACATGTATCTTCTCTGAAGGCCAAGTTCTTCCCATGTCTCAAGGCCTTACGCTGTATCTCTGCTTCCTCATGAGGCCCCTCTAAGGAGTCCCTCTCTGTTCTGTATAAAGCTTTTCTTCGGCCCCTTCTCACTTATGCTTTGCCTGGACGGTTTCCTTTCCTAAGTGCTACCAATTTGACCAAATTGGAATGCCTCCACCAAGCGACCAGTCGTACCATCACCAGCTGCCTCTCGTCCTCCCCTATCTCACTTCTACTCTCCGAGGCTTCTCTACCTCCCCTAGGAGTCACCCTTACTCATTTCACTCTTTTATCTTATGAGCAGGCTCTTCGTCTCCCAACCTTGTTTTCCTATTTCAGGATTGGCCAGACTTGGAGTGAAACCAAGACTCTGCAGATCGTCCTGGAGAGCTTTTGCGCCCACTCACCCGCTCATGCTTCCTTCTACTTGTTCTAGGGAGGCTCTTGTTGCTTGCCCTCCCTGTCCTCCTTGGAATCTGCCTTCCTTGATGGTGGAGTCCACCCTTTCCTCTTCATGCTCTAGCTCTGATCCCTTTCTCACTCACCAAGGTGCAGCTCTTGCCCACCTTGGTTCCCTACCCCTCATGATCTGGTGCTTTGGACAGACCGCTCTGTTCCTTTTCTTTTTGGCAAGGGCGGCTGCAGCGTTCTTGCCAACTGCTCTCTCTGTGGCACTGAGGCCACTCTTTCCTTTTCGGCAGGCCCAATATGCTCAAGTTTTTCTGCTAAAGCCTGCGCCGTTCTGCACGCTCTTTGCTGGTCTCAGTTAGGGTTGTAATCCCGGTAAATCCCGATCCCAAATTCCCGGGATTTGGGGTATTTTTTCCAATCCCAATCCCAGGATTATATGTTTAGAAATCCCGGGACTTATTAAATTTACTATACCCCTGATTGACCGTTTTATGTCAGCCTACGGAAGTGAGCATCATGTAATGTTACAATTCTAAAGTACAGAATTAAGTTTTACGTATCCTAGCTCAGCGTTTCTCAAATGGTGCACAGCAAGGGTTAGCTAGGTGCGCCAAATTTATATTTCGTAAATTTACGACCTGTTATTTGCACTATTCTTTATTTTCGGAATTTATACAATTGGATAAGATGACCATCTTGAAGTTGTAAGATATCCGACATTGCAATTATTACAGTCATATTCTTGGCGCAAAACCCTTTTCCTGGCATGCTGCTCTACATGAGTGGAGTCAGAGAGAGACTAAATGAAGTTACTATTTTCTACACTCGATAAAGTTGCTGATGGAAACAGTATGATGTGCTCTAATGCCTCTAATACTTATAGCAGCTAACTGATAGCTCAGCTTCTGCCCAGAGAATGAGTGCAAGACACGAGCGCACACAGTGTAAAGAAGTCTGTATTCTGTACTGTGTAGTTAACTAGCAGTATAAATTGTGATGTCATACAGCATTGTTTGTGGCCCACATTTTTAATGAAATTGGAACAATTGTGTTCCCTTGCGCAATGCTTTGCGGAATTGAGCATAGGAAAGCATAGACACTTACTTACAGTTACAGTAGTTTAGTTGGTCACTGGCAAATTAAGAGCTATGTGCTTTCAGGTATATAAATGAAGTAACAAAACGCAAAGAAAAAACAAGCAATAGTAGCATATTTGTTAAGAAAGCACATCTAAAGTTTCATTTAAGCAAATGGGTAGAAAGTGTTGTGTAACGTATTGGGATGGAAACTATGATAGGAAACCTAAGGAAAAAGCGTACTGCAATGTATTCAATTCATTGCCTTTTTCATTCAGCGACCAGTAGATTGATAATAGTGTATTACAACTGTTCCTAAGTTTTCCCTAGCTTTCAAGTTAACCTAAAATCGTGACTTCCTTTTTTTATTTATTTTTTTATTTAGTTCAGTTTGTATAATAACTTTACAGACTTTATTTACTACGCTTCAGTGCTACGAATCATTACTTATCTTGTCACAATTTTTACAATTTTACAATCCCAATGTCGAACTTTGAAGAAGTCGGTGCTAAAAGAAAGTCAGAGGTGTGGCAGCATTTTTTGTTTTGCAAAAGCACAGAAAAAGCAAAGTGTAAGTTGTGTCAAACAATTTTAAAAGCTTCTGGGTCCAGCACAAAGGGACTTATAATTCACTTGAAGTCAAAGCATAAGATTGAGGTGAAGTCTTGCCTGGACATTGAGGATCGGCCAAAACCCAAAATCAGGAAAATTGATTCATTCTTGAAGTCAAAAAAACCCAGCCTGGAAGAAATACTGAGCCAGCTAACTGCCGTGGATGGACTCACATTCAATCAAATTGCCAGAAGTGAAAGACTGCATCAAGCATTTAAGGCTGATGGTTATGTCCTGCCCAAAACACACCAACATGTTCGTAATCTGGTGATCAAAAACTTTGAAAATGTCAAGAAGTTGGTCAAGGAAGAGCTTGATGAAATCAAATTGAACAATGGTCGTTTTTCTATCACGTTTGACGAGTCGACATCAGCAAGGAGTCGACGTTATATGAACATAAACTGCCATTTTCAAGGAGGGTTTCATTCACTAGGATTGGTCCGCATTCATGGCAGCATGGACACAAAAAAAGCAATCAGGTTGGTTGAGGATCGACTAAATTGCTTTGGCCTTGACCTGAATACTGATATTGTTGCTATGATCACTGATGGTGCCAGTTTGATGGTGAAGTTTGGAAAAGAAACAAGTCCACTCCATGTGATATGCTATGCTCATGCGATCCATTTGGCCATTTGTGATGTCTTGTACAAAAGACAACCAAGTGCAGCATTCAGTGATGACCTTGACTCTGACAGTGCCAGTGCTGAGGAGGAAGGAACAGATGATGAAAAACAGGCTGAAAAGGTTGACAAAGCTCCGACTTTGTCTCCGGACATTCAGTTCATAGTCAAGAAAGTTCGAAAAATTGTAAAAATATACCGAAGATCTCCTGTGAAAAATGATGATGCTCTTCAGCCATTTATCCTGGAGACATTAGGCAAAGAAAAGAAGCCACAGCTGGATTGCAAGACAAGGTGGAACAGTTTGCTATCAATGCTAGAGAGGTTTTATGAACTTAGAAAAGAGATAAAAATGGCTTTAGTTCAGCTGGACATTCAGTTTGAATTGACTGAGGAGGACATGATGATTATTAAAGAGCTGTGTGATGCTTTGGCTCCTATCAAGGTTGCTGTAGAAGCACTCTCCAGTGAGGATGCAGACATTCTTTTGGCAGAAAAAGTAATTGCATTTACGTTGAAAAAGCTTTGTGAGCAAGGAACTAAAATTGGCCAGGAATTGAAGAGCAGATTTGAAGCTCGAATTAAGGAACGCCGCAATGCTGAACTTGTCCATCTTTTGAAATATTTGAAGAATGCTTCTTATCTTGATCAACCTCAAGATCAATTTGGACACAAAGTTAAACGTCCCAAAATTGCTGCTCTAGCCACCAATATCTTGCAAAGACTATTTCTTCATTATGATGGCAATGAAGACAACCCTGAAAACCTTAATGTTGATGGTGCCATGGTAGTACTTGACCAAGAAAAGCCAATGACTTTAGCTCAGGAGCTTCATGCTTTTGTAGAAGATGACGAAACAGAAGATACCAAAAACACTGACCTGAGCGCTCATGTGGTCCAAAAAGAGATGTTGTTATACGAAACAAGCAAAAGAAGGCCTGAAAATCTTGAAAGGTTGTTTACTGCTCTTAAAACTATTAAGCCCACATCAGTTGAGGCCGAAAGGGCCTTTTCTGCCCTTGGCTATTTTGCTAACAAAATCAGGAGCCAAATGAATGATGCCACTCTAGATGCTCTTATATTTCAGCGTCAATGTTACAAGAAATAAAGAGGTTTTTGTTCTTTCCATACTACTTTTTTTAATTATTTGCTCAATCCCGAATAATCCCGGGATTATAAGTCTAAAATACCGGGAAATCCCGATCCCGGGATTGTATAAACTGGTCCCAAATTTACAACCCTAGCCTCAGTAGCACCAACAAGTCTGCCATTTTTCTTCTCTTCTATTATCTGACTCTCGTTCTGTTTTCGACACCCTGTCCTCTCCTCCATCTTTCCTCTTATCTCAAACTTTGTGGCAGATGTGGCAGGAACTGTCTTCTCTCTCCTTCTGTTCTGTCAGGCTACAATGGGTCCCCGGACACTTGTTTCTACTGGGGAAACGATGTGGCTGATGAGCTAGCCAGACGGGGGTAGTGCTACTTGCACCCTCCGCTATCCCTTGTCATCTCTCTCCTCTTACCTTTCATATCCACTCTTGTCTTATCTCGGACTGGAGGCGTACTGTCTCATCAAAATTCTTTGACACACAGGTTTCCTTGATTTTCACCAAGGAACTTGTGCTCCCTTGTCATGCTCACTGTGTCCTCTCTCATCTTTGCTGCAATGGACTCAGCCTTCTTTTAGGTTCTTATCTCTCTAGGATTGGCAGAACTGAGAATTCTTCCTGCAGCGCCTGTGGAGACTCATTCCGGGACACTTCTCATCTCATTCTGCACTATCCAGCTACGGACTCTTTGTGCCGCTCACTCTTTGGCAACTCTCTGTCTCTGCCAGGGAGTTGCTCGGCTTCTGGGGCTCCATGGTCTTCTGCCATACCCCATCCCTCGGAAGGGGTCGGGTAAACAACAACCACAAGTTTTTATGATTTATTAAAAGTAAGGGTGGAGTAGTAGAAGATGTTGTTGTGGAAAGAAAAAAGAGATAGACTGACGGAGCAGAAAAAAGGCCGGTTGTTCTGTGGTAAATCATTGTGGATTCTATTAACGTGACGGGTATTGAATGGTTATTTTGTGGATTTAGTTTAGCTGTTTCCTGATTGTTTTATTAAAGTGATTAGTTTTGTGATCGTTGAGCGAAGGATTGAAGTCTTGAGTATTATTTCTGTGAATATATTGTTTTGTTCTTAATGTGGTTCAAATTATTTTAGTAGAAGCCAATATTTTTCTAGCTATTAAGTTGCTGCCAGATGTAATTCTTCAAGTGATACTATACGTTGCCTCAATTTTAAGAAGAAAGAATTTTGAAATTGAAATTGAGATAGGATCAAAAATTCTATTGAAACGCAACATACAGCCAGCAAGTCAACAATGAAACCAGAAATGATACCAAAAAAGGGTAGCAGTCAGTCTGCATTGTTTCGTGTAGCCATTTAGTGCTCAAAATTAAATGCATATAAAGTACATGTCAAAAGCAATCAAAATGATGCAAGCAGTTGAAGTTCCACAAATAAACCAATCAGACAACAGAGCTCTGGTTTAGAACTTTATCAAAAGCCAAAAAATGTGATTATTTCTGTTACCAAATTCAGAAACTATTTAACTAATTAAACGCAAAATTTTCTACAGAACTGTTAAATTGGTATTACATCTTAATTTTCCTGATTTTTGAGGCTTGGTTGGTGCTTAGCTCTTAAGCTAAGATTTTTATTTGGTGCAGAAGTCTTTTAATGTCTGATGCCCTTCCTGATGCAACCAACGGTGCTTTATTGCGATTCAAACTTGTGATTTGACATATGTGAGACCAATGTGCTATTGCATGAATGTAAAATGTACTCAGATAGTTTTGCACTTCACAAAGTTGTATTGTCTCAGAGCCAAATACCAAAACCACTCAGTGTGATCAAGTCATCAGTTCAAAAAGCGAAAAAAGTTGGTATGGAAGGTGTTTAGGCGTTACCAAGCAGCAGCACAAGATAATACCATGAAGAGAATAGTAATGGGATCTCCTGCCAGTTTATATTAAAAACTTCATAGTAATCTTTAACACTTTGAGTCAGGCAAGCCTTGTGCAGGTTTAATGCTTAAGAGTGTGGCAGCGTGTTCCAGACAGCGTGCTGTTTTTACCAAGGTCGTGCGTAAGGTCCTAAATCTAGAGTAAGAAGCAATTCTGCAAAGAAAAGCAACAATTTTGTTGCTGAAAAAGCAGACAACCTTTATTGAAACAACAAAAAAAAATTACACCTTTTATCTACAATGATACCAGTTGAAGCAGGGCGTTTTGCATAATGCAACTGTGCATTTGGTACAATAAAACCTAGTGTCATCGTGAATGCCCTTTTTGATACAAAGCTTGCATTTTCGCTGAGGTCGTGCTTTCTTTTTTGAAGGAGGCAAGACGGCAAGCACATGCTTTCTGAAGCCTCCATGCAGACAACAGACAGAGTCACCTCTGGGCCCAAGTGAAAATGGACTATTGTCTGCAGCATCTCTTGTATCATTGAGGTTGTCTTTCTTTCTGCACATTTGCTCAATAACCTGTATTTGGAATTCATATAAAGTTTTAACTTCGTTGCCGAATTGAGTTCATTGTAGAGTATTCAAGCATTACACAATGACAATTCCATCAAGTAGAAAAAAACCTTTTTGGTCCATTTCACGGTTTTTCTTGTAAAGGGGTAATAAGAAATCATCTGATCAACACGATCCACGCCTGACATACGCTGGTTATAATCATCTACAGGGTCTGCCACCCAAGTGTAGACTATTAAACTTTCATTTTATTCAAAAACAAAAATGAAAAATATAATGAAATTTTACAGAAAGCAAAGAAAAATGTATAATCTCCTATATGTATTACAGATTATTCTATATATCCACCCTTTTCCCGGATTACACGACGGAGACGTTGAATAACTTGAGCACAGGTTGCACGGGGCTCACATGGGCTTCCTGAGCAAGTTTCGTGGCACTCCGGGCTGGGTTTCTTTGCAGTTTTTCTCTGATTTTCTTTATGAGTTTTTCGGTCCTTATGGGTCTTTTTGGAGTACTCCTTACTCTTGGTTGTGCGCTACCTGTCTCTTTAAGTCGTTTGATTGTTTTGAAAACACCAGAGCGACTCACACATGCCTTCAGAATCTTGAAAATTTCAGGTGCAGTTTTACCATCTTGATAGAGTTTCTCAATAGCACTGTTCATTGTGGTTTTTCACCAAAATTATAACAAATTTATTAAATATTTTATACTTAGTATAAATACTAGATACTTAATACTAAATATTAAGTATAATTAGAACAATAGGGAATTTATAAATAAGTTTAAAATAATTGTAAAATTAAGTCTACACTTGGGTGGCGGACCCTGTACACATGCAGGCTTAGAAAACCATTCTCGTGTCCCCCGTTTGCCCTTCACCATTTGCTGTCTTCTAACAGTAGAACTGTCATGCTTTGTGGATGTCATTTTTACAACCCGTTTGTCTTTCCATGCGAGGACCGTGACCTTTTCATTGTCTCTGGCTATAATCTCATTATCCTTCAAGCTGCCAAAGTTTTTTATTTTGGGGGGTTTGCCTCTATTTGCTTGAAGGGTTTCCACAGTGTGAATTTTTTTGTCAAGCAACAACTCACTCAGCTCAACAGAATTTTGTAAATTGTCCATGTAGAGGGAGTACCAAAGCTCTGTGCAACTGTCCCTGAGAAGCCACTCAACAGTTTCCTTCAGTGTTTTTTCTGTCTATGATATATTTCCAGATTCCAGCAGTACCCCAAAAGAGAATCAGCTTGATTGTAGAATTTGATGCCATACTTCGTCTGCTTGTCTTTCATATAAACGCAAAAAGAGAGTCTTCCTCGCCATTTCAGCATCCCTTCATCAACTGCAATATGTTTTCCCAGCGAGTACATTTCTTACCACTTGCCTATCAGCAAATCCAGTACTGGCCTCACTTTGTACAAACCATCAGGAGTGCTGTCTGGTATCGCCTCATTGTAATTGAAATGAAGGTATGCAGAGATCAGCTGAAAACAATTTCTTGGCATACATTGGCGAAAAAATGGTGTTGCCAGAGGAGCTCGTTTTGACCAATACAAAGACATGTGACCTTATCAAAACTGCAGACAGTGACACTGTTTCGACCTATCAGGTCTCTTCAGTGCAGTTGGTGACCGACAAGTTGTTGGTCACCAACTGCACTGAAGAGACCTGATAGATCGAAACAGTGTCACTGTCTGCAGTTTTGCCATGTGCATCGCTAGCCTCTTGCATTACTATACATGTGACCTTGTTTCCGAACCAGGCCTGTCAGCAGAACAAGACCTAGATAAACTTCCATTTCTATGACAGTAACAGGAGACCTACTTCTTGCTCTGGCCTTTGGTTCAAGTATTTTGCTTCTCAAAACCTGGGAGGCATAGCGTTAAAGAAATCGTAGGGCGAGTCTGCATTGTTTGCAACTGCAGCAGCAGTTGCCCCTGATTGACCAGCAAATGCACAAACTTGAGGTTGTCGAGAGGCAGGCTGCCAAACATAGCTTGCTCTAAGGAGCTCTCAACGCTGTTGCTTGTGGCCTGAGGGGTGCCGCTTGAGGCGTTTGGGCTGCCAGTGGTGTCATATCGTCATCACTTTCAAAATCTTCTTCATACTCACTTATGAGATCATCAGTGGGATCGATTGGAATGTCACCAAGATTGTTGATTGTTTCACCGTTAGCATCGGCATTGACCTTAGCTTCGCTATTACCATTGTTGTTTGAACCAATGTCAGATTGACTGTCCTCACAGTCAAAGTCATTGATTTCCTCTATATCAGAGTTCTGGTCCATGACCAACTCTGCAATTTCTTCAGCACTTATTCTACTCATTCTTTACATATAGATAAGACTAATAAAGCAAAGAAATAAATCATTTGTTTAAAGAAAATACTAACTAAACTCAACAAAGTCCTACGTTTCACTTTGCCAAACAGCCATGTTTTCGTGCAACAGCTCCCACCCTTTATCTTTTTCCACAAAGCACAAACCACGCAGCCGAGAAAAAAAGCACCACGTTATGCAGAAAACATCATACAGCGTCTGCGTGATCATTCAAGGACGTTTGTAAATGTTGTTGCCGCACTTTTGAGACTACTTTCCAAGACATTTTTATACGTCCTGTCACACACTGTGTATTGCAAATGCATGACGTATTAAAATGTCCCACCTCACTCAAAGTGTTAAAAAGGTAGTCTACAAAAAAAATTGGTTTTGCTAACAGTTGTACCTTTTCTGAAAAGAGTGGCACAAATTTTATGCTGGAACTCTGGGAAAACTGTACCACTATGCTCTTTGTGGTATTGTGATCTTGTGCTGTTGTTTGCAAGGTCTCCCATTCTTTTTCAGATTGACATAAATACTATTCCTATTTATTTCTTTTTATCACTTTTTAAACAAATGACATCATGAAATCAAGTTGTCTTCATATTTGGCTTTGAGAGAATGCAGTTTTGTGGAGTACAGCAGTCAAGCATGCGTTTTATTTGCACAGCAACAGCTTTTCTTCATTTTTGAGTTGTTAAAATTAACAAAAAATATGTAAAAATAACAAGCACTGGAGTAACTCCAGTCTAAAACTACAAAGCAATAACTTGCAAGCTCTGTCGGACTGCCAATTTTTCAGTGGTGGTCCAATACTTTTGCAAATGATTGTAAATTAGGGTGGTCTGAAAATTTTTTCTCAAAAAAATAAATTTAAATAATAAATAATCATAAAATTCTTTCTAAAAAATAAGGGTTTTGAAAACCTGACTAATCACTAAAAACTAGCATCACACCTAATTTTAGCATGTAGCTCTAAAAACTGTTTGGCACGCCAGGGGTCAAAGTTTTTAATATGCGTTATAACTAGAAGCCTTTATGCTAGAAAACTCAAATTGGTCTCAAAATGTGCAGGTGGTCATATTCCATCTCACGAGAACGTTTTGTTCTATCTCATGCAGAGTAGGCATAGTTTGTAAAAAAAATTATTTTATGGAAAATTATCATACAAATAGGAAAACTTCAGCATTTACATGGTTGATAAATGTAGTTCTTATGGCTTCAGGAGTGGCGATTGTATTGCTATTATTGTATTTTCTCTAGCAGTAGCCTAGTTCTCTATACATATAATATGAATCATATCATGTGACAGTCTCATCCAATGGGATAGGGGCAGAGGAAAATGCAGAATTGCATATAAGTTATGGTGTTACTCCCGTGTTGTGGCAATGTTATGGTTTTACTCCCATGCATTTGTAGTTGACGTTCATAGGATGAGCAGCTTTTTTTATGTCATTCAACTTTTTAGTAAAGTTAAAAAGGATAACATTTCAAACGTATACTGCCCAAAAGCATGTCTACTGTAGAATCATAATACCTTCATTTTTTAATATAGCTTTGAAAAAAGCAGTTTGAGCCATAAGCTTTTTGTGACGCTCTCATCAGTGGTGGTATTGCATCAAAAGGGAAGATTTAGAGTGAACAAGTGTTTTATGTGAATAATTTGGACGTTGGGCAATAAGACAAGCCAATGATAGCGCTAATATTATAAAGAGCACCAAAGAAAGATTTTGCAAATGCAAAATGCTAAAAAAAGCGCAGCAAGAGGCCAAGTAAGAACATCACGATTATCAAAAGAGTTTGAGAGTGTAAACAAACTCTTTCTGTCTGCATAACACAATTGCAAAATCTTTGGCACCCTTTACAATACCAACGCTATCATTGACTTGTCTTATTGCCTAACATCCAAATTATTCTCACAAAGCACTTATTCACTCTAGATCTTTCCTTTTGACAAGATACTGCCACTGATGAGAGCATCATAAAAAGCTTATGGCTCAAATAGCTTTTTTCAAAGCTATATTAAAATTCTGTACCACCAGCAAGATTTTGGTGTACCTTCATTTTTTGTTCTTACTTTTGCAAATTATGCAATTGGAAATGGTGAAAGTAGGAATCACGCCAGTTAGTGTTAGTCATAATTTTTTTTCAGACTTTTAACTGAAGAAAGTAGTTACCAGGAGTTGTTCTCTGAAAATCATCCAACTCTTGCTCAGTGGACATGTGTTTTATGAGCAGAAAGAATTATTCTGAAAGAAAGTAACCAACAAAAAAGGACATAACTGAATGCATTTTACATAGGGACAACTTTTTCCAAGAAGGCACAGTAGAAATTGTGGCAAAAGAATCATGGCAAAAACATCGATAAAGCATAATGCAATGTATTTTCACTTCATGAACTGACTGTGAAACAAAAATTTTTGATCCTATGAAAAAAATATTTTCTTTTATTGACCAATACAGCAAGAAAAGCATTGAGGAACATTTCTTGAAAAAGAAGCAGAGTTTGTGGCAAATATGCATTAACTTTTTGATAATTTTAGCAGTGATCACTAGCAAAGGAGACAACAGGAAAATCTACAGCAGTTTTAAATGGTTAATGAAGATCACAAACACTATACGGACTGGAAAGAGTCAAGATTAATGGCATACATAAATGTGCTTGAACGCCTCTCTGGTTCTGATATAAAATTTAAGCAAAGGATGTCAAGAAAGCAGAGCCAACCCACTCTATTCTCTGTGAATGTTGGAGCCAGCAGAAGTACTATTGATCAACTTTCAGACTCATTACTTTCAATTGATTCTACTTTTGCTGAGGAAATTTGTGCAGAGCTTGCAGGTGACCAAAACAGAGTGAGGCAGCCAAATTTGGCTATGACATCTGAGCAATACCACATATTTGATAGAGCAAGTGCAGCCATTGTGAATGCTGTGCCGAAAGATGCAAAGTTAATAACAGGTCAGGTCAAAAGTCATGTCATTGACCAAAATTAATTGCAACGACAGAGCAGAAATAAAAACAAAGTATTTGCCACCAGAAAAAGTTTTTTGAGTATGTTGATAGCATCTACATTAATGATTGAAAAGATGTAACTTTGACCCTAAAACAAAATGTATCCTCAGGCAAAATTACTGAAGAAGTTAGCTTCAGGGACATTATGTCATTGTAGGGAAACCTGGCGAGTATTACCTAAGTCATCTCATTCCAGAAAATGGCATGGGAATTACAATAGCAAATAAAGTATGTGATGCAATAAAAGACACTGAGGTAAGCGAGACACTGAAAGTAGTAGGAATAGATCGGAGTCTACCTATGACTGGTGCTGGGAATGAATTCATCAGGGGTTTAGCAGAACGGTTTGAAAAACCATTGCAATGGATCGTATGCCTACTGCACTGCAATGAGTTACCTTATGTGTTCCTTGAACTGGATGGAACAAAAAAGCCCTGACATTTTTTTAGAATCAATAGGGAAGAAACTTGAAAGATGTGTTTTAGATTAGCCAATACAGAAATTCAAACCAATGCAAAACGACAGGTTTTTAGTGTTACCAAATCATGTAGTTGATGATCTTAACAATGATTGATATTATGGATACCAAACTTATTTGGCAACTATGTTTAGTTATTAAGGACGATAGGCAAATAGCGCATATTGGTTCTGTTGTTCACTCCAAATTGTCAACTTAAGCATGCAGAAAACTTCGTTTTTATACACCTTGCAAGAAACCTTCAAAAAATCTGACTCTCTTGGCTGAACTTTGCTTAACAGTCTACTTGACAAGTTCACGCATTAACCAAAGAACTTTTTCAGACTTATTCACAGAGTGCACCAGTTTCCACATGGTAATGTTAGAGAAATTGCCATAAGATTTTTCCTCTGGATTGCATAATATGCCCATCCTGAAAATACACTTCTAGAAATGTTGGCTGATGAAGACCATTATGTTTATTGTATGGCAGTCAATAAGATTTTGGTAATTTGAAGTGCATCATCATCCACCTTGGAAAAGGAGCATGTTGAACAAGCTTCGTCTGAAGAATGTGCAAAACAAAGTTCGATTCATCAGTATCAGGTTTCAAAACTCAATCTTCAAGCTGGAAATTTTCATGAGCTGGTAAATCTTGGTGGCATGGGAGTTGGTCAGCTTTAGCGTTGATGAATTTAAGTGATGCTGCAGTTGCAGAAAGCCAAGAAACACTATCACATTTCTATTACTCATGCCATAACCAGTTAGTAAAACGTCATGTAAATTTTGTGAGGGAGACAACTTTAGCTAGAGCTGGTTATAAAAAGCAAGAAGGAGTGATTTACCAAAAAGTCTGATCAAGGCATCTGATCAAGAAATTTGATTTAAAACAGCAATTTGTCCAAACAATATATTTTCAGGTAAACTACAAGCATAATTTTTCCCAAATTGAACATTTATGATAAATTTATTTTCTTTTTGCTGAAATTTTTTTCTTGCATCCAATTATTGCACTTTTGGTAGTGATCATTTTACTCTTTCTAAATTTTACAGGTTTGTGTGTATAGCACCTCTGTGAAAAAATGGTGTAACTGTTAATCATTGTTGTCATTACCAAAAAGATTATTTCCTTACATGAAGCATAAGTACAATTGTTGCAAAATATTCCTTATTTTCATATTGATGCATGTTCTGCTTCATGAATATCCAAGGCTATATTTATTTACCTTCTTTTCTGATTTCTTAGTAGAATTTACTAGATATGTTTAGTGGCGAAACAGCTTAACAATTATGTTTGAGCACTTCTCTGATTCTGACGACAGGGCTCTTATCAGTGTTTTTTTTAGGTAAAGTTATTGCTTTATATTGGCCAAACAATGTCTTTATCTTAGATTGTACTTGTAAAAAGATTTTGCTTTTCTAGTTTTGTTTCGCTTTGTTCAATTTGTTTTGAATTTTCAACCAGTAAACTGAGTTTCATCATTTTAACATCTTGTTTTTCTCTTGTTTGCCTTAGCTTGAGGCAGACATGCATATAGCAACATCACTTGCTGTATTTCTTCTTTCCCATGAAGTCTCTATTTCATCATACAAAGCATGAACTTGCGTTGTTGTATTCACTTGCATCACCTACATAGTTCCATTAATTTTGCCTTACCATTACCATTGGAGCACCTTTACTGAGTGTCAGTCACGTTATCCCTGGCTGTTTCTTGTCTTTGCCTGTTTCTTTTCTCGTGTCTGAGGCTCTTCTGTTATCCCTGTGGGTCACTCTGACTCATTTCACTGCATCTAACGAGTGGGTTATTCATCTACCATCTTCCTTTCTTTAAGATTGGCTCAACTTAAAGTTAAACCAGCTTTTCTAGAAATTTCTGCACACACCGTTTATGTTTTTTTCATTTGCTTCCCAGAAGAATTCTAGTTACTTGCCTTCTTTTTCCCCACTATTATCCTTCTCTTTCCTCCTTATGCTCTTTTTTGGAATCTTTCCTTATCAAAGTGACACTCTTGCCATTCTTGACATACCCACTTCTGCTACCACTGAGATTTAATTTTCTTGTCAAGCGCTATCAAAGACTTAAAAAATTATATTCACAGCTTCTTTTCTCAAGCACGCAACACTAAAAGCATAGTGTAGAAAAATAGGGTACAAGTTTGCATGTTATATCTATGAGAAAGGCATTTACAGGTTAGTTTTATTATTAGGCAGACAGATTTTGCGGCAGAGCCGTCTACCCATCATGGTGGCCCAGTTTAAGTAAAGACTAGCAAACAGAGGATGAGCTCATATGCACAAATGAGAACTCTCTTCTAAATCATGCTATCAGTATTGTCCCAACAACTCTGCTTTTTTGTCATCTGCTTTCACTGTAACGTTGGAGTCACTTTTTTTCATTTAGTGAGCCCATTTTGTTCTGCTGAACCCTGCATTATTCTACAAGTTCTCAGGTGTACTTAGCCGCACCAATTAGTCTGCCATTCTTTTTTTCTTAATCTGTTTGTTTGTTTTGTTATGCTTTTCTAATCTCTATTGTGTTATTGTGCTTTCCTAATATCTATCATTTTATTCTTCTCACACTCTTGCATATCTTAAAATAAAGAGCTGCAAGTACAATTTACAGTTTCATGGATTCAAGTCTTTTTAGAAACTTGATTTTTGATTAAAAATCTTATTATTGGTGTTGCAAATTATTCTTTTAGGCATTTTGGCAACGTCTTACCCGTGCAAAACAACAGCTACTATGACTTGATTGTTTTAATTTTGTTTCTTCAATGCGTCTCCATAGTGACTTTCTCTCACTAACTCCAGACTTTGGTTCAAAAAAATAATATTTATGTATAAACAAAGTTAATAAGGTAAATGATTCAGAACAAATAACAAATTCTTAAGTTCAGAGAGCAAAAGTTGGGGGGGAAGTCTAAGCATGCGGTGACACCAGAAATGCCGATACATGATGTTACAAGACGGTTTCTATAAAAGAAATATACCAGAGTCAGTTGCTACTACTTATAGTTATCGTGTATCGGCCTTTCTGGTGTCACCGCATGATGTTACAAGACGGTTTCTATAAAAGAAATATACCGAAGTCAGTTGCTACTACTTATAGTTGGATTATACAGGTCCAGCAACATGATCTGACACATTTGTAGGTTTAATAAAAGCCAAATAAAATAAAGAAACAAAAAGTGTTTTCATTTTCGAAAAGTACATATAATGCCATTTTGTTTCATTAGGTTTTAAAAATTAAATCAGTCAAATGGGATCCGTCATTGTCCACACACTGTCGAAGGTGTTCAAAAGTCAAAAAAATTGCAAGGACTTAAATCAGGTGAACGGGCAGGCCAACCGATGCCACCATGCAATAAGGTCAAATGACCAGAGAACATCTCCCTCAAAATCTCCATCGCACATCAAGAAAGGTGGGCTGTTGCCCCATCCAGTTGAAACCAAACATTGTCCATATTGTGGAGCATATTCAATTTTGGTCTGAGAATTGTCTCTAGCATCTCACAATATCGATCAGAGTTTACAGTCACTGTAATGTTGTCTTCTTTGAAGAAGTACGGACCCCATATACCAAATTCTGCCACTGCACACCATACAGTCACCCAAGGACAATGCAAAGGGCGTTCATGCAACTCACAAGGGTTGTTCTCGGCCCAGTATCTGAAGTTTTGCTTATTCACTGTGCCACACAGGTGAAAATGCGCCTCGTCACTGAACATCACAACTGCTGCATGGGGGACATGTTGTTGAATTTCCAAACACAATACTCTGCGAGTTTCAGTGTCTCTTTTGCTGAGTTCTTGTGCCAACATCATTTTGTATGGATGCATTTGCAGATCCTTGTTAAGAATTCTTTGCAAACTTCTTTTGAAAAGCCCAAGAGCCTGGGCACGTTTAAATGCTGAACGCCATGGAGACTGTTAAACTAAAGCTCTTATCACTGCCACATTTTCTGGAGTTCTGGCGGTGCAAGGTCAGTCGGTTGATTTTCGTTTCAATGCTGATCCACTAGCTCTAAAGTTGGTAACCAATAACAAGATCGTGTTTCGAGCTGGTACGGGATCATGTCTACCAAGATTGAAGTGCAAATGAAATGCTCGTTGTGTTGCAGTTACAGAATTTGTTTGTCTTGATAAACGCTTCCACAATGAAAGCACGATGCTCACCAGTCCAATTCATGTCAGCAACTGAAAAAGAAACAAAAAACAATGGCATTATAAAGAAACGAAACAAAATGGCATTATAAGTACTTTTCGAAAATGAAAACATTTTTTTGTTTCTTTATTTTATTTGGCATTTATTAAACCTACAAATGTGTCAGATCATTTTGCCGGACCCTGTACTTAGAGAAATCAATACATACCAGAGACAACATTGCACTTTACTCAAACGTTTGCAGCAACACATTCCATTATAATTAACTTTATCTAAATCAAATAGAATCGTCATGTATCCAATATTAGCTTATTAAACACCTTGATCTAGTCTAGATGCAACTGCTAGCTCTTTTGAGTTACTACTGAAATTATAAAACAATGGTACAGTAAAACAACAAATTTGTGAACTGTGCTTAAATGATCACGTGATCCTGTAATCAACAAAAACAACGATTTTAACTTAAAGGCGGCTTACAGAAAACGTGGCGTAGAGACTGAATAAATATCTAACGATTCGTTTTGCCACATACTGTGTCATTTAACAAGTTACAAAAAATAAAGCTCTTAGCTCATTTTGTGGTTATGCTTTTACATCTCAACCTGTTTATAACAATTTTATCTATTGGCATTTCTCATTAATTTGCTTGCAAGCTTGATTTAAAGCAAAATGCGAGCATCTGTGAGTTCTTGTTTATTCAATTAAAAACTGAAATCAAATAAAACTACTGTTGGATTAGTGTTATTGTGTTTAGAGATGCATCAGACTTTGATTCAATAATGCCATCTGGGCGTCCATGTGGTGGCAGCTACACTCTGACCTTTCCACACAGAAGATATACGCGCCTATTGCATTTAAGGTAATCTTTTGTGTTGTGCTGTTTTTTGTTTGTTGTATTTTGAAGTTGTTCTTTAGCACAGCTTTAAAAAAGATGTTTCAATAGAAGCCTTTTGCGGCACCTTTATTTATGACGATATTAGATAAAATAGGAAGAGGTGGGAGCAAAAATAGATTTCAGATTGTTTTTAATCTGCCGGAAGTCATTTATGTTGAAGTCAACTGCTCATGTTATGTAAAAATGTAGAATTTGCTCAAACTGTTTTGGTAATTATGGTGCTTTTTTGTCTGGCAATGTAAACATGAATACTTGCTACATTTCCTTCCATAAGTGATCTATTGTATCACATTTTTTTGGTGCATATGATTATGCAAATGCTGCTGTTGATGCACTTATGATTGTCCTGTTATTTAAATTCTTTAGATGTAAAACCTGTTCGCTCCAGCTTTTCCTTTTTAAATGATTTTATTTTTATGCCCTATTTACACAATTTTACACAACTAGAAACTAGGGCAGTGTTTCTTAACCTTTTTCTTCCTCAGCACCTCTTTTGGTCAAGCCTAAGCAGTCTAGCACCCCCTACCATTGGCTAACACCTGGTTACTTTAAGGATGAAGTAAAGACCAGTGCAGTACATCTTGTTCATTTGTTTGGTTTATTCTTCAAAAAAACTTTGCAATGTCTATCATATTTCTATTCAAATCAGTAAAAATACATTTGCCCAAACGTATCCCTTTTACCTTTGACGGCCTCATATGTCACCTTTTCCAGCACCCCCTGAAATTAATTTCAGCACCCCAGGTCAAAAAACATTGAACTAGGGCATTATGAAAAGCTTTGGCTAACCAGTCTTTTAAAGCTATGGTTAAGTTCTGCACTTTTATATAAATGGTTTCACGTGTCATATCTGTAGGCACCAGATAGGTGATTTCAAAAAGTGGAAGATATTTATTTCTTTGTTTGTATTGGATTACATAGGACTAATAACATTTTGTGGGTTTTCTTTCAGTGATTTTTTGTTGTCTTTTTCAAAGTATTTTTCGTAAAATAATCTAACAATAAGTTAAATGCTTTCAATTGCCGAAGTACGGTCAAAGTTGCAAAATTGCAGGTAAGGTGTACAGAACATGTTTTATTACCGCTTAACAAATATCCTTCATCAGAGAAACAAAAATAGCATGCTTCATTTCAATAATAAATTAGAAATGATTATGTATATACTAAACTAGTAGTAGGTCATTTGCACATCAACACGCTTAATGTGATGTAATTACTGATAGAAATATAGGATGTTCAAAAGAAAAACAAAACCTATAACAAATTTAATCAATGGTACATAGATTCCTGAACCATATTCTTTGAGATTTGCTAGACTTAAACCATAGTCTGCGTACTATCTACCTCTGTAGTATCAGTTTTCTTGGTGGCTTTGAATAATAGTCATGTTCTTTCTAAAATATACTACAAATGGCACTTTAAGATTTGGAAGCCAACATGTACACTTTAAATAAATTGTCAATTACTTGAACATATTTATCTTTGAGGACAATAAATATGCAAATAATGTTTAAATGTAAGATCTAATATAGGCAAACAGCAAAGGTATCAGTGTAAAAACAACAACTGAAAAGTATGATATAAACTACAAATATTGGAATATATTTATTAAAAACGAACTAAATTGGCCTAGAGTAGCTGGATTGCTTTTTATGATTTGAAGAGCCATATTCTTGCAGCTACCTGTACACTGTAGTACATGCCTTTAGATGTTGGATGTTTTGTTATAGTTGAGTGTATAGATACTTATGCTCTTAGATAACTAAGTGCATATGATAATTTGGTGATGAACACTACACAGCTTACATCAAACAAACAAATAAAATTATACTTCACATTAGATTATTAAGCAACAGGAATAGAATGCTTTAATTGAAAGTATGCATTGCTTTTTGAAACTAGTGGTCTATTACACACTAAAACATCAAACATTAAATTTCGTTTTTGCGAGACAAGTGAGGCAATTAGCAAGCTAAAAAGATGATTTTCTGTAATCAGTAGCTTCAATTTATTGGGAAAAATCTGTTTTTAACTACTGAGCAACTAATTTATCTGTGTGTTAAAGTTAGTTTGAAGTTAATTAAAAAAACAACTAAGATATAATCATTGTTAACAAAATTTTTGAGTATAGAGCATTATTTTTTGAGTATAGAGCAAATTACAACAAATTCTAGTATTACCTAGCTAAAGCTCTAGTTTGTTAGTAGTTATTCAGTTTTTATCCGGTGTTTTCCCTTTAGCAGAGATGGCCGGATTTACCCCATTCCTTCTGCAATTTACTGTTGCAAATATCAGTTTGAAAGGAAGTTTTGCCCACACTAGCAGCATTGAAGTTGAACTCGTGTATTTGTTTAGTCTGTGAAGATCCACTTAGAAGTGGCTGAGGTTTGTTGGTAGTATAAACAGTAAATTCTTATTCATAGGTGGCATTTTACTGGATTTATTAGCATTAGCTTTGTTATAGAATGAGCTTCTTGATAATTTATTAACGTTACCAGTAGGCAGAAATCGAGTTTGATTTAGTGGTTGTTTATTGAAAATAGTGGATGGTAATGGTATTGCTTACTTTTCAGCACTAGCATTGGGTTTGATGTAGCAACCATGTTCAAGCTCTTTTTCTAATACTTGACATTCTAAAAAGGTCTTATTCAGTGCATGCGTTACTTCAACAGTTTGTGTTTGCATTTAAGTTTGGCTTCTTCACGTTCTAAATGCGTTTTTAAAGGTTGGAAGACCTTAATTATGCTACTTCTTCTTTAGCCAGTGCTGACGCAACTTTGCTATTTCATGAGGAGGAGCTTGACATTTTAGAGATTTTAATTTTGCTCCTAAGTGTGCAAGATGACAACGCCTTTAATATTTATTCATTTCAGAGATTACTCACTCAAAGCCATTCAGTTACAACAACATCAAACTTTTGCTTTTGAGGTATTACTCTGCGAGAATTGCATCAATTTTATTTTTCAGAAAAAATTTGACACTTGGTGGCAAATCTATTTTTACCTTTCCAAGCTTTATCAAAAAAGGAGATATATTTTCTAAAACAGAAAGCATGTGACTGCTTTTGGCTTTCAAGTTCATTAACTAGGTAGCATTATTGCAACAATCATGCAGTTTTGCTACGAGACAATTAAGATGATCTTTCTCTCAGTCACGTCCTTTTCAATGAACAAATAAAACAGTTAAAAACTTTATGTTTTAGTAAAAAAACTAACACAGGAGATTCACACCTGACCATATGGCAAGAAACTCACTCAAACTTCAATATACAGCGTGAGCAGTATTCTGTGATAAAGTAACACAAATAACAAGTTTCAACAAAGAATTAATAAATGCACTTACCAAATGCTTTAGCAGAATCAGCTTCACTGCAAATGCTATGGCTTTTTCATTCAGTTGGCATGACCGGTAGCAATTTTTCTAATGGTTTATCAAGTGCTCTTGTACCTTCTATAATGTAAAGATGTTAAAGATTTTTGTTTTCTCTAACCCTACTTCCTCAGTCATCATCGTCGCCACCGATAAAGAATAGTGAATAACAGAAATTTTTACAGATTGTTTAGTGGTCTAAGAAAATTAACAGAATTTTTTTTATTAACTTTTAAATATTGGAATGTTTATACTTAAAAAGTATTGACAATATCGAGTTGTGTTTCACAACAATTTAGATAAAATCCTTTTAGATTGGTTGAGGTAAATTTAGTTTTTCTATTTTGCAAATGTATATACAGGTGTGACGCCTTTTGAGGATACTATGCAGTGAGATGAGCCCCCTCCCAAAATTTGATGAGACCATCCCTGGACGCGTTTCGTTCTTTTGGACTCATCAGCAGGGCCCGTCCCATCATCACCAAAAACCAAAACTCCATATTTGCAATAATATGAGAAATGTAGCATCATTCTATTACCAATTCCTTCGCACTGGGGTTTTGGTTTTGGTTTTTGGTGATGACAGGACGGGCCCTGCTGATGAGTCCAAAAGAACAAAACGTCCCCAGGGATGGTCTCGTGAAATTATGGGAAGGGACTTTTAATATTTGCAATACTATTACTTTGTGAAATAACCACGTCATTTGTGTGAGCATGCATATAAAGCAGGTAGATTGCCTTTATAACTCAATAAATCGATGTATGATACGGTTATGGTGATTACCTGCTATGTTCATAGAGGTAAGGGTTTTAAATAGCTCTTGCTTACTATAAACTCTTTGAGTGGTACATTGCGTCACCCAATCACAATTTTTGTTTTGAACTCAGAAATAGCAGTTTTATAGATGCAATTGTGATGATTGATGACTTAGAATCGATTAAAACTGTAAATTTTATTTTGTTAAGCATTGACATTATAGTAGTAGTTTTTAAATTCAGTGTTTGATGCAGATGTTAGATATCAAGGCTTTATCATTCATTTTATTTTATATTTTTTTTAAAATTTTGTCTCAGAGTTGTGAGTTTGATTTTTGGTAAAGAAGATAAAAGCCATCAGTTTGGCATTTTTGTACCTAAAAGTAATTAAAAATGTTCAAGATTACAATTTCGATATATAGTGAGAGTAAGTACATAAAAAATTTTAACTAGTGGATGCAAGTAGTTGTACGTTTATAATATTTTGTTAAGAAATAACTGGTTTGAGATTAAACATTGCAAGTTTGTTCAATGTTGTAAAAAAGAATTAAATGAAATTAAAACTATTGGTTTTGAGTACATCGTAAGTTTAGATTTTTTTTGTAGTGCAGCAAGTTAGTAAAAGATGTAAATTTTGTTTGTCATGAAAAATGTGAAAACTTTTAATTTGTTGATAAACCTAGATATTTGGTGTATTAATTGCATTTGAAATCTGAAAATATTTTGTATTATGTTAGAAAATTGAAAGTTCAATGCTTAATGATTGAAAATTTTTGGAAATATGTACAAAGATTCCTCCACCTTTTGTCATAAGGATCCCCATGTGGTTTTAAAATCAATAATTTTGATTGGAAAGAATAAATTATACTATAGTGGTACCTCAGGATACAAATTTGATTCATTCTAGGGCAGCGTTTGTAAGGTGAGTTGTTGCACTCAACAGAAATTTTTTGATTTTATTTCAACTTTAATTTACTTCTTAAAATTGAGGCGACTTGTAGTATTGCTCGAATAATTAAGTCTGGTTGCAACTTAATAGCCAGGAAAAGATTGGCTTCCACTAAGATACTTTAACTCACACACTTCTCGATCCAAAACAGAACAAATATATTCATAAACCACTTTAAGATTTTGAATTCCTTCACTCATCAAACACCAAAAAAACAATGCACTTTAATATAACAATCAGACCCAACCAAGACTAAAGCCACTAATTAACCGCTTGTCACACTAATAGAAATCCACAATAAATCACCACAGATCAATGCACTTTTTTTCGCTACTACTGTGCCACTCTACTGAACTACTCTCTGCAAATCATAAAATCTCGCCACCTTATATACAAAAAGACGATCATGTGGAAAATGCTAAAACATCACGTAACACAGAAAAAAAACACTGTTGATAAATTACATAATCGGCAATAAAAAAATGAAAGGGAATCTTTGAGAAGAAACAAGATTCACTAGAATACACTGGAACTTAGTCACATAGTCAATCATTGTGACGTAAGAAGAGGCGTGTAAATTACAAATCTATTAACAATTGCAAAAGAAAAAAGGTTATTTTTCGAAAACAGTTTAGCAAGTAGGGCTTCAGACAATTCATATTTACGAATAAAACAACAGATTACAGCAACTATGCTTAAATAACAGCTATTCTTTCAACGCAAATCTACTTATTCGTGACAGTTATTCATATGCTAAAGCAAGATTTACATGTAGGTCTCCTTGGCCTGAAAATTAAAAAATTTTAATGATTCTAAGCAGTTGTTGATCTACAAGGCAGTTTTCAACACTTGGGTATTATTGAAATGTGAGTAATAGTACCTCAATTTCTTTGTTTTAATATGTATGCAAGGCTATACTAATTTTGATCTGGTTTGTGTGTTACTTTATAATTTAGTGAGTGATCTTTTTCCACCAAATCTTTCACAAAAAAATTATTTTTCATTATAAGTTTTTTCTTAGTTCAATAGGTTTTGGTTGGCTACTCAACTACTTCTTCTTATTCCCCTCAAACAACCGTAAGTGACAGTTTTTTAGTTTTTTTTATAGGCTCATTTTTCGTTTTTTTGCAGAAATACCTGAGAAGCCTTAACGGCAAAACAGGCCGTAGTATTTTTGCCAATAAATGTCCTGTGTATCAATTTGCTTTAACTGTTGTTATTGAGTACTCTTAAATATTTTATCGAGTTTATTACATTTTTATTTATATTGGTACTTTCCTCATGATTGTTGAGTACTCTTCTCGGATTATTTACACCATGCGTATAAGAAATCAAACGAGAAAAATTGTGGCTAGAGCTATGAGAATGGAAGCTAATTAGGAATTGAATAATTTATATCAGAATTCTAATAGTGTTTTCTACTTCCTTAGAAGAATGAAAAAGGAAGGGAAGGATGTGGAAGGAGGAAGGTGCTTGAGAGGAGGAGACAAACGGTTGGGTTTTAGTGAAGAAGATAGGGCAAAAATTTGGAAGGAGCACATGGAAAAGATCATGAATGAAGAGAACAAATAGGACCGCATGGTGGAAATTGATTTAGTAGAAGGACCAGTGGAAAAAGTGGCTCGTGATGAAATTGTAAAAGTAATGCAAAGTATGAAATCAGGAAAGGCAACTGGAACATCTGAAGTAAGTGTGAAAATGATAGTTGCAAGTGGTGAGATCGGGGTTAAAGTGATGATGGAACTATGCCAGCGTGTATTGGATGGTAGAAGAATGCCTGATGAGTGGAAAACAAGTGTGATTGTACCTATCTTTAAAGGAAAGGGTGATGTGATGAGCTGTGGATCATACAGAGGAGTGAAACTGCTAGAACATGCCATGAAAATTGTTGAAAGGGTACTAGAGAGGCGAATACGAACACTAGCCAATTTGCATGAGATGCAGTTTGGATTTATGCCAGGAAAAGGAACAGTAGATGCGATATTCATTGTGAGAAGAATGCAGGAGGAATATCAAAAGAAGGACAAGAAGTTGTATACGAGTATGTGTTTTGTTGACATGGAAAAGGCTTTTGATAGAGTGCCAAGAAAAGTGATGGAATGGGCCATGAGGAAGAAGGTTTTATCAGAAGTAATAGTTCGGGCAGTTATGAGCCTGTATGATGGTGCAAAGACAAGAGTGAGGGTGGGATCTGCATATTCAGAGGAATTTGAAGTAAAAGTTGGTGAACATCAAGGATCTGTGCTGTCACCACTATTGTTTGCAATAGTGGTGGACGTTATTACCGAAAATGCAAGAAGGGGTGTGGTTAATGAATTGCTATATGCAGATGACCTTGTTATCATGAGCGAAGACATGGAAGACTTGAAGGAAAGGCTTTGGAATTGGAAGAATGCACTGGAAAGTAAAGGTTTGAAGGTCAACACCAGAAAAACAAAATTGATGGTAAGCGGGTCAGAAGGCGAACTATACAAAAGCAAGATAGATCCATGTGGAGTTTGTGGGAGGAGAGTCACAGCGAATTAAGTGTTGTGCACAAAATGTGGAAGCTGGGTTCATGGCAAATTTGCAAAAATAAAGAGAGCTACCGCTAGATTGGCAATGCATTTTGTTTGCTCGAAATGTAAAAAAATAATGGAAGGGATGATGGATTCAATCGAGAAGTTGTGCGATGAAGTGGAGACAGTGAATGGATTTTGTTACTTGGGAGACAGACTAAATGCTAGTGGTGGTTGTGAAGCGGCAGTTACAGCAAGAGTAAGAATCGGTTGGGTAAGATTCAGGGAATGTGGATAATTGTTGCTTGGAAATAGGTTTCCTCTGAAGATGAAAGGTAAAGTCTATCATTGTTGTGTAAGATCAGCAATACTGTATAAAAGTGAGACATGGTGTCTAAAAGAAAATGAAAAAGCAATTTTGAGAAGAACGGAGAGAGCTATGGTAAGAGCCATGTGCGGTCAGAAAGTGGTAGATAGGAAGACGACTGAAGAACAGATGGATGTGTTGGGGTTGAAGAAAACTATGGACCAGTTAGCAACAGCGGATGGAGTTAGATGGTATGGGCATGTGCTGAGGAGGGATGGCGACAGTGTTTTGAGGGTTGTTCTGAATCTTGAAGTGAGTGGCGAGAGAAAGCGAGGACGACCAAAGAAGACCTGGAAGAAGCAAGTGGAAGAGGAGACAGAGAAGATTGGTTTGAAGAAGGAGGATGCCCTGAGACAAGACAAGTGGAGGGACGGAGTGCGAGCAATTGCAGAAGGAATGGGGTAAATCCGGCCATCTCTGTTAAAGGGACAACACTGGACAAAAACTGAATCACTACTACTACTACTACTACTACTACGTGCGATATGAAACTGGAAGAAATTAAATTGGGCTATTCACTCAAAGATATTTCCATACTAAGCTCAAAGCAGTACTTGAAATGCCTTATTGAGAAAGTAGACAGTTTTATCAGACGAATTCGTTACATTTTTTTGACTACCCTGATGCTTCTAATTCAACTGACAACTATAACTTGAAATCAGAACGCTGTCCCCTCAACATGATGGTCTTATTCCATTTGAAAACTATTTCTGTGAAATCAAATTTAGACCTATTTGTAACAACTTTCAATCAATGCTCAAATGAAACGTTAAAGAAATTATGTTTTCAAATACGTTGTTTGTGCGGATTGATAAAACCAACCTTTATAAGGTCAACACACACGATTATAAAAAGCTGCTTCTAGACAATGTCACCGCCAGCTACCAAAAAATTGAACCCTTAGCAATCAACAAGATTAACTTGGAGGCAAAAATTATTGCAACAAATTTTAATTTGAATGACAGAGTTGAAGCGCTTTCTGAACGCAATGCTTTTATTATCTTAAAGGATCACAAACCAAATTTTCTAAACAGCCCAAAATGCAGACTTGTAAACCCAACGAAATATGAAATCGAGAAAATCAGCAAATTATACTGGACAATATCAACAGCAGCATTCCGGTCAATTCTGATCTCAACCAATGACATAATAACATTTCAGCAGTAATTTGTTGGTTTCAAGCAATACCAAACAAGTGCCATTTCAACTTTATAAAGTTTGATGTCGTAGATTTTTACCTCTCCGTTTTGGAGTCTATTTTATGGAAAACACTACGATTCACCAAGAATTACACTGTGATAGAGCAGGAATCATTATGCATTATAATACATTCAAGTAAATCGCTACTTTTTTGTGATAGTGACACCTGGATCAAAAAAGGCAACCATATGTTTGATGTCACTATGGCATCGTTTGACGGAGCTGAAGTTTGCCAGCTATTAGGTTTGTTGCTGCTTCATGAAATCAAGTATCCATTTGGCTGTAATAGTGTTGGTCTGTGTAGAGATAATGGTTTAACTGTTCTCAATAACAGTTTTGGACCAAAAACTGATCGCACTCGAAAGCAGCTGATCCAAGCTATTTCAAGATTATGGTGTGAAAATATCTGTGGAATTAAACCTGACTCAGACCGACTTTTTGGACCTAACTTTGAACCTTGGCACTGGAAAATTTTGGCCATATAGAAAACCGAACGACAGCCCGCTTTACATAAACAAAAATTCTAATCACTCCCTTCATTAAAAAAACAAATCCCATCTATAGTCAATCATCGCCTTATTTTACTCTTTTTATCTAAGAATGAGTTTGATAGAGCAGCTTTGGCGTACAATAAAGCTCTCCATGAAAACAAACATAAAACTTATTTAAAATACTGGAAAGAAGCAAAAACAAGTACCAACAACTGAAGAAGAAACATAGTTTGGTTTTAACCCTCCATATAGTGAAAATGTTAAAACAAATATTGACCGTGAATACCTAAACCCAATCACAAAGCATTTTCCCAAACATCATCGACTCCACAAGATATGCAATAAAAACAACATTAAAATTAGTTACAGCTGTGCAGAATATGTCATCAGTCATCTCGAGCCACAACAAAAAACTTCTTTCCACCTTGCCAAAAGCCGATAGATCCCCCACTGCCCGTCCAAAATGTGATTGCAGAATCAAAATCGCTTGCCCACTTAACGGCGAGTGCAAACAGAGGTAAATTGTATATGAAACAGAAATTCTAACAATACTACCAAATTATATAATAATTCCTGTTCTACTGATTTTACAACGAGATTGGAAATCACAAACATTCATTTACCCACCGTGATAAAAGAAATGCAACCACGCTATCAAAAGAAGTCTGGCGAGAGAAGGATAATGGTGTTGAACCATCAATAAAATGGTTCATTGTTTCTGCAGCATCATCCTATCATTGCGGAGGCAGTAGATGCAACGTGTGCCTGGCTATAAGCTTTCCATCATCAGCGGCGTGAGAAAAATAATGCTCAATAAGCCATCAAAAATAGTGAATACATGTCGCCACAGACAGTAATTTAAATTTAAAAATATCGGATTGGACGGTTTGTTGTAGGTTTATGTGTATCGTTCTATTACTTTTGCCCTTTTTTGTATATTTCACTTCCCCAACTTATCGTTTACCATATTAAGTATATATCTGTTCCCATTATTACGTGATTATAACTCTCATACCAACCTTCATAGTTCTTAGTAACCACCCAGATGACATTGCTGTTTGCAGGAGAACCAGCAGGAAAGATTATTTTTCATTATTAGTTTTCTCTTAGTTTAATAGGTTTTGGTTGGCTACTCAACTACTTCTGCTTATTTTCCTCGAACAACCGTAAGTAGCACCGCTTTTTAGTTTGTTTTTTATTGTTATTTTTTGCAAAAAAACTTAAAGAATCTTAATGGCGAAACAGGCGGTAGTATTTTTGCCAATAAATAAATATAAATGTGCTCTAACTGTTGTTATTGAGCACTCTTAGATATTTTACCGAGTTTATTATATTTTTATTTTTAATTAGTGTAGAGTTATAAAGTTAAATAGTAAAAGTTTTAGATTTTTGATTAAATTTTGCTGTGACACTAATGACAACGATAATATCAATTAGCCTCACCAACACCCAATCTTTGAGATTAGGTATAAAAAAACAATGGCAAAACAGAATCCAACATCAAGCCATTTCCAAAAACAATCACATTGGAAATCACCATTAAAAATATTTTGAATAACTCTAAAATATTGCAAAAATGCATTGCAGAAAATATGCTTAAAATCTCCATCAAAGTGAAAATTTTCTAGATAGCACGGAGTGTGTGGAAGACATAGCAACAAAAGTAGTAGTATTGTAGCAATGAGTCCTACATATCAACTACTTTTGAGTTTTTTAACAAAGAATAAAAAAGATATACATGTATATACAGTATATATAAAATGAGAATAAACAATTAAAAATACCTAATAAAAGAAATCAACACTATTGCTGTTGAAATTGTCTAATCTTTCATTGTTTTACTCTAGCAAAAACACAGATGAAAGTATCAAAAATACAGTACCTTAAGTACTTAACATAAAAATCCAAGATAGTAACATTGATGTTGTTGTTGATGTTTACCAACCCCTTTCCGAGGGATGGGGGCATGGCGGAAGACCATGGAGCCCCAGAAGCTGGGCAACTCCCCAAGGCCTGGACTAGAAGTCGTAAAGAGACAGAATGTCGCCAAAGAGTGAGCGACGCAAAGAGTCCGTAGCTGGAAAGTGCAGAATGAGATGAGCGGTTCCTGGGACGAGTGTCCGCAGGCGCTTCATGAAGGATTCTCGATTCGGCCAATCTTAGAGCGATAAAAGCTTAACAGAAGGCTGTGTCCGCTGCAGTGAAAACCAGAGAGAACACAGCGAGCATGACGAGGCAGCACAAGTTTCTCAATGGAAATCGAGGAAACCTGTGTATCAAAGAAATTAGATGAGACAGTACGCCTCCAGTCCGAGATAAGAGAAGAGTGGATACGAGAGATAAGAGGAGAGAAACTACAAGGGATAGCAAAGGGCACGAGTAGCGCTCCCTGTCTGGCCAGCTCATCAGCCGTATTGTTCCCTGGGAAAAACGAGTGTCTGAAAACCCATTGTAGTCTAATATAATAGGAGGAAAGAGAAGACAGTTTTTTCCAAATCTGCCAGAGACATTGAGGTAAAATGAAAGATGGAGGAGAGGACAGAACGAGAGTCAAATAGTAGGAGAAGAGATAAGAAGTGGCAGACTTGTTGATGCTGCCGAGACCAGCAAGAACGTGCAGAATGGCGCCGGCTTTAGCAGAAAAACTTGAGCATACTGGGCCTGCTGAAAAGGAAAGAGTGGCCTCAGTACCACAAAGAGAGGAGTTGGCAAGTATGCCAAAGCCGCCCATGCCAAAAGGAAAAGGATCAAAGCCGTCAGTCCAGAGTACCAGATTATCAAAGGGGAGAGAGTCAAGGTGGGAGAGAGCCGCATCTTGGCAAGTGAGAAGGGGATCAGAGCAGGAGTATAAAGAGAAAAGGGGGGACTCCACAGTGAAGGAAGGCAGGTTCCAAAGAGAAAAGGGAGGGCAGCAAGCAAGGAGAGCCTCCCTAGGAGAAATAGAGGAAAACATCAGCGGGTGAGTGGACGCAAAAGCTCTCAGAAGGATCTGCAGAGTCTTGGTTTCACTTTACAAGTCTGGCCAAATCTGAAATAGAAAAACAGGATTGGGAGACAAAGAGCCCGCTCATAAGATGAAAGAGTGAAATGAGTCAGGGTGACTCGTAAGGGAGGTAAAGTAGCCTCGGAGAGTAGAAGTGAGATAGGGGAGGACGAGAGGCAGCTGGTGATGGTGCGACTAGCCGCTCAGTGGAGGCGTTCCAATTTGGTGATATTGGTAACACTTTAGAGAGGAAACCATCCGGGTGAAGCATATGTGAGAAGGGGCCGAAGGAAAGCTTTATACAGAACAGAGAGGGACTCATTAGAGGGGCCCCATGAGGAAGCAGAGATACAACGTACGGCCTTGAGATGTGGGAAGAACTTGGCCGTCAGCAAAGATACATGTTTAGAGAAGGAAAAAGGGTGGTTAAAGGTGATCTAAAGAAAGGTTGGAGTGGGATTGAAAAGGAGGCGGGAGTTGAGTAAGAGGAGGTTGGGTTGGAGGTTAGCTTGGTGGGGATTCGCTGAGAAGAAAGGAGCCTCACGTTTTCTCAAAATATGAGGAAGACGCAAGTACTCAGACCAGCGCTTCAATCGAAACAGAGCTCCTTACGTGGCCTCCACCGTAGTGTGGACTGAGGGGGAGGAGGACCAAATGGCGGGATTGTCAGCATAAAGAGAGCAGCTGACGGAAGATGGTAGAGAAGCCAGAAGATCATTGATGAATAGAGAGAAAAGTACAGGGCCAAGAACGGATCCTTGCACAACACTTCGACGAACTCAAAAGGAACGACTTTTGTGATTTTGATAAACCACACAAGCGCCTATCAGAAAGGAAAGATTGAGTCCAACGAGCATAGCAAGAAGGGCCAGCCGAAATGAGTTTGTGGAAAAGGGCGGGATAACAGACAAAATCAAAAGCTTTTGAGAAATCAATAGTTGACTGGATCGTTTGAGAGCCCGGCCTGGGTTTGTTAAACGCATCCAAAATGGACTGAGAAAGGAACAAAATTTGATCAAGAGTAAACCGTCCAGGGTGGAAACTGGCCTGGTGGGGGGGAATGGAATAACTATTCAGAAAGAAGAGTAGACGGGATAGAATGATGCGCTCAAAAAGCTTTAAAACGCAGGAGGTGAGAGAGATAGGCCGGAAGGAAGCAGGAGAGTTGAGCAGCTTTCCCATTTTATAGATGGGAATAATAGAAGATGTCTTCCAGATGGAAGGAAAGGAATGTGAAGACCAGGAAAGATTGAAGATGTAAAGAAGAAAATCCATGCCAGAGCGAGGAAGGTGCTTTAGCATGGGATAGGCAACTTTGTCTGGGCCAGTGGCAGTGGAAAAGGAGAGGTTGGAGGCAGCCGCAAGAAATTCAGTGGGTGAGAAAGGAGAGCAGAAGGACAAGTGAGACTCCTCAGGGCACGTGGCTTGGCGGATCTCAGAGAGGTAGGCTCTGCTACGCAGGGCCTTTGGCTGAGAAACGGAAAAGTGCGATCTCAGGTAAGCGGCATAGATCAAAGCCGGCTTCTTGGGAGAAGAACAGTTTGGGAAATTAGAGGAGAAGGAAGACGAGGAAGAAGTGCCAGCAATAGAGCGAAGAAGAGAGTATACAGTTTTTGGGTTAGACTTAGGTAAGTTGTCTGCCATGACTTAGGTAAGAGAGAAGAGCAAGTTGTCTGCCATGCCTCAGCCTTGGTCTTGGCGATGACTGACAAGGCGCGTCGAGAAGCGGAGATGTAAGCCTGGCGATCTTCATAACTTCTGTGAGCGGCAGCAAAAGCCTTGTGTCTTTTACTAACCCCACATTCCACCTCAACAGACCACCAGACTTTGGGACGGTGTTTGATGCGGCCAAAAGGAATGGAAGATTTGGCTGCATTCAATGCCAGAGAGGTAAAGAGAGCAGCAGCAGAGGAAAGAGAAAGAGATGAGTATTTTTCTCTAGAAGGACAGTGGGAGTCAAAGTAGCAAGCAAAGCCATCCGAGCGAGGTTTCTGAAAATTGAAGGAAGGGGGACGCTCGTTGGGGCAAAGACTGGAGAGAGAGAGGGACAGATAGAAGAATTGGTAGGTGGTCAGAAGCCAGGTCCTGAAGCACCTACCAGGAGCAAGAAAGAGCGAGAGAGGAGGAAGCAAAGGAAACGTCAAGAAAGGAGCGATGTAGGAGGGTCATTTGGTGTCAGGGTCATTGAGGAGGAGGAGGAGGTCAGAAGAGAGAACCCAGTTAAATATTTCCTCCCTGCAGTGGTCGGAAATACCTCTTGAGTCCCAGAGAGGGTAATGGCAATTGAAGTCTTCCAGAATGAAGAAATTTCTGGAGGAGGGAGAAAAGGAGTCGGTTCTGCCATCCGTTGGAGAAGTAGAAATAAGGGGGCGTACACATTAAGAAATGACAGCGAGGAGGAGTTGTTAAGAGAGATGTTGACCCTTACATAATCAGAGTAGGGATCAAGCGAAGAAAGAGAGAAGGTAGAAAGTTCAGAAAAGGATAGGCCCTGCCTTACAAAAATGATAATGCCATCGCTAGTGTGCGTGGTATCACGAGAGAGAATGCCAGATCGGGAGTGGGTGCGATCTGCAATGCAGAGCAGAGAATCCAGGAATCCAGAAAAGGAAAGATGAGTTAAGATTGGATTTCTGGATACAGATAAGGTCAAGAGGATGGGCTGAAAGAAAGTGAAGTAGTTCAATTCTCCTGGATCGAAGACCTGAGGCAGGAGGCATAGAAGAACAGCCAGGAGCAAGGGACAGTAGTGAGGGGGCAGAAGGAGAAAATACTAAATGGGCCGATGGGAGATATGGGGTTTGAAGAAGAGGATGGGGCGGGAGTGCAGCATTAGTAGAGAGGGGCCAGGTTGTACAGTGGAGGTATACGTGTTGGAGGAGTCCGAGGAGAGAGTCACAGTGTTACGAGTGGGCACACAGCAGGGAGGCAGCTCCAAGAGTGAGAGCTGCCAATAGTTCTGAATTTGGAGAGGAAAAGTTGTGAGCACTTTAGATGGACCCATTTGGAGCAGCCTGCCAGGTCACATTTCCAGCACACACTGAGCAAAGAAAGATAGGGCCAGGGTTGGGATGAACGTTACCGCTCATCAAGAGAAGGAGAAGAATGAGGAGATGAAGGCGGACAAGAGAAGAGAGAAAGAGAAAACAGGCGACCGATTTTGAAGAAGTTGTGTGCTATCTTTCTGCGGTCGTTCAGGGGGCAGCATAGCAAAAAATGAAGGGGAGTGTCAGGGGTAACTGGTACCCTCGGGAAGGCCAACAGCCGTTTTGAGCCAACCCAAGCGGGGTTGGGTACCGCACCACCACATTTAGGCGGCTGTTGATTGGTGCAGAATCACATTGATAGCAGCCATAGATTAAAAATAAAAAGGGTAATCATCATGAAGCTTACTTAGCATGACACTTAAAATCATTTTGATGTGGAGCAAGAGAAACTAGATAGAACCACGGCTTGAAACAAATGATTGCAAGCAATAAAACATCAATTTCAAATCAACGGTAAGAGAGAACAAACTTTTAGCGGATAATTTGTCACAAAATCTTTAAAAGAGTTTAAGGACCCCAGAAACTTAGGAGCAGTTGCATCATACTAGGCTGTTGATAGTGGTATTTGTTACACCAAGAAAGACAATTCATAAAAGAAAATACAGATTGCCAGTATATTTATTGGTGTGGTTACTATAACCGCTATTTGAGTTGATTAGCAATTTTATGGATTTGGGTTGCTGGGAGAGTCGTTAATTGTCTTTTCTAACACTGATATTTCCACAGGTAATATTTTGGTATTGGCGTGTTGAGGTCGACGTTTTTAACAATTTGTCACTGCTATTTTCAACAATATCACTTGATTATTGATTTCATTTTAAATAAATCTCAATCTTATTCAAATAGAAAACAAAACAAAAGAATAATACATAAAGTGAGAACAAATAACACTCTACAACACAAACCTAAGATGGTGTTCACGCTGAGCTATGCCTGCATGCCGACTGTTTGCTCAAACTAACACGTCGGCATTAAATTCAAATTAAACACTGCAATAAGAAGTGATGCGTGGAAGTTATTGGTGTATAGAATGAGGCGTAACAAAGGAAAACGGAACGAAAGAACCAAGAAAAATAGAATTTTAGCAATTTTAGGGCTTTAACATTGCCGCCCCTTTAAGCGCATAAAATAAATTAGGTCACAGCGCTTAAGTAAAATTTGATGAGTAGATACAGTTTACCTAAATTAACAAGAGAAAGTTAAAGCACAATAAAGCATAATAAATCAACTTGAGTATTAATACACTTTAAACAAAATATTCGTCCACAATAAAAACTAATCGACTTCAATCGAACAAATCAACTTGGTATGGAATCGCTTGCCGCTGTCACCAAAATTAGCTTGGTGATAGGGCGGATGAAGGTCAGGGTCTCTAAAAGTGTCAGGGTAAGTCTCTAAAACCCGTCCCAGAAGCCACACGTTACGTATGAGATTTTTATTCATGACAAGGAAAACGTCATTAGTCGAAAGATTGCGGTGAGTTGGAGTTCATTTCTGTTTCGTTTGAAGTATGGGTAAATACACTCTGCGCAATTTGGACCAAAAAAGATTGGCTAAGAATTAAACTTGTTTCCATCGCTTTTGTGAGTAATTGTCATCGATATTAAAGATTCCAGGTAAATGAGGGGCAGGTCGTCTTCAAAAGCAACAGACGATCAGGAGTAAGAGGCATCGGGTCATTTGTAGTGAGTGATCGCCTGTTGATAATTGCTTCAACCTGTTGTCGTTGTTGTTGCTAACCGACCCCTTTCCGAGGGATGGGGGCATGGCGGAAGACCATGGAGCCCCAGAAGCCGGGCAACTCCCCAAGGCCTGGACTAGAAGTCGTAAAGAGACAGAATGTCGCCAAAGAGTCCGTAGCTGGAAAGTGCAGAATGAGATGAGCGGTTCCTGGGACGAGTGTCCGCAGGCGCTTCATGAAGGATTCTCGATTCTGCCAATCCTAGAGCGATAAAAGCTTAACAGAAGGCTGTGTCCGCTGCAGTGAAAACCAGAGAGAACACAGCGAGCATGACGAGGCAGCACAAGTTTCTCAATGGAAATCGAGGAAACCTGTGTATCAAAGAAATTAGATGAGATAGTACGCCTCCAGTCCGAGATAAGAGAAGAGTGGATACGAGAGATAAGAGGAGAGAAACTACAAGGGATAGCAGAGGGCACGAGTAGCGCTCAAGGCTGTAAGTTATTTCAATATGTATAGCTCTAACTGTAAGACATGTAAAAATAACGTCGTACCGTTTTGCTTTTCTGCGATTTGTCCGTGTCAAAAAATGACCCTAAACGTCACTGCCTACAGAAAAAAAAGGTTTGTTTAAAGTCACTCTGTCACTCTTTGTTTTGGCAAGTCGGACATTAGTTGCTCTTGAGCTGGGGCATACTTTTTAGGACAGAAAACGCCATCAGTCAAAACTTTGCAAACAGCGGAGTTTGCTTTCAGAATTCATAGTTTTTCAGGCAAGTATGCCAGGACATGTTGCCTGCCGGCATGGCCAACGGCAGCTTTAATGATAAGTTTAGTTACGGGACAAGAATGCTGACGAAGAACAGGATGCTTTTGATTGTAGGAAAGTGCAGATAATTTCATTTTACCGCCAACTCGAAGCAGGTTCTCTTTGAGGAACGGGTTAAGTTTGCGGTGTTGACTTTGTGTTTTAATAATATTGTTCCTTTTCAAAGCTGTAAACTCATTACAAAAGAATTTCTGTTGCGAATAAGAAAATATTAGTTTTTAGCTCTGGACATTTCTGCAACGGTTGGAGGTTTTGACAAAATTGTCAATTTGCAGCTGGCTTGTTCATCAATCGGGTTACGTCGTGAGGCAAGAAAGCTTAAATATAGCTTTCTGTAGCGCAAAGTTATCGCACAAACACGAAGCAAATTTTGCCAGCTAGAATATCCAGAGCATAGCTAATCGAAAAATTTGGTTCTTGAGGGAGATCGCTAAAGAAAGTGCAACACATTTCTTCACTTCTGGATCAAAGGTAAGGCAGATTGGGACGGCCAGTGCGTCTAGGATTGCCACAAAAATTCAGATCCCATGTTCCAGCGATTATTATGCAGAAATTTTTTAATTCTTTTGTTCTTTACTGGGAAAATTTGCCGGATTGTCGCTGGTATGTACGTAGCGCCCTTGAAACGGCTCTGAAATGCTACGAATTGACCGAACTCGATTTGCTACAAAAGTGTGGTAGAATCTCGTTTCATTGCTCACGTATCAAGGAGATACATGGTGGTGAAATGAAGAGGTGAAGAAAGCAATACAACAAAAGAAAGTGGCATATAAAAAGATGTGCGAAAATCAATCAAAGGAAAACAAGGCAAGATATAAGAACATCAAAAATTGAACAAAAAACCAAATAACATTTTACACTGGTGAAGTTCATGAAAAAAGATGGGAAAGATATTGAAAGCAGTAGCTGCATGAGAGGAAAGGAGGAAGGTTAGGTTTCAGTGAAAAAGACAGAAGAATATGGAATAATCACATGGAGGAGATCATGAATAAAGAGAATAATTCGGACCTCGTAAAAGCATCTACTATGATAGAGGGACCTATTAAAAATGTTACCTGCAAAGAAATAGAGATAGCAATAAAAGTAATAAAACCAGGAGATGCAGCTGGACTCTCTGAAGTATGTGCAGAGATGATATCTGCTAGTGGAAAAGCAGGGGTTAGTGTGATGGTAGAACGTGCCAGTGTGTGTTAGAGAAAAAGTAATGCCAGATGAATGGCAAGCAAGTACGAGTAAGCTGGTAACAATTTTTTAAGGGAAGTGAGATGTTAGAAGTTGCAATGTTTACGGAGGAATAAAACTGTTAGAGCACGCCATGAGGATCTTTGAAAAAGTGCTGCAGAGAAGAATTCAAAAATTAGTAAATATTGATTCAATGCAGTTTGGTTTTATGCCTGGAAGAGGATTGACAGACACATTGTTTGTAGTGCGAAGAATGCAAGAGAAATATAGGGATAAGAAAAAGTTGTACATGTTTTGGATATTGAGAAGACATTTGATAAAGTTCCAAGAAAAGTGATGAAGTGGGCAATGAGAAAAAAAGGTTTACCAGAAATAGTTGTAAGAGCGGTGATAAGCCTCTATCGCAGGGCAAAAAAACAAAAGTTTAAGTTAAATATGAGTTATTTAAAGAATTTTTTGTACAAGTTGGTTCTTCATCAAGGATCTGTTTGTTGTTGTGATTCCCTCTTTTCTTCCTCGGGATGGAGGCTATGGGAAGATGGCAGCCCATTTCGAACCAGTCATGAGTGACTGGTAGCCCCACCACCAACAAGGCAAACTGGCACTGGTGGATACCTAAGTGTCGCCTTTTCCGACATGCTGGGTTAGCAACTTTACCATTGTAACCTGGTGAAGTACGGGTAGGCCATCTGTCTGTCACATAAAGGTGGAGGCATCCCATTAAGTGCCTTGCCCAAGGACACAACAAGCAAGTTTTCTGACTTGTTCTTTACATTATCTCTTTTTTTTGCCGAGTGTCCAGCAGGGAAGCTGTGAATATCATTTTTTAAAGTCTTGGTGTGACTCGACTTAGGGAATGATTTCTATGTCTACCAACTGCAAAGCAGACGCTCTAACCACTGCACTGCCATGCTGGTTACCATCGCTATCGCCACTGCTTTTTGCAATTGCAATGGAATTAATGTTAGAAAATGCAAGAGAAGGACTGATGAATGAAATTTTGTATGTGGATGACTTGGTTTTAATGAGTAAAAGTATTTAGAATTTGAAAGAAAGGCTTTCAAAATAGAAAAAGGCGTTTGAAAGCAAAGGGTTGAAGGTGAATCTCAAGAAAACCAAAGTAATGGTAAGTGGTTAGAAAGGTAAGGTACTCTAGAGTAAAGTTAATCCATGTGCCAAGTGCGGTAAGAGAGTGATGACAAATTCTGTGATGTGCACAAAGTGTCGTAGAAGAGTGCATGGTAGATACGCAAAAATGAAGAGGGTGACTTCAACTCTGGCAAAAGATTTTGCTTGTGAACTATGTGTTGATACAAAGGAAGGAATTGCGGAACCAGGTAAAGAAATGTAATTTTTTGACCAGGTTGACTTTGTGAAAAGTTTTTGTTACTTGGGGCACAGATTGAACGCCAGTGGTATAGTGAAGCTGCAGTGACAGCATGAAAGAGAATTGGATGAATAGATTTTAGAGAATGTGGGAAGTTACTTTATGAAACTTTTCCTTAAAAATGAAAGGAAGGATTTATTAGAGTTGCATAAGATCAACAATGGTACATGCAACTTTGATAAGATGTCTGAAGGTGAATGAGATGGAAATTTTGAGAAGAGCTAAAAAAGGCAGTAATAAGAGTAATGTGTTGAGTTTAGTTGAGAAAAGAAAAAACGAAGAACTGATGAGTTTACAGGGTTTAAAGGAATTTTTGGATGGACCAGCCAGGGCAATTGAAGTACAATTGTATGAGCATGTTTTGAAAAGAGTGTTGGATTTTGAAGTGGTGGGAAGAAGAGGGCGGAGGCGATCAAATATGATGTGGAAAAGGCAAGTGGAAAAGCATACCAATCAGATTGGTCTGAAAAGGGAAAATGCCATTGACAGAACAAAGTGGTGTGATGGTGTTCACAAACTTTCAAGAAACATGAGTGAATTCGGCCATCTGTGTTAACGTAGACAAAACCAGATTTTAAAAAGTGGATCTCTTTCTCTCTGTATCTGGTCTGCTGGGAGAGTCATTAACTGTTTTCTGTAACACTGATGATATTCCCACAGGCAATATCTTGATATTGACATGTTGAGGTCCACGTTTCAACAATTTTTCACTGCTATTTTCAACAATATCACGTAATTAACTTCTCAATATAGCTCTTCTGGTGTAATCAAAAGTTAAAATGATCTTTATTTAGATTTAAAATCTACATAAAATTCACAAAAACTCAACATTTCGAAAAACTAAACTCAGTTTTTCTTCGTCAGGAGTGACTAAAGTTAAAACACAGACAACGGTTACATAGTAATCAACAGGACAAATAGGAGAAAAAAATAAAAATTATGGCATAAACAACTGCAGCAGCGGCAACTGGCGGTCAAAAATTTATAAATTTGTACAATCCGGGATAAAAGCTGTTAATTTTATCGTTAAAAGAAAAATCAGTTTTGTGTATGTAAAATGATTCTAAAAAACGTCTTTTTTTATAGTCATTTTCAGTAGCTAAAATTTCAGATGATAAAATTCTATATTGAGAAGTTAAAGGATGCCTGGTGACAAAAGCAAAATAAAATATCATGTAATTATTAATTTCAATTTAAATAAATTTTAATCTTATTCAAATAGAAAACAAAACAAAAGATTAATACATAAAGTGAGAACAAATTAACAACTCTGCAACACAAACCTAAGATGGCTCCCATGCTGAGCCATGTCTGTACACTGATGTGTATTTGCTTAAACTAACACGTCGACATTAAATTCAAATTAAAGGTTGCAATAGGAAGTGATGCATGAAAGTTATTGGTGTGTAGAATTCATATCTTTGGGCATCTTTACTGTGCCATATTTTTTCCCTCACAGCTATGCGTATATGTTTTTCTGCACCTCATTAAGTGATCATGGCTTTATACAACTTATTCTATAGAGCAGTAAAATGTTAAAAGTCCCCACTGTGCTAAAACTAGGAGCTGACATATACGCTACTGACAAATCACAATATAAAGAACATAACCAATTTAGTACCAAATACTAACCTACAAATGGCTACATCATTCTACATGTAGGCACAAGTAGGCAAATGAAAAATTTCAACCACTGCTCTTTAGTCCATTTACGTTGCTTTTGGATTTCCTTTTGTATTTTGCTGTGTTTTTTTGGTTCTGATTTAGACTCGCTTCTGTTGTGCTAGAGGTTTTTAACTTCATCAATCACCCAATGAGGTTGTTTGATTTTCTTGGATTCTTGTGCTATAAGTTTGTTTGCAGCTGTAATAATACTTGTTTTCAGATTTGTCCATTGATTATGGGAATTAGTTTAATTATTCGGAAGATTTTCAGAAATATTCTTAGAAAAGTCTGCACTGATTTCAGGGTTTTTGAAAGTATCAAACAAAAACCTTGGTTTTCATTTTGAGTGTTTTAGAGCCCTTAAATATATTTTGATATTTGCAATTACTGGATGATGGTCACTGTTTGCATCGGCCCCTGGATAGGCTCTTGCAATAAGTAAAAAGGATCGATATCTTTCATTAATCATTATGCAGTTAATCTGGTTTCTTGCACAATGACCAGGATTGGTCCATGTATATCGGCGTCTGGGGTAAGCTGCAAACCATCTGTTCATTATGCTAGTTTATTTTTTTCACACCGGTTTATGAGTTTTTCTCCTCGTTTATTACACATTCCCAATCCATGTGGTCCGACAGCTTTTTCATGTTTCTCACAACAAATTTTGGCAGTGAAATCTCACATCATAATATTTACTTTCTGTGATTTGCAGTTGCTGTACAGTTTGTCCAATGAGTCACAAAATTCTTCTATCATCTGCTCATCTGCATCCAATGTTGGTGCATATGCAGCAATCAGGTTAATATTGAAAGGGTTAGTAGTTTTACAAGAAGCAAACAATCAGATTTTTCCCAGCATGCCAGGATAGATTTAGAAAGTCTTCTATCTAAAATCAAAGCAACACCACGTTGATGCTCACGTCCTCCAGAGTATATATCTATTTTACCATTTTTCAGGAACTGATCCATTTCACTTCGCAAAGACCCAAGCAGTTGACTCTCATTCTGTTCATTTCCATTACAATATTGTGAAGCTTTCCTTGTTAATACAGTATGCGAATGTTCCATGTGGCTATTTGTTGAATTCTGTTTCTGAAAGTTTTTGCATTTGCCACAGTCACTGAATGACGATCAGAGGAGCCATGTGGTTGAAGACTTTTACTACTAGGTGTGAGGCTCTGATTATGGGAATCTGGAGACTCATCTAGGCCATTGATTTATCTTTACTTTGTTTCAAATAAACTTGGCCAAGATAGTGAAGTAACCGGCGCAATGGTGCAGTGGTTAGAGCGTCCACATTGTAGTCGGTAGACCTGGGGTTCATTCCCTAAGTCGAGTCATACCAAAAGACTTAAAAAAAAAAAAGTATTCACAGCTTCCCTGCTTGGCACTCAGCATGTAAAAGGGATAGTGTGGAGAACAAGCCGGCAAGCTTGTTGTGTCCTTGGGCAAGGCACTTAATGGGATGCCTCCACCTTTATGTGGAAGACAGGTGGCCCCACCTGTACTTCATCGGATTATAATTGTGAAGTTGCTAACCCAGCATGTCAGACGACTCTTGGGTACCCACCAGTGGCAGTCCGCCTTGTTGGTAGTGGGGCTACCAGTCACACAAGACTGGTTCGAAATGGGCTGCCATCTTCCCCTAGCCTAATATCAATTAGATTGACGGCATGAACCTGAATTACCATTCATGCCGTACCTCCATCCCAAGGAAGAGGAGGGGTAAACACACACACACACACACACACAGATAGTGAAGTAGGCTGGCCGGTTCCTTTCTTCAGGCGCCTCTGTGTTTAGTCAGCCAAATTGCTTTCAGTCACACCACGAGGAGGTATACAGATGATTTGGTGTTGGCAGAGAGACCACCAACACCCATAAACCCGTAAACCATCTACATGATTTTAATGCAAAGAAACTTGATACTGCTAACTTTAATACAAGCCTAGGTCACAATGGTATCAAGTTGAAGAAGCAAAATACTTACAGGTTATATACAACAAATTATCCTGGAAAAGCCAAGAACGTCATTTAATTTCTAAAATTTTTAAAAGATCGTTTATTGATGAGCTAAGCCTCAGAACCACGGTTAGCAGTGGTCATACCTCCACCTTAAAATTTGTATTTTAGCTCTCATGCAGTGTTTGTGTCTTTCATCTTGAGGTACCTCTTGGTCATAGAGGCCGTGAGGCCTGAACCGCACGGGCCTCATTGGTAATTGCTGTTCATGGTACCAGCTGTGCTCATGCATACTAGCAAAGCTAAAACAATTTATTTGTAATGTACCAATGGCTTAGTCTTTATTGGTTTTTAGCCAGCTTGTTATTTTCAATTACAAGGGTACAAGCTATTTGTGATATTTTTTGAATGCGGTTTCGATGAACAGTTTATTCCTAATGATCATGTAATTGACGTAGTATATTGATTGTGAAGTTTTAGAGGTCAGCAGCTGCATTTCTTTCAAACATTTTCAGTTTTCTCTCACAGAATTGACAAAGCTTGTTCAGTTCTGTATTGAAAGATATGTGCTGTTCTGTATTGAAAAATATAAGAACTGTGTTGAAAAATACTTTGTTTCATTATTTCATAATTCTTTGTTTTAAAAATATTACAGTTCATGCAAAACTTTTGGTATGCCCCTCGTAGATTTTATAAGTATATGTTACATTTTCAGTGATCTTTGGCAGCAAGAAGAAGAAGAAACTTTTACAGATGTCCCTCGGGAAGAAGTTGAATTGCAAGGTCATGATGGTCACATTTATCGTGGTTGCCTACCTACAATTCACCTCTCTCAAACGGTAATCATTTTAGTGTTACAAAATAAATCTGTTTTAAACTAGCTAGGTCACTGGAGCAGCAAAATATGATAATGATGTTCATTAAAGTGCTGTAATAGGTTTTATAGTCGTAAAACACTAGTGAGATAAGCCATTACTGTCCAAGTAGTTATTATGAATTTAGCAATTGAAATGCATTTAATAAGAAGAGACGTCAGAAGAGGCGGGTATGAACAAATCTTAATTCAAAAGAAAAAAAGGTTTTTTTGCAAAAAAGCAACCAAGATATGGAAAAGCAAGTCTGGACTCGAGACAATTCTAGATTCGCAAATAAAATAATCACAGCAGAACGAAAGCAATAAAATTACAGACTATACATAGATAAACTATTCCAACGAAGCAAATTTACTTATTTGTGACAGTGTACAAAGTTATGATGCAATACAAAGCAGTACAATACAGCAATACCTCTACCAAGGGGGTTTTATTTAAAGACACACATGCACACATACACGGTATGATTGTTGAGACCCAATAAGGTTGCAAATTATTGACATGTTGTAATCGATAGTTGTATTGTGCAGCATGATGTTTGTGATTGTTTTTGAACAATTTTTTTCTATACATCTTAAAGTAACGCTAGAGGCTGATTCCTCTTAAATAGAAGATTGCTTGTAATTTGCTAGCTAGTAACTAGCACTATCTGTACTTTGTAAATTGATAAAGTCTTGATAATGATCCCACGCTCTTATTAGGGCTTTCTAATGTGACTTTTTGTCCATTTCGTCTGTGTGTGTGTGTGTGTGTGTGTGTGTGTGTGTGTGTGTGTGCGTGAGTGCATGCGTGCATGTGTGCGTGCATGCATGTGTGTGTGTCTTTATATAAAAATACCTTGATATTGGTATTACTGCATTATACTGCTTTGTATTGAACCATTGTTTTGCACGCAATGACAAATCTGTCCTGAATTAGGCTAAGCATTTTCATTGCTGTGTGTCTTTTACACCTGCCTGACGAGGCCCAATAAGCTCAAAACTGGTCGCAGGTTCTTGTCATGTAATAAATTGTTGTGTTGTACAGCATGATGTTGGTGATTGTTTTTGAGCAAGTTTTCCATCTTTTTGTGTGCTGCAGAAGCAGATCTTATGTAGGAGATCGCCTGAAATTTGCTAGTTAGCAAATGGCACTATCTATACATCGTTAACTTCTACAAATACACAAGTTTATTGCTAAGTATTTAATAATCCCAGGGTGTCATCACCGAGATCTAAAGTGCGGAGTTTTCCCTAGGTGGTATTTGGCTGACTGGACTTCGATGATATAGTGACATTCGATTTTTTGATTCATAAAAGTTATCAGTAAATTGAGATTTGAGACACTTTTTAAGTTTCTTCTCCAACAAATTTTTTTATAACTCTTGCGCATTACTTTTTGGCTTGTACATGTATTTCTCTATTATGGGTTTATATAATCCATCTTACTATTGCATGATTTGGATTTATGTTAAGTCAAAAGCCGTTTACATTTTTATTCGATCATTTTGCAACTCAAACATTCTCAAACAACATTTAGCATATTTGATAAGTTGTTTACAATATTTTGATTAGTGTGAGTTGTGATTGTATTTTAACATTGATTTGTTTTGAGATTGGAAAATTGTATTCATGACATCATGATGATTTTTATTGTTTTACTGGTAGTGTTTGAAATATTTTCACTTGTTAAGTATATGCTTGCATATCGCTGCATTTTGCAAAAGAAAGAGATGGAGAGAAAATAGAGTTTATGTAAACACAAATTTTCTTTGTATGTATTAACTAATGCAGAAAATGTGGTAGTGTATGGTTGATGTGTCAAAATGAAGAGAGTGACTTCGACTCTGGTGAAAGGTTTTGTTTGTAAGAGTAGTGTTGAAGCAATAAAAGGCATTGTCAAACCAGCTGCAGAGTTTACATTTTACGACCAAGTGGAGCTAGTGAAAAGTTTTTGTTACTTGGGGTACAGAATAAATGCCTGTGTGAAAGTGAAATGACGTAACGGTGACAGCAAGAACAAGAATTGGATGGATGAAATTTAAAGAATGTGGGTAATTGCCTAAAGGTAGAAAGCTCTAGGTATGAATGAAAGGATGAATTTATTGGAGTTGGCTAAGATCATCAATGTGGTATAGAGCGAGACATGGTGTCTGTGGGAGAATGAAATAACGATTTTGAATAGAACTGAAAAAGAAACGATAAGAGCAATGTGTGAAGTTAATTAATTGAGAAAAGGAACGGTCAAGAACTTACGGATTTGTTGAGTTTGGAAGAGACTTTGGACAGACTTAGCAAAGCAAAAAGAATGCGATAGTATGGGCATATTTTGAGGAGGGATGATGGTGTGTTAAAAAGAACATTGGATTTTGAAGTGGTTAGCAAAAGAGGGCATTGATAACCGAAGATGACATGGAGGTGTCAGGTGGTTAAACAGATTGAAGAGATTGGACTAAAATTGGAAAATGCCTTTCACAGATCACAGTAGTGAAATGCTGTAACTAATTTTTTAAGCATCACGATGTGAATTCCGTCATCTCTACTAACAGATACCAAACCGGCTTTAAAACATTGGATTTCTGTCTCTTATTTGGCCTATGAGGTGTTGATTGTTGAAAGTTAACAAGGCAAAGTTGAGCTACCGATTATATGAGTTGCTTAAGCAATAAATGCTTAAATTGCTTTGCGTTGTAATGTAGACCCTTAAAGATTCTGAATCATTGAAGATTATTCAAAATTCAAAAAACTTAGAGATAATTTAAAGTACAATTATTTTGGCAAACTATGGTATGCAGTTTATTCAAGTGTTAGGAACACCCTTTATTGAGTTTAGTTGCATCATGCTGGTAAGGTGTGAAAATAGTGGTTTGCTTTGTAGAGAGTTGGTATTGCCCATAAGTGTTGTGGGAGTAGCGAACTGAGGAACTTGTTTTATAAACGAGAAATTAAGAATTTGAATGAACTAGCAAACCATCTTTAAAGTTTGTTTGGTTAAGTGATGTAATACGTATATAAATGAGAGATATGCAGTTTTTGAAATTCAGTTTGTCTCTGTTCAAGGAGACGTTGGATTCATCTTATGATCCATACAATTCCTTACAGCATTTGCACCACTGTCAGTGGCATCTTTCTTCTGTATTCAAATCTTTTTGTTATGTTCTTTCATGTGCTTTCTCTACGTCATCTTTGGCTACCCCCACTTTGTTTTCCAGCAAGTTCAAAATCTAAAGATTTTTCAGCAAATTAGAAATTTTCCATAGTTTTGTCCTTCATTTACTTTAGGTAATCTGTCTTCAATTTTTTTTTAGAACTGCATATTTATAAGTTCTTTGCTATTTTTTATATTTTCTCCAGCTGGCAAGTAATACTTTTTTTGGGCAATACAGTACATTGATAAATCTGTATCAATTAATGCACACACGTTTTTGTTCCTTGCACTAATTTAACTAATAATATGGTAAATCAGCCATTAGGGCCACTGATCCCAGCTCTTTAGATTATCGAACTTAAGGTTTCAGCATTCATCTATCACAATTTTCATCATTAATGGGCAAACTGTGGTGGTCGAGTGGTATAGGTAAGAGTACTGTTCAAATGTTTCGTTACCAAAAACTTTGGTTCACATCTGAGGGTTGTGGATTGAATCGTGAATTCAAATTCTACTCAAAGTCACGTTTTTACTGATACTACACTTAGAGAATGTGAGAAGTTCCTTTATGGGAATAAAATAGTTTTCGTTAAAAATGAAAGGAAGGATTTATTAGAGTTGCTTAAGATCAACAATGCCATATGCAACTCTGATAAGATGTCTGAAGGAGAACGAGATGGCAATTCTAAGAAGAACTGAAAAAGTAATGATGAGTGCAATGTGTGGAGTTCAGTTGATCGATAAAAGAAAAAGCGAAGAACTGATGAGTTTGCTGGATTTAATGGATACTTTGGATGGACCAGCTAGGGCAAGTGGAGTACGATGGTATGGGCATGTCTTTACTGTAGAAGATAATAGTGATGGGGATGTTTTGAGAAGAGCTTTGGGTTTTGAAGTGGTGGGAAGAAGAGGGCGGAGGCGACCAAATATGATGTGGAAAAGACAAGTGGAAAAGCATATCGATCAGATTGGACTGAAAAAGGAAGATGCCATTGACAGAACAAAGTGGTGTGATGGTGTTCACAAACTTTCAAGAAACATGAGGTGAATTCGATCACCTGCATTTAATGCAGACAAAACCAGATTTCAACAGTGGATCTCTCTCTTTCTCTCTCTCTCTCACACACCATCTGGCAAGAAACCTTAAAATTTGTTGGTCATTTATTTGATATCACCTGATGGTTTAGAACAGGGAATTGGTAAGTTCAGTCTCTAAAGAGGGGATTTGAGGTTGGTGAGTTTTGTATCTGATGTTGATTGAATTGCAGGACTCTGGATTAGCAAGCTCAGTCTCTAATGTGAGCACTTGGGTTTCGTGAGATTTGTATCTACTGTAAACTGATAAAGCAGAACTTAGGATATGCAAGTTCATTTTTTATTACAGTAATTTCAAAAGACTAGTTACTGTGTTGTCACAATACATATCATCACATTAGCTCACTCATATTATTGTGAGGGCCAAAATGAAATTTTAAGCAGTATTTTTGGACTTGTGATATATTGTTTATGCTATCAATAATCGTTCACCATTCAGGAAATACTGGAAATTTTGTTGATAAACCAGGAAATGCATAAAGACACAACTTGTGAATTCTTAAAATTGGGGTCCCAGTTTTTAAACACTAGCTGCGTGATGATTATCAATGATGTACAGTAGTTCTCTAGACTGGTTTTGGTGTTGATCTTGGGTTTTTTAAGGCCTTGACCTCAGCCTCCACTCAAGGTCTTGGTGTTGAAGCTTTGAGGTCTTGGTCTTGTGATATGACTCTGTATTTAAGACCATGATAACTTTAATTAAAAAAAGTTTTTGGTTTGATTATAAGTTTTAGTTTTTCACTATTAAACCTTTAAGAGTAAACAGAAGATATCCTGCTTGTTGTTGTTGTTGCTACCCGACCCCTTCCAAGATATGGGGGCATGGCAGAAGACCATGGAGCCCCATAAGCTGGGCAACACTCCAGGGCCTGGAGCAGAGGTTGTAGAGAGAGACAGAGTGTCACCAAAGAGTGAGCGGCACAAAGAGTTCGTAGCTGGACAGCACCGAATGAGATGAGAGATTTCTGGGACAAGTGTCTGCAGGCGCTGCATGAAGGATTCTCAATTCGGCCAATCCTAGAGAGATAAGAACTTAACAGAAGGCTGTGTTCGTTGCAGCATAGACGAGAGAGAACACAGCGAGCATGATGAGGCAGCACAAGTTTCTCGGTGGAAATTGAGGAAACCTGTGTATCAAAAAATTTAAACGAGACAGTATGCCTCCAGTCCGAGAAAAGATATGAGTGGATACAAGAGATAAAAAGAGAGAGACCACAAGGGATTGCAAAGAGCATGAGTAGCGCTCCCCGTCAGGCCAGCTCATCAGCCATGCTATTTCCTTGAAGAAACAAGTGTCTGGAAACCCATTGTAGTCTGGTAGAACAGGAGGAGAGAGAAGACAGTTCCTTCCAGATCTGCCAGAGAGTTTGAGGTAAAAGTAAAGGTGGAGGAGATGACAGGGTGATGAGGACAGAGCAAAACTCAAATAGGATGAGAAAAGGCAAACCTGCTGATACTGTCAAGACCAGCAAAGAGCATGCAGAATGGCGTAGGCTTCCGCAGGAAAACTTAAACATACTGGACCTGCTAAATAGGAATAAGTGGCCTCAATACCACAAAGAGAGGAGTTGGCAAGTATGCCAGAGCTGATTTTGCCGAAAGGAAATGGAACAGAGTTGTCTGTTGAAAGCACCAGATCATGAGATCGGAGAGAGTCAAGGTGAGCGAGAGCCACACCTTGGCGAGTGAGAGGGAGATCAAAGCAGGAGCATGGAAAAAAGTGATGGACTCCACAGTGAAGGATGTCAGGGGGGCAAGCAAGGAGAGCCTCCCTAGGAGAAATAGAAGAAAACATTAGCAGGTAAGTGGACGCAAAAGCTCTCCAGGAGGATCTGCAGAGTCTTGGTTTCACTCCAAGTCTGGCCAAACCTGCAATGGAAAACAAGGTTGGGAGAAGAAGAGTGCACTCATAAGATGTAAAAGTGAAATGAGTCAGGGTGACTTGTAGGGGAGTTAAAGAAGCCTCGGAGAGTAGAAGTGGGAAAGGGGAGGACGAGAGGCAGGCGGTGATGGCGCGACTAGCCACTTGGTGGAGGCGTTCCAATTTGGTGAAGTTGGTAACACTTAAGAAAGAAAACAATCCGGGTGAAACATATGTGAGAAGGGGTCGAAGAAAAGATTTAGACAGAAAAAAGAGGAACTCCTTGGAGGGGCCCCATGAGGAAGCCTTTGGCCAGGAGACAGAAAAGTGGGATTTCAGGTAATCACTGAAGACTGAAGCCAACTCCCAGGGAGAGGAACAGTTGGGGAAGTTAAGAGAGGAGAAAAAAGAGCCAGAAACAGAAGGAAGGAGAGAGTATACAGATTTAGGGTTAGATTTGGGTAAAAGAAAAGAGCAAGTTACCTGCCATGTCTCAGCCTTGGCCTTGGCAATGACAGACAAAGCATGTCGGGAAGCAGAGATGTATGTAGAGAGGTGATCTTCATCACTTCTGTGAGCAGCAGCAAAAGCCTTACATTTTTCACTAACCACTAATTCAACTTCAGCAAATTACCAGGCTTTAGGATAACATTTAATGCAGTCAAAAGGAAAGAGAGCTGCAGCAGAGGAAAGGGAAAGAGACGAGTATTCCTCTACAGAAGAACAGTGAGAGTCAAAGTAAAAGGCAAAGTCATCCCAACGAGTTTTCTAAAAATTGAAGAAAGGAGACGTTTGTAGGGGCAAAAGACTAGAGAAAGAAGTACAGTTAGAAGAATTGGTAGGTGATCAAAACCCAGGTCCTAAAGCATCTTCCAGGAGCAAGAGAGGAGGGAGCAGCAACAGCCAGAGGAGTGATGGAGAAGAGTAGGTATATCAGGGTCATTGAGGGGAGGATGTCAAAAGAGATGACTCAATCAAGTACTTCTTTCCCATAATGGTCGGAAGTACTTTTTGAGTCTCAGAGGGGGTGATGGCAGTTGAAGTGCCCCAGAATGAAAAGATTTTGGGAGGAGGAAAGGATGGAGGGAGAAAAAGAGTCAGTTTTACTATTTTTTGGAGAAGAGTGAATAGGGGGAGCATAAACATTAAGGAATGATAGCGAGGAGAAGTTGTTTAGATGATGACCCCTACATAATCAGAGTAGGGGTCAAGTGAAGAAAGGAAGGAGGTGGAAAGTTCAGAGAAGGATAAACCCTACTTGACAAAAATGATGACACCACCACCACTAGCATGCATGGCATCAGGAGAGAAGTGCCAGACTAGGAGTGGGTGCAATTGGATCGCAGAGCAGAGAATTCAGGGATTTGCAAAGAGGAAGAGGAATTAAGGTTAGATTCCTGGATACAAATAAGGTCAACAGGATGAGACAAAAGAAAGTGTAGAAGTTCAGTGCTCCTGGCTTGGAGATTTCCAGCATTTCATTGAAGAATTCTGAGGGAGTCAGGGGGGAAGAGGAAGCAGGAGGTGTAGAGAGACAGCCAGAAGCATGAGGTGGCAGTGAGGGGAGAGGAAGAAGATACAAAATGGTCAGATGGGGAATAAGAGGTTTGAAGGTGAGGGTGGGGCAGAAGTGCTGCATTAACAGAGGAGGCCAGATTAAACAGTGGAGGTATACAAGCTGGAGGAGTTTGAGGAGGAAGTCACAGTGTTATCTCCAGAAGAAACATAAATGCAGCAGGGTGGCGGCTGCAGGAGGTAGAGGTGCCAAGAACTCTGAGTTTAGAGAAGGAGATTAGTAAGCGCCTTAAATGGACTCATTCAGAGCATGTGCAGCATTACACCAACCACCCCGCCAGGTCACATTTTTAGCGCACACTGAACAGGAAAAGACAAAGCCAGGGTTGGGATGAACATTGCCGCTCATCAAAAGAAGGAGAAGAATGAGGAGATAAAGATGGGCAAGAGAAAGGCAGGAGAAGAGAGAAGACAGACAACCGATTGTAGAGGAGCTGTGTGCTGCCTTTCTGCAGTCATCCAGGGGGCAGCACAGCAAAAAAATGGTTTGTGCAAGGAAAGTGCCTGGGATATCTGGGACCCTTGGGAAGGCCAACAGCCATTTTGACCCAACCCAAATGGGGTCGGTGGCTGCACCACCACGTTGAGGTGGCTGTTGATTGGTGCAGAGATATTCTGCTTTGTACCAACTTTTGGTCAATGCCATGCAGAGTAGCTGGCAGTTTTTATGTGAAATATTTGAAAAATCTGTTTTTTGACATAAAAGTAAATAAAATATCACATACATTCCTACCAATCATGTAATTGCTTCAGCCAATGACTAATTATTTTTTTATGTATTAGTTTGTGAGAAATTGATTTTTTCATGTCAGTTATGTTGAATTGTTGCAAATTAAGCAGAAGGTAAGAGTAAAGTAACTGGTGATACAATGTAAGGTCAAAAGTGTTAAAGAGTGCAGAGTTTAACCAACTACAGAACTGAAAGCTGTTGATTGTAGATTGATTTTGAACTAACAGTTTAAACGGTGTTAAGCAAAAGTGTTTTTAACGGTGTTAAGCAAAAGTAACATGTGATGGATGTTTTTATTGGCCCCAAAACAGCCTGAAAAATTATGATGTGGTCATTGAGTCATTGAGTGATAATGCTGTAGTGCAGTTAGCTAGATATTATTTTCATATTACCATTCTTTAGGAATAATAACTATGATCAATGAAATAACATGCCTATGTTAAATAAATAGAAGTGCTTGTTTCTAACAATATCAGATATGCCGAGTTCAAAATTAAATTTGACATTTTTTTATTACATCAAGTTATTTTATTATTTTTATTTTTATTGGTAATAAAGTCAATATTAATATTGGCACATCTGTTAATGCACAATTATGCTTTTCTTGGTATAAATCAAATTTGTGTAACGTTGTAAGATCGATTATTAGTTTTTAATTGCAATGAGATATACCAATGCTACAGCCCAAGTTTTGAGCAGATACACAAGTACCGTAATGCTTGTTAATATAAAGCATGTAGCTATAAGAATAAAATTTCACATAGATATTGACTGTTAATGTAACTGCGATGCTCTTTCAATCTGCACTTGAATAAATAAAAAACCTAATACCAACTCTATTGGTTTTGCATTTCGTTAGTTAGTTTTATAATTTATTCAGGATGCTGCACAAATGCACACAGAAGTTTTATAATTTATTCAGGAAGCTGTGGGTTTGAATCCCACTGAATTATTTTGCTCCTTGGCAAGTATAAGTGACCCCAATTATTGCCATCAAAAAAAGAAAAAGATGCTAAATGCAATTTATATTTGTTGATATAAATATTATACATTATGCAGGATATGAGCACCAATCATATGCTCGTGACTTGCACTTAAACATGTATAACTAACTGCAATAGTAAACTGATAAACAGCTTTATAACATTGCAATAGTTTATTTCATACCACCGTAATCAATGTATTGTGCATTAGCAAACATGGTCAAAGCATATTATTAACTTAATTAGCAAAAACAGCATTGCAGATCACTTGAAATCTTGATGGGATAGAAAAAAAAAACAAACAGGTTACACGTTTCAATATAGTACTTCCCTTAATTATTGCATATCAGCTTTTCTGTCTATTGTAAAAACCTAGTGAGTGAGATCTTGAAAAAAACGAGTCTTTGACGTTTTTAAATGAAGGTGCATGTTTTGTGAAAGTTTAATAATCAAATTTAAGTTGTCATGAATATCAAAGAGTATTAAAAAGTTTTACACCTCCTACAATAGTTGCATGAGACATAAGAAGTTGATTGTTTCATAATATTAAACAAGCCACTTATTTCTACGAGGTCAAGGCTATGGGCCATGGTTCAAATCCAGACTTTTCAAAAGTTGAAACTTCACCCCACTTTCTAGAATTAGTAACCATAGCTGTAGTCATGAGGTGGCACAAAAGATCATGCATTGCCTCCCAAAATTTCTTCAATTCTGGCACTAAGCTGTTTCGATTTGAGGTAGCAACCAGTGATTGTGTCTTTGTTGCAGGTGCTCACACAGCCAAGGTGTCATTTCCTTTCAATTGGCCTTTAAACTTTTGGTTTCATAACTTGTTCTTGAAGTTGATGATACAAAAGAATGAAATGGCTTTATTTGTTTCCATGACATTAGTAAAAGTTGCAGTTAATGCCGTTTTGTGCCACTAGGAGTGTGAAATATGGTTAAAACCCTGTGGCTAAAATCCCACAAAAGTCTGTTAGAATTTTTCACTACCATATGTCGTATATGCTTCGATCAACATATATATATATCAACTGTCCATTGATAGGTCAACCAACTTTTGCTGGACAATATACATCTTGGAATTTTTTTGGTACCCCAAAAACGTGCCTACTGGAACCCTAGTAAACCGGGCCCTGTCTACCTGCTCCAAACCCAGATTGCCACAAGAACTAGACAACATCAAAACTATCCTTTGCAAATGTGGCTACCCAGACAGTATTATTCAGGCAAGCATGTGCAAGGCTATGTTCAAACCATATTCAGTTTCTTCAAGAAAGAGGGTTACCAAAAGTGTCCAGTTTCCTTAAACTTACTCAGATCGGTAACACTTGTCTTTAATTCCAAAAGCAGATCCAATCTGCAGTGAGTAATTGCTACAGAGCAACTAAACTTTGGTCGATATTTTTCACCAAATCCATTTGTCCTACAATCCACAAGGATGCCATACCTTCCCTTCAACTAAGCAATGCCATATATGAATACATGTGTCGCTGTAATTGTCAGCACATTGGCCACACATTCCAAAGATTGCAAGACAGAATCAACCAACATGCACCTAAATTAATCAGACTCGGCATGAAGAAAGAAAAGCAAATATCTCTTGTGAAAATGCAGGTTGCTTCTCCCTTGAATGTGACTGAGCAACTGGACAACCTTTACTTGAAAATCAGGACTGTGCCATCCCTCACAATACAAAAATCGATTCACAGTGTTGGTTGTTGCTGGATCTTCCTTCCATCTAGCTACCCTCAAAGCTACTTTCATCAAAAACAAGAGGCTGGACTTTGCCACCAAAAAGAATTTATGCAATGCAATTGGTCCACTAGGCAAAAGACAACTTTTCAATAGTCTCACCAACTATAAATAGCAATGCCTTGTTTTCTGTCTCATTTTGGCGTTGATTTCTGATGAGCGCCAGACAAAAATGTTTAAGTTCTTACTCATTACTGAAAAGTGTTGCAAAAGCTGTTTTAAAATTTTGTACCCTTAAACAGCTGTTTAAATACTTTTGATGGTGGTAAAATAAAAAGCAGTTGGGATATTTAAACAATGTGGTCAAAATCTGCAAGCTCTGAACTATTCAACCCTCAATAGCCTTTTTGAAGGCTTGCATATTTTGCCAGGTTGTGCCCAAATTCATCTCTAGTCGGATTGAAAAGTTTAAAGCTAAGCACAGTGCTCAGATAGAGTGTGCTTTCCTTAATGATAAAATTGGTAGAAGTAAATCTAAACTGAATAAACTTCTCGCATTATTCAACAAACTCTGGAAAGAACTTTGATGCTTTCTTTTCTCTTTCAATTGGATCAAATTTTTAAGATATCTCTCGGATATTTAGCAGGGCAAAATTAATTTGAATTGGCTTGAAGTTCAACATTTTAGATCTACTTTGCCGACCAGTTCAAATATCATTAAAAACATGTCCAACCACAAGGTTTGAGAAGTTGAGAGGTTTGTGTTGTCCCGTAATTGAGATTTTTGTGGAATTCGAGTTGCTGATGAGATAACTTTTTCATCACATGCCCAAGTCTAAAGAACAGCTTAGCTCTTTCAAAGCCATATTTAATGATCTGGCACATTCTTATTGTGAAACATCAGTTGAATTATCCAACTTTACTTTGCATCATGAACTCTTTCAAACCATCAAGTCCCTTTGTATTCACAAGGATATCCACAGAGCCAAATCTGACAAGGGTTCAGAGGTCGTCATCCTCAACAGCTCAGACTGCTTTCAAAAAATAAATTCCTATTTAAAAGACACTTCCAAATTCCAAAACTTGAATTTTGCTGTGAATAACAGCAATACCTCCTGGCTATAGGCTAAGCCACAACAACGCCAGCTGCAAATAATTAAGGACAAAAGGACTTTATGTTTGGTATATGAAGTAATCTGCCCAGCAGCATTGCAAAAGCCAAGAATTTACAGACTCTCATGAAAGAAATTTCCCTACGTCCTATTCTTGCTATGATTGGATCTGCCCATCGCAAGCTGGCCAAATCGCTTACTAGCCTCCTTCACTCACCCCTAGATCTTTATTTCAGTTACTGCATGACGAATTGTTTTACTTTGGCTAAGACTACACAACAACTTTATTTACATCCGGAAGCCACCTTTCTCTGCTCCTTTGCTATCTCTAGCCTATTCACAAATATTCCTCTGGCAGAAACCATTCAAATCTACAATGTTACTCTGTACACTCTGCCTACTCCTCCCAAGGCGCTTTTCACTGAGTTGCTCACTGCAGCTACTTCATCAGTTGAATTTAGTTTCAACAATATTATGTACAAGCAGATTGATGGTGTTGCCACGAGTTCTTCACTCGACCCAGCACTTCCCAATATATTTGTTTGTTGTTACGAGAAGGAATAGTTTTGGCAAAACAATCCAGCCCTAAAAATTTCACTCCATTGATGACATCTTTGCCAACTTCAATGAGGAATCTGGCTGCAACAGTTTTCTTTCGGCACTCAATTCTTAAGATCCTTGCTTGATTCACACTTTTGAAAGAGTAGCTGATGGCAAACTTCCCGTCTTAGACGTTGTGGTTGAAAAAGCTGAATCAGAATTTTTTACGTCCATATATCGCCAACTGACTTTTACTGGACAATATGCATTTTGGAATTCTTCTGGTTTCCCAAAATTAAAGACAAAGCGTATTGGAACCATAGTGAACCGCCTCTGTCTATCTGCTGGGCCAAGTGTTATCCATCTGTTCCAAATTTAGGCTACCACAAGAACTATACAACATCAAAACTATCCTTCAAAAATATGGTTACCAATACAGTATTATTCATGCAGGCATGCCCAAGGCTATCACCGAATTCAGTACCCTTGAGAAAGAAGGTCACCAAAAGTGTCCAGTTTGCTTAAACTTTCTTAGGTCGGTAACACTTTTCTCAAAAGCAGAAAGCTGCAGCAAACAATTGCTACAGAGCAACTGAACTTTGGTTGATATTCTTCACCAAATCCATTTGTCTTTCAATTCACTAGGATTTTATGCCTTCCCATCAACTCTGGAATGCCATATGTGAACATGTGTGTTGTTGTGATTTCCGGTAGGTTAATCACACATCCGAAAGACTGCACGACAGAATCAACCAACGTGCATCTAAATAAATTCAACCTTTTTTTGTTGGTCAACTTTTTCAATGTGATTGCCTAGTTTTGGAGATAAAAACTTTTTATGTTTTTGGAGGTGCCGACAATGTTCTGGGGTTGCTGCCTGCAGTTTGTGGAAACTGTAACTCTAGGGCCTAAATATTTGCTTGTTTTACGTGTGTAGTGTAAACGGCCAACAACTGTCTCCAAAGTGTTGTTACTTTCTTAGAAACAATATTTCAGCCACAGGCAAAAAATACCAAATGAATCTTCTTTCACTATACTAACAAAACAACAAATAAATTTAGCTCCTTTTTTACATTATTGGTTTGCTTAAGCTAAGGCAAACATCTGAATATTTGCTGGTGCTCGTATTGATTGATTGTTAAATGTTTTATTGGATCTCTACAAATACTGAATCTACTAGACCTTGTTGATGTTAATTGATTAGCCTTGTACCAGGTTTTTGTAAAAGACCGGAGAACTAGTACAAAGATTTGTTTCGATTTAGGTTGTCAAGTTTTGATACCTACAAAGGCTCTGATATTTTTTTTTTTTTTTTGGTGGATAAGATGGCGAGACTTCAAATGTTTTACAAAAGATGGGAAAATCAGTTACTTGCGCTCAACAAAACTTTTTTAAATTGGTGTAATAAAGAATTCCATCAACTAACAAATTTTTTTGAAAAACAAACTCAACCCATTTATGACTTTTTAATCAAATTTTGTCCGAAGGCAGTTTAGATAGATCTTTATCTAAAGTTTTGGGAGGAGGCTCATTTTAAATTACCGCGATACTGGCTTCTATCACACAGAAAAATTTGCAAACTCATGAAAATCTTTCTTTACTCAAACATACTTTCCTTGTGGTACTCTATTAATCATAATGCTTTACCACTTAAACTGTCCGAAAACCTACTGGCTAATAATGTAATTGTAGACTGAACAATATTTTTGTAGTCTTTTGCTACATTTTAATTATTTCTAGATGGAAAGAGCTTAAGAGGGTCAATGTAAATTAATCGAGGGCTATATGTAAATCATATGCAAAGACCATATGATTTGCATATGGCCCTTGATTGTTAGAATAAAAAGACTTTTTTTTCTTTGCAAATCGTCAATCCTAACCTCACATAATTTAAATATTTCACTGTTTGGAAGCCTATATTCTACCAAAAAACTTGTGGCGCTAAGGTATTCTGCTTTTGTCTTAATAGCTTGTATTACACTTGTTACTTTTCTGTACTAAAAATTCTGCCATAGCTCTTGATAAAGCTTCAAAATAACTAATTTCGTAGTGTTTGCAAACACACTGCAGCTATTTGTTGACTGAAGAACATTTTATAAAAAATTTTTTACAAAGTGTAGAGGATGCTAGCAACTTATGATGTTGGTGATCATTTTTGAACAATTATTCTTTTTTACCTTAAAAAAGCATTTTGTAAGAAGCAATTGCATGATACCAAAATTTACTTTTACAAACTTTCTTCATAGGCATGTTGGTGTGATGCCTGAAAAGTTGTGTACTGCCAGTCCACTTTAGTATTTATGCATAAGGTAGACATGCAATAGTCATCAAAACTTATTGCAGATTTTTATCAAGCTTTTGCTTCAGGATAAGAAACGACATGCAGCTACAGGGTTGGTTGCTTCACAAACTGCTTCTTCCCCCAGGCCTACTTCTGCTCGTTATGCAAGTCATGCAGCTGTGATTCCACGTCGTCCGATGTCATCTGGTGGAGAGCATGTTGCTTTATCTCAAGTGGTGCATGATCGTGAGTTGAGATGCTCTGGTGCTTAATCATTTATGTTTCATGCTCATGCATTTTTCTTCATAATTGCAAAAGACTGTATCAAGAGAAACAATAATGGAATATAACTCTAAATCAGTGGTTTTCAACCTTTTTTATTTTATGGCACAGGGAGCAAGAAAATACAGGGGTGGCCATAAGTCACTTTACCCAGTTCAATTATTATTATTTGAACTGGGTAAAGTGACTTATGGCCACCCCTGTATAATGATCAAGGCACACCATCAGCATTTAAGGAAACTTTCGATTATTTAAATTTTTAAAAGAAGAATTATAACAACGTGTTAATGGGTTAATACAAATTAATAAACTCATAGCACAAGTAAGAGATTAATACATGATGTTAAAATGCATCTAATACAGAAAACTCTGAACCATCACCCTTGCTAAAGGAAGCATCAAACCTACTCAAAACTACCACAGCATATCCACAAATAGTTCTCGGCACACTAATGTGTCACAGCATACAGGTTGAAAACCACTGCTCTAGATCTTATATATCTCCCAATCTGTTAAATACATGCATAATAATTAAGAGGTTATTTTTGTACCCCAGGCATTGTAGAAACTGTAAGGAATGTTGCTGTTCTTTCAGTGTAAAATAGTAAATGAAACAAGCAACATAGAAATGTTTTTTTATCAACATTTCGCTTGGCAGATACACCAAGGTTCATCAGAAGAAACAGTGCTCAGGGTGGTGTTCCAACTCTGAGTGCGAGCAGCAAAAATGAAGGGGAGTGCCAAAGATAACTGGGACCCTCGGCAAGGCGGATAGCCATTTCGACCCAACCCAAATGGAATTGGGGGCCGCACCACCACGTTGAGGCGGCTGTTGATTGACGCAGTAAACTTTTACTAAATAAAGTTTTTGTGCAATAAACTCCAACTTTTCTTGGGGTCACCTTCGACCGCACTCTTTCCTTTTCTAAACATGTATCTTCGCTGAAGGCCAAGTTCTTTCTACATTTCAAGGCCTTACGCTGTATCTCTGCTTCCTCATGGGGCCCCTTTAAGGAGTCCCTCTCTGTTCTGTATAAAGCTTTTTTTCAGCCTCTTCTCACATATGCTTTACCCGGATGGTTTCCTCTCTAAAGCATTACTAATATCACCGAATTGGAATGCCTTCACCAAGCGGCTAGTTGCACCATCACCGCCTGCCTCTCGTCCTCCCCTATCTCACTTCTACTCTGCGAGGCTTCTTTAACTCCCCTACAAGTCACCTTGACTCATTTCACTCTTTCATCTTATGAGCGCGCTCTTTGTCTCCCAACCTTGTTTTTCTATTTCAGATTTGGCCAGACTTGGAGTGAAACCAAGACTCTGCAGATCCTCCTGGAGAGCTTTTGCGTCCACTCACCTGCTCATGGTTTCTTCTACTTTTCTTAGGGAGGCTCTCCTTACTTGCTCTCCCTGTCCTCCTTGGAATCTGCCTTCCTTCACTGTGGAGTCCATGACTTTTTTTCCATGGTCCCGCTTTGATCTCCCTCTCACTCGCCAAGGTGTGGCTCTTGTTCACCTTGACTCTCTCTGATCCCATGATCTGGTACTCTGGACAGACGGCTCTGTTCCTTTTCCTTTTGACAAGGGCAGCTCTGGCATCCTTGCCAACTCCTTTCTTTGTGGCACTGAGGTCACTTGTTCCTTTTCTGCAGTCCCAGTATGTTTAAGTTTTCCCGCTGAAGCCTGTGCCATTCTGCACGCTCTCGCTGGTCTCAGCAGCATCAACAAGCCTGCCACTTCTCATTTCTTCTCCTTCTATCTGAGTCTCGTTCTGTCCTTGCCATCCTGTCTTCTCTCTCCTCCTGTTCTATCAAGCTACAACGGGTTTCCGGACACTCGTTTCTCCCAGAAAATGATGCGGCTGATGAGCTGGCCTGACGGGGAGCGCTACTTGCACTCTTTGCAATCCCTTGTAGTCTCTCTCCTCTTATCTCTTGTATCCACTTTTCTCTTTTCTCGGACTGGAGGCGTACTATCTCATCTAAATTCTTTGACACACAGATTTCCTCGATTTCCACCAAGGAACTTGTGGTACCTCATCATGCTCGCTGTGTTCTCTCTCGTCTATGCTGCAATGAACACAGCCTTCTGTTAAGTTCTTATCTCCCTAGAATTGGCAGAATCGAGAATCCTTCATGCAGCGCCTGCAGACACTTGTCCCAGGAATCTCTCATCTCATTCTGCACAGTCGAGCTAAGCTACGGACTTTTTGCGTCACTCACTTTTTGGCAATTCTTGGCTCTCTACGACCTCTGCTCCAGGCCTTGGGGAGTTGCCCGGCTTCTGGGGCTCCATAGTCTTCTGCCATGCCCCCATATCTCCGAAAGGGTTGGGTAATCAACAACAGCAGCAGAAAAAATCGAGCAAATAACACTGTGTTTCCCTTAACTTATCAAATTTAAATGGTAAAAGTTGATAAACATAAGGTAAATACAAAAAAGGTTGGTCAGTATGGTGACTGGATTAACTATGACAAATTACAACTAATGACATTGCTATAAGCAAAAGATGATAAATTAATAAGCTTCTAGAGATATTTTTAAAAGGTTGGACGATACTGAGGCTGTAACCAAAACAAGAAACAAATTTACGCTGTTAAAGATTAATCTTTTGCTTATAGCAATGTCATTAGTTTTAATTTATCATGGTTTAGTCCAGCCACGATGCTGATCAATTTTCTTCATATTTACCTTACGTTTACCTACTTTTAGCGTTTGAATTTGGTCAGTTGAGAAATATCACTGTGATATTTACTTGATTTTTGCTGCTCACGCTGAGGGTTGGAATACCACCGTAAGCGCTGTTTTTCTGATGAGCCTTGGTGTATCTGCCAATTCAAATTGTTAATCAAAGAGCATTTTTATATTGTTTGTGCCATATAGTATTTTACACTGTTAAAAATGAGGCGGAGAGTGGGGTTCAAACTCACGTCCATACCAACCAATCAGAGAATATTTATTTGCTTACAGATGTATAACACAAATGGAGTAACAGAATTAACTTCATCTATCTCACCTTAACCGTTGACGCTACTAATTCTACTACTTTTTGATGTTAGTTGGAGACGCCACCTCATGATAAGCTTTGTGGGATCTATCACTGTTGTGACAGGAATTCTAGTTATTATTACACAACAAATAGTGGTACAACTTGCTGTAGCCTATACTAAAACTAGCTGTTACTGTATCGGTCAATGCAGTCTTGTGCTTAGTCACATACTTAGAAGTAATCATCATTTACCCAAATCATGTATTACTGTATCAAGAGAAATAAAGATTGAATTTGCCTCTAGATATGACTCTCTATCTGTTAAAAACATGGCTAACAATGCGATTTGAACCCACGCCCATTCAGCTTTCTTTTTATAGCAAGGGAGTTATAAAATCTGGAGGTAGGTTTCGTTATGATTGCTTTTGACAATAATAAATATGAAACTGGCGTGATGGTGCATTAGATAGGGCATTCACTGCAGTCAGTAAACCAAAGCTCAGTTTCCTTGTCGAGTTATACCAATAAAAAAATATTCTCGGCTCGCTTGCTTAACGCTCAGCTAAAAAAAATGGTGAGGAAAAAAAGCTGGCAAGTTCACTTCTTGTGTCCTTGGGTAAATTATTTACAGAATTCCTCCATTTTTGTTGAGCGGCTCGGTGGCTTTAAAATACTGTAATAGAAAAAAGAACTGGGATTTCTACTACCATATATCGGGCTATGCACCTATCATAAAATGAAGCAGTGTAATGGGTAACGCAATTTTTTGTAGCCACCTTTTTATTGATTCGGCTAGGAGACGTTGGCCATTCATCCCGTTTGGGAGCCTATAACTTGACTGTTTGTTCTACTTTGCCGCACTCACTAGCATCAGCAGTTCTTATTGCTGTTTGTGCCATGCAAGCGTTAAAACGGTCAGTTCCAGTTGGCTGGTGGTTAAGGATAAGCCATTATTTGTCCAGTAAGCTTGATCCTGGTGGGAGGAAAGGGTCAGGAAATATGCCGAGAGGATCCAAGGGGGGAGTAGATTTGAAGCAACAAGTAGTTCCTCATTTCAAGCATTTATGATATCAAAGCGGATGTATTGGTGCTTTGCTACATGCCTGATGAATAAGTGTCTTTTGAAACTATGTACTGTAGGCTGTTTACACGGACATGCAGTCAATTATTTAAGCTATCGAGAGCTTTGTTCACTAGCAAGGTGGTTTGTGCTTCCTTGCACGAATAAGCTGATAGGTATAACAGTGATTGAAGGTTTGTCAAACCCAGATTGAGCTTTGCAGGGATAGAAAAAGCATTTACATGTGTCACGAATTAGTAAATTTGTGTCAAAAGAATAGTTTATATATATATATAGTTGTTGCAATCTGTTGTTTTATTTTGCAGTATCATTTTATTTGTGAATCTGAATTGTCTGAAGACCTAGAGTTGCTAAACTGTTTTGGAAAAATGACCTTTGTTTCTTTCACATTAATAGATTTGTAATTCACACGTTTGTTCTGATGTCACACTGGTTGATTACGTGACTAAGTTTTCCAGAGTATTCTAATAAATCTTGTTTCTTTTCAAAGATTTATTTTGATTGCCAATTACGTAATTTATTAATCGTGTTTTTTTTTCTATGTCACGTGATATTGTTCTGGCAATTTCTAGATTATTTTTCAGTCGTATAAGGGGGCGAGATTTTTCACTCATTCAGAGAGAGAGTAGTTAGTAGGCAAAGTAGAGTGTAGCAAAGAGGCGTTGTTTTGTGGTGATTGTTGGGACAGGAATCGAGCAATTATTTTGGTGGTTTTAGTTCTGGTTGGTCTTGGTAGTTATATGTTAAAGTGCTTTAGTATCTGTATTTGACAAGCAAAGGAATTCGAAGTTTTCAAGTGGTCTGTGAATATATTTGTTCTTGCTCGAGAAGTGCATGGAGGTATCTTAGTGGAAGCCAATCTTTTCCCAGCTATTAAGTTGCAACCAGACTTAATTATTCAAGCGATACTACAACTCGTCTCAGCCTTAAGAAGTAGATTAAAGATTGAGATAAGAACAAAAATTTTATTGTAATGCAACAACATGCTACATCAATAAACTGTGATCACTTCAGTAGTATAGGATGATCCATTTGGTCGCAATTGCAGGGGTGCTGGCGGGGGAAATCTCTAACCCTAATCTTATGTAAGGGAACTAGCTTTAGGTCTATTATTTTTTGTGAGGTAGCTAACACTAATTTTATTCAAAAGAGGTCTGACAGAGCTAACTCTAGGTCTGAAGGTGCTAACTCTAGATCTATTAATTTTTGCGAGCTAACTCTAGACACTAATTTTATTCAAAAGAGGTCTGACAGAGCTAACCCTAGGTCTGAGGGTGCTAACCCTAGATCTATTAATTTTTGTGAGCTAACCCTAAATCTGAGGGTGATAACTTTAGGTCTGAGAATGCTAACTGTAGATCTATTAATTTTTGTGAGCTAATCATAGTGCTAAGGAAGCCAATTCTGGATTTTATTTGAAGGAAGATGGAGGAAACTAACTCTAAACACTAGTTTTATTTGCAGGAGGTCTGAGAGAGTTAATTCTAACACAGTGTCAATGTCATGTTAAATAGTTCAAAGAGTTTGGTGCAATTCTTATGATTTGACTTGTCATTACATAGCGGTTTTCAAAGTGTGATCCTTATTTCAATGACGTAATTGATTCTGTTTTTAACTAGACCATGGGAATGTAGTTGCATCCCTATTGCACAATCCATCATGAGGTAAGTTTTTAACTAGACCATGGAAATGTAGTTGCATCTCTGTTGCACAATCCATCATGATAGAAGCGATGTTGTATCAAGCAGGTAAGTGAGAATAGTCATAATATACCATTGTGTTATTTGTGTTCAAAAAGCCGCTACCGTTCAAAAATCCATGTATTATGCATCAATTATTTAACAACTGCACCAATCAACAGCCGCCTCAACGTGGTGGTGCGGTCTCCGACCCCATTTGGGTTGGGTCAAAATGACTGTTGGCCTTCCCAAGGATCCCAGTAACCCAGGCACTCCCCTTCATTTTTTTGCTATACTGCCCCCTGAACAATCGCAGAAGGGCAGCACACAGCATCTACAAAATCGGTCGCCTGTTTTCACTTTTTCTTTTCTCCTGCCCTACTCTTGCCCTTCTTTGTCTCCTCCTTCTCCTGATGAGCGGTAACGTTCATCCTAACCCTGGCCCCATCTTTCCTTGCTCTGTGTGCGCTGGAAATGTGACCTGGCGGGGCAAGTCAGTGCAATGCTGTACCTGCTCCAAATGGGTCCATCTAAGGTGCTCACAACTTTCCCTCTCCAATTTCAGAGCTCTTGGCAGCTCTCACTTTTGGAGCTGCCCCTTCTGTCGTAACACCGTGACACTCTCTTCAGTGGAGGCATGTATGCCTCCACTGTACAATCTGGCTGCCCCTCTACTGATGCTGCACTCACATATCAACCTCATCTCCAAATCTCCTATCCTCCTTCTGCCCATTCTATATCCCCTTCCTCTGCCCCTTCACCACCGTCCCTTGCTCCTGGCTGTCCTTCTACGCCTCCTGCCTCCTCTCCTCCCCCTGACTCTCTCAGGGTTCTTCAATGGAATGCTGGAGGTCTCCGTGCCAGGAGCACTGAACTACTTCACTTTCTCTCATCCTTCCAGTCGACCTTATCTGCATCCAGGAATCCAATCTTAACTCCTCTTCCTCTTCCCGGATTCCTGGATTCTTTGCTTTGCGTTCTGATTGCACTCACTCAGGTCTGGCATTCTCTCTCCTGATGCCACGCATGCCAGCAGCAGCATTGTCATTTTCGTCAGGCAGGGCCTATCCTTTTCTGAACTTTCTACCTCCTCTCTTTCTTTGCTCGATCCCTACTCTGATTATGTAGGGATCAACATCTCTCTTAACAACTCCTCCTCGGTTTCATTTCTCAATGTGTACGCCCCCCCCCCTATTTGCTCCTCCCCAACGGATGGCAGAACCGACTCCTTCTCTCCTTCCATTCTCTTCTCCTCCAGAAATCTCTTCATTCTGGGTGACTTCAATTGCCAATACCCCCTCTGGAACTCAAGAGGTACTTTCGACCCCTGCAGGGAGGAAGTATTCGACTGGGTCATCTCTTCTGACCTCCTCCCCCTCAATGATCCTGACACACCCACTCTTCTCCATCGCTCCTCTGGCAGTCGCTCTTCCCCTGACATCTCCTTTGCTCCTTCTACTCTTGCCCTTTCTTGCTCCTGGGAGGTGCTTCAGGACCTGGGTTTTGACCATCTATCAATTCTTCTATCTGTTCCTCTCTCTCCAGTCTAACACCCCAACGAGCGTTCCCCTTTCTTCAATTTTCAGAAAGCTTGCTGGGATGGCTTTGACTCTCACTGTCCCTCAGCAGAGGAATACTCGTCTCTTTCTCTTTCCTCTGCTGCTGCTCTCTTTACCTCTCTGGCACTGAATGCGGCCAAATCTTCCATTTCTTTTGGCCGCATCAAACGCTTTCCTAAAGTCTGGTGGTCTGCTGAGGTGGAAGAAGCGGTTAGTGAAAGACACAAGGCTTTTGCTGCCGCTCACAGAAGTGATGAAGATCGCCAGGCTTACATCTCCGCTTCTCGACGCGCCTTGTCAGTCATCGCCAAGGCCAAGACTGAGGCATGGCAGATGACTTGCTCTTTTCTCTCACCTAAGTCTAACCCTAAATCTGTACACTCTCTTCTTCACTCTATCACTGGCTCATCTTCCTCGTCTTCCTCCTCTCCTAACTTTCCCAACTGTTCTTCTCCCAGGGAATCGGCTTTGATCTATGCCGCTTACCTGAGATCTCATTTTTCTGTTTCTCAGCCAAAGGCCCTGTGTAGCAGAGCCAGAGGCTACCTCTCTGAGATCTGCCGAGCCATGTGCCCTGTGGAGTCTCGCTCGTCCTTTTGCTCTTCTTTCTCTCGCTGAATTTCTTGCGGCTGCCTCCAACCTGTTCTCATCCACTGCCACTGGCCCAGACAAAGTTGTCTATCCCATGCTAAAGCACCTTCCATGCTCTAGCATGAATTTTCTTCACAATTTCAATCTTTCCTGGTCTTCACATTCCTTTCCTTTCCATCTGGAAGACATCTTCTATTATTCCCATCCAGAAGATGGGAAAGCCTCTCGACTCTCCTGCTTCCTTCCAGCCTATCTCTCTTACCTCCTGTGTATCAAAGCTGTTTGAACGCATCATTCTTTCCTGTCTACTCTTCTTTCTGGATAGTTATTCCATTCTTTCTCCCCGGCCAGGCCGGTTTCTGCCCTGGTCGATCTACACTTGATCAAATTCTGTACCTTTCTCAGTCCATTTTGAATGGGTTCAACAAACCCAGGTCGGGCTCTTGGACAATTCTGTCTACTATCGATTTCTCCAAAGCTTTTGACTCTGTCTGGCATCCCGCTCTTTTCCACAAACTCATTTTGGCTGGCCTCTCTTCTTGCTTTGCTCGTTGGACTCAATCTTTCCTTTCTGATAGGCGCGCTTGTGTGGTCTATCAAAATCAAAAAAGTCATTCCTTTCGAGTCTGTCGAGGTGTTTTGCAAGGATCATCCGTTCTTGGCCATGTACTTTTCTCTCTCTTCATCAATGATCTTCTGGGTTCTCTGCCTTCTTCCGTCAGCTGCTCTCTTTACGCTGATGATCTGGCCATTTGGTCCTCCTCCTCCTTGGTCTCTACTGTGGTGGAGGCCACACAAGGAGCTCTGTTTCGATTGGAGCACTGGTCTGAGTACTGGTGTCTTTCTCTCAATCCAAGCAAACGTGAGGCTCCCTTCTTCTCAGTGGATCCCCACCATGCTAACCTCCTCTTACTCGGCTCCTGCCTCCGTTTCAATCCCACTCCAACTTTTCTTGGGGTCACTTTTGACCTCATTTTTTCCTTTTCAAAGCATGTATCTTTGCTGAAGGCCAAGTTCTTCCCATGTCTCAAGGCCATATGCTGTATCTCTGCTTCCTCATGGGGCCCCTCTAAGGAGTCCCTCTTTTTTCTGTTCAAATCTATTCTTTGGCCCCTTCTCACCTACACTTCACCTGGACGGTTTCCTTTCCTAAGCGCTACCAATTTGACCAAATTGGAATGCCTCCACCAAGCGGCCAGTCGTGCCATCACTGGCTGCCTCTCGTCCTCCCCTATCCCTCTAGTACTCATTGAGGCTTCTCTACCTCCCCTAGAAGTCACCCTGACTCACTTCACTCTTTTATCTTATGAGCAGGCTCTTCGTCTCCCAACCTTGTTTTCCTATTTCAGATTTGGCCAGACTAGGAGTGAAACCAAGACTCTGCAGATCGTCCTGGAGAGCTTTTGCATCCCTTCACCCGCTCATGCTTCCTTCTACTTGTTCTAGGGAGGCTCTTGTTGCTTGCCCTCCCTGTCCTCCTTGGAATCTGCCTTCCTTGATGGTGGAGTCCACCCTTTCATCCCTATGCTCTCGCTCTGATCCCCCTCACTCTTGCCAAGGTGCAGCTCTCGTCCACTTTGGCCCCGCTCTCATGATCTGGTGCTTTGGACAGACGGTTTTGTTCCTTTTCTTTTTGGCAAGGGCGGCTGCGGCATTCTTGCCAACTGCTCTCTCTGTGGCACTGAGGCCACTCTTTCCTTTTTGGCAGGCCCAGTACGTTCCAGTTTTTCTGCTGAAGCCTGCACCATCCTGCACGCTCTTTGCTGGTCTTCGCAACACCATAAAGTCTGCCATTTCTCTTCTCCTCCTGTGTGACTCTCGTTCTGTTTTCGCCACCCTGTCCTCTCCTCCATCTTTCCTCTTATCTCAAACTCTGTGGCAGATGTGGCAGGAACTGTCTACTCTCTCCTTCTGTTCTGTCAGGCTACAATGGGTCCCTGAACACTCTTTTTTCCCAGGGAATGATGCGGCTGATGAGCTAGCCAGACGGGGAGCGCTGCTTGCACCCTCCGCTATCCCTTGTAGTCTCTCTCTTATCTCTCGTATCCACTCTCATCTTTTCTCGGACTGGAGGCGGAGGCACACTGTCTCTTCAAAGTATTTTGACACACAGGTTTCCTCGATTTCCACTGAGGAACTTGTGCTCCCTCATCATGCTCGCTGTGTCCTCTCTTGTCTTCGCTGCAATGGACACAGCCTTTATTTAAATTCTTATCTCCCTAGGATTGGCAGAATCAAGAATTCTTCCTGCAGCGTCTGTGGACACTCATCCCAGGACACATCTCATCTCATTCTGCACTGTCCAGCTACGAACTCTTTGCGCCACTTGCTGTTTGGTGACTCTCTGTCCCTTTACGACCTCTGGTCCAGACCCTGGGGAGTTGCCTGGCTTCTGGGGCTCCATGGTCTTCCGCCATGCCCCCATCCCTCAGAAGGGGTCGGGTAACCAACAACAACAACATTATTTAACAAAGAATGTGATAAACTCACTATCGTTCAAATTTTCTTAATTTCAAATTTTTAATGTAAAAATAAGTTTTAATGTTATTTGCATTATCGTCTATTGAGACAGTGCTGTGAATGAATACATTGATTTTCTAAATTCATTACCTATATATCCAACATTTTGAATTTACAGCAACTTCTAATTTCCCATGTACATATTTCATACTTCTTAGTTTATTCATTAAAAATGGTTGATACAACAGTTGAATATAGAGTTCATATACAGTGTGTCCAAAACGTTGCTACTGTTCAAAAATTCATGTATTATCCATCAATTATTTAACAAAGAATGCGATAAAGTCGCTCTTAGAGCTATCCAAGGCATATAGTTTTGAGGCAACTACTAGTTGTTTTTAACATTTTACAATTAAGATCGGTCGAAGTTTGTTGCATATTTGTTTTCAAAAAAATGTTCACATGCTTTTATGACAAAAATATTTATCAATTAAGCTAGCTATTCATGCGGTTTCTGCATTACGTAATTACAATGCCAGCGTTTCTGGCAGACAGACTAGGTTGTTGAATTCAGGAAGTTTATTTACGAGCGAAACTAAAAATTTGCATAAACGTGAAAAATGTAATTTCGTCACCTGACAATGAGATGGCAAAAAGACAATGAGATCATCAGAACCTACCGTGCCTCTCAACAAAATATACATAACAAACCGAAAAACACAGTAAAAGACACAAGTTTTAAATGGAAACACATTTTTTTCATTCACGTCCAAACATCGTCTTATTATGAGTTGATCTGCACCATATAATGCTATTAAACACGATTTCAAACCAAGAAGCAGCCACTACTTCAAAATCAAAAGTTTTCCTTAAACAGTCTCGATTCCATATGACAGTGTTTTTTACTCAAAGACTATTGTAAACAGTGATGTTGTTATATAAACTCATTATGCAAGAGCTTGTGTGATCAAGTCTGTTATTACTTAGACTTGTTACTCAATGACACAGATCTTAGGCATCGATTAAAAGTCAAATTCAATTTACTAAGAAAGACACATCATTTAGCAACATGTCACAAATTAAAGCAAAATGATTTCTCTAGACTAATCGTTTTATAGTAAAAATTTTGTAGGTTAGCGGAAACACAACCGACCGATAGTTCTATTTCAAGCCAATACTGTCAGCAAAACGAGTAAAGATTCACGTATACTTTTTTGTCGGGAGAACCTTGCTTGAAATAATGCACAGAGCATTGAATTTTCAATCCTAAATAAATTTTATACGACATTACAAAACTATCATTGTTTTTGAATATTTAAATTTTACTCATTCTTTGTGACACATTGCAGATAATCTCCAATAAACATCAAAGATAATTCAAGAACTGCTCTTTTCCTTATCACATAATTCCGACACTTCTCTTCATTTTTTGTACTTCCTCATTTTTAATTTCGTGCACCAGCGTCGTTCCACCTGTTAAACATCTTCTTCTCTCAAACACTGCTCTTATCACGCAGCCACGTCTTGAAATGTGTATCAGCCATCTTCTTTTCGCAATATCGGTTTCACAAAATTTAGGACTTTTTGCAGTTGTCCACATTACTCGTTCAACTGCTAAATCTGCGACCTTAGAGAAATTCTTATAGTCAATCTCTTTGGTCAACGTCAGGTACAAAACTTTATTTTTGTTATAGCAAAGATGAAACGTTACACAACCACTAATCACATGATAGATAAGTAAAACGGAAATGGATTGGTTGAATTACAGGAATTTGTGAATAGTTACATCGACTGACGCTATAAGGGAGTAGTTGTTTAAAGGGTAACCCGTTTGAAGCCAAAACGCCATGAATTAAAATGTGTAAGACAGACGTGACCGATGAGCACGCAGTAAATCATTTTATCACCAATTTGAACGATGCACACTGTGAGCCAGTGAGGGAAATACACTTACATACTGGTGCTCTCACGGTCGTATATACACAAAACAATTACCGTTAATTTCCAAGGGTGACCCAAAAAGACGTTTTGAAGAAAAAGTATGTTTGACCTCTTTTTCAGTTGAAATAGCTATAACGCTTTGAAATTTCGTTTTTAAATATTGTTTCAGCAACTAGACTTAATAATTTAAATTTAACACAATATAACGCATTAATCCTAAACGTATCAATGCTTGAGCTGACAAATCAAACATTGATTTCAATTTCATAAAACTTAATATTATACGTCAGAGCCGACATAATTGAAAAAGAATCTCTCTTTATCACCAGTTTTTCTCTGCGGTTATGCAAGTTATCCTGGTAGCTACTTTTAATAAAAACCTTAACAATTTGAGCTTATTTGACTTCCATCACACATTTTTTGAGTTCAGCGCTTCTCAAATCATCACAACCTAACCGCAGATTTGAAAATTTTACAGCTTGTTTTACCCAATATCTTTGTATTTCTGCAATAAACGATTTTCTTCAATCACACTACCCTGTTTAATCTCACTTGCACAATTATCTGGAATGAATGATTCCAAATTCTATCTGGTTTTATAAATTTGATGTCATGAAATTTTATTTTCGTTCTCTACTTCTGTGCATTAACACACAGGTATGGCATTTTGCGAAAACTCATTAGATCCAGATTGTTAGAGATTATTTAGGTCAAAATTTTCAAAAACTTATCAAACTTTTTGTGTACGAAATCATCAAATCAAAACTTTTAACAGTTCTAGTCTGTTTGTTTATGTAAAATAATGTGAACTTACAGTTTCAACTCTCACGTAAATGCTTTCCAAATTTACATCAATTTTATTAGTGGAAAAACTCAAGATTTTAGCTTATCAAATATTTTATCAACTTTTCAAGAACTAATAACCTCACTCACAGCTTTTTTCAAAGCGTTAGCTATCAGCCATGAAATGTGTCGTACTCATCAACTCTTTTTCAACTTTAACTAAATATCCAGTTTTTAACTTTTGTTTAATTTTGACTGAAAACGCTTATACTTATTAATCTTAATCTCACTACCACTTGTGCGCATTCATAAAACAAAAAGAACTTCAAATTAATTGCTAATTTACACAAATCCACCTTTTGCATCGCACAACCCCACACCTAAAAGCTCACAACACTTCGCATATGCATTATTAAGCAAACAAATTTCCATTTAATAGATCAGCTACCAAAATATTATTTTTAAATGGCAATTCTTACCACCCTCTATGCATTTTCAAATCTAATATTTTCGGTGAATCCGTTAGACTACGCAGATTAAATGAAACAAATGAGTTGTACCTTAAAGATTTAGAAAGGCTAAAAAAGAAATGTATAGACTCTTATTTCAACAAAAAAGTGATGGAGAAAATCATTAATTTAGCAAAAACATGGACCGATCGTTTTGGACCAAAATCATTGAATAAAAACAAGACTACAGATCCTATGCTGATTTGGGCGTTCACTTTTTCCAATTTACTCCCACTTACTGCAAAAGAGAAAAGCCTAGTTCAAGCTACCGTCGTGTATAAGCGTCCACCTACCCTTGCCAGTATGCTTATCAATTATAAAAAGGTAGCTCATTCGACAACTTAAAATACTAGTCAAGGAAAATCTCAACCTTGCAAGAAATGTGCTCTTTGCGGCCATTTCAACCATTATAAATCTATGGTACATCAAACTAGTACCATCACAGCAGCCAACGGTAAAATTTTTGCATTGAAGCAAACCTTGAATTGTTCAAACTACGGCATATACGTGCCTACATGCCGTTTATGTCACAAACAATATGTTGGTCAAACCATAAACAAATTTTCAAAACGCTGGTACCACCACAGATATATTTGGAATCAATTTAAATACGACAATATTGACGATAAAGCAGCTTTATTACATCATTACCACACTTTCCATCGACTCAAATTGCAGACAAAACCAGATATTGCGGATTGTTTTTTTATTACGTTTGTAGATCAACCACCCAAACATTTTTATCTATTTACGAAAACATATGGCTAGACAAATTAAATGCTACTATTAACATAAACAAAATGCTCTTGCCCTCAATTAAGTGACTTTGTAACTATTTTTTGTTTTTGAAATACTGTTTTAGTTTTATTTCTTCTTACATCTCAGTGTGTTATCTATCACTTACGTCACTGCTTCTATAGGTTATGACCCTTCACTCATTATTATGATATACTGCCCTTTGTTTATTTAGTAATTAGACATCTCTTTCATCTCACATCTATTTCTATATAACTTAACCTATCATATTAGTTTGAATGTATTTTGAAAGGAGTCGGAGCTAGTTTTATGGCCTGTAGTTTTGGTAGCTGTTTATTGTTATTGTAGACCCTGTGCAGATAAATATTTTTGCTTCTTGTTAAGTTTTGAAAATTTTATTATCTTAGTACAGCCTTTTCTCTGGTTTACCATTAGTTTGTTTAAAAATATTTAAATTTTTTTTTGTGCGATTTTTATTATTTTTTTGCAGAAACTGAGGATGCGTTAGCAAAATTAATTTTTCTTATGGCAAATAAATGTCTAAGCTGACTTTATTACTGTTTGTTAATAGCAGACCCTTTTTCAACATTTAACTTTAAACATAAACAGTTCTGATCTTTCTAACTAATAAAATCCAATTATAGTTATATTAGATTTTAGTAGGTAATAAACTTAGAATTTGTACATCTTGATAAGCCTTTACGTAACAAAATTATTGCAAATTCTATTAAACTCTTTAAAAGCTTTTATCTGTTTGCTCTCACCAAAGATTGTACCCACAACTTTTATCATTTTGCTGCAAAAAAAACTTGCTTATATGTGCATTTTACATTTAAGAAACATTTAAAAACTCAAGCTAATCATTATCAGACAATTATCTGCTTCGCCACTCACAAAGATCTGATAAAAATGACTCGTTTAGGATAATTCTTTACAATTCTGTACAGTAAAATTAAATTTATTTCTTTCAATTAAAACTGCTATTTGTAACATCATGCAAATTTGATTACATGTAGAAATCTTTGTAAACGTTCTTATCACTAAGCATTAAACTCATAACTTTAATACCAAATAGTTTCAGAATTCCACCCACCATCGTGTTTAAATTACAAACTAGCAATCAAAAGTTTATCAGCAAAGCTAAAAATGTTTACGTTTTTCACCAGACGTGAAAACATCTTTTATTTTTTATTATACGACAAAAAATCTAAACTTAAGACTGTTGGTAACAACAGCAAATAATTTTAATTTTTTCACTATGTTCATCAAACTTGCAACGCTTAAAACTCTTTTGCTTTCGCGATCATCGATTGATGATCTTGCGTATTCAGTGTTTTCCTCAAATTTTTTCAAATTAAATTACAAAATTAGTTTACTAAAATATGAATTTGTGACTTTATTTCTCAACCGATTTTCATAATATTTTCAAAAGATCACTCTGAAATCCTCACGCATTGGAAAATGGAAACTTTGTGCCCTAATTCGTGGATTTTGTTACCCAATAAGAGTTAAAAAGACCAAGAGCCCAGTTGCAGACGACAAAAATTGCCAAATTCTCAGCAAGAGCCAACTACCTTAAAATCAAATTGAGATTACATGTTTACCACAAAACCAAATTCTTTATCATTAACACAGTCTGATAGCTACTCTTTTGGGGCATCATTTGACAAAATTTCAAGCAACAATGATAAAATTTTCCGATTAAAATTTTCAAATTTTTTAGGGGTCTCAAAACCCCCTAAAAAATCTGTATGGTAAGAAGAAAAAAGTAAATTTAGTTTTTAAAAAATATGATATATTGCTAAATACCGGTCTCGTTTGAAAGCTTAGGAAATTTGCTTTCCAGCAATATATAACTTTAAATAGTTTAGACCAAGCGGTATATGATATGAACTGATCAAAAATGGGTGCTGTACATCATATCAGTTCAAAACCCCCAAAATTTTTTGACTTATCTTCACTAAATTAGAATTTTTAGAAAAACTACACCCTATAAAAAGATAACATAAATTGGAAACGCTTCACCACTGAAGTCATCATTTTGTATCAAGTTTCCAAGGAGACAAGAAGCGAAATACAAGTTTAATAGCTAGCACAAGTTTGGCTTTTCTAAATCAAAGTTTGCTGAATCCCCCTTGTTTCTCAACAAATGGGAGGGGTGTAAAAAAGCTTCTGTTTCATTGTTAGTGACAACATATTCTATTTAAACTTAATATTTTCTGAATCTTGAAGAAATTCCCTGTTTAAAAACACTCAATGTTACATGGTTAGACCAGTGGTTCCCAACCTTTTTGAGCCCGTGGACCACTCAAAAATAATCTACATCACCTTGGACCACTATCTCCGATCTTCCCACATAAGTTGTAATATTTAAAAAAGTTTTTAACATTGGACTTTATTATATATACAACACGATTTATTCTAAACATCACAAATTACCACTACCGAACAATGTTTAATGACTCTCCTGCATCTGATGGCTTTCAATTAACAATTCAAAGCGAGGAACGATGCCTGAGAGACACACTCTCAATTGATTATCGACTGATTTCAAGCAGTTACGCTCCTTGGTTTTCATGTGCATCAACGTGGAGAATCCTTGTTTGCATAAGTATGTAGTGGAAAAGGAGAGGAGAAGGTTCAAAGCAATCCTGCTGAGATTTCTAAAAGCTTCAGTCTGTGACAGCCAAAATTCAGTCAGATTGCTTGCGGTGAACATCATCTCCGCAGCCCCAGATGCCTTCAGATCGAGAATTTCTTCTTGGAGTTTCTCCTCCACCTCATTAACATTTACCAGGAATGGATTTTGAACCCATGACGGGGCAACCTTTTCAGCAGAAAAAATAGAATCAAATTGTGATTTTAACGATATCAAATGATTTTCAATGTCGCTCAGCACATTTTTATCCACTTCCATGCTTTCTCTGAGCTCACTGAATTTAGGAAAGTGATCAAAACTACCCTTTGGAACTCGCTTCAACCACAAGGTAAGTTTCCACTTGAACGCTGTGATTTTTTCCATTGATGAAATGACGACCGTTCCCTGTCCTTGAAGTGAGATGCACAAGTCATTCAGCGCTGAGAAAATATCTGCAAGATATGCCAAGCGAAGCAAAAATCGAGAAGATTCCAAATTGGTGGCATAAACTGGTTTCTTTTGACAATTTTTCAGAAACGTGAGCACTTCATATCGTAGTTCAAATAATTGGTTGAACACTTTCCCCCGACTCCGCCATCGTACATTAGTATGAAAAAGTAGAACAGTATGCTCAGTTCCCATCTCTTCGCATAAGCGCTTGAATAGTCTGTGATTTGTCGCTCTCCCTCGGATAAAATTTACGATATGAACTGCAGAGACCATCACTTCTTTCAGGTTGTCTGGCAATGTTTTGCTCATCAATGCATATCGGTGCAATATGCAGTGGATTATGACTAGGTTCGGATTCATCTCTTTTAACAGTGTCACCAACCCCGATTTGCAGCCAAGCATAGCCGGTGCCCCGTCAGCGTACACAAACAAAATTTTCTCAAGAGGAATATCATGTTTTTCAAAAAAGGCTTTTATTAAATTCATGACGTCTGACGCGGTAGCTGTAGTTTGGAGACTCTCACAAAACAGAAATTCTTCCTTCAGCTCAAGTTTTGTTCCTGCTTTTTGCACGTAGCGTACAAATACCAACAGTTGACTCACACATGCAACGTCAGTAGACTCGTCCAACTGCAAAGCTATTGGGAAATCACTCTTCTTTATACCATGTACAATTTGAGACAAAATGTCGTTACTCATGTCCTCGATACGCCTTTTTACAGTATTATCTGACATGGAGATTCTTACTTAGTTTCCTCGCTGCTTCGTTTCCCAACAGAACATCTGCCATCTCCACGAAGCAAGGTTTGATAAGGTTCTTTCCAATGTTGTGTGCTTTTTTGCTCTTCGCAATCAAGTAAGCAGCTCTATACGACGCCATCAACATCGGCTTTTGCATGGTTGTTGTTGTTTTGTGCAATTGAGGGAGAGTACCTTTTTGATCGTAGCGGGCTCGCTTTGTTTTCAGGGCTTCAATACCATAAGCTGCTGATCCACCATGTGTTGCAAAATGTATTTTTAGTTTGGAAGGCTTCAAACTCGAGTTTGTAAGAACCTGATCGCAAAGGATGCATTGCGCCTTCTCTGTCCCATCTTTTCCAATATTTTTGGTGAAGCCAAATGCAACGTGATTTTCACTCCACTTTCGTTTCGACATATCAGGGTTGTACGAAAATCATTAATTTAGCTTAGATTTGTTCTAAATAAAATCCGAAACAAATTATATACAAGGTATATAAAATACTACTAGAATTCTAATTTAATCGATCAGAGCCTATCTGGCAACTAACCTTGACTGTACCAGCATGCCTATGAAACGAAACACAACAATACTTATTATCACATCATCAATTATTGAGAATTTACAAAAATGCGAAACTGTTAATGGCGAATATATTGTTTTTTATGGAAGGACCTCTCGTGGACCACTTGAGAACCTGCATGGACCACCAGGTGGTCCATGGACCACAGGTTGGGAAACACTGGTTTAGACTAATCCCTGGCAGATAATGACTAATCATGTTTCAGATTCTACATTTAACTACCAAAATTTGGTACCGGTCAGTACCGGTTAACAAAAAGGTCATGGATCTAAGAAAGTGGCAAATTGTAGAAAACCTAGGCTTTTAGGTAAGTTATAACTGATGTACCTTGAAAGCTTATTTCCTTAGCATCATCTAGCGACCATTTCTAAAAAATTGGTAAAAAATAAAATCTGTATTGATCTTTGAGGTAAAAGTATTTTAACTTTGAAGACAACTCAGCACCTATTGGGGGAGGGGGGGCTAATTTGCATATTTAAACAAAAAAATTTTTTGTTTTTATTATATTTGAAATCTTCAAGAAATAGAGATTTCAACGATATATTACACTTGATGTAGAAGTAAATAGATGAGTAATGATTTACAAACAAACTTGGCATAATTTATGATGATTAATTATGATTGATTATGACAAATTATGACAGTTTTTCGCTCTCCCACCTTACAGACATATTTTTCGTGATGCACGCGGGAGCGAAAGAGTTAACATCAACACAATTGATTTCAAAACAAAATTTCCTCTGCTTTCATCCGTTAGTTAAAAGTTTTCATGTAATTACGTTTTAATAGCTTTTAGACACAAATAAAGCCAAACTTATGATTAAGTCGTGCATTAAAATTTTCGTCTTCACCAAAAACCAAACGCACACAGCTCTAACACAAAAAATACAAACTTACAATCATAAAAACTTGCATCAAACACTGAATTTGAAAATTATTACTGTATAATGTGCGCTTAATAAAACAAATTTCAAGTTTTTGTCAATTCTAAGGCATCCATTATCGCACCATAACCTTGGCACTGATATTTCTGAGTTCAGAACAGAACGAGTGACCTAATACTTTTTAACTAGTAAGCATTTTTTACCCATCAAATTATAAATCTATCATTTTTGTTGCATTCAATCATCGCGAAAGATCACTAGTTTTTGATTTAATTAATTGATATTAAGTCATATAGGCTAACTGCAATCAGTTGAATAAAATACCACTTTCACGACCAGTTTCGTTCCTAATAGAACTCGTCAGGTGGTCTCAGGTATTGAACCGACAATCACATGAATTGCTTCATGCCGTTTAAACCACTCCGCCATCAGTCCTTTCAACTGATGCTGTTAATTTTAAGCTTGTATATGGTGCACGCTCACTACAGTGAGCTTGATGCGATATATGCTTTTAATTCCCAGCCAAGCCAGTGCCTTTATTACGTTATAATACGAATTATAAGAGCTGGTGTTAGCCTGTTTAAGATGTTAATTTAATTAATTGATATTAAGGCATATAGGCTGACTAGATAGCCTATATGTTTAATGTTATGTTTATGCTTAAAAGTTAGCCTATAAGCCTTGATATCAATTAATTAAATTAATATCTTAAACAGGCTAACACCAGTCCCTTTAATTCGTATTATAACATATTAAAGGCACTAGTTTTTGATGTCACATATCAACGTCTTTACTTGAACACATTTGGGGGTTTTAGTTTTTGTTTCTTTGAGGTGACATAACAAAATTTGGTTGAAACACCGAAAAAAGACTGCATATGCCGGATTCTCAGCGCAGGTATCACGTGACAACGATACGGCAAAGCGTCAATTCTAGGAAAACCAACTGGAATAAAGTGAATTATTAATATTTTTAAAATGTAAAATATTCTAAGTTGTACTAAATTTTGTAATTAAATACAACGTTGATAGGTTTTTGTGGGTTTATTAACATTATAGCTACTAGGTAATGAGTCAAAAAATTGTTTTTTGCTAAACCACCAGATTATTTTGAAAATTCTTCATTGGCGGCAGCGCTGTTATGATTGAAAGAGCACTACTTTTGATGAAGACGACGGCGGTGGCGCAAGGAGTAGGAGCAGTGTAAGAAAAGAAGAGGCAGTACCATTGTCTACATCAAAAGCTGTGAGTGAGGTTATTAGTTCTTGAAAAGTTGATAAAATATTTGATAAGCTAAAATCTTGAGTTTTTCCACTAATAAAATTGATGTAAATTTGGAAAGCATTTACGTGAGAGTTGAAACTGTAAGTTCACATTATTTTACATAAACAAACAGACTAGAACTGTTAAAAGTTTTGATTTGATGATTTCGTACACAAAAAGTTTGATAAGTTTTTGAAAATTTTGACCTAAATAATCTCTAACAATCTGGATCTAATGAGTTTTCGCAAAATGCCATACCTGTGTGTTAATGCACAGAAGTAGAGAACGAAAATAAAATTTCATGACATCAAATTTATAAAACCAGATAGAATTTGGAATCATTCATTCCAGATAATTGTGCAAGTGAGATTAAACAGGGTAGTGTGATTGAAGAAAATCGTTTATTGCAGAAATACAAAGATATTGGGTAAAACAAGCTGTAAAATTTTCAAATCTGCGGTTAGGTTGTGATGATTTGAGAAGCGCTGAACTCAAAAAATGTGTGATGGAAGTCAAATAAGCTCAAATTGTTAAGGTTTTTATTAAAAGTAGCTACAAGGATAACTTGCATAACCGCAGAGAAAAACTGGTGGTAAAGAGAGATTCTTTTTCAATTATGTCGGCTCTCACGTATAATATTAAGTTTTATGAAATTGAAATCAATGTTTGATTTGTCAGCTCAAGCATTGAAACGTTTAGGATTAATGCGTTATATTGTGTTAAATTTAAATTATTAAGTCTAGTTGCTGAAACAATATTTAAAAACGAAATTTCAAAGCTTTATAGCTATTTCAACTGAAAAAGAGGTCAAACATACTTTTTCTTCAAAACGTCTTTTTGGGTCACCCTTGGAAATTAACGGTAATTGTTTTGTGTATATACGACCGTGAGAGCACCAGTATGTAAGTGTATTTCCCTCACTGGCTCACAGTGTGCATCGTTCAAATTGGTGATAAAATGATTTACTGCGTGCTCATCGGTCACGTCTGTCTTACACATTTTAATTCATGGCGTTTTGGCTTCAAACGGGTTACCCTTTAAACAACTACTCCCTTATAGCGTCAGTCGATGTAACTATTCACAAATTCCTGTAATTCAATCAATCCATTTCCGTTTTACTTATCTATCATGTGATTAGTGGTTGTGTAACGTTTCATCTTTGCTATAACAAAAATAAAGTTTTGTACCTGACGTTGACCAAAGAGATTGACTATAAGAATTTCTCTAAGGTCGCAGATTTAGCAGTTGAACGAGTAATGTGGACAACTGCAAAAAGTCCTAAATTTTGTGAAACCGATATTGCGAAAAGAAGATGGCTGATACACATTTCAAGACGTGGCTGCGTGATAAGAGCAGTGTTTGAGAGAAGAAGATGTTTAACAGGTGGAACGACGCTGGTGGACGAAATTAAAAATGAGGAAGTACAAAAAATGAAGAGAAGTGTCGGAATTATGTGATAAGGAAAAGAGCAGTTCTTGAATTATCTTTGATGTTTATTGGAGATTATCTGCAATGTGTCACAAAGAATGAGTAAAATTTAAATATTCAAAAACAATGATAGTTTTGTAATGTCGTATAAAATTTATTTAGGATTGAAAATTCAATGCTCTGTGCATTATTTCAAGCAAGGTTCTCCCGACAAAAAAGTATACGTGAATCTTTACTCGTTTTGCTGACAGTATTGGCTTGAAATAGAACTATCGGTCGGTTGTGTTTCCGCTAATCTACAAAATTTTTACTATAAAACGATTAGTCTAGAGAAATCATTTTGCTTTAATTTGTGACATGTTGCTAAATGATGTGTCTTTCTTAGTAAATTGAATTTGACTTTTAATCGATACCTAAGATCTGTGTCATTGAGTAACAAGTCTAAGTAATAACAGACTTGATCACACAAGCTCTTGCATAATGAGTTTATATAACAACATCACTGTTTACAATAGTCTTTGAGTAAAAAACACTGTCATATGGAATCGAGACTGTTTAAGGAAAACTTTTGATTTTGAAGTAGTGGCTGCTTCTTGGTTTGAAATCGTGTTTAATAGCATTATATGGTGCAGATCAACTCATAATAAGACGATGTTTGGACGTGAATGAAAAAAATGTGTTTCCATTTAAAACTTGTGTCTTTTACTGTGTTTTTCGGTTTGTTATGTATATTTTGTTGAGAGGCACGGTAGGTTCTGATGATCTCATTGTCTTTTTGCCATCTCATTGTCAGGTGACGAAATTACATTTTTCACGTTTATGCAAATTTTTAGTTTCGCTCGTAAATAAACTTCCTGAATTCAACAACCTAGTCTGTCTGCCAGAAACGCTGGCATTGTAATTACGTAATGCAGAAACCACATGAATAGCTAGCTTAATTGATAAATATTTTTGTCATAAAAGCATGTGAACATTTTTTTGAAAACAAATATGCAACGAACTTCGACCGATCTTAATTGTAAAATGTTAAAAACAACTAGTAGTTGCCTCAAAACTATATGCCTTGGATAGCTCTAAGAGCGACTTTATCGCATTCTTTGTTAAATAATTGATGGATAATACATGAATTTTTGAACAGTAGCAACGTTTTGGACACACTGTATATGAACTCTATATTCAACTGTTGTATCAACCATTTTTAATGAATAAACTAAGAAGTATGAAATATGTACATGGGAAACTAGAAGTTGCTGTAAATTCAAAATGTTGGATATATAGGTAATGAATTTAGAAAATCAATGTATACATTCACAGCACTGTCTCAATAGACGATAATGCAAATAACATTAAAACTTATTTTTACATTAAAAATTTGAAATTGAGAAAATTTGAACGATAGTGAGTTTATCACATTCTTTGTTAAATAATTGATGCATAATACATGGATTTTTGAACGGTAGCGGCTTTTTGAACACAAATAACACAATGGTATATTATGACTATTCTCACTTACCTGCTTGATACAACATCGCTTCTATCATGATGGATTGTGCAACAGAGATGCAACTACATTCCCATGGTTTAGTTAAAAACAGAATCAATTACGTCATTGAAATAAGGATCACACTTTGAAAATCGCTATGTAATGACAAGTCAAATCATAAGAATTGCACCAAACTCTTTGAACTATTTACCATGACATTGACACTGTGTTAGAATTAACTCTCCCAGACCTCCTGCAAATAAAACTAGTGTTTAGAGTTAGTTTCCTCCATCTTCCTTCAAATAAAATCCAGAATTGGCTTCCTTAGCACTATGATTAGCTCACAAAAATTAATAGATCTAGGGTTAGCTGACAAAAATTGATAGATCTAGGGTTAGCTCTGTCAGACCTCTTTTGAATAAAATTAGTGTCTTGGGTTAGTGACAGCAAAAGTAAATATATTACCAGGAATCTACCCGTGAAGTAACTTGCTCGAAGCGATCCAGGTTGATAATCATAAAATAGATAAAATCAAGATACACTAAATCAGCTAAGCTACTTTATTATAAGAAAAATCGATTTCGCCCGGTACAGGCATTTTCAATTTTTATGTAAAACGAAAAAAATGCATAAACCAACCTACCGTAATTATAAAATTCTATTTTCCTATTTTATAATTTTTTTAATTTATAATTTTAAAATTCTGTTTTCCTAATTGTAATTCTGTTTTCCTATTTTATAATTACGGTAAAATGGTTTATGGATTTTGTTTTTCCGTTTTACATAGAAATTGAAAATGCCTGTATAGGGCGAAATCGATTTTTCTTATAATAAAGTAGCTCAGCTGATTTAGTGTATCTTGATTTTATGTATTTTGTCTGGGGTTAGCTTTGTCAGATCTTCTTTGAATAAAATTAGTGTTAGTTCCCTCACAAAAATTAATAGACCTAAGGCTAGCTCCCTTACATAAGATTAGGGTTAGAGAACACCCACGTTGGCATCCCTGCTTGCACCCCTGTTGGCACCCCCACAATTACGACCAAATAGATCATCCTATACTACTCACTTCTGTATAACTACATTTATAACAAGATGAGATGATTTACTAACAGATAGTTGCAGCATGTGGACTATAACACGTTGCACCGTCGTATATATTGTTAGTCTTTTGATGTCATTGTCAAACTAGTTATCCCATAGCAAGACACAGTTTTCAGCTTGAATGAAGAAGGCAGCACGTTTGAGAATGGAACAAGGATCTTCTAATTGGGGACATGCCAGACGATGTTTTGTCAAGTTGTTAGATGCTGGGTATTGTCCAAGATGGTGAAGTTTCTCTATCGTTTGAGGGCTTTTAGAGCGCCCAACTCTGCATTGCTGCATTTTTCTGAGAAAAATACTTTTGTTGGTTTAACTTTTACAGTATGTCTGTGTAAAATGATAAAACAACCAGTTTTTTTCTCACTTCCACATTCTCTGATACCAGATTTTATTTTAGGGGGTCAAAACAATGTAAGAAGCTTCTCCTTGACTTTATGTGAGATGGACCCTGGTGAGTGATTGCTGAGCACGTGACGTGAATCACAATTGTTTCAATCACTCCTGTTTACATATTATTTTTCTTTTTATTTTAGGAGGGGGCAATATCTGTAAGTAAATGAAGATTGTTAAAGTTGATGTTAGATGTCTTGTCACTAGCTCACAGCTTTATTTAAATTAGGATTTAATTGTTTAGCTTGTGCTGATTTTTCCCATATTGGTCGAGCATACTGTTGCATAAATAAGAGTTCTGGTTCTATCTCAACTTTAATTTTTTTTTAGTTGTAGCGACTTATAGTATAGCTCAAATAATTAATTCTGACTGCAACTTATCAGCTACGTAAGGATTGGCTTCTACTAAAAACTTAGACTCGATATTTTAAACCACACTCTTCTCGATGAAGAACAGAACAGATATATTTACAAAATACTTCAAGACTTTTTTAATTCCTTTACTTGTCGATTACACAAAACAACGTACTCCATTATATCAATTAGAAGCTAATCAGAAAAACTATATCACTCAATTAACCGCTTGATTTTTGTCACACTAATAATTCACAACAAGCCACCGCAGAATAATTCGCTACACTCTTTTGAACTTATTGCGCTCTGCACTCTTTTGAATTATTGCGCTCTCAGTACTCTTCTCACTCTCTGGGTGTGTAAAAATTTTGTTGCCTTAAACATGTGAATGGGATGCAATCTAGAAAATTCAAGAACGATGTCACGTGACAAAAAGAAACACCACTAATAAATTAAATCATATCAACAATCAAAAACTTTCAAAAAGGAAAAGTGTGTTTTAGATCAGTCTTGAATGTAATTGTATGATCTACCATTGTTATGTCATAAAGAGAGCATGTACGATATAAATCTCAATTTGAAAGAGAAAAAGGTTTTTGCAAAAACAACCGGGATATAAAAGCAATTTTAGATTCAAGATAATTCTAGATTCACAAATAAAATAATTACAGCAGAACGAAAGCAAATTTACTTATTCATGACACATACTTGGCTGCAGAAAAAAAAGTTTGATGATGTCAGTTTGGCTGGGATGTTATTATAGGTGTGACTTTGGCTCTCGTTTTTTGAACAATTTTTTTGTATGTGAAAGATCAGTCTAGGGTGACCCCATGACATGCAGGATATTGCCAGTGTTCTAGTTGCTGGTTGTTTTATGATATGTTAAGTTTTGTGATAGCACACCACCAGTTTTTCAAGTGAAAACACAGGCTTAAGTTTTTGCTGGATAACATTTAGGTAATTTGCCTTCTACTGGTCAGTTTGTAAATGTAAGCTAATTTAGAGCATTTGTGAGTATTTCTTCATTTTTGTCAGATCTTGTGTGTTGGCAAGTTATACTTAAATAGTTGACATACAAGAAGCATTTAGTGAATCGATCTCATGGAAGGTCATTTAAGCAGATATTGTACAAAAGGTGTGCAAACACACTACTCTGTGACAATCTATTATGTTGCAGACTATAGCGACTTTTACTTTCTGGAAATTCTACAAAAAAGCATTGATTGATTAGCAAGAATCGCAGAAATTATGTGAGACGTTGGTCTTCCATCATCATAAAGGTTTTTTAGAATAGTATTTGATGATTGAGAGTGTTGTAGGCTGCTGAAAAGTCCATGAACACATTCTCAATATCTTGGGTACAATGTAAGAGCTCATCAGTAGTAGATTTGCCAAGTCAAAAACCTGCTTGCTTCTTAATTGCTGTTCTACATTTGAATCGAAGCGTTTGAGGGGAAGACGTTCCAGCAGTTTAAAGGTATGGCAGTGAAGGGATACAGAATGGTAACTTTTTGTTGCTTAGAATCTTTGCAACGCCTTAAAAAAGCAATTATACGTGACTTGCACCATACTTTGGATATCGTCAATAAAGCAGTTAAAAATTTGGAGTAACCCATGAAGAGCTTTTTTTCCAAACTGTTTAGAGAAGATGTTATCAAGTGAATAAGATGTTATCAAGTTACGTGTAAGAGTACTCATGCCAACTTCAAGTTCGTTTAAAGAAAAGGCTTGGCAAAGTTGTTTTTTTAATCTTTTCGTGAATTTTGGCTTTGGTTGTCCAACAGAGCGTGAGTCTGCAATTTTGCAGCAATTGGTGGGTGATTTGATTTATAGTAATATTACTAGAGTTGTACGGTTAATTGTCATGTAATAATTACTAGGGTGGTGCTGGCGAGCAAATTTGGTGAATACCAGATATCTGGCAAAACTCAATTGCCAGATGTCTGATGTCGAGCACCCACTTAGTTCACATCATGTATATTTTCCATGATAATGTGATCAAATATCACGCCCTGAAAGTGATTACATCTTTATTACATGCTTTGCATCTTTTCATTGTTTTTGCTTTGTTTAAATAAAACCAAGGTTTGAATAAGTTTGTAGCTTAGTGGTTTTGCAATCTTTTTGATTGCAGTTTGATCAACTGCTTAATTATCTTTTACCAGTATTTTGGGTTTAATCAAGACCTAGCCACTTCAACAGAATAATTGAAAACTAATTCAGTGCTGACTTGCCACTGATTTCAATGAGGTGCTGAGATTTTAAATCTTTGTCATTTGTGTATCAATGTTGGTCCATTCTAATCACAAGAGTGCAGCTTTCCAGATTCCCAATTGCCCTGCTGGACTTACTCATTGCTGGGTTTCTATGTATACAACAAATAATTATTATTGACCAAAATGATGACGTTGGGGTGACTGCTGACTCAAAAATTGTTTGGCCATTTTCAGTTTCCCTAACACTAGTTTATTTAGAGAGGCAACAGATCATGGTATGATGCCTCTGTTTCAACCTTGACAACAAAGAGTAGCAGCTTAATTAGATTTTATGCCTTCACCTTCTTCCCTTCTTGTTTCCAAAAGTTCTTGGTATGCTAGTATTTCCCAAACTCTCACTTCTAACATTTGTTTAATGAGTAGAAATCATCTGTTCAGTTTTGTGGATCAAATTTGGAGCAATGACAGAATCCTCCTGACTCTACATAATGCAGAATTGCTACTTTTTATGAGAAGAAATTGTAATTATTTACAACTATAGATTTAGAAAAAGGCCTATAATTATCTCTTTGTGCAATAATATTATTTAAAGCGTGCATGCAGCCAAATCAAAATCTGTAGCCCACAGCATCCTGTGGTTTTTAATAACATGAGGTTTGTGTCGTTAACTCAGTGATGCTCAGTTTCAAAACAGCATCAAATCTTTTACTAAATGACTTTTAAATACATTTTTGTTAATCAGTATAATTTGTTGTTGAACTACTTTGTTTATTTTTAGCAATCAATTGTGGATATATGGTAAAAAATAAAAGTCACATCCACATGCATCAAAAAGTTGTAGGGGAGGAGGTGAAATGTGTCGCACTTCTCCCACCAACTTTACAAATGTTAAAATCAATTAATGTTGCAGTTAAAGCAACTTTATACCTTTCTAGATAGGAAAATACTTTACAAACTTGAATTTAATTTTTACAAATTTGATCAAACGTTACTTTCTATGAAATAAAAAGTTTGTAAAAAATGCCCCTTCTATTATTTTACCTTTGACCTTATTTCCCTGCTGTGCCAAGAATGCTTACTCCTTATTCAGTGCCAGACAGTATTTTGTGAGTGGGCCTTAATTCATCCTAAAAATGTTAAAGCTTACTCTTCCTAGAGTTTTTCAATTTTTTTGCAGCAGAATAACTTTTTCATAACAATTTTTTGTTCCCACTATTTACTTAATATCTGCTCCTAAATAATACAATTCTGGTTTTTAATTTGTACTGTATTTCTTGGACGAAAATGGTTATGAAATTTCCTTTTTCTACTGTTAATTGAAGGTTTTGGGTTATGCAGTTTAATTTTGTTATCTCACCTTTCATTAAGTGAACAAAAAACAATCACACCTAGCATTCGAATCTTAAACATCAAAAATACAAGCAAACCGTAGCTGCATTATGAAATTTATTACTACATGGGTGCAATTAATCCAATATTGATCTAGGCTTATAGGTAATATTTGATACTAGCACTCTGTATGAGGTATAAAACTTGGCTATATCCATTGGTTTATTACTCATTTTACATTATGCCACAACTTTAAGTGCAAACCAAAAATACTCTTTACTAGTTGTTAGCTTCCTAGTATCTGGTTAGATAGATCTTATTAATCACTCAGATACTGCATAGTTGAAATAGCGTCAATATTAGTTACCAGATATTTGGCACTGTCCTGATAGTGATTAAACTTCCTCCTGTAATAGCTTTAAATGTCATAGAAACTATATACCTAAATAAAGCGATGTCTTTCACTTAATTCGTGTGCCATATTAGAATTAGTAGGATCAATTATCACTCTGAGATAGCAGAAGTTAAAGTAGTGACTCTTGCTTAATTATGTTGTACATGTATAAGCCTATGAACATTGTTTAACTTAATGGTGTGCATGTGGGTTAAAATCTGTTAGTTTCTAACAAGTTGTGGGAGTCATAAGATCTGGAGGTAAATCCAAAAACTATAATTTCTCTTGATTCAGCGATATGGATAGATAGTGAATGCTTTTATGTAACTGAGCATATCTATTTGTGCTAATTTTTTTGCTTGCTAGTTGCAGCACAGGCTACAACAAGTTATATCACTTTCTGCAGAAGAGCGGTCCAACTGCTAAAGCAAGACTTGCTGTTCAGACCTTTTCAATATTGTAATCTACATTCAGCTGATATTGCCAGGGCTGGGATGTCAGAGGCAAAGTCAGGAATTTGGTGTCAGCGAATTGGATGTATGTTGAGAAGTTTCGAATCAGAAATGTGAAGTTTGAAGAGTCATGATCAGAGTCAAAAATCGAAAAATTAATACCAAAAGTTCGGAATTGATAACTTATTGTTTGTTAATAGGTTTCATTCATTATTGTTTTGTAATCGCCAAATTAGTAGTGCATTCAAAAACTGGATTTATGGGAGATTAAGTTGGGAAATAAACTTTGGTTTTATACTAGTACCTAGACCTGTGCATTTACTTAGCAGGCAAGAGAAGGAGCCAATAAATATTAAAAGTAAGAATTAGAAACTGAAGATTTTGGAAGTAAGATTTTGAATTGAAACTCAAAGTATTTTTTCTACTTTCCAGCCCTGGATGTCACTGAAAATCAATAAAGTGCTTGTTGTATAATTCAGAATAAATTCAGTATAATTTATCATAAATTGGTTTGTGGATTTGAAAGACATGTGCCAAAAAAATACAACTGCAATGAAAAAAATACTGAGAGGCTGAAATCTATGACCAGGGTTAAATTGGTGATGAGCAATCCCAGGTTGGCAAATATCATCTTGCTGCAAAATATTCACGACTTATTACTACAACTCCCAAACGAACTAAGCCATGAAAAACAAAATAGGCGGAATGAGATAAACAAGGTGAAAAACAAGCTTGTAGTATGGTATGAGTCATCAAGAAAAAGACTTAGAATTGGCCTTACCATTGACTGAGAATACCTGAGAAAGTATAAGAATTTACATATTTTAAAAAACTGATGACATATGGTAGTCACATCCAAGTTGAAGTAAATCAAAGAATAACATCAGGATGGAGACAGTTCAGCCAATACAGTACTATAAAGGAGAATATTTCAATTTGTCTAAACGAAAAGAAATCGTGGTTATAATAATATTACCATTATTGGCCTATCAAGCAAAAACATAATCATTCACACAACTTCAAACGAGAAAACTGGCAGCAGCTCAAAGAAGCATGCAGAGATGCATATTTAATGCTAGGTGAAAAGGTCAAAAACAAAATCATAGCATTGCCGATTGAATCACAAATAGAATAGTCAACATATTTATTGAAAATTTTAAGGTTTTCAACAATAGATTTTGCCATCTTCAGAGAATAATTTTGGTCTTTACTGCATCAGTAAATATTACAAACGAAAAGCAGTATACAAATTTCTGTAGTGCTTTTCATTCGTGAAATTTCCTGATATAGTAAAGATCAAAAGCAATTTCTCTGAGGAGGGCAAAATATATTGCCAAGAACGTTTAGATTTGCAATAAATGTACTTACTATTCTATCTGTGATTTTCTTGGAAACACTATGATTTGAGAAATAACTTCTTTACCAAAGTTGTACTATAGAAAGGAAATCATCAGAGATAGGGTAGATATTAAAGATTTAATTAAAACAACAAAAGTTTTCATGTGAAAATGAACTGAATTTGTTGCAAGATTAAGAGCAGCAAAGGGGCCAAAATAATGACCAATGGGCATCAAAAAAATTTTGAGGAAGACCAAAAACGAGATTTGAGGTAAAATTAAACAAGAGATTAAAAAATCTGGATAAGAACTGCACAAGATCTGACATAAAAAAGTTCAGTCTTTTTTATGTCTTTTGTTGCACAGAGCAACACCAATCACTGTTTTACTTGCTTGGGTGATTATGCAGTCAGTGCCACAGTAGAAGGCTAGGCTTTTGGTAGCCCTGTGTGTTTCCTTTTTTCTAACTACTTTATTCATGCTGAACGACAGCCAAAAGAGTTGAAAACGCTATTTTTGAAAATCTTTGGTATAACACGATCCGTTGATCAAACCAAAATTGACTGCATTGAAAGTAGACATTCCAACTACCAAACCATCAGATGCTTGGAGGTTAAAAATATAAAAAGAGTCTATTGGGATCATCTGACAGCAAGGGTGTGACCAGTTGATAATGATGGAATTTCTTTATTCAAGAAGGCTACAGCACAGTCATCATGAGGTTTCAATGTTGATTTGTTTTGTGATATTGAAAAGTGACGCATGATTGTGTATAGTGATACTATTTGTTGACATTTCTCATTTGATTGACTGAATTTATTAATAAATTTTTTTTAAGTTGATTTTCACTTAATGAAAACCATTTTCAGTTAAATCTTTACAAAACATTTATTAGGGATCAGCTTCACAAGTGTTTCACTCCATTTTAACCGAAGACGATGATATCAGTTTTAATAAATTTGATTGGTTTATTGAGAAATCTCAGGATATATTGTACATTTATGCTCCAACAAATAGTCCTTAAAGTTTGTATTTGCATTGAGCATGATTGTGAATAGAGTGGCATGTTATAATTTAGTATTGAAGGTTTGTGAACACTTGTCAGTAATGCGTGATAATCAATAGTGGTACATACTGTGTTTGTTTTGGACAAGGAAGATCAATATTTTGCTTTCAGATGGTGCCATTGGTTTATCTGCCAAAGCTGGAACACAGTGATTGAATGAATGAAGAAATACAGCATCACTAAGGTTTAACATCAATTTAGTTTGCAGTTTACTTACCAGAGTGAAATAAGATAATCTTTAGCTTGTTGCAAATTAGTTTGTTTTGTGTTGTTGATAAGTTGTGTTTTATTGATACATTTATTCTTAGAGCAACGTAGTCCAACTTTTTTTGTCATGAATTATATCAGAGCAGTGAGTTAACTTTTCATCCGGTAACACTGGACAACAAATTTTTTGACAAATTGTGTTTATCATAATATTATGATGTTTTTTGGGGTGCTGATTTCAAAAATGGCATTAAAAATTTCGTGATGTCAAAGATTTTGCCGCTATTTAAGATTTTATCAAATTATGATTTCAAGTTTGTGTAATACACATAGCGGATTTGTAATTTGAAATATTACATGCAAATATTTAAAAAATCACTTATAAGCAATTCAAAAAAGCACTGTTAAGGACGTTGCAAATAAGCCATTAAACATTGTAATCAAAAATGGACATTTGAATAATTTTTTCACTTGTATGTGGTGTTACATTTCTGCATCAAATTCCTTACATAGTCTCCCATCATGGCTTCGTTTCACCTCCCTTGACAGCGCTTTTCCATTACATGGATGTCTTGGTGAAACTTTTCACCATGCTCTTCACTTACATTCCCCAAGTTATCTCGAAAGAAATCTAAGTGATAATGCAAAAAATGCAGCTTCAAGGGCATGCAGCAACCAAGCTTTTCATAACTTTTAATCAAATTTGACACCACCATTGCATAGTCGTCTCTTTGATGATTTCCAAGAAATCCTTTCACAATCATTCAAAAAGCTTGCCAAGGATTTCTCTCCAAATCAGACGTTTGTTCCTTCAGCTCTTCAGATGCCAACTTTCTCCTTATTTGTGACCCCACAAATATATTACCTTTAACTTTTGCTTCAGATATGCTTGGGAACATCTGTCTAATATGGCAAAAGGTACGGCTTGTTGGTTTCAAAGCCTTAACAAACTGCTTGGCCAGTCCGAGTTTAACATGCAATGGGGGAAGTAAAATTTTGCTCCTTTCAATAAGAGATGAGTTTAGAACATTGTGGGAGCCTGGTGTGAGATCTTTGCAAGCTGGCCAGTTTTTGACCAAGTAATGCTGCTCATTTGCTCTATTCCACAAACAAAAAAACAAGAATGCTTTGTATAACCTCCTTGCAATCCCAAAAGAAATGCAATCATTTTAAAATTTCCACATACGTCTCAACTGTGATCATTGTATTGAATTAATTCCAGTAATATTTGTACAAATTCACGATCTTCCTTCATCTGAACAGAATGTGCTATCGGAATGGATGGATACACATTACCATTATGCAGAAGGACTACTTTCAAGCTTTGCTTAGAACTTTCAATGAATAAATGCCTATCCAAAGCTGAGTAGGCAATACCAATCTCTTGGAACAAGCCCTGTATATCAGTACAATAACAAACTGAAGAATGATCAGAATCAGAGGACATTGCATAGAAATTTGCAAAGGTCGCATGTCGTTTTCTTGGCTTGGAAATCTTGCACAAAGGAGCAAGCAAATTCCATTCCTTGAGACGAGAAGAAAGTATCTCTGCTTTTGCTTTTTTAAGACTCAGGTCTCTAGTTAGAATTAGATCATCCAATTCATTTTGATTCGGAAAATGAGGGCCTTTGCTGGAACACTGAGTGTCAACCTTAAAATCAGCATCGTCATCTTCCGATGAGGTTGATGATATAGCATGCGTTGTTGGAGGTTAAGGAATAGGCAGTTCTGGGCCATGGTTGATAGGCGCAATAGATAAAGGAATACTTGGATAAACAATTTTTTTTCTGTCCTTTGTCTTTTCCTATTTGGAAATGTCCACTATGCAGAAATAGCAGTCATCGTGATAATTGGTAGGTTCTCTCCAGATTCAGGGAATGGAAAATGGCATACATTTACGACTTCTGCGCATCCATCCTTCTAATGTAAATCTGCAACTTTCACAGCAAAAATGTGGGCCCAAGATTTATCTTGGTCACCCATCTTTATGCCAAAATATGTCTCATAGACTATGAAGAATTTTCTGGTATAACTTTGTGCTTCTTTTGCTGTAGACTGATGCAATAGCCACAAAAGTCAGAAGAAATTTTGCAAGGTCTTTTAACACTCATATTTACTGAAGTTTTGAAAATATTAATAGCATTAAACTTAACCTGCAAAAACGAATAAAATATAGCATATTTCTAAAATAAGCAACTTCACTGCAGTAGCCTAACTCGCAATTTGTCTAACTGCTAAACTAAGTACAGTATTGGTACCAGATTCAACAATCCACCTCCCATAAACCAACTCTAAACTGCTGACATTAAACCAGCTCAGACATGTGCATTAAAAACCCGCCAAAATTGTGTCCAATCAGGTGATAGTAAACGACAATTGGCTAATTTACTTCTCTAGCACCATCTAGAGAGTGATGAAAACAAAAAAGTCATAAATGAAATAACACAAAATTGAAAAGTAATATAAATGTCACCTAATGCTAAAGTTGTATTATTATTTGGTAAATTACAAACTTCAATCTGTTGCAAATATTTTTAAAACCGTTGACACTATGCAAAAAATAACATCAAAATTGGCATCAGCGACCCCAAAAACATAAAGAAACACTAAAAAAGAGATAAACAAAAATTTGTTGCCTAATGTAATGCATAGGTTTTCTTTAGTGCACATTTTTTTGACTCGAAAAAAGATGCAAAGGCAAACGTTGTTGTGAAATTTAGCACACAAATTTTTGTAAAAGTTTTAAACTGAATATATATAAAGTCGCCTCAACAACACCAAACAACATATTTTGAAATAGTATGGAATCATTTATAGAAGTCTTGGTTTGGTAAAGATGTTTCTTATTGTTATTGTTATTGTACAAATAAAAAGATTGCGGCTTTGTCAAGTTTGCTGTTGAGCAATGCAAAGCTAAGCGATTGTTTTCTGTACATAACCTCTCTTTCGTTTATTTTAGAAACGTCAGTGTAACATTTGATGATATTCTGGTTTATGATGCATTCATGTTTGATTGTGTCGTTTCATTTCTAATAAGACATTCAAAATTTTTTGTAATGTCCTGGTTTTCTTAATTAAGTGAGCTGACATGCCCAACAATGAAAGATTCTTCCATAACCTGATACATACATTACTATGGCCGAAGGTATTTCCCAACGATCCAGTTTAGTGCTTCTTTACCAATAGGATACATCTGTTTTAAAAGTCTTTGCAGATTGATTATACTTGCTGCCACCAAGGCATGCAAAGTTTCTTTCGAGTTGATTTCAACTTCTGAGAAAATTTTGTTTCTCCAAGTTGGTTTCAACTTTTCTACTTTTGGGAAGTTGAGCATAGTGAGAAAATTTCGTTTTTAAAAAAACAAGTTATTTTGTTGGTATTTGCAATTAACATATCTTAATGCTTAAGGTGTTTGTTTGAGCATCGATTTGGAGTGTACTAGTTGTAGTTTATATCAGTGGTTCCAAATCGGTGGGCCGCAGCCCACTGGTGGCCTGCAAAGCATTTTCAGGTGGGCCACGTGCCATGAGTTTTAGGGTCCATTGGGAGATCTAAAGTACTGAAGATCTTATATTTTTTAGAAGACAACTACACCGCTACATTAATCATAGTCATTTTTATATGTGGTACTTTGTGTATGTCTCAGGCTCAACTTGGCGACACTTTTAAATATTACGTTATAGTCTTTGCTCACCCACTGTTTAAAGTGAAATAAACCACTAATGTAGCTGAATTCAATCACATACAGACGAGATGAACTTTATAAACTGTCTAACATCAACTTATAAGGCAGTGATCCTCTAAAGGTTTATAGCCTCTATACCCCCGATCTAGATTTGGGTAAACCTGAATGCCCCCTACTTTTTGATTACTGTAATTTATTTTAATAGGCCTTTATCTCTTATCCTGAAATAAAAATGCTCAATATCCCAAAAATCTGATCTCATTCCCCTATTGAGACAAATTTTAAGAACCCCTGATTTAGGGTGTATCTTCAATTTTGAAGTATAAGCAAGTGTGCAACCAGGATTTTTGTAAGAGAAGGACTAAAGTTTATGTTGAGGCAAGCGTTTGGGCCAACAAGCCGTTGATTTTGAGGCAAAAATTATCATTGTTTAAGAAAAAGTTAGTGCTAAGGGGGAGTTCAACCTTTTAAGCTCTCCTCTGGCTTCGTGTCTTTCTGATAATTATCTCAACAGTGGGCTAATAAAAATGGCTCTTAAAATACCAACATTAGGCTCATAGGCCTGGCGTTCTAACACTTTAGTTAGCATTAACTTATATATGATTTTTGAATAAAATGGTAAGTTTCATGCATTTATTTACAAATTCCATGAAAGGACAACATAACTTTTCACACCAACTCAAGAACTAATTAGCAGGTTAATAGATATACTGAACCTGGTGATGGGCGTCTTCAAATTTTCAGGTCAGCAACGCTAATACAGTGGTAGTCTAAATATAATTGGTTTAAAGTCATACCAATCCAGCTTACTTTGCAAAGATGTTAAAGCGATTCCAATCCCAAAATTTGTTTTGCCTATACAAGGATCTTGATTCTTGCGAGTCATGTCATTATCAGTCCAATCGCTAATCTTTCCAAAGATGTAGTAACATTTCCTTGCTACGAGTTAAAAAGACTTGAGTAGGCTAATTACTAATCAATAACACTTAAAGCCCGTTTTATTCTTGAAGTAAAAAACCATGGAGGTCTATCTTGATAATATTATGAACGTCCCAATCGATAATCCAGCAAATTAGTGAAACCGCTCAAGTAGTAAGTTGTTTAAAAACCAAGGTCTTACGTTGGCAACCCAGACAAAAAAGTTCTATTTGAAAGAATGGATTAACTTTGATTATCACGTTTGTCAGGTTTCTGAGTATTGGTGATATTTTTATTGGCATATATGAAATTACGACAAAGCAATAGCAATCTATGATACTTTTAAGCAATGCTAAAAGCTGTATCAAACATCGATTTATCAAATCTGTCAGGTTTCTGAGTATTGGCGATATTTTTGTCAGCATATATAAAAATGCAATAAAGCAATAGCAATCTGTGATACTTTTGAGCAATGCTAAAAGGTGTACCAAACAAATGTCCGTGTTAAACAAAAGGGGTTTTAAAATAAGGAGAAGTCACCCAAGATCTTGAGATCATGAATTTATTTTATAGTGGTTACTGAAATTGAATTTGTTAAAATCAAAGTTAAAGTAAAAATTTTTTACGTCACGCTGATATATTGACACTTTTGGAATGAGGTAACTTTGTGACGAGATCTGATTATAAAAAGGTTTGCTTTCTTACTGATAAACAAAAACATCTCTTTCTAAGTAGACGTTGTAACCTTTTTATTTTGAAAATTGTTTCTTGCAATAAATGACATCAATAGGAGTAACATAATAGCGTTCGTTTTTAGTAAGTTATTCCTCCTAGACATCAACGTTATCATTTTAGTGACTGGATTGCACAAGAGCACTATCGCCTTCTTCCGATATACTGAAATTGTTTTACTCTTACACTTTCCACGAGCACCTCTGCTATTTGTTTTTTATGAGGGTTTTTTTATGCATTTTTTTGCTCTTTTCTTCTATTTAAAACCAAGTTTATTTTTTGAGAGATTTAGTGTCCATTTTCTTTGTTTGTTGCTTTTTTCACCTAAATTTTTAGATGAGACAGGATATCTGTTGGAGAATGAAAAAAAATTTAGCAAAGCTTCGACTCAAGATGATAGTTTCTCTTCTATTTCAATCGTTGTGATATGTGTAGCCTTGTCATTTTCTGTGGCAGCACTCGTATTTCCTGCAAGCGAAGCATTTGCCATTGAGCTGAAATCTGCCTGTAGCAATAGCTCATATAAAAGCTGTGTCATTAAACACGTTTCCTACCAGAAAATAGATTTTACTTTGCCGTGAATCCTGAATTGATATTCTACCTTACATCAAATGCGTTCTTGACAAGTTTGAAAGTATCACAACCTGACAGTGTTTTACCAGGATTGAATAGCAACCACCAACAAACGGTTCAAAAACGCTGACATAAAGAGTTTTCAGCGTGTGGGATGTATGAGATGGCAATGTTAGCATCATTGCAACAATCTTAAAACGCTGTTTTCTGAAAAAGTAGGTTGTGGTAAAATGAGCGAATGGCCCAACATAGCACATGTGTAGTGGATCATCCTACTCCGATTCACCATTATTTGATTGAATCTAAATTATCTTACAGCAATCTAGTTCTTAGCTTCTCAAACTTTCCTAGTAATTAAAACTGATACCTGCCTTGATAGTCAATGCTTATTATTCTTTAATTTTTTCAACAGAGCTTGTAATAAGCTATGCTGTATGGCATGTCGACTAAACAGCAAAAACAATAAACTATATAGTTTTAAGCTTTTATAAACCAAATTAAAAACATATTGCAGTCAAATCAAGAAAACATGTGTCTAAATATGAGTTTTATCATGCAATAAGAAAATGTGCTTTATAACATCACAATCACATGAGTTACGGATGGCAATTCATTTTGGACACTGACTTACTTTACCCGCTCTTCCTCTACAGTACATTTAAATGAAATAGTCTGTCCTAATTTTTCTGGTGTCTCTGGCCTGCATTTTGTTCATGTTTATTGCTGATTCTGTAGTTGAATTACCCGAGCTCTCATTGATTGCGTCATCACCTTTTTCTGATGCTGAAACCAAAGTAGACTTGACCATTATGAGTTGGTCTTAAAGGATTGGTTCCCGGCGTGCATTTTGTTGTCGTCTTGATTTGGTTTGTGAAAGTAAAGCCTATTTCACAGTTGGCGCTGGAGGCCTGAATAGATGAACACATCTAAAGCAGGCAAACAATGGTTGCAGTTAACTTGAATGTCTGCCTAGAAATCATTCTACTAAGATTAAAGTTTACCAGTGATATTACGGTCAAAAGTTAAGTAAGAATAATAATATTACGTGTGAATGACTGAATTTTTAAAGTAAACATAAAACCGTTAACCTGATTTTGAGTGAACACGTCTTTGTAGCTTACAAAAGTTTATAAATTTTAACTTGATTATGTAAAAACATAAATAACTCTTCAAGGATTCTGTTGCTGCGTGACTTGGAAAAAACACCGAAAAGTCGTGTACCGGTAATACTGTTTTAAAAAATTGTTCGGACCCTTTTAAGTATTGTTAGCAAAACATGTCTTTATTAATAGTTAAGTGCTATGTAGCTTACCATTTTCTAACCTTAGTTTTTCATCTCGTTGATCAACTTCAGTTAAAAAAGATTATACTGGAGAACCCATTAACGTTTTGTCAATTCTTACTCCATTTAAAGTGCCAGTTTTCAGAATGCATTTCGCCATTCACAATCTTGCGATTTTAACTTGAATAGAAAATTGGAAATCATGACAGAGTATCTATAAACTGTCTGGTGTATTTGTGCTTGAAGGTATGGTGACGCTTTTTTTTGTTTAATGGAAGCCTACAGTGTGGTGCATAACAAAATAACTTTATGGATACAAGGTTTTGATGGCTGCGATAATAATTTATCAAAGTAGGAAAACATAAATGATATAAGAACTAAAACAGTTTTAAATCAAAGGCCGATAAAAATTTCGTTGACTTACAGTTGCATCACGCTGGGCTAAAATATTGTTTATTTATTATGTTTATTTAAATCATCGTTAAGTATGTGCACGTCTCAATTTTTAATTCTGGATTTTCTTTGCATTTATTTTAAATGGATTGCCTTTCCACCAATCACCGGATTACTTAATCTTTATTTTTATTTTTTTACATAATCTTGATGTACATTAAATTAGTTTTATAATTTATAGATTTTGACTATTGTTGTTGATTAGATTTGGTAAGAAATATACGAGTGATTGATTTCATGTGGTTTACAGATTTGATTAAAAGGGGAACCGTAAACGCTGATTTTGTTTGACGTAAATTGAGGGAATGAAGATTTTTTTATTTAAAATTATTCGACTTTACTCAGCAGAGCTACTAGTCAGTAAGGCTTATTATAGGATACTAGGACATCGAGTTCGACGAATGAATTACTCCCCGTGCTTCACCGGGTTAGACTAGCGAAGCTGCTCACCCAGCATTGTCGTGAGAGGCGACTTTTGGGTACCCACCAATGGCAGTCCGCCTTGGTGGTGGGGCTACCAGTCGACAATTTGCATCCACGACTGGTTCAAAATGGGCTGCCACTTTTCCCCTGGCCTAATTCAATTAGGTTGATGGCGTGAACTTGGATTGCTGTTTGCGCCATACCTCCATCCCAAGGAAGAGGAGGGGTAAACCAACAACAACGAATGAATTTGACTAATGACACTAAATTGTTACCGTAAAAATTTTTTCACTGAGTTAAAATGGTTTTAAAATTAATTTTAATTCTTTATTGAACATACAGAAGTTGCCAATAAAAAAAAACAACAAATTGTTCTAGCCTTAATAACAATGTATAAAAACAGCAGTACTCAGATAGGCTTGTCGTACGATAACAAAAGCGGTGCGGTAATATCCTTATAGGCTACGTTCACAGCAGAAATTACAAGGGCTGTACTAGATATTCGGCAAAATACAAGGGCTGGATATTACAAAGTATAAATAACCGAAGTACGCATTATCTATTTTTCAATATGATTTTATAAGATACAGTAGATTCCGCTTAATTGGGCCGCCGGTTAATCGGGTCAGCCGTTTAATTGGGCCAAATTGTGAAGAACAAAATTCAATCAAAGATAATGCACTACGTTAAATTCGCATAATCGGGCCACAACTGTAGTCAGACATACACCGGTGTAACTGCAAAACCGCCTTTGTAATGTAATGGAACTCAATATCACAAAGCCAACTATGTTATGTAACAATTGAACAATACAGGCGCAAATTATTTTGTCATTTCATGCCCTTGGACATCGTAATTGTTGTGTTTTGTTGCAAATTTTGTGAAGTCCCAAGCAGAAATGCCACGAAAAGATTTAACAATTGCTAAAAAGATTGTTGTCCTAAGAAATATTAGAGAGCAACCTCAAACATAGTCATCGCCAGCTAGCTGAGATAACTGGTTTACCAAGGACACCCCTGGAAAGGATACTGCAAGACTTCGGATAATTGGGTCAGCCGCTTAATGGGGCCAAATGGTGCTTGTCCCGAAGTGGCCCGATTAAGCGGAATCTACTGTATCACCATTTAAGTGTGTATTCATCTACAAGAAAATATGGCCGATTTGCGTATGTTTTATTGTTAGGGTAAGCTTTTATTGACGTAAAAACAAAAAAATTGACTTTATTGACCTAAAGAAAATTTGACTCAATAAATTAATGTTACGTGAGTTTTTATGTTAAAATCAATATTTAACGAAAACATACAAATCCTCAATAAAACTTGCAATACGCTCGCCATATATAAGCAGCCAACTCTGCAATTACCAGGTGCAAGAATTGAAATTTAAAATTATACGCTGTTTTGCATTTTCGACCTTACAGTTTCTGTCTTTGGCTAGCAGTTATTGCAGCATGTAAAACTTCTTTTTCACAAGAGCTGTTGTAGGCTGAGATTGTTCAAGTGAACAGTAAACAGCCAATGAAAAGTCTGCTCTTTCCACGTTCATTATTTTAGAAATGCGATGTTTTGCATTCTTTTTTGAATGTGACGGTTAATGCTGCAAGTGTCTTCTCTGAATTCAAGTTTTTGGATTGCTTGCACTGTTTCTTTGATGGTGTACTTGGCATTTTCCCTTGTTTCTATAGCCTTAACCAGACGTTTATATTGGTCTTTGATTTTGAGAGGTTGAGTAGCTAAACCAGTTGTTTGTTAGCTAACTTTGGCTTGAGCTACTAAAATACTAGATCTTCAAAACTTTCCACAATTACTTCAGATAAATATTTTGCATAATATAAGGCGGCGTTTAACCAGCTTCCCTATTTTGTAACAACAGGCTGAGGCAGGCAACCAAATATAAATTTAGCTTGCCTGGTTTTGTTTTTGACTGTTGCTAATTTGACTTTTGCAATTAGCTGGTGTAGCAATGATAGTAATCTTTCAGTAAAATTTAAAAAAAAAACAGTTCTACTCGCACGCTGCTGCCCAGAAAACCACACTACTAATAATAATGCAACTTCGCATCACCAAGCACGAAAAACAACACATTCCAATGCTTACTTCTTCACTATCCAAGTAGCGACGAGCACGTTGGCGCACACACACACACACAATGGCCCATGCTCACACGCATTTAAAGCGCAGCATTTCAATTCGTCATTACACTCCCCCGTGATGTTCAAATCACAGTTCACAATAAAAAGTCATTGAAACAAACCGGTAACTGTCTCTTTCTCGCCACGCGTTGAACACGCGAGGTCGAAGCGTTCTCGTCCGTACCAGCATTATCTTCAGAGGCCTCAAAACTTTCCGTCAGAAAATCAGAATTGTTCGATGGCAGAGGTTCTGACACAACGCCCTGCGTTTTTTCATCAAATTCGTTTGCCAATCTTCTCCTGATATCGTATCGCGTACATGTCGGGGCACCTTGTCGATCTCGACATTATACTTAGAATTGACCCCTGTAACTACGCCTGGTTTCCAGGGGGTAGTACAGCGGGCCCCTGGCGGTTTAACCCACACCTCATCGCCAACATCAAATTCACTGCCAGTGAGCTCATGATCATCAACAGTTCTCATTCCATTGCTTCTTTCCAAAAATGGATTGCGCCACTTGTAAGAAATTAGCTTCCGCGAGGGAATTATCCTTTGATCGCAGTGTGGAGTAACATTGTACCAAAAAACAGAATACTCTACGCTGCGTCCGGATCTTGCAGACATTCTTTTGATGGTTCTATGATTGCGCTCCACAATCCCATTACCTGAAGGTTTGTATGCACATCTGAACGCCAATCGCACGGCCCAAAACTCACAAAAGTCGCGCATCAGTTTGGAAGTGAATGACCTGCCGTTATCACACAATATCTCAGCAGGTGGACCAAACTGAGAAAACACTTGTCTCAATACAGATACAATCTCTGTCTCTGCTTCACTTCTAATTATTCGCCAAATTGCGAATCGACTGGGGCCGCAGTCCACCATTGTTAGATACTTCTGCAAACCATAGTGTGTTACATCCACCGCTACTCGCCGCCAGTCGTCAGGTACGCTCAATTCTCCACCATCAATTCTAGTCGAGCTCGGATCAATCGATTGGCACTCGCGGCAGTTCTTCACAACATGATCCACTTCATTCCTTCCAACATTCGGGTCGAGTTGCCTAGCAAAATACAGGGTAGTGTCAACACCGCAATGATGCAATCTGTGGGAGTGTTCAACGAGATCATGGTTCTCCAAACAGCTTTGACTGACGGCAACTGTATCAGCAGGGTCTGAAGTGCACTTCCTCAACCAATGTCTTGGTACTCGCATGAGCGCATCTGCCTTGTTTTTGGTTGTCGATACAAGAGAGACACTCCACTGTACATCATATGCCTCCAGCGTTTCCAAGAGTATTGAAAGCCTTCTCTTCACTAACATTTCGGAAAGGCCTGACACCCTAATACGTTTGTCCCTCTTTAACATTGACGACATCCACGAATGAACTGCAGCAGAATCTGTCATTATCGCAACGTTCTTTGCGCCCCATTTTATAGATAAGTTGACTCCTTTGGTTACAGCATTCAACTCTGCCAGATTTATGTGAGTACCATCATCAGCTTTTCGTAACCATGCTCCGTCTTCGATAATCTCGTCACCTCTTTCCAAAGCAACGCCGTAAGCAATTTTACTAGCGTCACACCATATGTTTGTAACCCCAGTGGGAGAAACTGACCAGACTCCTTTAACTGGATCATCAGCCTTCAACCGGGTCAAAACTTCCTTCAATCTTTCTATGGCCACACGATCAGCAAAGCTGTCCCACGCGTTTCCCTGGCAGCCTCTTTTCACAAAACTTGATGCAACCCGCAGCCATCCGGCAACTGGGTAATGACCAACCAACTTCCCGCAGAGAGAAAATATTTGACGCTTTGTCATTGAGTTCAAATTTATTGGCTCTACATCCTCCTTCAACTCAGTTCGCCTCCAGTGAACAGCTCCTTTTTTTCATATGTCTGTAAACCAAGCACTTTTGCGGAGCATAAACTCTCAGCTGGCTTGGTTGCGAGTCCAAACCTCAACAAATGCTCTTTCACCTTCTCGACACTAACAATGTTGAGGTCGATGATAATATCATCATAGTAGTGATCGGTTGCTTTGAAAATGTTTTCATCCAACGACAAGACTTTGGACACGACCGCCTTCATGATTTCGGGAGCGCAGTTTAGACCGAATCCAAGCCTGCGCAGCATGTAATAATCTCCCTCAAACTTAACGATTTGATACTTGCTGCATTCATCAACCACACCTACTTGCATATAGGCATCACGCAAATCCAATAAAGCACAATTCGACGATTTTTGCCTCCAAGATCTCAATTTTTCTTCGCAAACGTCGGCATCTGCCCCACTGCATTCCACAAACTCGTTAAGTTCTCGAAAATCGAGCACTGGGCGAACTTTGTCCTTCTTTTCTTGCACCACCGCCATCAATGGTATCACTCCGTCGCCGGAACAGTTAGTTTTAACTAACCACCCGTTCTCGATCCATCTTTCAACTTCTGATTTAAATCTTGGGTAAACTGCTTTATCCATTTTGTAAAAATCTTTTCGGCTGCGCAGTAATGGTTCATTTTTCCAGTCCCACTTTGCAATCCACTTTTCTCCATCAAAGATTACTTCAAAGTTGTTTCTAGTAATTGTCAGGCTCTCTTGAATCGTCTCAGGTGAATCGACAGCGGCTGCGATGGAAAAACGACCATAGTTCATGGAGAATTTAAAATATTTGAGCACGTCAGTTCCAACTATGATGTCGACACCAAGGACCATTTTCTTAGTCACTACGCACAGAACTTCAATAGTTTTTCCAGCCAAAGTCAATACAACGGGAGTCTCGCCCTCGCAATTTATCATTCTCCCATCAGCAGTCATAATTCGCTTCAATCCATAAGCTTTGCCAGTTTGTACAGCTGGGCCCACCAAAGTTTGTGTGCACCCACTATCAATCAGAGCACGAGCTGGCTGTCCGTTCACAAGAATATTCACTCTTGGAATGATTGCGCCGTCGATACTTCCGGGGTCATTGTTGGCGCACACAATACCCCCCTTCCATTTCCCGCAGACTTGCAGTTCCGTGCTACATGTCCCGTCTTGTTGCAAGCATAGCAAATAATGTCTTTCACTTTGGGACAGTTTCTACGGTAGTGTGAACCCCCACAGACAAAGCAACCGGAATTGGGCTTACTCTCACAGTTTCGCGCGACCGCTCCTACTTCAAACGACTCACCTCTGGAAGCTTCAGACATCAGAGCTCGAGAGATTTGCAGCACTGCGTTTAAATCAAGTATTTCGATTTTAGGCGTTGCTCTCAACTGGGCAGCAACTCTACTTGGCAACCCCATTACGAACGCTAGTTTAATGATTTCCTCATTGTTGTCTTCGAATTTAATGTTTGCCAAATGGGCCAAGCGCTTGAGATCAGCCAAGAAGACATCTACTGTCTCACCGTTTCTCCACAACCTATTCCGAAATTCATCGTACGCTAGGAACTTATCAGCAGCAAACGCAGTTCTCAACGCTACCTCTATTTTGTTAGCGTCTTGCTTCTCAGCGTCACTCAATTGATCATAGACGGCGAACGCTGGACCGTCAAGAAAAAGCGGAATGACTACCGCTAAGTCTTTCAATTTAAGCAAGTTCTTAGCCAGATGCGCTTGCTTCAACCAAACCGTCACATCACCATCGCCGCTGTATTTATTCAAAACATCAGTAACTCTCAAACTCATCTTCTTGAAATTGTAGGGATTGTCGCCTCAATAGCTTGTAGCAATGATAGTAATCTTTCAGTAAAATTAAAAAAAAACAGTTCTACTCGCACGCTGCTGCCCAGAAAACCACACTACTAATAATAATGCAACTTCGCATCACCAAGCACGAAAAACAACACATTCCAATGCTTACTTCTTCACTATCCAAGTAGCGACGAGCACGTTGGCGCGCGCACACACACACACAATGGCCCATGCTCCCACGCATTTAAAGCGCAGCATTTCAATTCGTCATTACAGCTGGTCAACATCTTCGTAGTGAAATTTTACTTTCATAGCGCGACTGTGCAATAAATGTGCTACACATGTCACACGAAACAGCTTAGGATACAGATTTTAGTGTTGCACCTGCAGCCACCATATATTTTGCTGCATCTGACAATAAAAGACTGAGTTTATGTTGATTTCAAGATATCTAACAACATCGTCAACTGCTTGAGCCAAAGTGTTGCTATTTGGCGCACATGGTAAACGTACAAGCAATTGATGTGAGATGTTTCTAGACCTCGAACCAGGATACTAAAATATTGTATGCCAGATAGGGTGCTCTCATCAGCAACCAGACAAATTTGTCATGCACGGCGTTTCTTATCCGTTGTAACTAACTGCGCTTAATTGCAGCCCTGTTCTTCTACAAGTTGTTTCAGATGACAAACAGTGACCAATGTCTTGGAATAGGTTTTTGATATGCTAATTGTTAAGTTGAGATCTGCTGCCTAACGCTTTCTGGGGTTTGGGCGTATTTCGACGATTTTCCACAAAACAGGGTTTGTTGCAAGAAAATGTACAGCTGCACAAATTGCAGTATAATTCGTTGTGGAGACTTCATAAATTCTTCGGGAAAGTCTTGAAGTACGTACTGATTTTAGATGTTTTGGTTTAACCAGGGTCGTTGAGAGAACATTCTGGTCAGAGGTTATTGAAGTCTAAATTTTTTTGACTCCGAATCCACTTCTACTCCTGCTCCTGTTGCATTGTAAATATTAAAATCCGACTCCTGTTTATGATAATTGGCCGGTTAAGTACTGTACAAAAAATGTATTTCTCAACTTTTAACTAAAAAGTCAGAATACGCATTAGGTACTTTCTTGCTTTGACTATGAACAATATAATTTTCTAGTTTATTTGCCAAATTTGTAAAAAAAATTGCTGAACTAATTTGATCATCTGTACTCAAAATGTTTCACTCCATTAAGCTTGCTTGCTTTGCTCACTTCAACTAGATTCAATTCATAGAATCAATAAAGGCTACAGGGGAATGACAATATTGTTGCTTTGACTAAATTGTATTCTTACCTAGTAGATAACTAATGCTGAAATAGTTTATAATCAAATCTAAAAAATAACAAAATGACACTTCATGTTTCGGCCAAATCATAAACCATTAGACTATTCTCACAGCCTAAAGCAGTGAAAGTAAAATTGGCGTAAAGCGATACCGGTATTTGGTAACAATAGATCACTGTTCAATAATAACTGAAAACTCAAAAATTCCTGCACGACACATGTCATATTTCACTTAAAATAACAGGCTACAATAAATCAACTGTTTCATATCAAATCACTGCACAATAAGATACGGAAGGTGTAAGCTTCGATCCTTCCAGCGCCTCAATGAACCGAAGTGATGCTATCTGAATAAGTTCGGATACGAATTTCAACTTCACTTTCTCGTCTCCCGGTGATCAATAGCCCAACAATAATTAAGCAATTCTTTATTTCTCGAAGATTTAAAATATAACACACGTTTTATGGGCCATAAGAACAATTAGAGGGAAGCGTTAAGCGCGAGATAGTGATTATGATGTTAAATTCGGGTTATCTTACTTCTACAAATACAAAGAATCATATTTCTATTTCTACTAATTCGTACAGACCAGCATTCAGTACTTAATGCTTTATTAAAGCTGATGGATACCGCAGCATGGTTTTGTAACCAATGCTTTCTTTAATCTGCCAGAGTAGAACTCGGGGCCGTTATTTATAACAATTTTGGGGTAATTTCTTCGAATTGGAGAAAGTGGCATGAATAATTTGTTTTCTGAGTACGAACCGGTAGTAGTCATAGGAGAAAGCAGTATCCATAACATGTTTTTTAGGCACAATTTGATCTCGGTCATAATAAATAAACTAAACGTGATATCAAACCCCTTCCGTAGTGGAAAGTTGTTTTTCATTAGAACTGCGAACTCACCAAAATGACTCATAACAATACGGCCACATAAACACACGAATGTTAATTAGGCGTTCAATTCTATGTCAGATATGAATGAATTGTACACTGGCCTTATTCGCTTGCTCATAATTTAGGATTTTCTCCTTTCTATGATGTTGTTTTTCAGTTCACGTAACAGTCCCCCCAAAACTTCTTTAAAGAATTGTAGAAGTTTTTAAATCATAGTGAACTGATAGATAGTCAACCTAGGCTTCAGCAACAAAAACACACACGCACAAATATATACAAAGAACGATAAATTGATATTGTCCAGTGCTATGAGCACTTCGGTCTGGTTGTCGTCTGAGGATTGAATCAGCTTTAGTGCTTCTGTCTTCAGCACATTATGTGCTCCAACAAATTTTGTTCCATTGTTTGTTCGTATGAATCTTGTTCAAAACCCGGAAGAGCATAGGAATCTTCTAAATGCATTAATAAAGGAAGACGTGCTCAAGTCAGCAGTTACTTCAATGCGCACGGCTGTAGTTACCATGCACACGAATACACAAAGCCAGCGCTTCACAGTGCTCCTGCCTACCACCACGCTGAAGAGACCAGCCAAGTCGGAAGCAGCATACGTAAAAAACACGTGCGTTCGAGGCTTCAGCCTAGAAGCAGGAAGCGGAGCCATAAGCTGTTTTCCCCTAACGTGTAATCTCAGTTTACACCCCAAACATTCTTTTAAATAGTTTAGTGTCATTCGTGTTTGTTCTATTATATTAACTTGGTTCTTACAAGATGCGATTTCAGATGGGGTTTTGGGGTTTTCGCGCAATGCATTAAAGCATTCATGTAGTTTAATCAACCTATTTTCAGGTTTAGTGCTTGTGCTTGAATCAGATAGATTTTTCAGTGTGTGATGTTTTTCCTTTGCTTGTATGTGATTGAGTCTCGGGACAGATCTTTTTATCTCTTTTAGAGCATTGACATTGTCACTTGCTTTTAAGTTAGTGGGTTTCATTTCCCAAGATTTAGTTGGTTTTAATAGAAATGGCGGGCCTTTTGTCCCTACTAGGCACTTTTTGTCACGTTCTAAAGTTATTTTTCTTGAGGCCTTATCTTCCTGGTTATTGCTGGCCTCCACTCCCCAAAATATAGGTCCTAAGGAGTGATCTCCAATGAGAGGATGGCATCTAGGTTCTTTTTTCCACGTGCACTCCTCAAAGATTTTAAATTTTCTAATTTCCTGGGCTCCAAGAATCATATCCACTCTTGGTTTACCATTTAAGATTGGAAAGTCGTGTTTCCACAGGTCATATTTTGCAGTTGTTTCCTGATTAGGAATGCCCTCTTTATAGGGAAGAGTTGTTTCAATAAAGGAAATGTTCGGTATATCAACAATTTTGCCATCTCCCTGTCTAACCGGCAAAGTTTCACGCATGCAATTGTACTCGTCTGGCTGTTTTTCCAAGAACTGAATGGTAATCTTGTGTTCAGGATTCCACTCAAACAAAGATTCTGCTAACTTTCGAGTGCAAATGCTTGTATCTGCTCCTGTGTCAACTAACGCATAAAACTTAACGTCATCCTCAACCTCCTCACTTTCGGGATTTATTTTTACGGCTGTAAGGGCCATTAGAGGAACCAAAGAAGAACAATCGGGTTCGTCAGTGTATTCCTTTGCTTTCCCTTTTGCAGCATTTATTTTACCGGTTGGTTGTGAATTAATTGTAGAGGTCTTGACACTTTCTTGTTTACTCAGATCATTAGAGCGGGGCGGTGGTCTTTTAGCAGATTCTACAGGTAGGTGCAGTAGTTTGGAGTGCGCTCCTTGGCATATCACGCATCTGTTTTTAGTTAAGCAGTCTGCGGAATAGTGCTTACAAAGGCAGTAAAAACATAAGCCGTGTTCCCTGGCAAAGGATCTTCGCTGTTGAACGTCTTTCTCTAAAAACTGCCAACAGTCTATTGTTTGGTGATTACTTGATGGGTGTATGTAACACTTAGGTTCTTTAGGGACTCCTTCAGAGTGGTAAGGAGTTTTCCAGGGTCTTGATTTCTCATATATTGCGTTGGCATTTGGATTGTTTGCCCTTGCGCTAATTGTGTTTCTCTCAAAGTGGTGCACTTTGTGCCTACCCTTCTCCTCTTCGTCAATTATGGCTGAGATGTCGTAAGAATGACTTTCTCTGTATTGGAGGTTGGATATCTGTGTATTGATAAATTGTAGTATAGTGTAGAATCTCCACTCATGATAGTACCTGAATTCTTGGACAAATAGTGCATGCAGAGCTGGGTTAAAGCAATCTACTATCCTGAATAAGAGTTTTGGATTAGATAGCTCTGCCTCCATGTTGATAGATTCCGCTATGCTTTTCAGATTTCGAAGCTTTGTTCGATAGGTCTGAAGAGATGAGACCTTGTTTGTTAGTGAGCCTTTTTCCCACTTAATCTCACGTATGGCGTTTTTGAACATGCCCAGTGGGTCGCCATATAAGTCTTCTAAAATCTCCCATATACGGCTCAATGCTTCATGCGGGTCTCTCATGACCCAAGCGCTTCTGATATGTTCGTAGACTGAATCTGTTACTGAATTCGCAATTTTTTGCAGCAGTGTATAGGGATCAATATCCCACAACATTCTATAATCTCTCAAAAGTTGTTGCCTAAACACTTGATAGTCTGCTTTCCTTCCAGAAAACTTTCTGCTTGTTTCTTTACTCCCCATTTCAAATAGCATAGAATATTTGGCTCGCAGCCTTCCATCAAGCTGACCTTGCTCGTAGTCGTATCTCCCTGGCTGGGTTTCTTTTGGTCCCCCCGAAACGTTCCACGGGTAATTGGGACAATAGTTAGAGCCTTGGCTCTGTCGAGTATTTACGTTTCCTTGACGCGTATAATCACTTTCCCAGTTAGGATGCTTGTAGAAACCCTTGTTTCCAGCAGTGCGCCATGGTACAAACTCAGGTGCGTCATATTGCAATTCTTGTACTCGGGGTGGCGGCTGATGCGCTCTCTCTGGCGGCTTATCACTAACCTGCTCACCGTCATGTTCGCTCCTGCTGCATACATCCCTTCCTATCAGTGTGCGTCTGGAGAAAAGAAAGCCGGCTTCGGATTCATGATCCGCTTTCAACCGGTTATTTAGAAATTCATTCGATGGGTATCCTTGATTACCAGAATCCCTAATAGCTTCCTTAGTGGAGCTCATTAGATAAATTTTATTTTCAGCCAGGGGATCATTATCTATGTCGTCGTTGGACGAGAGCGAGTCTATTTGTGGGAACGCCTTTCTCGACCCCACATCTGTGCTAGTCCTTGCAGTTTCCGCAAGGCTAGTCTGTTCTTTGAATTTTTCAGTCATTCTCTCTTGTTCGCAGTATAGGGCTGCATTTCTTGGCGATTCTCTTGGTCTATCTTCTATTTCTGCTCTAGTTTTCGCCTTCAATATCATATTGCTTGGGCGAATTACGTCATCGCCTGATTCTCGTGCATTTTGCGTGACATGTGCTGACTCAGCAAATATATTCGTAAATGTAGTTGGACTCATGACTGACGCTTCACTTCTGTCGTCAGGATCCATTTTCGCCTTATTGTAATAACGCCGTAACTTATCTTCTATAGAGGGATTATACTGCGCTAAAAGTTTTTGTACACTTGGGAGAGCTGGCACAGAAATATTTTGTTGGGCTTTGGCTTTGGCACCATTTATCCATTCTTGAATTAATTTTAAGTAGGTTTTATGGGCCTTGACTATGTAATTATAAACGGCCGTAAGGACATTTTCATCATTTTTGTTTTCGCTATTTGCGTATACCTCTAATACCAAGTTCATGACATTTAGTTCTGCGTAAAAGCGCGAAAAACTGCGATGATTATTGACGGGCGCGGGACTATCTACCCATGTTTTTCTGATTTCTTGTAGAGCGTTTTCAATTTTACTGTGAGACATAAAACTTTGATTTTCAAAGTTACTTTCAACTGTGCTATCCTGTTTAAGGTTTTCAAGGCTAGCGGACGATGATTCCATAATTTATTTTTATTTAGCAAAATCTGTATTAAGCCTTTAAAATTTTAGGGGCTTACTAATGTCAAGGCGTAAGACACTAATCAAATTACAGTTCTGGGTGTTCAACTTAAATTTTTCCCCCAAATATACAGCAATGGTCTCGCTAACTGCTTGCAGTTTCGCGAATACTACCACCGGACAAGCAGACACCAACAAACTAGGTGGCAACAAAAACACGAAAAGCACTGACCTGAGGCTCCGAAGTGCAGATTCCGTAGCCGTGGCGACGATGCAGTTGTCAGTTTCCACAAACACAGATTTGCTCCAAGATAATCGATGGAATATTCAGACGACGAATTCGATTCCGAATTTAATGTTAGAGACCGAATTTAATGTAAGCTTCGATCCTTCCAGCGCCTCAATGAACCGAAGTGATGCTATCTGAATAAGTTCGGATACGAATTTCAACTTCACTTTCTCGTCTCCCGGTGATCAATAGCCCAACAATAACGTGATATCAAACCCCTTCCGTAGTGGAAAGTTGTTTTTCATTAGAACTGCGAACTCACCAAAATGACTCATAACAATACGGCCACATAAACACACGAATGTTAATTAGGCGTTCAATTCTATGTCAGATATGAATGAATTGTACACTGGCCTTATTCGCTTGCTCATAATTTAGGATTTTCTCCTTTCTATGATGTTGTTTTTCAGTTCACGTAACAGAAGGTGCTTTTTTGACAACAGATTACTGGGTTTGAAATATTGCTAAATACTATTGATTTACTTTAAAGATTTTAGAAGATCATACGCTCACTATTGGATCTGGTCGTTTTTCTACCACCGAAAATTTCCATTTCTTTGCAAAAATATTGTTGTAAGGACGTAGTGCAGCATTTGTTTTGGTCAATTACCAACAAAGTAGTAATAGATCACTGCTCTGCCAAAAAATTGAAAATCCAAAATGCTTAATCACATGAACAACTGAATCATGCAACACTTAAAATATCCAATGATGATGAGGCAATACATCAAAATACTGAAGTAACATAAAAATGATTGGTGGCTTTGAAGTATTGCAAATCGAATTTACAGTACAAGTGAGTTTTGAAAAACATCATTAACTCCCTATCACTTCAGAAATTAGTGTTTATTCCAAGTTTCAAACATTTGCATAAACATTTTTGTAAAAAATATGAACAGGCCACAGCAACACGCTTTTTTATCAACTACTTGCAAAAAAAAACTGTAACAACACTGATCTACACTAAAACGATAAATCCCAATATGCTCCAACATACCCATTATAAATAAATCAACTGCTCTGTATGACACAAGAAGTCACATTTAATTACAAATAACAAAATTATAGTACAGTTACTTAAACAGCATGTTGCTGCACCATCTGACACTGCAAAGCTGCTTTTTTTAGAAACAAAATACTGTCCGTGAAGTATTGCTAGACACAACTTATAATGAGCATAAGCTCGCAATTGTAATTAGCCATTTTTTTCAGAAAATTCAAAATTTTGTAAAGATATTATTGCAAGTACAAGCAGCCCTCTTTTCTCACAGCTACTTAGTGTAATATCAATTTGCCTGTCAGCTGCAGGCTTAGATCTTTGTTACTCCAGTTCTAGGAAATTCTGATAACCGTAGCTTGACTTGACTTCACAAAATCTGTAAATCACACAATGCCTAGTCCTTCACGCAATTATGAATCTATGGTTAGTTAACCAGCTAAACTTTGGGCTGTAGCCAAGATATCACTGAAGCAAGTAAGCTAATTAATGAACGAGGTTATGGTAATACTGCATCAAAACGGCTTTCACCTTATCTCTGGCTCTCTTTTTGATGCTTAACAAACTTTAATCAGAAATATCACTATTGCATGCTAAATTGCTAATCGCTGATTAATAGTGCCTACACTACAGACGACTGTCTAGTGCCAATAGATGGTCAATTCTATTTGATTTGACTCAACAATAAACTGTTGCTAACTAACTTCAAACGTTCAAAGTTAGTTTGAGTCTGCCTGAATCTCAGTGCACAACAGAGGCTGACATTTAGCCAACTCCGGCTCCGGCTGAAAATGCCAAACTTCGGGTCCGACTCCGCTCCTGCTCCAGTTGTTGATCACCTCTGAGTCCGGTACCAACACAGTGTTGCCAGATAGGAAAATTTGAATGCTGGGCGCAAAAAGAAAAAAGTGAACTCCCATCAATATGCAGACCAAAGTCAACGAGTGCTTTAGTTGCCGCTCTTGTGAATGTCTTGCCTCGCGGTATAGGTAAATTTGGAGTTGATCTCCAAAAAAAGGTCATTGCCTGTAAGTCGCTATGTCTATAGATGATTTTCCTCACGGTTTAGGTAAATTCGTGCATGTGCTTCAGGTTGATCTCCAGAAAAGAAAAAAAGGTCGCTCCTGTACATCGCTGCCTCTACGCATGTTTCGCCTCGAGGTTCAGGAAATTTTGGCCACAATCCTTCTGTAGGAATATTTTCCTTTGAACGAGAGAGTGCTGACTGAACCCCAATTTCTGGAAACTATGGCAGTCACAAAGAAGGAAGCGCAACAGTAATATTTTTATTGCATCAGTTTTCAGACTAGAACTCACGCTGCTGTCAGACAACCAAAATCACCGTCCGCCACGACGATCAACGAAGAAAGAGCAGAAAATCTTCGACCGCATGGTTGGTAACAAAATACTGCACAGGGCACCAAAAAACTAGGTCACTGCGCACGTCCCATGAGCGAAAGCAAATGACGGCGAGAAAGGCAAGCCGATCAACGAGCTACCATGAGAAGAAAAATAAACATCTTACCCAAATAAAAAAAAAAGAAAAATGGTGTGTGTGATTTAGACTCATGCAATAATAATATACGAATACGAAATGTAATATTAATCTTAATCAATTCTTGTCACACCGCAGGAGGTGGATTAAAAATAATCTTTAAACTACACGCTGCTGTACTTAACTAGTTTATGTAGGGGACCTAGCGCTAATAAGCCATCGCGGACAATTACTCCAGTCTCCAACTACAGGCAAATATTGGTTAAACCAAACATCATAAGTGATATACCAGATATCAGTCCACGGCTAGATTGCCGGAAAGCCATAAGGAAAAGATTCCTGGCGTAAGATTACATCGCCAGGCGTCTGAACTATAGGCACACGATCTCTTTAAGCGGATACAGCCGAACGGCTACAAATCTGACAATAGATAGCCTACTTCGTCAGTTAATATAAGCAAGGTTATAGTAAAATCGTCGGATATAACAGCAACGGTGCACTGGCTGGGCGTCAAACTAGGGACGCACGAAGTTGCAAAATAGCAAACACAACTCGTACAATAAACAACTGGAATCACACACATCGACGGAAGCAAGGTGCCGAGCCGCCGAAAGCAACTATCAAAAAAGTATAAAAAAAGGGGGTTTGGCATGGCAGCTGGATGACGTGCGAAGCACGACACGTTACAGTTCTTTGGGAAAATTTAATGTCCATAAGTGAAATTTTCAGACTTTGTTGGGGAAGAGCTTTAGCAACAATCTGGCTATGCTGTACCAACATCAATTTCGGGCCCACTAAAAATATTTGTACTCGGTATTAAAGGTCCCCCTTATCAACGCTCCTGGCTTGAATTTTTGGCATCATTTAAAAACCTAAATCACAAACCAAGGCAAAATTTCAATAAATATTTATTGTTTTGTCCATGTTTATCTTCCATTCACGATAAAGCGAATTGTATTGCTGTCTTTTGGACGGGACGTCCGCACCAGTGGCGTGCAGAGAGGGGTAGCAAACGGGGCGACGGCCCCGGGCATCCAAGCTAGGGGAGCATCAAAAGAGTAAAATTACAAAAATCACATTTTATTAAATTGTTAAAAATATATGCTTTTTCGTATTGTAAGTCTACTAACACATGCTGCATGGATCTGATAGGATCTTGCTTGGAGGGCATGGTGTGATTGTCGTAGAAAATCTTCTGCAGTGTCAACTTTTGTACTGAAATTATTATTAACAAAATTTCAATTATCTTGCTATGTAGTGTACAAAAACCAAACATATAATTACCTTTGACTTCTTTATGCTCCTTCGAGTTAGAGGAAATGCAGTTCCCTCTAATTGTATGCATGCTCTTGAATGTTTAATGCAGTTTGGGAGGATTGTTTTCCCAACTTTATGTACTGCATATAGATTACTGCTTACCATCGAATTTTCAATTGCAAGTTGTGAGAGGTCATTTTTAAAGTTGAAATTGATAAAAACACGTATAAGATCATCTATGCTACAGGAGCGCTTAACAAGTTTGGCTTTAATCAGCATCGAAAAATAATTCCTTTTAGCAGGTATGAAAAATGAGGTAGTTCAAATATTTTTCCTTAGGAGAGCTCATATGGGAAAAAGAAATGGTAAAGTGTCAGTGTCTAATTGATTTGTTCACATCATCACATGTTTTAGTTAAACAAAAAGAGTTACTTCGTCTGCTTTCACTAAACGACATCCTTTAAGCATTTTTATTGTATAGCTCACGAAAATATTAACGGCAGCAAGCCAGCAATGCATCAAACTACATGGTTGCACTTAAACAATTTCAGATAATATTTGTAATAAAAAAAGAAAAATAGACAACTCTAAATCCTGTTATGCTTCACGAAGTTACTGTATATATCATAGATCATTTTGGTGGGCCAATTTGATAATTATTTGCATGAATAGGGTAAAAAGCCTACCCTAAACATGGGGTAAAACGCCAATGGGGTAGGCGTTTTACCCCACAAAACTTTTAGGAATCCTAAATCATTTTAATGGCGAGATTATTAAAGCAAATACAGTGGCGCTACTACAGTAGGCTTACCAAATGTTGAAAGTCTACTACTTGGCAGGCTTGCTTAATCTGACATCAAAAGCACTGTTTTTAAGTTTTTTGACGCTTGATAAACATAAAACAAGCTGTCTATCCTAGCAGTCATCATCATTCGAACTGCAATTTTGGCAGACATAATAAAGGGTGCAATCTTTGTGGGCCCAATGCTTGCATATGTTGCACTAAACCCATTTTTCTCCGGGCCTACTGCTGGAGTATGGTTCGCCGCATACTAGGCAAGGCCATACTTTATCTTCAGAACTCTCAATAACATAATTCTTGTATTTTTCCAACCGCTTTTCTAGTTCCCGTCATTTTCTTGATTTTGGAAAAGTGTTTTCTACGTTGATTCTTTTCTTTTAGCAACTTTTTGTACGGAGACGATGTAACATGTTGTGATTGTTCTGAAACACGTTTAGATCCACGGTGGGGCTTTGCACTTGATGTGTCCTGGCTAGGGGTACACAATTGAAACAGAACCTGTTTCGCTTTTCTTGCAGATTCACTCAATGACGAAGTTGATGGTACATCATGTTGTAAGGTTATTTCTCGGCTTTGTAGAACTTCTTGTCTCCCATTAACTTTTTGACTTTCTTGTGATCTCTGGCTCTGTTGGACGTCATGGTGCCCATCAAGCGGTTGATTTTCTTCTGTTCTTTGACCCTGTTGAGCTTCCTGGTCCCCTACAAACTGTTCATTTTCTGATGACCTCGGACTCCGCTGATCTTCAAGCAGTGCATGACTTGACATATCTGACTGAGGAGAAACTGCTTGTCGGCTACATTCTTGCTCTTCAATAGTAACTTCAACGTAGCCGAATCTTCATCCGAAAAAATGCAATCATTAAAAGGCCATAGCCCACATGCTCTAAAACCATTCACAGATTTTTCAACAGTAGCCGTTCTATTATAAGCTACGGCAAAAATTTCAGCTGTTTCATAAAAGCTTATTCACTTTCCACGGTGGGCAACCATCCTTGTATCAGCAGCAGCAGTGTAAGCAGGGATGCGGAAGCGGTTATTTTTCAAACGCTTCCGCTTCCACCAACAAAAAACGACCGTTGACAATCTTTTTTTAACTTTTGTGGGTCTGTAGCCTGCCTTCTCCTATACTTTATCATTTTGAGAAGACAAAAACCTTTATTTATTGCTATTACTTTAACTACTTCGCTTGAGCTTATTATTTTCAACTACTCTGTGTTTGTTTTTCTTAGATATCAGAACTCGTGTTGAATGTGGAACAGTGCTTTTCAATCTTTTTGTCATCGCGGAGCCCCTAATGTACTTTCGCGTTTGTCACGGAACTCCCACTAACCAAAATTTAGAAATCACGAATTGCTTGCAAGAAAATCAAATATTTCGTTACTACAATTCAAAAAATAATTAAACACTTCAACAAATAGACAGTTATTACAAGTTCCTTTACTACTTACAACTACTTTTACAACAGTTAACCTAATACTTCTCAGATCTAAATCATATGACCACATATCACAGCTCTAGACAATAACCTGTCGTCACAACAACAAATTACACCGTATAGCGTTGATTTTCCCTCTCTATTCTCAACTAACTCTGACTTTGAGTTAATTTTAACTCTAATCATCATTACGGACTTTCTGTCCGTCCTCAAAACACGTATTTACTCCGATCTTTTTGAATAGTGAAGTGCGAAATTTCTGTCGTATATATACTTTACATGAACATGTAAAGCGAACAAAATTGAACTGCACCAATCAACAGCCGCCTCAACGTGGTGGTGCGGTCCCTGACCCGTTTGGGTTGGGTCAAAATGGCTGTTGGCCTTCCCGAGGGTTCCAGTTACCCCGGGCACTCCCCTCACACAAACTATTTTTTTGCCGTGCAGCCCCCTGAACGACCGTGGAAGGGTAGCACGCAGCCTCTTTAAAATCGGTCAGTCTTCTCTCTTCTCCTGCCTTTCTCTTGAATGTCTTCTCATTCTTCTTCTTCTCCTGATGAGTGGCAACGTTCATCTAAACCCTTGTTCTGTCTTTCCGTGTTTAGTGCTCGCTGGAAATGTGACCTGGCGTGGTAGGTCAGTGCAATGCTGCACATGCTCTAATTAGGTTCATTTAAAGTGCTCACTACTCTCCTTTTCTAGATTCAGAACTCTTGGCAGCTCTCATTTCTGGAGCTGCCCTCCCTGCTTTTTTTAGAGATTCTACACCTACCAGCACTGTGACTTCCTCGTCGGACTCCTCCAGCTGGTATACCTATACCGACGCGATGGCGTAGTGGTTAGGGCGTCCGCTTTGCAGTCGGTAGACCTGGGGTTCATTCCCCTTGTCGAGTCATACCAAAAGACTTTAAAAAATGGTATCCACAGCTTCCCTGCTTGGCGCTCGGCATTTAGGGGAGGTTGTGGAGAACAAGCCGGCAAGTTCGCTTGTTGTGTCCTTGGGCAAGGCACTTAACGGGACGCCCCACCTTCATGTGGAAGACAGGTGACCCATAAACCTCGAAAAAAAAAAGGCAACTCCCAAGCGAGTGCGGACTTACCGTCCAAAGTATAGCGATACAATTCGCTTTCTCGTGAATGGAGGATAAATATGGCAAATAAAACAAAACAAAACAAACAAAAACCTTCACTGCACAATCTGGCCCCCATCTGCTAATGCAGCACTCGCACCCCACCCTCACTTTCAAACTTCTTATCCTTTTTCCGCCCATTTTGTATCTTCTCCCTCTGCACCCTCACCACCGCCTCATGCTCCTGGCTGTTTCTCTTTCCCTCCCTAACTCTCTTAGGGTTCTTCAATGGAATGCTGGGGGTCTCCGAGCCAGGAGAACTAAACTAATACACTCTATTTTGTCTCATCCCGTTGACCTTATTTATATCCAGGAATCTAACCTCAATTTATCTTCCTCTTTCCGGATCCCTGGATTCTCTGCTTTGCAATCCCATGGCACCCACTCCCGATCTGGTATTTTTTCTACTGATGTTGCAGACGCTAGCGATGGCGTCATCATCTTCGTCAAGCAGGGCTCATTCTTCTCTGAACTTTCTACCTCCTCTCTTTCTTCGCTTGGCCCCTACTTTGATTATGTAGAGGTCAACATCTCTCTAAACGGCTCCTCCTCGCTCTCATTTCTTAATGTTTATGCTCCCCACATTCGTTATTCTACGAAGGATAGCAGAACCAATTTCTTTTCTCTCTCCATTCTTCCCTTCTATGTGGAAGCGGAAGCGGTGGATTTTTCGCGCTTCCGCATTCCTGATTGTAAGTAGTTTTTTATGGTTTGAGAAACGTCTTGTCCAATGGTTGCATTTTGTGTGTGCAGTGTGGAGGCAATGTAAGTAGTTCAATTCTATTTGATAGAGAAAACTCCACTGCTTCAAGGGTTTTGTGACTATGATGTCCATCTAATATAATAATGTGTTTTTTTCTTTACATGCTTTAGCAATGGATGTGAAATTTTTTTAGCCATTTCATGAAACTTTTCAACATCAGTCCAGCCACTGTTAGTGCAGTTGCCAATTGCTCCAACAGGTGTGTTATGCATCAGCGAATCGACCATCCTCTTTCTTGGAAACATTATCATTGGTGGTATGTAACCACCAGCTGCATTTGAAGCATAGATAACAGTCACAGTTCTTCCTTTCTCACCACTGGTTATTTTTTGAACCGATTTTGATCCTTTGGTCGCAATAATGTTGCCTGGCTTATGAACATTGGTTATTTCCGTTTCATCCATGTTCCACACTTGCATTGGAGTGTACTCATCACGAGTCAAAAGACTCCGATAGATCTCAAAAAACTTTTGAACTTGGGCCTTGTTAAAACCAACAGCTCTAGCAATATTCGTTGCTCCTGGCTTTTGGATAGACAGCTCAGGGTGGCGCGATAAAAACGTACAAAGCCAATCATAACCAGCCATTCTGACTTCTGTATTGAACCGGTGCTGTATATTCATTTGTGTTGCAAAATCGAAAGCAAGACGACGAAGATCTTTGGTAGTTAGACCAAACAACGACTTTTCCATGAACTGAATTTTAATGACAAGTTGGGCTTCATACTCTTCATTTATATCTGGCTTAAATCTACCTAATTTTATACACCCAGGGTTTGCAACTTTTTTATCTCCACATCTACGCAATGTTCTTGCTGAAATCCCATAAGCTTTTGCAGTGGTCAACAAAGGTCGACCCGAATTTATTTCAGCAAGTGCTTCTTTCAAATCTTCTTCAGCATAAGAAGCTCGAGTTGTCTTTCTTTTGTATACACGTCCCATCGAAATTAAAGAGTCCAAAATGCAGCAAAAATTAACGCAAACTCTAAGTCTACAGTAAGCATATTAAGCTACAGAGATAATAAAACAGTGACAGGTTACGCATGATCAAATAAGCTAAGAAGGTTTAAACATTTAAATTCAATAATATTGGTGTGATTGATGTTTTAACATTACCAAGGGCAAAATACACTTGGTAAAAATACCCGCTGATAGGTTTGAGACCTTCCTACAAGGCTCATCTAGCAGGCAAAGCTGGGACAATTAATTTTATTTTATGCTAATTAGCAAAATAAGCCATGGCATACGTCGATGTAGAATTTGTCATTATTGAAATTGTTGAGGTAAAATGCCTACGGTAGGCGTTTTACCCAAGCCTATGATGAGCGTTTTACCCCGAGGAGGTCTGATTCAAAACTTTAATATTTCTTTTTTGGCTAAAAGATTTGTCTAAAACTGTTAACAGCCATCACTGACACTCATCACTAACTACCCTACAAAAGACTAGTATTATGTATTTTCTCCTCGTGGGAAGCGTACAAGCTCTTTTATGGTTTCAAAGTTTTATAACAAAACTAGCAAAAACACAAATTTTGCTTTACTGTTTTCATGTACCAAGCGACCACGCTATCGGTTTGCTTGATAGTTACCCACAATGCAAGCAGTCCCATGGTGGCAGTATTTACATTTTTTAGTCAATTCTGCACAAGAAAATGCGGGTAGGTGTTTTACCCCGAGTGGGCTTTTTACCCCAGTTTACCCTAAACTCAATATCTTGTTTCATAATGCATACCCTTCACCAGAAGAATTTTCCTTATGAATGTATGCCTTAGCCTTTACTTAACACATTAAAACAAAAATACTCTTTAAAATATTCTAGTTTAATTTTTCAAAATTTTTTCTCAACGCTAGCTTTTACGTATTTGAAGTGTCTGTCGTTGTCGCATTCTTGAGTACTTGACAGTTTGGAAGGGGGCATCACCAGACCTCTGCACACCACCGGTCCGCACTCGCTTGGTAGTTGCCATTTCCGAGATGCTTAGGCCACCTGTCTTTCACATAGAGGTGGAGGCGTCTCGTTAAGTGTTTTGCCCAAGAACACAACAAGCAAACTTGCCGGATTGTTCTCTACAGCATTCTCCAAATGCCGAGCGTCAAGCAGGGAAGCTGTGAATACCATTTTTTAAAGTCTTTTGGTATGACTCGACATGGTAAATGAATCCCAGGTGTACCGACTGCGAAGCAAACACTCTGACCACTATACCGTCACGTCGGTATTATGTAATGTCACGCAGGAGCATTGACAAGGGGTATCAGCCCGGATATTTTTACGGGGTCCGGATTTTTGAAAACATCGCACGCAATGTTAACAATAAATTAGGCTTAAGCTTTCTATTTTTTCTGTTAATAAATTCATAGTTTACTTAATTTTTGTGACATAATGACTAATGTTTTTTTCATTTTGCCACAAAACAATTTTTTAAATACCATACTCCTTTTCAAAAGAACTCAGGCTTTCCAGAATACCTCCTGGCTCCGAGGCCAGAATCATAAAATCTGGCTCTTGTAACTCTTAAAGCATACAACTTCCTAAACATAGCATCATTTTAAGCCTCAAACCCCTAAATCTTAAGCCCAGATATCTCATATAGATCAATCAATTTGTTTATGGTCAGATTTTGCAAAATCATGTCACGTCAATTCTGTGATATTTTGTTTTCTCGGTTACAGAAACTTCTGGCCTGATGTTCCGCCTAATGCTGTCTTCTAGAATCACGCGTACCACAGGTTCCACACAGAAATTATAATTGAAATATATTTAACACGAAGGGGTTACGAAGTTGCTAGTAGATTGAAGAATTCAGACTAAGATACGATGCAGTACGGTTTTCTGTAAAATAATTAACACACATAGCTCAACTACACAAACGTAAATTCACTGAAGCACTCACCTACCATAGCTTGACCGGAAATCAGACCCAAAAAATGATCAAACAGTAGATTGTAAGCGTTCGACTAACAGTTGCTCACAATACAATTCAGCAGTAATTTACTCAAATTCTAAACTGACTCCGAGGGCAACAGCGGTCAGCTATATTGAGGAGGCAACAGTGATTAATTAACCCTTTCAGTGATTTTGGTGTCAATTGACACCAATTGCGACTCACGAATTTTTTCCTTCTTGAGTATAAGTGTTGTCAAATGACATCATCATGCATTATGCAAGCTGTGCATGATAATGACAAATTTTCACCAAAATTGAACTATTTGACCTCAAACAAGCTATATTTAATGCAGAAACTCGACCTTTTGCTTTAGTTTGAACTCGTGTTTTAAAGGGTTAAAGGGCAAAGGTTATCGGGGGTAACGCTTAACACGAAAGGCTATGACGTTATCTAAAGTCTATTAATAGAGGAGGAGGCGCGCGAGAAACAATGCTAAATATGGGAACATCGAAACAAAGCAAAAATAAGATATGCGATAAACAAGGGAAACCGGGTTTAAACTTATGACGAATTGAAAAGGCAATACTTGCTGCAACAATCTCTATTAAACAGGAAGATTCCGTTTTACTTTCCGATTAATGGTGACGGCCGGCGCGATGGCGTATTGGTTAGAACGTCAGCTTTGCTGTCGGTAAACCTGGGGTTTATCTCCCAAGTCGAGTCATACCAAGCAAAGGATATCTTTGCAGAGGCCTTCACTAGTATTCCAAAACTCAAGCGTCACGATATTATGTATTCATCAGTTGAACTTAAATTTGTAGTTTTCATTATTACGTCGTAGACCTCCCTTGTGACGTTCGGTGACACATTTTTTTGGAACGTTCTTGAATGATTCGATACATTGTAGCTTTGTTTTTAATCTGTCGTGTTACATAACTTAAATGTTAAGACTTTATAAATGGTAATGGACTCTGGTCATAGCACGTTACAGATTGGGGCGTAATCCTGTTTACAACTTTAAGAACGTCTGAATTTGCCAATTCCCTTTGTTATATAATAGTGCGTCTGGTAATTTCAATTTTAAATATAGCAGCCATTTCTCGTTTGTCGAGTGTAATGATATTACAACCAGATCAAGTCGTACTTTCAACAAATTTATTTTTCAAACTTGACGTTTCGCTTCCCTTAGTTACCGGGGAGCTTCTTCAGAGCACGGTAGATGTTACCAGTGTAACATATAAACTGTACAAAATAAAAATATTAAGACAACCTGTATTACTAAACACTAAAAATTATTTACCAACAGGGCAGGCAATCACGTAATAACAAAAACATTGTTACATCACAGATCCAGGAGTGGGCCAGGAAGTAAAAAGTGTTGTAAAATGCATAAGACAATATTTATTGGCGATAAACAGCCAGAAAATTTGCATCATCATTACGATTAATTACATTATATGAACGAGTTTTTTGATTTATCAAAAAACTTTCTGCAACGCGACGTCTGTACACATGTGACTCTGACTTTAGTATTTTGACATTATCCCAATCTATTCTATGATCGAAATCCATAACATGTTGACTCAGCGCTGACGTTTTAGTGTTAAAAGTCTTGACTGCATCAACATGTTTTCGTTTTCTGATTCTAACACTACGTCCTGTTTCACCTAGATACACAGCATTGCAATCCCGGCAAGAAATTTGATACACCAAACCACGTTTTTGTTCAAAATTAATAGCATCTTCAGGTTTATGAAGACAACGTGTGATGTGGTTTCAAAGCCACTCCGATACCAACTTGAGTCAAAATTTGGCTAATAGGTCCGGAGGCACCTTGCACGTAGGGAATTGAAGTAAACCGTTTCAGTGTTTTTGTTCTTCTGATACTATGATTTTGTAAGTACTTCTTAAAACTGCATTTGCTACTCGGAAATCCGTAATTTTTGAAGGTTTTTGTTATTTGATGAAACTCTTCAATCTTTTTCTCGTTATTTGATGTGATTCTGTCGGCTCTGGAGAATCATGTACGAGCCACACTAATCTTTTGATTAACCGGGTGATGAGAAGAATATCGAAAATACCTGTTCGCACGAGTTGGTTTACTATATACGCTTGTTGCAAGGGATCTATCGTTCAACTGTTGTACGTTTACATTCAACAAGACCAATTGTCCTGATTTTTCCAATTCTTTAGTGAACTTTATTGAAGTAGATATTGTATATAAGTGGTTATGAAAGAACTCGACCTCATTTTTTTTTATTATAGCATACACGCCATCTCCATGACGTACCCATAAAGACGGAGGTTTTAAGTACATGTTCAAAGCTGTTTTTTTAATCTTTTCCATAACCATATTTGTTATTATTGATGACAAAGGAAGAGCCCATGGGACAACTAAAACTCTTGTTTATAAATGACGTCATTGTACATAAAAAGATTTCAATTTTGCTCGCTTTATATTGTATGTATACGACCGAAATTTCGCACTTCACTATTTAGAAGGATTTGTTAAAACGTGTTGTGGGGACGAACGGAAGGTCCGTATTGATGATTAGAGTCAACTCAAGGTGAGAGTTAGTTATGGATAGAGACAGAATATTCGCGCTGTATTGTTGTTGTTACGAAGATAGTAGTTGTAAGTAGTGGAAAGACTTGCTGCGTTCTGCCTAGTTGCGACTGTAGTCTCAACAGAAATGTAACTACTTCTTTGTTTGTATTCTGTTCCGACTCTAGATTTTAAGTTTTACACACAGTATATTTTGCGTAAACAAGATTTTTGTGTTATCAAATGTCGAAAATTCGCGAGTAGAGCAAGAGCTGCGTCTGATTTGGCTTCAGAAAAATAACTCGAAATGGTAGTGACTGTGCGCAGTGTTTTCACTGCTCGGTCGTGATGTCAAACGCATTATTACGACCCTCCAAACTAAAAAACCATCGCGATAAAAAGCATTCCCAAAGAAAGAATGATGACATCGATGCTCTGTCTTCCGAAGAGTACGACCTGGAAGCGACGCTACCTTATTCGGGATTTACGGTAGAGGAAAAGCGTACTCCTCAATGCAGCTGCGAGGTGTTATACCAAATTGCGAAGTGTAAGAAGCCGCATATTATCGCTGAGAAACTTATCGCAGAAAAAATGATTGAAACAGCAATCGGACCGGGAAGGCTAACAGCCATTTCAACCCAACCCAACGGGGTCGGGGACCTCACCATTAGGTTGAGGCAGCTGTTGATTGGTGCAGCATTCTCTTTCATGATGCCACGCACGCTCACAGCGGCGTCATTATTTTCGTCAAGCAGGGCTTTTCCCTCTTCGAACTTTCTACCTCCTCTCTTTCTTCGCTCGATCCCTACTCTGATTATTTAAGGGTCAACATCTCTCTTAACAACTCCTTTTCATTGTCATTTCTTAATGTGTATGCCCCCCTATTTGCTCTTTGACGGATGGCAGAACCGACTCCTTTTCTCCCTCCATTCTTCCCTTCTCGAGAAATCTCTTCATTCTGGGGGACTTCAACTGAAAGCTCACTTTCCAAGTAGAAAAATCTGGCAGCGTTGCTGATGGGACAAACGATTTTAAAAGTGGTGTGGAGTAGTGGTTGTGAAAAGTCTAAGAAAAATACAATTACTAAATGCAACGTTGTAGTCTAAGTGAAGTAAAACACGCATTGTATATAAAACTTAAAAATAAGAGGAACTTTTAAGATATAGTAGAGTTAATACAATGTCACAAAAAAAGACAATGACAATTTAATTTAAGTCAACACGCACAACTGGTATTTGGGGGAGACTACATAATAAGCGATCGGTGCAAGTCGTAATTTGAATCCGTAAAGTTGGCCTGAACGGAAATATTTGTTGGGCTCGGCCATATTGCAAGCAACGTAACACTATGAGCGTTTAAGTATTAATCTTTCTGCTACAACGTTCATACCACTGAGCCACTCTGTTAACCGAAGATAAGCTTTTGTAGTCATGCATTACATAAATTCACGTCAAAGGAAAAGCTAGATCAACATTTATCATGCTAGTTATGGTAGATAGGCATATAACCTTTTCCATATTGCAACTTTTCAAAAACCATATCTCCAACAGGCATGGGGGCAATATTTTCTTTTTGCAATGATTGATTCCACTTGCATCGGATTGATGTACAGACAAATCCGGTTAATTGCATAATATGTTTTATTGCAGAAGAGTTGTAATTTCCAAACCCATTTGTTTGTTTATACAGTCAACTTCGGATATAAGAGATCCACCGGGACCAGCTCTAATAACCGAATTCTCTTATAAACGACAGCCGCAAAGCTCGATCCGATCATTTGGGACCTTTTGCATAGTCCCTTATAAGCAAAAATCCCTTATATCTGAATCTCTTATATCCGAAGTTGACTGTACTAATTTTGGATAAACGCATAATCCGCTTAATCGCATAAAATAGTTTGGCAAGTTGACTATGCAATTAACCGGATTCAATTGTTCAAGAAAGCTGTTGATGCGGAGTTTCATTTTTGACAGCCTCCAGTGTAAAAAGTACTGCAGTAACGTGATTGCACACCTGATCAAGCCTGGAAAATGAAAAACAAAAAGTTAAAATTTGTTTTAATGTTTAGCGGACCTAAAGTTAATATGGTTAGCATACAAAATACATTCCCGTTTCATATCAATCTAAAAGCGTGGAACAAAGTCAATATGTCCTCATGTTTCTTGGTATAAGCCATTTGCATACCTTTGGAAAATACATTTAAAATTAAAGCAAACTATAAAATCTTACCATAAAAATACACGAATAGTAAGAATAGGTATTTGCAAAAGAATGACTGAGGCAACAAATCTGGTTGGGATAGGAGCTCTGGCAGGGTTTCCATGCCAACCCTGACCGCAGCCAGAGCTCAATATGCAAGTGCGATGTATCAAGAACTTTGCTTGAACTTAGGCACGTCTGACATGCTGCCCCGCAAAGTAGAACTCAGTTTTATGTCATCAATTCAGTGGTGCAAAGCAACTGCTCTCGTCGTCAACCAGTTTTGAAGCGGTCGCTACCATGTGCCATGGCGAGGCAAGCATGGATCCATCATTAGATATACACATTGCTTTTGCATCTTTGGCATTTGATGTTGGTGCAACATCTGCAGTGGGCAACACTCTTGCTCTGGTCTGGGGCCGGTTTGAGAAAAAATGGCATCTCTGTCTACAACCGAGGCTATGATTGATGCATAGCATTTACCCAGCAGTGCAGCTGCAATAAGCTGTCATTATAAGTGCAGAATATTCATCAATGCAAATTCACACTGAATGGGAATTGTTTTTGATCTTTTGAGAAGGTTTGCATTCAGCTTTAAAGAAAATATATTTTGCCTGAGCATTTTCGAAGCAATGAAGCAAAATGGGGCCAACCCAATTTGATTTAAAGTATTCATAATCTTTTTTGAATCAACATTATTAACACCATGATATTTGGAGAATATCAAAATTTTCTTTAAAGATATAGTAGGCCAAATTTGACGGTTATTTGCAGCAATTTTCCATTTTGTTTCTAGTATTTTTAGTAGATCTCAAATTGCAAAATTTCCTATGTACAATAGTTACTGATACTCTGAAGCAGATTAAGTGATTACTGTTTAGTTTTTGATGGTTGCAAGTGCAGCTAATTTACCTTTACTTTTGTTTGATGATTTGATGCTATGGATTTTGCAAAATTTTTTTGAGATAACACTTTCCAGTTTCCAATGCAATAAATTTTCCAATGAATAGTGCACTAAGGAAGAATCATCTTTTTTCACACAAGATGGAGCAGACACACCACACCTTGAGAAAAATATTTGAAGCAGTTTGATCCAAAGCTCTTTCTGAAAAAAATATAACACAAATATTTGCTTCTCTTGCTTTATCCTACCATCAATATAATAAACAATAAATGATTTTATTGTGGTGAATACACTGTGTAACAATTTTATAAACATTTCATGCAAGTTAATTTCAATGGCTTATTTACATAATATAACCAAATACACAACACAAAAATATTGAAGTGCATAGACAGTGGCACAACTAGAAATAATTAAAGCAAGTTTGCAACAAACTTTAAAGGCTAAGATCTTATTTTGGAAATCAACATTTGTGATTAATGGGCAATAATTTAAATGCTGATAGAATTGAATGTAAGGAGCATGGCTGATCACAAGTTGTTTTAAGTTAAACACAAAAGTTTGCTTTGACCAGATGATAAACCATAATGGTATAACTAATCTTTAATTGTACTGTTGTATACTATAAAGTGCAATAAACCTCTACATATCATAAATATTTTATTTACTGATTTTAACACATTGAACGTTTTGTAGATTCTTGAAATCAGCAATCACAAGAGAATGTTACCGCTAAATGTTTGGTAGTCGCTAGAGTGCAGGCACCAGCTTTTTACGTTTAAACACTAAAATGCTGATTAGCTGCACTACCTTTAACAAAGCACATTTCATGCAATTTCATTTTATTAAGCTTAACATTGAGCAGAAATTTTGCTCGAGTATGACAGTCTACTAGTATAGTAAAATTTACCAGTAGGTGGACCAATTCGTTGGTAACTACCAGTAGAGCTTCACAACTGTAGACTCAATGGTTCATGGGATGTATTTAACAGCACAAATTTAAAACAAAACATAATCTAAAAGAAAAAATCAATTCAAAGTTTTAAAAATCTTGTGAATTCAATTTGGGCCTTTCTTAATGAGTTATGTTGTTACAATATTTAGCCTAGATTTAATGGGATACTCTTCTACTCATATTTGTTCATTTTCTAGTCCAGAAGACCGCACTTACAGACCAAAAGCATGCAAAATACATGCATATAGCCTAAAAATACACCTTACTTGCCAGCAAATGTCTTACTTACCAATTTCTAATGCTAATAAACTTGCTGTTTATGACCTGGCCTATACAACTCAATGTAATGAATCGCGGTTGATGGCAACTTCACCTTTAATCTGGATGACGTAACAAACTAGCGCATGCGCAGATGCGTTATGTGCAAAGGGTCTAACCAATCGCTAACAACAGGGACTATTATTTAAACCAATCATCATAAGTAATGCAGAAGATGTCAGTCCACGGCAAGATTGCCGGAAAGCCATAAGGCAAAGATTCCTGGCGTGAGATTAGATCGCCAGGTATGCGAACTATAGGCGCACGATGATCTTCAAGCACAAATAGTCGAGTGGCAACTAACCTAACGGTAGATTACTTGTTGTTGTTGTTATCCGACCTCTTCGGAAATATGGGGGCATGGCGGAAGACCATGGGGCCCAAGAAACCGGACAATTCTCCAGGGCCTAGACCAGAGGTCGTAAAGAAACAGAATGTCGCCAAAGAGTGAGCGACGCAAAGAGTCCGTAGCTGGACAGTGAAGAATGAGATGAGAGGTTTGTGGGACGAATGTTTGCAGACACTGCATGAAGGATTCTCGATACTGCCAATCCTAGAGAGATAAAAGCTTAACAGAAGGCTGTGTCCGCTGCAGCGTAGACGAGAGAGAACACAGACGAGGCAGCTTAAGTTCCTCCGTAGAAATCGAGAAAACCCGTGTGTCAAAGAATTTTGATGAAACAGTACGCCTTCAGTCCGAGAAAAGAGAATATTGGATACGAGAGATAAGAGGAAAAAGACTACAAGGGATTGCAGAGAGTACGTGTAGTGCTCCCCGTCTGGCCAGCTCATCAGCTGTGTCGTTCCCCGGGAGAAACAATTGTCTGTGAACCCATTGTGGCCAGATAGAACAGGAGGAGAGAAAAAATAGTTTTTTCCAGATCTGCCACAGAGTTTGAGGTAAAATGAAAAATGGAGGAGAGGACATAACGAGAGTCTGATAGTAGGAGAAGAGATAAGAAGTGGCAGACTTGTTGGTGTTGCCTAGACCAGCAAAGAGCGTATAGAATGGCGCAGGCTCCAGCGGGAAAACTTGAGCATACTGGGCCTGCTGAAAAGAAACAAGTGGCCTCAGTGCCACAGAGAGAGCAGTTGGCAAATATGCCGTAACCGCCCTCGCCAAAAGGAAAAGGAACAGAGCCATCTGTTCAAAAGAATGATGCATTCAAAAAGCCTTGAGATGCAGCAGGTAAGAGAGATAGGCCAGAAGAAGGCAGAAGAGTCAGGCGGCTTTCCCATTGGGGCAAAGTAACAAAACTTTTTTTCAAATTATAAAACCAGGTTTATTAAAGTAGGTGGTTAGGTCTAAAAGCACCTTCCAAAGTTGTTTTGGGGTTCTGCCACTTACACCCAGGTGGCTAAACACTCCCAAAAATTTTGTGCTCCTGCAAATTTATGAAAATCTCATGACTTAGAAAGAAACTAGTTAAGCTAGAAAGTTGGTTTTGGGCTTAAAATGCTCAGAAGACCCAGGTTTATATATGCTCCAATACAACTTTTTTTTCTAACTACATCACACAAACCACAAATTAGCAAAAATGATGTTTTTGATGAAAATCGTTAAAAAAATTATTTATTATTAAGAAATTGTGGTGAAATCCATGAGTTTAACAAAAGTAATTTCTTAGCTACTTGCACAAATAAAGAAATTTTCATCTATCCTTTTAATCTAGCAGTTTTTGAAGCAAGAAAAATAGGAAGATTGCACGCACGTGATCAAACGTCATCAAAATGCGCTTTCGAAAAATCTGGCTGACCAGATTTAGAGATTTTGCATTGAATTGAATAGGAGTGATATCGTTTTTTGCAAATCAAATGAAGAAACGTGACAGTTGTTAAATGAACGTTAAATATGCTGTTTTACTGATGTTAAGGAATGAATATAAGGTCAAAGTAAGATAAGAGGCGCTAAAGTTTGCTTGTTATTGCTAATAGTGAGGCTAATTTTATGGGCTAAACATGCAGGCTTATCTGTAGCCAGCTTCTGTGAGGGTTTCATATTCAATTAATCAGCGTGTTTCGGAATGCTGAGTTTAAGTTAATTGTAATGCGTAACTTATACAGTACATTTAGTGGCATAAGCATTCTAAAAAGTTAAAAACTTAAGTTTTACTCTAGCCTAAATGACAGGGCAGACTTCTGTACCGTTTGTCATATGCTGGATTAGTTATTGTTGGATAAAATTAGTGAGTTTTTGAAATTTCTTGTCAATAGTAATTGCAGGCCAGTTATATTGATATGTCAGATGTAATTGTGTGACCTTAACTACTCCTTAAACAATTGTTTGGGCTATTACCTAGGCTGCTGGACCAAGGGTAATGTAAAAATTACGGTACTGATTTATTCATTCATGCGTATGAGCTAATGCTCTGTTTGCATGTCTTTCGTCACACTGGATCACTACGACGGTTAGACTGCTTGGCCCCACCATCTGTTTGCCACATAAAGATGGAGGCATACCGTTAAATGCCTTGCTCATGGACACAGCAAGTAAGCTTGCCGGAAAGCTTACCGTACCGGTAGCAATGATCAAATAATGGTTGTTTTTGCTAATGTACCGACTGGTATCTAATTGGTATAGTTTATTTTTAAGTGAGGAGCAAATGGTAGTTAGATGGCACTTCTCTTAGGGGCATTTTTTAAAAATTAGCACACTGTGCTAGGCCTATACTAGCCAACTGAAAGACCAAATCTCAACCAAATTGCTTTTGGTCAAATTTGTTTGTTTCCGAGAATCCAACTAGCAATAATTCATTCCAAATTTTAATTAATTTCTTATTAGTTTTCAAAATAACCCGAAAAGTTGGTGTTCGCCCTATACCTCTCCAGCATAAATTAGAGCTTTTGGTCAGCCAGTTTTTTGGCACGAAATGTGTGACATCATATGCAACCTTCCTATTGACAAAAATGCTACCAACACTATATACTCAACAATAGTCACACACTATGTAGAATAACAAAATGTTGCTCAATTTACTAATTTTCAAATTTTTTAGGCATCGAATTGGTTTTTGGTGTTAAAAGTTTTCATTAGTTTTGTTGATTGTTTGTTTGTGGCTACCTCTCCTCTTCCTCGGGATGGAGGTAAGGCATAAACGGCAATTCAGGTCCATGCCGTCAACCTAATTGAAATTAGGCTAGGGGAAAGATGGCAGCCCATTTCGAATCAGTCTTGAGAGACTGGTAGCCCCACCACCAACAAGGCGGACTGCCACTGGTGGGTACCCAAGAGTTGTCTTTTACAACATGCTGGGTTGGCAACTACACAATTGTAATCCGGTGAAGTATGGGTGGGCCATCTGTCTGCCACATAAAGGTAGAGGCGTCCCGTTAAGTGTCTTGCCCAAGGACACAACAAGCAAACTTGTCGGCTTGTTCTCCGCACTATTCCTTTTTATGATGAGCGCCAAGCGGGGAAGCTGTGAATACCAGTTTTTAAAGTCTTTTTGGTATGACTCGATTTAGGGAATGAACCCCAGGTCTACCAACTGCAATGCGGACGCTCTCACCACTAAACCATCGCACCGGATGGTTAGTTTTCTTGATCGTATTTTCTGTCTGATAAGTCCATCTCTATTTTTGAATCCAGCAGTTGCTGAAGCTTCACAAACTAGTTTTATATGCCTTTCAACAACTAGATTGTGGCAAGAATGTTCCAGGTTGAGTTTATGTTGTTGAAAAGCCTCAGTTTCTTTATTCAATAAGTGTTTTAATGCAGGTGGTTTATGCATGTCTTTTAAACTCAAGCTTGACAAGGAATAGTAAGTTCTTGTACCGACGCGATGACGTAGTAGTTAGAGCGTCCGCTTCGCAGTCGGTAGACCTGGGGTTCATTCCCCTTGTCGAGTCATACCAAAAGACTTTAAAAAATGGTATTTATAGCTTCCCTGCTTGGCGCTCGGCATGTATGGGAGGTTGTGGAGAACAAGCCGGCAAGTTCGCTTGTTGTGTCCTTGGGCAAGACACTTAACGGGATGCCCCGCCTTTACATGGAAGACAGGTGGCCAATAAACCTCAAAAAAGGCAACTCCCAAACGAGTGCGGACTTCCCGTCCAAAGTATAGCGATACAATTCGCTTTCTCGTGAATGGAGGATAAAAATGGCAAATAAAACAAAACAAATAGTATTGATTTTGGGTATCATGAATTTTCTTACATCTACTTCTTCATCACGACCAACATTATCCAAATTTTTCTTAGATACTCTGATGTTAAGTATTTTGTTGACTGCAAGAAAACGGTGTAATCTTTATCTTTGTGATCTTTATAATAAGCCATCAACGCAAGTAATATATTTTCATGGTGAGCAAAATAAGCATTTCGTTGCAAAATCGCTACAGCAACATCGTGAATAATTTTGTTTGGAAATCTCATTACTTGTGTAAGGATATCAGGTTAGTTCTTTGGTCCATCAGCAATCTTGTTGCTGAATTTGATTTAAAACCAACCAGGTAAGTAAACTTTAATTAAAAATTCTGCCAAAGTGCCTAAATTACATGTCGGCTTTTCTTGGGCAACAAAAAATCGAAGAATACGACATTTAAGTGTTAACCTGCGTGAATGGTTTAACCCTCCTACTTAGAAAAACTCAAGATCAGCATCAACTGATCCCAATATGATGGCAGAGCAAGTCCTGTAAGCATAATATTGATCACTGCTTAAATCATCCATCAAAAAGATTGGAATAACAGGAAATTTTGGATTTGGGATAGATTTAAACTTTACTACTCTCCACTCACAAACAGCACCATTCAACTGCCTACCAATAGGTCCTGAAAAAGAGTCTGGTCCAGAAGTTACGCCATGTAAGTTTTGAAAAACATGTCTGTCACTACCGTTTCGAGTTATTTTTCTGAAGCCAAATCAGACGCAGCTCTTGCTCTACTCGCGAATTTTCGACATTTGATAACACAAAAATCTTGTTTACGCAAAATATACTGTATGTAAAACTTAAAATCTAGAGTCGGAACAGAATACAAACAAAGAAGTAGTTACATTTCTGTTGAGACTACATTCGCAACTAGGCAGAACGCAGCAAGTCTTTCCACTACTTACAACTACTATCTTCGTAACAACAACAATACAGCGCGAATATTCTGTCTCTATCCATAACTAACTCTCACCTTGAGTTGACTCTAATCATCAATACGGACCTTCCGTTCGTCCCCACAACACGTTTTAACAAATCCTTCTAAATAGTGAAGTGCGAAATTTCGGTCGTATACATACAATATAAAGCGAGCAAAATTGAAATCTTTTTATGTACAATGACGTCATTTATAAACAAGAGTTTTAGTTGTCCCATGGGCTCTTCCTTTGTCATCAATAATAACAAATATGGTTATGGAAAAGATTAAAAAAACAGCTTTGAACATGTACTTAAAACCTCCGTCTTTATGGGTACGTCATGGAGATGGCGTGTATGCTATAATAAAAAAAAATGAGGTCGAGTTCTTTCATAACCACTTATATACAATATCTACTTCAATAAAGTTCACTAAAGAATTGGAAAAATCAGGACAATTGGTCTTGTTGAATGTAAACGTACAACAGTTGAACGATAGATCCCTTGCAACAAGCGTATATAGTAAACCAACTCGTGCGAACAGGTATTTTCGATATTCTTCTCATCACCCGGTTAATCAAAAGATTAGTGTGGCTCGTACATGATTCTCCAGAGCCGACAGAATCACATCAAATAACGAGAAAAAGATTGAAGAGTTTCATCAAATAACAAAAACCTTCAAAAATTACGGATTTCCGAGTAGCAAATGCAGTTTTAAGAAGTACTTACAAAATCATAGTATCAGAAGAACAAAAACACTGAAACGGTTTACTTCAATTCCCTACGTGCAAGGTGCCTCCGGACCTATTAGCCAAATTTTGACTCAAGTTGGTATCGGAGTGGCTTTGAAACCACATCACACGTTGTCTTCATAAACCTGAAGATGCTATTAATTTTGAACAAAAACGTGGTTTGGTGTATCAAATTTCTTGCCGGGATTGCAATGCTGTGTATCTAGGTGAAACAGGACGTAGTGTTAGAATCAGAAAACGAAAACATGTTGATGCAGTCAAGACTTTTAACACTAAAACGTCAGCGCTGAGTCAACATGTTATGGATTTCGATCATAGAATAGATTGGGATAATGTCAAAATACTAAAGTCAGAGTCACATGTGTACAGACGTCGCGTTGCAGAAAGTTTTTTGATAAATCAAAAAACTCGTTCATATAATGTAATTAATCGTAATGATGATGCAAATTTTCTGGCTGTTTATCGCCAATAAATATTGTCTTATGCATTTTACAACACTTTTTACTTCCTGGCCCACTCCTGGATCTGTGATGTAACAATGTTTTTGTTATTACGTGATTGCCTGCCCTGTTGGTAAATAATTTTTAGTGTTTAGTAATACAGGTTGTCTTAATATTTTTATTTTGTACAGTTTATATGTTACACTGGTAACTTCTACCGTGCTCTGAAGAAGCTCCCCGGTAACTAAGGGAAGCGAAACGTCAAGTTTGAAAAATAAATTTGTTGAAAGTACGACTTGATCTGGTTGTAATATCATTACACTCGACAAACGAGAAATGGCTGCTATATTTAAAATTGAAATTACCAGACGCACTATTATATAACAAAGGGAATTGGCAAATTCAGACGTTCTTAAAGTTGTAAACAGGATTACGCCCCAATCTGTAACGTGCTATGACCAGAGTCCATTACCATTTATAAAGTCTTAACATTTAAGTTATGTAACGCGACAGATTAAAAACAAAGCTACAATGTATCGAATCATTCAAGAACGTTCCAAAAAAATGCGTCACCGAACGTCACAAGGGAGGTCTACGACGTAATAATGAAAACTACAAATTTAAGTTCAACTGATGAATACATAATATCGTGACGCTTGAGTTTTGGAATACTAGTGAAGGCCTCTGCAAAGATATCCTTTGCTTGGTATGACTCGACTTGGGAGATAAACCCCAGGTTTACCGACAGCAAAGCTGACGTTCTAACCAATACGCCATCGCGCCGGCCGTCACCATTAATCGGAAAGTAAAACGGAATCTTCCTGTTTAATAGAGATTGTTGCAGCAAGTATTGCCTTTTCAATTCGTCATAAGTTTAAACCCGGTTTCCCTTGTTTATCGCATATCTTATTTTTGCTTTGTTTCGATGTTCCCATATTTAGCATTGTTTCTCGCGCGCCTCCTCCTCTATTAATAGACTTTAGATAACGTCATAGCCTTTCGTGTTAAGCGTTACCCCCGATAACCTTTGCCCTTTAACCCTGTGAGAGAGATAGGCCGGAAGGAAGCAGGAGAGTCGAGAGGCTTTCCCATCTTGTGAATGGGAATAATAAAAGATGTCTTCCTGATGGAAGGATAGGAATGCAAAGACCAGGAAAGATTGAAAATGTGAAGAAGTAAATCCATGCCAGAGCGAGGAAGATGCTTTGGCATTGGGTAGGCAACTTTGTCCGGGCCAGTGGCCGTGGAGGAGAACAGATTGGAGGCAGCCGCAAGAAATTCAGCGGGAGAGAAAGAAGAGCAAAAGGACAAGTGTGACTCCACAGGGCACGTGGCTAGGCAGAGCTCAGAGAGGTAGCCTCTGGCTCTGCTACGCAGGGCCTTTGGCTGAGAAACGAAAAAGTGGGATCTCAGGTAAGCGGCGTAGACCAAAGCCGGCTTCCTGGGAGAGGAATGGCTTGGGAAGTTAGGAGAGAAGGAAGACGAGGAAGGAGAGCCAGCGATAGCGCGATGAAGAGAGTGTACAGATTTCGGGTTAAATTTAGGTGAAAGAGAAAAGCAAGTCGTCTGCCATGCCTCAGTCTTGGCCTTGGCGATGACTGACGAGGTGCGTCGAGAAGCAGAGATGTAAGCCTGGCGATCTTTATCACTTCTGTGAGCGGCAGCAAAAGCCTTGCGTCTTGCAAGCAGACCACCAGGCTTTACGAGGGCATTTGATGCAATTGAAAGGAATGGAAGATTTGGCTGCATTTAGTGCCAGCGAGGTAAAGAGAGCAGCAGCAGAGGAAAGAGAAAGATACGAGTATTCCTCTGCAGAAGAACAATGGGAGTCAAAGTAGGAGGCAAAGCCATCCCAGCAAGCTTTCTGAAAATTGAAGGAAGGGGGGCGCTCGTTGGAACGAAAGGCTGGAGAGAAGGACAGATAAAATAATTGGTAGGTGGTCAGAACCCAGGTACTGAAGCACTTTCCAGGAGCAAGTAAAGGGCGAGAGAGGAGGGAACAAAGGAGATGTCAGGGGAGGAGCGATGTAGAATAGTGGGTGTGTCAGGGTCATTGAGGGGGAGGAGGTAAGAGATGACCCAGTTGAATACTTTGTCCTTGCGGGGTAGTAGTAGTAGTAGTAGTTGGCAATTTATTTCGCTTCTGTTTTCTCAACACAAAAAACTCAACGAAAGAATAAGAACAACGAGCGAAAAAGGAATGCAGGTGACAAAACGAATTGACGTTAAACATACCCAAATTTTTTAAGATTACATTAAAAAGATTGTAGAGAGGGGCATGGTCACTGCATCTGACAAAAACATCGAGCAAAAAAATTTAAATAAAAAAAAACACAAAAAAGAAACCAAAAAAGCAGTCAGCCAAATAAACAAAATTTTACCCTATGTAAAAAACCCAATAGCTAAAAGAAATACATTCCTCGCAGTGCCAAACTGTTGTTACCCTAACGAGGGGGCTAGCAGGTACTACACCTTGCCCAAGGGTGACCTAGGAGCAACGACAGTTAAAGAGTTAGCTCCATTACACTCTAGGAAGGACCCTGTCGCCGGATGCAGTTATAGTCTTACTGCCCAGGACCATGCAATTTGCAGATAAACAATAGCACCATAACATTGCGTTTGAATTTTTATGACCTGATTTTAATCACGTGATTGTGGATAACTTAAGTAAACCATTGGAAGTGTCCCTGTCTTTTTTACTCAAATAAAAACTAATCATTTATTCTAATGAATAGACTGAAGTTTCATGGACCTACATCGCAGTTGAATTGTCCTTATTCTTCTTCTTCATCCGAAAATATTTCGAGGAGCAGTTGTCGCCTGAAGTTGGAGATGGAGTATAAAATAATCATTCGCTCTTTTTAATTGGTAGTTCGAAAGTGATTGGCAGATTCTGAAAAAGAAAGAAAAACAGCAAATACCTATTCTTTTACTGTTTATCCTACTTTGCAAGCTCGTTTTACAATTAGATATATCTTTAAGCAATCAAAATAAGTAGGTTTCCAGTCTTAAAACATAATAAGTATTAATCTACTGATTTATAATATATTCTTTAAAGCATTTGATGAACCTGGTAAGTGATTTAATATCTTTGAGTGCTACAGGTAGTTTATTCCATAACATTGGGCCTCTAAATTTCAGTGTTTGTTGTGTGAGTTTTATTCTGCAATATTGAGGGCACAATTTCGACTTGGATCGAGTACGAAGAGTGGCTTTCTCGCTAAGAAAGTTAGAATCAAAGATGTTTGAGAAAGCAGGAGGAAGAGATTTATTAAAATATTTGTGCATAAATTTGGCAATTTCAAGTTGTTTAGACTGTTGTATTGTTAGCAGATTGTGTTGTTGAAAAACGTTACTGTTTTTTTGCTTAGTATTAATCAAATTAATTGCTTTGGTTGAAACTTTTTGCAACTTTTGAATCATAGATGCGTTACCATGACACCAGGATATTACACAATATTGCAAATAGCTATTAATAAGAGAGTGATATAAAGTTAGCAATGAACTTTTATCAAGATACTGTTTTACTTTGTTAATTACATGGTAGCTACATCTGAGTTTTTGCAGCAACCACTGCATATATGGCTTCCATGAAAGATGTTCATTGATGGTTAAACCAAAAAATTTGCAACTGTTTACTCATTTTAGATGCTTGTTTTTGAATTGAATTGACAACACAGCAGGTGGAGGAAGACTATTTGGAGTTCTAAACGCAACATATAGGGTTTTATCAGTATTAAGTGTTAATTTATTTGCAGAAAGCCAGGCCTCGACATGTTTCAATTGAGTATTTGTAACCTCATATAATGCTTTATAAGAACTGCTGTTAAAAAATAAATTGGTGTCGTCCGCAAACATTATCGCTTTGCCTGATGTTAAGCATTTAGGAAAATCATTTATGTAAATTAAAAATAGACGGGGGCCAAGAATTGATCCCTGTGGTACCCCTACCTTGATTGGCTTGAAATTTGAAATTTTTCCATTAACTTCCGTTTGCATTAAGCGACCGTTTAAATAGCTTCTGAACCATTCGTTTGCTATCCCCCTAACACCAAAGTGATTTATTTTAGCCAAAAGTATACTGTGATCAATGGTGTCAAAAGCTTTGGAGAGATCTAAAAATACACCAAGAGTATATTCTTTATCTTCGAAGGATTTGGTGATATTTTCAACCATTACAGCAGCGGCATGACTAGTGGAGTGATTTTTTCTAAATCCAAATCGTAAATCATAGAAAAAGTTTGATTGTAACAAAAAGGAATACAGTCGATTATATACAATCTTTTCTAATATCTTAGACAGTACTGAGAGCAGACTAATTGGCCGATAATTATTTACATTTGTTTTTTGCCCTTTTTTGTGTACAGGAATCACTTTAGCTTTTTTAAAGTCTATGATAAATTGACCTTGAGATAAAGATAAGTTAAAAATATGACACAAACCAAAAAGAATATAATCCGAACTTGATTTTACAACTGATATTGGAATTTCATCAATTCCAGTGCTGTTTTTGGGTTGCATTTTGGAGATAATTTTTTTGATTTCAGTTACCGATGTAGGGTTCAAGAACATTGAGTTGCATATTGGAGAGCCCAAAAATTCACTGAATTGTTTTTGCGGGGTTGCTAGTTTGTTTACTAATTTTTCACCAATACTAGAAAAATAATCGTTAAAGTAGTTAGCTAATAGAATTGAGTCAGTACACAATTTACCATCTATTATCAGAGAGGGGCATTGAGTGATTTTACTTTTTGTCCTTCCAAGTAGTTTATTTAGGATTTTCCACGTTTGTTTCAAATTATTTTTTAGTTTATCAAAAAGAGTTGAATAATGCAATTTCTTTTTCTGTTGAATTGTATGATAGTAAAGATTTCTAGCTTTGTTATACTTCACTTTTGCAGTCAGTGTTTTCTTATTTACATACTTTTTAAAAAGTTTTTCTTTCTCATACATAAGTACATGAAGATCTTTATCAAACCAGTTATTAGAGTGTGTTTTTGGCCTCGGATTGGTTAGGGGGAAACACGCATCAAGAACTTTATAGTAATGGTTTATGAATAATTCATAAGCTAAATTAGGGTCTGATTCCCTTAAAACTATGTCAATGTCAAAAGTAGAGTCTAATGTATTGTGAAAGTTGTTAATATTTTCTGGATTGAAGATTCTGATCTGTGAATTGTGAATATTTTTATGCTGGTATGCTTCAAAACATGTGATCAGAGGCAGGTGGTCAGAGATGGGGTGAAGAAGAATTTTTGCTTTTATGACATAAAAATATATGTTTGTCCAGACATGGTCTAAAACTGTTGCACTGGAACTGGTAATGCGTGTTGGTTTATTTATCATTAAGTAAAAACAGTGGTCAAACATTGTTTCAATAAATTTACTAGTGTATTTGTTTTCTGCTTGTAAAAGGTCATAGTTAAAATCTCCATATATAAAGCATTTAGTATTTGGTTTGAGATGACTTATCACACTACTTAAATTAGAAATAAGTTGTTGGTTGGAGTTGGAGTCTGACATTGGTAATCTGTATATGGTCCCACATGTAATAGTATAATGTTTCAATTCAATTTTCACAAAAATAGACTCAAAAACTTTTCATTCATAATTGAGAGTTCATCAATTACTGTAAATTGCAAATTATTTTTTATATAAAAAGCTACACCTCCACCTTTCAAATTTTTTCTTGGATTTTGTACAAGAATATAATTATCAAGATCATTGTATGGGCCTGAATTAAGTGGTGTAATCCACGTTTCAGTAATGGCTATTATGTCTGGTTTTCTTGGTAAGGAAAAAATTAATGCTTCAAGTTTAGTGAAGTTTGCAGTATTTACAAGTGATCTCATGTTTACACTCATGCCAAGAAATTGGTTGGTAAAGTTGTGATTAATTGCAATGTCATGTATGTTTGAAGTATTAATGTACTGGCTACAGCTATCAAATAAACTGTCATCTACATTGTTGTTACCAGTTTGAGGAATATCAAATAAGGAATTCATGTAATCAGCTGAGATATCTAGATCATATGAGAGGTTTGGATAGCATTTATTTTCATTTAGATGCATAATAGGGTAATGTTGCAAATGTAAATTTGGCTCAAAAATTGACTTACAATTAGACTACTGGCAGAGTTGAAAAAAAATGCACAATAGCCTTTGTATTGTGTTGTTTATTGTGATGCTAGAAATAGTGATGGCTTGCGGCATATAATTAGCAGTTAGTACATCAAAAAAGCAGGAAGAGACTATTTTTCAGGAAATCTAATTTTAGCAATGTTAGCAAAATCATCAATTCTATGTCGTTTACCTTCAAAACTGCAAAATATGTTACCTTTCTGTGTCCCAACGTTTTGAAACCCAAAAACTTTTTTAGATTGTTCCAGCAATTTAGATCTGCGCCTTGTCAAAGATTCTGTTATGGCAAGTTTGGGATCTGATTCCTTAGTTGCTTTCAATAATGATTTATTGTTAAATACTTGATTTCTGATAGATCTCCTGACAAATTTAATGATTATTGGATTTTTTTCCTTTTCGAGAAGGCAATACATGACAAATATCAATGTCGCTATTGTGAATAGGATGGGCAAATTTTAGTCTAGAATTCAGAGTATCTAGCACAAAATTTTCAAAAGTTACATAACCTGCATTTTCTTTGGGAAGGTCAACACATCCATGTAGAATAAAGCAGTTGCTCCTTCCATACTGCTCAAGATCATCCATTCTTTTTTCTTTTTCTTCAATTTGTTTAGCTAAATCCTTTATTTTAGCTTTGATTGCAGTTATTGATTGCGTCAGTTCTTCCAGCAGTTCTTCTTGATCTTTGCCAGTACTGGTACCTGAAACAAAGGCAGAAGCATCAGCGTTCTCATTTACACTTGATGAATTCAAAAAATTTGACTGATACTCATCTTGTTTGTGTTCAATTTTAGCCAGCTTTTCCAGAACTACAGCCAATTCCTGAGATGTCATTTTAGATGCAATATTACAAGTAGCAGTTCCCAAAAGAATTTGCAGATAGAAATGAAATTGTAGCAATTCCCAACAAATTTGCAGATAGAAATGAAATTGCAAGTGTTAAATATCAATAATAAATTATACCGTTTACCAAACACTACAAAACACCTTACCAACACATAACCTTATTCAAATAGAATGGAAGTTGGAAGTACCTCTTGAGTCTCACAGGGGGTGATGGCAATTGAAGTCTCGCAGAATGAAAAGATTTCCGGAGGAGGGAAGAATGGAGGGAGAAAAGGAGTCGATTCTGCCATCCATTGGAAAGGAGCGAATAGGGCAGTGTACACATTAAGAAATGTCAGCGAGGAAGAGTTGTTAAGAGAAATGTTGACACATACATAATCAAAATAGGGATCGAGCAAAGAAAGAGAGGAGGTAGAAAGTTCAGAGAAAGATAGGCCCTGCCTAACAAAAATGACAACGCCGCCGCTAGCATGCATGGCATCAGGAGAGAGAATGCCAGACCGAGAGTGGGTGCAATCAGAACACAGAGCAGAGAAACCAAGAATCTGGAAAGAGGAGTTGAGATTGGATTCCTGGATACAGATAAGGTCAACAAGGATAGGATGAAAAAAGTGAAGTAGTTCAGTGCTCGTGGCTCAAAGACCTCCAGCATTCCATTGAAGAACCCTGAGAGAGGTCAGAGAGGTGAGAGGATGCAGGCGGTGTAGGAGGACGGCCAGGAGCGAGGGACAGTGGTGAGGGGGCAGAGGGAGAAAATATGAAATGGGCAGATGGGGGATAAGAGGTTTGGAGATGAGGGTGGGTCAGGAGTGCTGCATTAGCAGAAGGGGCCAGATTGTACAGTGGAGGTATACATGTCAGAGGAGTCCGAAAAGAGAGTCACATTGTTACGGCAGGGGGGCAGCTCCAAGACTGAGAGCTTTCAAGATTTTTGAGTTTGGAGAGGGAAAGTTGTGAGCACCTTAGATGGACCCATTTGGAGCAGGTGCAGCATCACACTGACTTGCCCCGCCAGGTCACATTTCCAGCGCACACAGAGCAAGGAAAGATGGGGCCAGGGTTGGTATGAACGTTACCGCCCATCAAGAGAAGAAGAAGAATGAGGAGACAAAAAAGGGCAAGGGAAGTGCAGGAAAAAAGAAAAAGAGAAAACAGGCGCCCGATTTTGAAGAAGCTGTGTGCTGCCCTTCTGCAGTCGTTCAGGGGGCAGCATAGCGAAAAATTGAAGGGGAGTAACTGGTATCCTCGGGAAGGCCAACAGCCATTTCGACCCAACCCAAACGGGGTCGGGGACCGCACCGCCACGTTGAGGCGGCTGCTGATTGATTGAGTAGCGGCTGTTGATTGGTACTTTAGAACTCGCTCTTGCAGATTTGCTAGGTGTTCTGTCGATTAAGTATTAGGTTTTGTAAGAGGAAATATAAGATTTATAAATGCATTTAAGAGCACAGATCATCAATCTTGAGATGAAATAAATTATTGAGAAAGGGATTTTGGGAGAGCGGTTGAGAAAAAAGAAACAAGCAAACGAGGACCTACAGTATTTCATAGGAGTAAGGGATTTTGCATTTATTTTATGTGGTCGGTAATTGGTGCGGCAACATTAGGTTTTAACTCTCTGATAGGAAGGTTGCATGTGACGTCACGGATTTCGCGCCAAAAAAAGTGGCTGACCAAAAGCTCTAATTTATGCTGGAGAGGTATTGGGCGAACACCAACTTTTCGGGTTATTTTGAAAACTAATGAAAAATTAATTAAAATTTGGAATAAATTATTGCTAGTTGGATTCTCGGAAACAAACAAATTTGACCAAAAGCAATTTGGTTGAGATTTGATCTTTCAGTTGGCTAGTATAAGCCTGGCATAGTAGGCTAATTTTTAAAAAATGCCCCTAAGAGCAGTGCTATCTTACTACCATTTGCTCCTCACTTAAAAATAAACAATACCAATTAGATACCAGTCGGTACATTAGCAAAAACAACCATTATTTGATCATTACTACCGGTACGGTAAGCTTGCCGGTAAGCTTACTTGCTGTCTCCATGAGCAAGGCATTTAACGGTATGCCTCCATCTTTATGTGGCAAACAGGTGGTGGGGCCAAGCAGTCTACCCGTCGCGGTGATCCAGTGTGACAAAAGACATGCAAACAGAGCATGAGCTCTACGCATGAATCAATAAATCAGTACCGTAATTTTTGTATTACCCTTGGTCCAGCAGCCTAGGTAATAGCCCAAAAAATTGTTTAAGGAGTGGTTAAGGTCACACAATTACTTCTGACATATCAATATGACTGGCCTGCAATTACTATTGACAAAAAATTTCAAAAACTTACTGATTTTATCCAACAATAACTAATCCAGCATATGTCAAACGGTACAGAAGTCTGCCCTGTCATTTAGGCTGCAGTATAACTTAAGTTTTCAACTTTTCAAAATGCTTATGCCACTAAGTATACTGTATAAGTTACACATTACAATTAACTTAAACTCATCATTCCCAAACACGCTGATTAATCGAATATGAAACCCTCACAGAAGCTGGCTACAAATAAGCCTGCATGTTTAGCCCATAAAATTAGCCCAACTATTAGCAATAACAAGCAAACCTTAGCACCTCTTATCTTACTTTGACCTTAGATTCATTCCTTAACATCAATAAAACAACATGTTTAACGTGCATTCAACAACTGTCACGTTTCTTCATTTGATTTGCAAAAAACGCTATCACTCCTATTCAATTCAATGCAAAAACACTGGCTTTGGTCATCCACTTTTTTCCAAAGCGCAATTTGATGACGTTTGATCACGTGCGTGCAATCTTCCTATTCCCGCGCCAAGCGTACTGTCGTTGGTTCGCACCAAACTCATGGAGTTGTTTTGTAGAGCTAGAAATATTAACACTACGGATTCTTTCTGCTTCACCAAACAACAACAGAAAGCGGTTGAAATTTTCTTGCAATTTTTATTTACAAATAGCCACAGCTCCGCCCAAGGTGACCAAAACAAAAGTTCCATGGAAATAAACAACGATCAAGCAGGGGAACTTAACCCGCAGTTCCAAACAGAAATCCGAAGCACAATCAGATTGAAACGACAATTCACTACTCATTTCGCCACGTTTACGTTTTGACAAAGAATGGTGAAAATACACGTGGTCAGTATATATGTTTGAGCAGATGCACGTGTCATAGACCTATACTATAAGAGTGAAACAAGTGGCCTTATTTAACCACAGAGCAAAGAACAAAAAAAGACAATACAACAAAGAAAAGGCTTTGGAAGTAGTCTGCAAGAAGCCCGGTTATAACTGTTTACTACTTCTAAATAGGGGCTAATTGTTCGGTTCGCTATAGAGATCTAAATTTGAAGCTATGATTTATTTAAATTCCTAACAATGCAACACAAGATCACTCAATTTTTTTATCACGATATCAAAGAATTGTGTAGGAAGTTGCTTATGAATTCCCATTCTCAAGCGATTACGCCTTATGAAGTCAAATCGCTGAGAAAAATTACATAGCGATTGACAGAACGGTGATGTTTATAATCAAAATTCAATTTTTTTTATGTGGAAGATAGGTGGCCTCGACACCTCAGAAATAGCAACTCCAAAGCGAGTGCGGACATACCGTCCAAAACATAGCGATACAATTCGGTTTCTCGTGAATGGAGGATAAATATGGTAAATAAAAAAAAATCCGTAACAGCAATGTGCATACCACATAAAACTTGTCCTCTGCCAAGTGCCAAATTTCTTAGCAAACTAGGTTAATGAAAAAAAGTTTTTTTTTCCGCAATTTATTACGGTCTTTAAAACGTCAATATAAATTATAATCTTGTATAGCTTAACCTCTTTTCTGACCCGTTGACAAAAAAATCGATTCCCTCAGTTCACTAAAGTTTTATTTTTGTTGTTGGCAATTAGACAGATTCTGCTGACAAATTTTTTACCGCTCGCTTACAATTTCCCCAAGGAATGTTCATTGTAAATAGTTTTTTCACAATTTACAGCCCACACAAGAAATATTTTCTGTCTGCAGTTGTCTCAACGATTCCACAGTTATGGTGGTTCCAAAGGGAATGCAGGGGAAGGTAATTATAGCTGTGCAGATTCCATAATTGTGAATAACCGTTTTTATACTTTCACATGCATGTATGATTAAGTGTAATACATAACCACAATGCCCCGGACAGTAAACCTGTATTTGTCTTATGACCAGTCCCGTAGCACTCCAACTTCGGGCCCCCCCCCCAAAGTAAGCGCAAGAGCCCCTGCGCACAGGTCATATCACTTTAGAGGTGTAAAATTGAAAAGCTGCATTAAGAAAATACACCACAATTTGTACATAAGTAAACAGGCTAATGTCAGAATAAAGCATGCCGATACCGAAGGTGCAAGTCATAAAAAATTCGGCACCGATGCCAGAGTTCAGTAGAACATTTATGCAGACACTGCGAAACGAAAGCAATGACACTGAAAAACATGAAGAAGTTATAAAAACACAGTATCATTTAAATAGTCTGGAGCGAACCTTTTTGTTCGCAAATGCTGTTATGACATTGTCATAATCAAGAGATCGGGCGCAGTCATTTTCGATTGACAGCATGGCTAATGAAGATAGTCTACTGTCTGTCATAGACGTTCTATTAAAACTTTTGATCAGTTTCAATTTGCTGAAGCTTCTTTCAGCGCTGGCAACAGTCACGGGGCAAGTTAGTAAGATTCGAAGTGCGATGTACACATTCGGATACAATTCAAATAAATGAGTCTTTAGAAGATAGTTCAGAAAGTCTTGAGCCGTATTGAGATTGCGTTTTTTTTGTAAAATTAAAACAAACCGCTGTAGCTCAGCGCTCATTTCATCAGAATCAATGTCACCGAACTTTTTTTGGAACTCTTTACAGCAAGTAAGAAGAGCATTTTCTTGTTGCACAAGCAAAAGTTTGTCTCGTGTGTACAAAAACGAAAAGGCGGAAGAAACCTCACGTAACAAATTAAAGCGCTCCTTTATTGACATAATAGCCTGGTCTACTAATGGATAGAAAAAGTTGCTTTTAAATTTCAGTTCAGGAGTAGCTCGTTGTTCCTCTTCACCTTGGTAATCAAACAATCTTCTTTTCTTTCCACTTCTTGACGGAGGAAAAGAAGGATCAATATCCAATTCCTGTGCTATTTCAACAGCAGATGTTGCGGCACTGTCATAACCCGTTGTGCGATAGTTTTGCAAAAACTTTTCAGTTGCCTGGATTTCCGTTTCCATTGTATAAAGGGAGACTCCATACGATTGAAGAATCTTGCTTGCTTTATTGACTTGGAATAGGATATCATACCAAATAAACACCGACAAAAGAAAACTCCATTTTGATAAATGAGCTATCAACGATTTTGTTTCTGAGGCAGCTCTTCCATCTTTTCTTTCTATGGAAATGGCTTCCAAGTCTTTCAGTGCCAGCAACACCTCTTTTAAATTGTATCGAAGAGGTTTGATGCATTTAATTCTGCTTTCCCAACGAGTATCAGATTGTGACTTTATGGACAGCTCCACATGTTTCTTCAAAATTTCCCAACGCTGAGCAGAGGAAGAAAACAGCACATACAACCTTGTAAGTACTCCAAAAAATGTCAATGCTTCCGTCGATCAATTAGCACTGTCAACAACAACTAAGTTAAGGGTATGGTTTGCACAGGGCACGTAAACAGCTTTGGGATTGATGTCTAGCATTCTTGCTTGGACCCCAGAATGTTTTCCTTTCATGTTAGCACCATTATCATATGACTGACCTCGACAATCAGACAATTCGAGTTGCAGTTCGGTCGCTTTTTCTAAGAAAGCGTCCAACAAGCCTTTCCCAGTACTGTCACTTATTCTCAAGTAGCCAAAAAATGTTTCTTTAACAACAGCAGCTTCTTCATTACATAGTACATAACGGAGAATGACAGACATTTGTTCATGATGTGACATATCTGGAGTGCAGTCCAAAATTATAGAAAAATATTTTGCCAATTTCAATTGCTGTAAATTTTCTTTTTCAACTTCTGTCGCTAGCAATTCAATTAGTTCATTTTGTATGGTAGGACTTAAATAGTGATCTTTAGTGTTATTATTCTTGATTCTGTCTTGAAGCTCTTTTAGGATCGGATCTCTTCTTGCCAAAAGCTCAAATATACCCAGAAAATTTCCATTGTGAGGAGATCCTAAGACTTCTTCAGATCCTCTAAAAGCAAGATTCCTTTCCGATAGAAACAAGGCAATGTCGATAAGTCTCTCTAAAACATTTCTCCAAAAACGTCTTTCATTCAAAAAAATATTCATCTCGCGTTTGTCGATAGTGGATGAATTTCTTATCCCTTCAGCTAGCAACATCCATTGACTGCAGCATTCTTGGTGGGAAATGCCGTTTTCATGGTCTTTCAGTTTTTTCGAAAAACCCTCCCATGTATTTATACCACTACAAAAGGGGCTTAGTGTTTTTCCAAATAGCTTACAACAAAAGCAAAAAACTTGATCTGATTCCCCAGAATAAACTAGCCACGACCGTGAAACACTTTCACCATTAGGTAACACACGTTTATAATGGTTGGAGGAAAAACGTCGCCTTGGAGTTGTGTTATTATATGGAAAATTCATTGTTAGTTGATGTGGTCCACGCTTTACTATATCACATCGTTGAGCATCAGAAATACTTTCAGGCCATTTACATGGGTCATCAGGGATAGGGGTAAATTGAGATTCAGTTATTTTTGATATTGAAGGTTGCGTATTGGCAGGTAAATCACAACTTACATTTTCTGGAAATTCACAATCACTTTGATGCTGATCGTCATAGTCTTCTTTTTCTTGTACACTATAGTTTTCTTCATCCCTCTCGGTACTAGTGCCAGGTCTACTCTGCTCAGTAATCTTGAAAAAATCTGTCATCTTGGGCAATTTCGCTACAGCATCTCGAGCAGTGGCTGCTTCTTTTCTCTTTTGAGCACCACTTTTTGAACGTTTCATTCTATACAATGTCAATAAAATACTTTATCTGCACTCTGCAGTGTATATATATTGTCCCGGTATTTATAGCCAAACAGAATTCCAGACCATTCTATGATTGTTGCGTAACAACGGCATTGTCACGTCAATCGAATATTCAAGATTCTACCAGAAAATCAATCGAAATATTCTAGATTCTGCGAGATAAAATGACGTTGCATTCACTTATGATGTCACAAGCCAATTTCTTCCTACAGTTTAAATCGGTTGTAAACAAGTCTGCTGAACTGAAAATAGTCACGTAGCCAAAAAGCAATTTCAGACTAACTTGGGCCCCCAAAGTTGGCCTGGGCCCCCCCCAATTGGGGGGTTTGGGGGGCGGCTGCTACGTCTCTGCTTATGACTTAAGATTTACACCATACGCGAACGAAGCAAAGCCAACCGTTTTTCCATTTGTTGGTTTTTATTTAACCGTTTACACAAAAGCGGCAGTCACTTGCGACCTTCGCACGCTTAACGCAGACTTAGATTTTAACAGAATTCAATTTTCAGTCTAATTGACATAGTCGAAAAGCCCAGTGTTTGTCACGACTTCCTAACTTGTAATGTAACGCACTTAACTCATACGTGGAACCAATTGCTCGTTTAACTTATGAAGTTGTACGGACTTAAATTATAACTTGCCATTGAAAGATAGTTTTGGAAGAAAAAAGTGGCAGCTTTGATACAATCACCATGACAAAGTAACGCTACTTAAAATGATTAGACTGAAACTTTATAGAGTAAAGTTGTAACTGGAATCAGTCAATAGTAGAACTCACACTTTATTAACAAATCGATTTCGCTAGAATAGCATCATCAGTGTTCTTATTCAAATAGAATAATAATGATTAAAATGATTAAATGATTAGCATTAAGACTAAAGTGATTAGCATTGCGATTATTTCTTTATTGCCAAGATAACAAACTTTTTTAGTTGAATGGTTCACACATGACTGATGAGACCTTAATCTAGAAAAAAGCTATAGTGGGTCGTAGGTTTAATGACATGTGATATCAATGAGTCAGTCAGTCAGAAAAGCCTGGTCACCAGACGTGAAAACGCAGAATTTGGGTCACAGTAGTGCCAGGCTGTTATCGTATATAGCCCAGCAATTTACAGATGTAGTTGCTGATAGATTTAAGGTGGGCCTTAATGCAATATTTGGTACCTTGTCTGTCTCTAAAATACTTGTTTATATATTTTTTGAAACTGCTGGTAGGTCACTAAAGTGGAGGTGATGTGTTGCTTTGAGATTGACATGTTTGTGGTTTGCCTTTGTTAAATGGCTTTGCTCACCAGTCGATTTATACCGTAGGTTTAGAAGACAATGCTAAAATACTAAAATCCAAATTTACAAAAATTCATGCAGAACGGTTTAATAACAAAAAGAAACAGGTAAACTATGGGTATCAGTTGAATACTAGATTTGGAAAAAATAGAAATCTACAAAATTCAATAAAAAGCTTCTACGTGATCATTAGAAAATTTTTTGTGCTGTTTTTTTATGCAACAGTAAACAAGTTTTTGTGGGCAATTTTAACTAACTGCACTTTCCACCTCAGCAGACCACCAGGCTTTAGGAGGGCATTTGATGCAACTGAAAGGAATAGAAGATTTGGCTGCATTCAGTGCCAGCGAGGTAAAGAGAGCAGCAGCAGAGGAAAGAGAAAGATACGAGTATTCCTCTGTAGAAGAACAGTGGGAGTCAAAGTAGGAGGCAAAGTCATCCCAGCAAGCTTTCTGAAAATTGAAGGAAGGGGGGCGCTCGTTGGAACGAAAGGCTGGAGAGAAGGACAGATAAAATAATTGGTAGGTGGTCAGAACCCAGGTACTGAAGCACTTTCCAGGAGCAAGTAAAGGGCGAGAGAGGAGGGAACAAAGGAGATGTCAGGGGAGGAGCGATGTAGAATAGTGGGTGTGTCAGGGTCATTGAGGGAGAGGAGGTAAGAGGAGATGACCCAGTTGAATACTTTGTCCTTGCGGGGGTTGGAAGTACCTCTTGAGTCTCACAGGGGGTGATGGCAATTGAAGTCTCGCAGAATGAAAAGATTTCCGGAGGAGGGAAGAATGGAGGGAGAAAAGGAGTCGGTTCTGCCATCCATTGGAAAGGAGCAAATAGGGCGGTGTACACATTAAGAAATGTCAGCGAGGAAGAGTTGTTAAGAGAAATGTTGACACATACATAATCAAAATAGGGATCGAGCAAAGAAAGAGAGGAGGTAGAAAGTTCAGAGAAAGATAGGCCCTGCCTGACAAAAATGACAACGCCGCCGCTAGCATGCATGGCATCAGGAGAGAGAATGCCAGACCGAGAGTGGGTGCAATCAGAACACAGAGCAGAGAAACCAAGAATCTGGAAAGAGGAGTTGAGATTGGATTCCTGGATACAGATAAGGTCAACAAGGATAGGATGAAAAAAGTGAAGTAGTTCAGTGCTCGTGGCTCAAAGACCTCCAGCATTCCATTGAAGAACCCTGAGAGAGGTCAGAGAGGTGAGAGGATGCAGGCAGTGTAGGAGGACAGCCAGGAGCGAGGGACAGTGGTGAGGGGGCAGAGGGAGAAGATACTGAGTGGGTCGGCGGGGGATAAGAAGTTTAAAGACAGGGGTGGGGGGGCAGTGTAGTATTAGTAGACAAAGGGCTAGATTGTACAGTGGAAGTATACATGTCAGAGGAGTCTGAGGAGAGAGTCACAGCATTACGAGTGGGGACACAGCAGGGAGGCAGCTACAAGAGTGAGAGCTTTCAAGATTTTTGAGTTTGGAGAGGGAAAGTTGTGAGCACCTTAGATGGACCCATTTGGAGCAGGTGCAGCATCACACTGACTTGCCTTGCCTGGCCACATTTCCAGTGCACACAGAGCAAGGAAAGATGGGGCCAGGGTTGGAATAAACGTTACCGCTCATCAAGAGAAGAAGAAGAATAAGGAGATCGCACCACCACATTAAGGCGGTTGTTGATTGGTGCAGTCACCCTGTACTTACTGATTTATCTTCAAAATAGTTTAATGATGGGGTGATACCAAAACTTTATGATTTCAACACCAATACCAACTAAAACTTTTGATTCCAATACAATTCTCAATACCAATTTTGATTGGTCATCCCATCACTAGCTACTTTGTATTGTTTCACACTTTTGTGTTACTTTGCAGTAATTGGTGTGCTTTTAGTTTTTCCTTGCTTAAACACAATGAGTGGATGTCTTTCATTATTTCAAGAAACAAGCGGTCCCACCTGTTAAAAAGTTGGGAAACAATACGTCAAACCAAACAGCAATTCTTTGTTTTGAAGCTACTTAAATCGGCAGGCAACAAAATGTTTTTAATTGATGCATTATGCACTAGATAGACGGAATAAAATTAAAATAGTACATGATATTCAAATGCACTTTTTATAGTATTTAAGTGGACAAATAACACTCTTTACAAATGTATAGACAAACATCTTGGCTCTGTCAATTGTTAGCACCTAAATAAACTAATTTTTTGACAAGAATTATAATTTCTCAATATAGGAGTTCTGCTGTAATTAAATTTACAATGATCTTTATTTAGATCTAAAATCCACATAAAATTCATAAAAACTCAATGCTTCAAAAAACTAAAAACCTTTGCAGTTGTAGCTATTGAAAGTGACAATAAAAAAGATTGGTTTTAGAATTATTTTATATACACAAAACTGATTTTGCGTTTGATGATAAAATTAACAGCTTTTATCACAAACTGTACAAATTTATAAATTGTTGACTGCTAGTTGTCACTGCTGCATTTGTTTATTATCATAATTTTTTTTTTTATTCTATAGATTATGCAACCACTGTTTGTGTTTGAACTTTAGTCACTCCTGAGGAAGAAAAAGTGATTTTAGTTTTTTGAAATGTTGATTATTATTAGTTTATTGAAATGTTGTTACCCGTGCTTCACCGGGGATAGAATAGTGAGGCTATTCACCCAGCTTGTAGCAAGAAGCAACTTTTGGGTACCAGCCTATGTCAACTAACATTGGGGACCCATCATGTCTAGAAACTGAGGTTGAAAGTAAGGAAGGACATTCTCTCTGTAAAAGACAAAAAGCTTCAAAAACTTACCTCATGAAAAAGTTGTCAAAGATTGACCCCCAGTTTCCTGCAGCTTTTAAATAGGCAGGGGGTGCAAAGAATCTCCGGGCTACAGAAATTTGACGTAAGATTTGGAAGTTGGAAGTGTGTGAACAGTTAAGTTGATTGGTGGTACAGAATTTAAAAATTGCACAAAGTAAAGTATTCGTTCTCGAAGCTTTTTGTCTGACACTTTTCAAGAGAATCCATCAGAAATAAAGTGAAAAGGTGAAGTGAGTTTTAGATGGGTTTTAGAATCACTTTACCTTTTCACTCTATTTCTGACAGATTCTCTTGAAAAGTGTCAGATGAAAAGCTTCGAGAATGAATACTTTACTTTCTGCAGTGAACAGTTAAGAAAAAAGTGGATATGTGCTATCTACAGGAAATAAGAGAGGGCATGAAACTCGATTTGTTAGTTGCAGAGATGGGAGATATAAGCTGTGGTGGTCTGGAAATAATGATGAAAAGAAGGGGTTGGAATTTTAGTGAAAGAACAACTTTGCAAAAAAGTCCTAGAAATATGAAGAAAAAGTGACAGAGTGATGGCAATGGCGCTGGCTTTTGAGGAGGAAGTTATAAGAGTCATATGTGCATATGCTCCCCAGGTAGGAAGATCAGAGTATGAGAAAGATCCATTTTATAATGACATGGCAAGTGAGTGGGATTTGCAAAACCTTGGTGAAGTGGTTCTTGGTCTAGAGGACTTCAATGGACATGTTGGGTGACGGATTGATGGTTTTGAGGGTGTGCATGGTTGGTATGGAATTGGCAAAAAAAATGTTAAGGAAAGAAGGACTACTCAAGTTTTGTGATGAAAAGCAGTTGCATGTGGCAAACACATGGTTTGAAAAGAAGAAGCAGAGAAAAATAACATACAGTATGTGTTGAAATTAAACTGAAATTGATTTTGCATTGGTTAGTAAAAACAATAGAAAGTATTTAAAAGACGTGAAGGCCATTCCCTGGGAATTGCAACATCGGCTGGTGGTAACAGACATAGTCAAAAGAAAGTTGAAGAAGATAGTGTGATGAACAAACAAACTGTTAGGAGAGTTTGGAAGTTAAAGGAAAACAACATGAAAACGAGATTTCAAGAAAGAGGTAAGAAATTGGTTGATGCTAATGCACCCAATCTATGGAATACTTTTAAAAATGGTATGCTACAAGCTTGTGATGAAGTATGTGGAAAGAAGAAAGGTAGAAAAAACCATGGGAATACATGGTGGTGGAATGAAGAGGTGAAGAAAACAATACAATAAAAGAAAGTGGCATATAAAAGGATGTGCAAAAAATCAATCAGAGGAAAACATGGCTTGATATAAGAATATCAAAAGTCGAACAAAGACAGTGGTTGCTAATTATATGAGGAAAGAAATTGAGCAAAAAATCAAATAACATTTTTACATCGGTGAAGTTCGTGAAATAAGATGGAAAAGATATTGAAGGAGATAGATGCATGAGAGGAAAAGACGGAAGATAAGGTTTCAGTGAAAAAGACAGGAAAAGAATATGGAAAAATCACACGGAGGAGATCATAAATAAAGAGAATAATTGGGGCCATGTGACGGCAGCTAGTATGGTAGAGGGACCTATTAAAAATGTTATCTGTGAAGAAATGGCGATAGCAATAAAAGTGATGAAACCAGGAAAGGCAGCTGGACCCTCTGAAGTATGTGCAGAGATGATATCTGCTAGTGGAGAAGTAGGAGTTAGTGTGATCGTGGAGCTTTGCCAACGCATGTTAGATGGGAAAGGAATGCCACATGAATGGCAAACAAATGTGCTAGTACCAATTTTGAAAGAAAAGGAAGATGTAAGAAACTGCAATATTTACAGAGGAGTAAAACTGATAGAGCATGCCATGAAGATCGTTGAAAGAGTGCTGGAGAAAAGAAATGAAGAATTAGTAAATATTGATTCAATGCAGTTTGGTTTTTGTGCCTGAAAAAGGAACGACAGACGCATTGTTTGTAGTATGAAAAATGCAAGAGAAATATAGGAATAAGAAGAAAAAGTTGTATGCGTGTTTTGTGGATATTGAGAAGGCATTTGATAGAGTTCCAAGAAAGGTGATGGAATGGGCAATGAGAAAGAAAGGTTCACCAAAAATAATTGTAAGATCAGTGATGAGCCTCTATCACTGGACAAAACTGAAAGTTTGAGTTGGATCTGACTTATCGCAGAATTCTTGGTGTAAGTTGTGTGCATCAAGGGTCTGTGTTGTCGCCACTGCTTTTTGCAATTGCAATAGATGTAATCACGAAGAATGCAAAAGAAGGATTGATAAATGAAATTTTGTATGTGGATCACTTGGTTTTAATGAGTAAAAGTATCTAGAATTTGAAAGAAAAGTTTTTAAAATGGAAGGAGACGTTTGAAAGCAAGGGGCTGAAGGTAAACCTCAAGAAAACCAAAGTAATGGTGAGCGGTTCAAAAAGTGAGGTACTCAAGAGTAAAGTTGATCCATGTGCCAAGTGCGGCAAGAGGGTGATGGCAAATTTGGTGATGTGCACAAAGTATGGTAAATGAGTACATGGTAGATGCGCAAAAATGAACAGGGTGACTTCAACTCTGGCAAATTATTTGTCAACTTCGGATATAACAGATTCAGATATAAGGGATTTTCGCTCATAAGGGACTACGCAAAAGGTCCCAAATGATTTTCAATATAAACTACAGTCAACTTCGGATATAAGAGATTCAGATATTAGGGATTTTCGCTTATAAGGGATTACGCAAAAGGTCCCAAATGATCGGATCAAGCTTTGCAGTTGTCGGTTATAAGAGAATTCGGTTATAAGAGACTGATTAAGCTGGTCCCGGCAGATCTCTTATATCCGAAGTTGACTGTAATAAGTTGGTTATAAGAGAATTCGGTTATAAGAGACTGATTAAGCTGGTCCCGGCGGATCTCTTATAGCCGAAGTTGACTGTACAAAGAAAGGAATTGTAGAACCAGGTGAAAAACTGTCATTTTTCGATCAGGTTGACTTTGTGAAGGGCTTTTGTTATTTGGGGGACAGGTTGAATGTCAATGGTGGAAGTGAAGCAGTGGTAACAGCAAGAATGAAAATTGGATGAATAAAATTTAGAGAATATGGCGAGTTACTCTATGGGAGAAAGTTTTCATTAAAAATAAAAGGAAGGATTCATCAGAGTTACGTAAGATCAGCAATGCTGTATGGAAGCAAGGCATAGTGTTTGAGGGAAAATGAGATGGCAATTTCGAGAAGAATCAAAAAAGCTATGATAAGAGCAATGTGTGAAGTTAAGATCATTGAGAAAAGAAGGGGCCAAGGACTGATGAGTTTGCTGAGTATAAAGGATACTTTGGATGGACTAGCCAGGGGAAGTGGAATATGATAATATGGGCATGTTTTGAGAAGGGATAATAGGATGTTTTGATAAGAGCGTTGTATTTTGAAGTGGTGAGAAGAAGAGGGCATGGGTGATCGAGTATGACATGGAAGAGACAAGTGGAGGAGCATACCAATCAGATTGCACTGAAAAGGGAGGATGCCACTGACAGTGCAATGTGGTGTAATGGTGTTTATGAACTGTTGACAAAGATGAGGTGAATCCAGCCACCTGTGTCAACGCAGACAAAATTGAATTTAAAAAACTGGATCTCACTCTTTCTTTGCTGGATCATAACTATGGCACAAGCTTCAACCATCAATTTAAAAATGATTTTAAAATTTTGACATAATGGAACAAAGAAAAATGTTTTGGTTGATATTTTTGTTTGAATGTTATTATATTTACTGTTTTTTTTCTTTTTTTTATTGCTAAATTTGTTTATTTTCTGGTTGGTTGATAAGGTGACAGCTGACTTTCATGACCTCATGGTCTTCTCGCTGTCTCTTGTCAAGTGATTGTATGAAATTACAGTTTCTGTTTATGTAGTTTATAGAAATTTTTATTTTTGTGCAGCACTTGATAAATAAACTTCCCGAACTGAACCTTGTTTTGAAGGTCATTGGCCTTAGTCATGCTCACAGATTGAGATGCTACACTGGCAATATTAAGACAACTACACATCAACAAAGGCGAGCATCTGCTGCGCCAAAAATAGCATCACCGATCTACTGCTACTACTACTTGCCGAAATCTAACTCAAATTGTAGCAAACCATCACAAATTTTTGAAAAAAGTTGCGGATGCTACCGGATATGTCAAAAGAAACAATGTTAATGTAAGCATGCACAAATGTGAAGTTTTTGAAATTTTTCAAAGGGCAAAATGGTAATGCTTACAGTATCATCTTTGCATTAAAGTTAACAAGTGAGTAGCTTGATCAGTCAATGGCTACTGAATAGTAGCAGCAAAACACCTGGCTATTTCAAGTTTATATATCATCACTGATCAGCATTTCAATTATGCAGGGTGTGAGAAAAGTTCCCGATTGATTTTTAAAAATTTAATAAAGTCATTATGTATTTAGTAAATTTGTCCATTTTTGACTCATTTTGTTGGTAGATGCATATATTTATATTTATCAAATTTAAATTTTAGAGAATTTGTTGTGTTTAAAATGAGTCAACGTGAGGCTATTATCTATCTACCTTGTGAATAGCATTCCCTGTTCGTTGAAATCCATTCACCATTGCCAAAAACCTGCATCGGCAATGGTATAGGCTGCTATCTCTAAAAGTTGGAGATCCCCTTTTATCTTTGTTAAAGAGGGCGCAAAAGTAAATGCAAACTCATACATCAAGGGCATTTTGACTCCTGCTCTTGTTGAAATGAAGAAACATTTTAGAGATGAGGTCTTCACATTTAAACAAGATGGTGCGCCTTCTCACACTGCAAACAAAACCCAAACCTGGTGTGAGCATCACTTCCAAAGGTTCTGGAGGAAGGAATTATGGCCTCCATTGTCACCAGGTTTGAACCCTTTTGATTTTTGCGTCTGGTCCATTTTAGAAAAAGAGGCATACACAACAGCACACACCAATACTAAAGCATTGAAGAAATCTCTTAAATGAAAATGGGCCAAAATTTCTCAACAAACTTTTCATGATGCAGTGAAGACTTTCAGGAAAAGACTCGAGAGCATAATTGAAGCAAAAGGCAGACACATCAAAAATTAGTTGAGTAAATATGCTTTTGGGGGGGTTGATGATATCATGAGTAGATTTTTGTTTAATTTCGGCATTTAATAGTTGTTAATTTTTAAATTTATATAAGATTGGGAGCTTTCTCTGCTATATATATTAGCTAGAATAAAATTGGTTAAATATGCTTACTTGAACTACACAGTGTTTGAGAGAGTCGGTTTATAAGCCTTTCAGAATATCAGGTACAGTGCATCTAAATAAGATTAAGTCCAAGTAGAAGTGAGCGTGGAGGAATATGATTGTCATGAAATTATGGGATCTTAAAGATTTAGAGCTACCACAACTATGATGCAAGAAAAATATAGTGCTAGCAGATCAATTGTAGCTTGGTTGCAGCAAATTAAGTACTTATTAGTTCTACATTCTAGCATCATAATTCACTATTCAATGGATTTTACAATCACTAATGAGCATTCTTTGCTTGCAGTCTTTAAATCAGTGGCCTCGTTTATATTTCAACCAGATCAATTTGTTCTTTTGACAATTTATTCTTCAAATTTAACGTTTTGCTACCCTTAGTTACTGGGGAGCTTCTTCAGAACACAGTAGATGTTGGTAGTGTAACATATAAGCTGTACAACATAAAAATATAACAACAGCCTGTATTACTAAACACTAAAAACCATTTCAGTTTTTCTGTTTTTCTGATATTGCAAATACTTCTTAAAACTGCATGTGCTACTGGGAAATCTGTTATTTTAAAAAATTTTTGTTATTTGATGAAACTCTTCAATCATTTTGTCGTTGTTGGATGTGCTACTTTCTACTAGCATCTATGTGTTCTGATACAGTATCACATCCAACAACAACAAAAAGATTGAAGAGTTTCATCAAATAAAAATTTTTTAAAATAACAGATTTCCCAGTAACACATGCAGTTTTAAGAAGTATTTGCAATATCGTAATATCAGAAGAACAGAAAAACTGAAACGATTTACTTTGATTTCCTACGTGCAAGGTGTCTAAACCTATTAGCCAAATTTTGACTCAAGTTGGTATCGGAGTGGCTTTGAAACCACATCACACGTTGTCTTCATAAACCTAAAAATGCTATTAATTTTGAACAAAAACGTGGTTTGGTGTATCAAATTTCTTGCCGAGATTGCAATGCTGTGTATGTAGATGAAACAGGACACAGTGTTAGAATCAGAAAACGAAAACATATTGATGCGGTCAAGACTTTTAACACTAAAACGTCAGCGCTGAGTCAACATGTTATGGATTTCGATCATAGAATAGATTGGGATAATGTCAAAATACTAAAGTCAGAATCACATGCATACAGACGTCGCATTGCAAAAAGTTTTTGATAAATCAAAAGGCTTGTTTATATAATGTAATTAATCGCAATGATGGTGCAAATTTTCTGGCTGTTTATAGTGTGTTTATCTCCAATAAATAATGTTTTATGTATCTCACAACACTTTTTACTTGCCCACTCCTGTATGTTGTACAGTTTATATTTTACACTACTAACATCTACTGTGTTCTGAAGAAGCTCTTAGGTAACTAAGGGTAGCAAAACATTAAATTTGAAGAATAAATTCTCTAAAGAACAAATTTATCTGGTTGAAATGTCGTTACACTTGACATTCGAAAAATGCCTGCTATATTTGGCCTTGTTTAATGTTTAGAAGTTTAGTTTCAATAGCAAAACACTATTGAAACGTCATTATCAAGTTAGTTGTTGTGGTTGAAGTAATGATAGAGGTGTAGAGATTGAGGCCTAATGTAGTGGTAAACAGTGTAATGGTCACTGGGTGGACAGTTTTTGGGGAAATTTCAATGTGTAATATTGTCCATAATATTACAAATATATTCTGAATCCATTTCTTATTAGACACAGTTGATTCTAAAAAGGAAAAGCTAGTTTGTCCAGCAGTTTCTTCTTCTTCACTTAATTTCAGTTATTGAGAGCTTGTTCCCACTCAACAAAAGCAGAACATATCAAATACAGCAAAATAAGGAAATCTTGATGTCTTAACTCTACTAAAACATAAATTGGCTGCATTGAGATGCCAACATTTCACTGCAACTTGATAAATTTACTCTATTCATGCTCTGTTCTAAGGAAATTTAAACTAACAAATTAACTCTTGAAGAAATAACAAAAAATCCCAATAGTGCATTAAACTGAAACAAACATGTATTAATTTAAGAGTGCAAATTACTTAGACGTGATGTCTGGCAAGAAACAAATGCTGTGACTAAACAACCAGGTATAAAACTTCTACAGAATGTTATAAATTTTAGAGCTGTGTTAATTGGATCCTCAAAAGATTTGATGGCAGAATATTTTTTGTTCTTACCAAGTTTTAATCAACTATTTTTTTAACATGTGAAAAAAGGTCGCATATATTTAGCACACAATTTTTTATCTCTGAAAAGGTAAAAGCTTATTGGAATTGGTTGAAGTAAAGGAAAACAAAAAAATTTTGGTTGCAAAGATTTACAAGTTTCATAAATTCAGCTTTGAGTTTACATAAATGTATAGGTAAAAAGTACAGGGTTTTTCATTCTAGTGCTTACCTTAAAAAATGGTATATTTTCTATTTGTAACCAAATAAATTTATTGAAGAAATGGTCCCAAGACCAAATTTTCAATGGGGCACTGCACCTCCCTTTTTACTCTATGCCACTGGTAGCACATGAAAATGTGTTACATGTGGCGCAGAGTAATAAGGTAAACGAAGTAAATCACTTTTGCTTTTTATCTTATTTGGTTGGATAATTCTTCAAATATTTCTTAAAACTGCATTTCTTAATGCTTTTTTGCAACATGTTTTATTTTTAGTAATTAATGTTGGCTGTCTTGCTAGTTTTATTCTTAGTAGTTTGCATGCCATTTCAGTTCCATGTTCTACTGTATTTTGATAATGCTCCATTGGGACTAAGAAGATTTTAATGTAAATTTCTTAAAAATACTTGTGGAGTGAATATCTGGCTGTTGATTGGATTTAATTCAACTTGTTACATCTACAGGCACTATTCTTTGGTAGACCCTAAAACTAGCAGAAGGTATCAGTTACATAGCTTTGCCCTGCCTTAAGTAGTTAACGTATGATTTGTGTTTACAGAAACTAACTTTTCAATTGCAAAATACTACAGCTTTAAGGGGATATTAGTGTTATGGACTTGTTTGATGATCAAGCAATGAAAGTTTTACAAGATCTTGCAGAAACCCAAACAAATCGCAAGAAATCAAGAACGAAAGAAGATCTTGCAGCCATTACATTAAGAATTCAAAGTGTAGGACAGTATATATTATATAGGTTAAGAACTCTAGGCTAGATTCCACATCTTTTTGTGCATTGTATTTATCTCTTTTGAGAAAACTCTTTGGTTTGATTTGATTGTATAGTCATGAGTGCTAAGGTTAAAACTAAATATTTCATGTACATCTTGTTGCTGTTTTTGTTTGCTAATGTGTTGCGATGCTGTATTGCCGCTCTTCCTTTTTGTCAATTCATTTGACTTAGTGGCTTATTAGAACTAAGTATTTCATAAGAGCTCTTGCTCACTCATTTGGTAAATCAGCCTACACTTTTAATGTTTTGGTTTAATTTTTTTTAACTGTTTAGGTTCTTCAAGACTATGAAAAATCGGTTTATTCAAAAGCAATGTTTTCAGATGTATACAATACTAATTTAATTGGTGATATGGTAAGACATGTTAGTTATGTGATTGTCATCAATCAAATATATTTAAACTCCATTATTTTCATTAAGAAAAAAGACTGATGTACATCAAAATGCGAAAGCTTAGATTACATTTTCTTTGTACCAAGTAATATGTGCATATGGGCCACAAAGCAGAAGACCAGACACAAAAAAAATGCGTTTTTATCATGAAATGGTGAGTGAGTGGGACTTCGGAAGTTTTAGTAAAATCATTGTTTCTTTTGGGGAATTTTAATGAACATGTGGGGAAATGTGCTCAGGGTTTTGAAGGTGTACACGGGGGGAATGGTATTGGGAAAAGAAATGCAAAAGGAAGAAAAATGCTGGAGCTCTGTGATAAAAAAGAGCTGTGCGTGGCAAACACTTTGCTTTATATGCCAGACAAAAAGAAAATCACTTACAGCGTTGGTGGATGTGAAACAGAAATTGATTTTGTGTTTGTGGGAGAAAAATACAGAAAATATACAAGATGTAAAAGTGATTCCATGTGAACTTTAGCACAGACTGGTGGTCATAGATTTGGGTAAAAAGCTCTAAAAAAGATTGTGAGAAAGCAACAGATCATAAGTAAAAAGATTTGGAAGTTGAATAAAAAATGAACAAAAGTAACATTCAAAAAAAGAGTAAAAGAACTAGTAAGAACAAATATGCTTAATTTGTGGAAAACTTTCAAGGATGGTGTTCGAAGAGCATGTGATGAAGTGTGTGGAAAGAAGAAGTCTCACAAAGATCGAGGAGACATGTGTTGGTGGAATGAAGAGGTCAAGGATACTATAGCAAAAAAGAAGGTAACATTTAAAGAGCTGTACAGGTTTCCATCAGAAGAAAATGAAACTCAATACAAATGTTTAAGAAATCAAACGAGAAAAATTGTTGCTTGACCTATCAGAAACGAAGCTGAACAGGAGTTAAATGATTTATATCAGAATTCTAACAGTGTTTTCTGCTTTCTTAGAAGAATAAAAAAGGAAGGGAAGAATCTCAAAGGAGAAAGGTGCTTAAGAGGAAGCGACGGACAATTGGGTTTTATTGATAAGATAGAACAAAAATCTAGAACGAACACATGGAAAAGATCATGAATAAAGAAAACAAATGGAATCACATGATGGAAACCGATGTAGTAGAAGGATCAGTGGAAAAAGTGGGTCACAATAAAGTCGTGGAAGCAATGCAAAAGATGAAATCAGGAAAGGCAACTGGACCATCTGAAGTAAGTGTGGAGATGATAGTTGTGAGTGGTGAAATCGGGGTTAAAGTGATGATGGAACTGTGTCAGCGTGTATTGGATGGTAGAGGAATGCCTTATGAGTGGAAAACTAGTGTGATTGTGCCTATATTTAAAGGAAAGAGTGATGTGATGAGCTGTGGATCATACAGAGGAATGAAACTGCTAGAACATGCCATGAAAATTGTTGAAAGGGTACTAGAGAGGCAAATGCGAACACCAGTCAATTTGAACAAAATGCAGTTTGGATTTATGACAGGAAAAGAAACAGCAGATGCGATATTCATTGTGAGGAAAATGTAAGAGGAATATCAAAAGAAGGACAAAAAGTTGTGTATGTGTTTTATTGACATGGAAAAGACTTTTGATAGAGTGCCAAGAAAAGTGATGGAGTGGGCCATGAGAAAGAAGGGTTTTATCAGAAGTATGGTTCAGGCAGTTGAGAGTTTACATAATGGTGCGAAAACAAGAGTGTTGGTGAGATCTGTATATTCAGAGGAATTCGAAGTAAAAGTCGGTGTACATCAAGGATCTGTGCTGTCGCCACTACTATTTGCAATAGTTGTGGACATTATTACAAAAAATGCAAGAAGGGGTGTGGTTAATGAATTACTGTATGCAGATGACCTTGTTCTCATGAGTGAAATCATGGAAGACTTGAAGGAAAGGTTTTGGAATTAAAAGGATGCACTAGAAAGTAAGGGTTTAAAGATCAACACTCGAAAAACAAAAGTGATGGTTAATGGGTCAGAAGGAGAACTATTTAAATGCAAAATAGATCCATGTGGAGTTTGTGGGAGGAGAGTCATTCAGTGTTGTGCACAAAATGTGGAAATTGGGTTCATGGCAAATGTGCAAAAATAAAGAGAGCTATCGTTAGGTTGGCAATGTGTTTTGTTTGCTCGAAATGTAGAGGAATAATGGAAGGAATGGTGGATTCAATCAAGAAGTTGTGTGATGAAGTGGAGGCAGTGAATGGATTTTGCTATTTGGGAGACAGACTAAATGCTAGTGGTGGTTGTGAAGCAACAGTCGCAGCAAGAGTAAGAATCGGCTGAGTAAGATTCAGGGAATATGGAGTGTAATTGCTTGTTAATAGGTTTCCTCTGAAGATCAAAGGTAAAGTTTATCATTGTTGCATAAGATCAGCAATACTGTATGGAAGTGAGACATGGTGTTTAGAAGAAAATAAAAAAGCAATTTTAAGGAGAATGTAGAGTGCTATGGTGAGAGCCATGTGCAGTCAGAAAGTTATACACAGAAAGATGACTGAAGAACAGATGGACTTGCTGTTATTGCAGGAAACTATAGACAGGTTAGCAACAGCAAATGGAGTTAGATGGTTTGGACATGTGCTGAGGAGGGATGATGATAAACTCAATCTCTCATCAACTAAGTACTGATTGTGACACATTAAGCAAAGCGTGACATTGCCATTTGTGGCATTTCAATAGAATTTTTAGGTTCTATCTCAACTTTAATTTTATTCTTAATATTGAGGTGACATATAATATTGCTCAAAGAATTAAGTCTGGCTGCAACTGAATAGCTAGGAAAAGATTGGCTTCTACTAAAATACTTTGAACCACGTCAAGAACAGAACAATATATTCACAGAAATTATACTTGAAGACTTCTAGCTCGTTTGCTTGACAATCAAAGAAAACAAAGCATTTTGATATAACAATCAGGAAACAGTCAAAACTAAATCCATGAAATAACTTCAATATACATCACGTCAATAAAATCCACAATAAATTCCCACAGAACAACAAGCCTTTTTTTTACTCTGTCAATCTCTCTCTATCTTTCCACTACGACAACTGCTACTCTTGAATCACAAAAATCTTGCTGCCTTATATATAAATACGTGGCATTATGGAAAAAGCCAGAACAATATCACATGAAAAAAGAAAAAAAAGCACCTCTAATAAGTTATGTAGCTGGCAAATGAAACTCTTCGAAGAAACAAGATTCACTAGATCACTCTGGAATTTATTACGTCATAAACGATTGTGATGTAAGAAGAGTCGTGTCTGCAGCAAAATAAATACAAAGGAAAAAAAGGTTTTTTTTTTTTATCAACAGCTTAGCAAACAAAATAATATGGCAGAACTAAGCGATAAATTACAGCAACTATACATGCATAAAAACCATTCTTGCAGCGCAAATTTATGTATTTGTGACACCATTTAAACAAAAGATAACTATGGAGTGGCGAGAACAGTGATTTAACCCAAAAATGATGTGGGTTTGATTCAAAACAAGCAATAACCTAATATTAGAACACAAAACACAGCAGGTAGTGGGAAACGTCACCACACCAATAATATTGGAGCAACAGCAAATTGTATTGTGTTATTAATTTCTTGTACACAGAAGATAAAAATTTACCACTTGTTCATGGCATGCAGCTTTTCATTGATTAGCCAACTTTTTCCAAAAAGGCATTAGGAGTTGTCTTTCTCAGTCTTTAAGATTGTGGTTTAATTCCAATCTATTTATCTATAATTTGGATTAGGAGCTTTTCATTAGCCCTTTTTGCTACCTTTCAGTTATACTGGGCCACCAGGATGGGTAGACTGCTTAGCCTTGTCTATCAAAATTACATTTTTCACTAAAATTGCTATTCAAGCTAGTCAAACATCTTCAAGTTGCTGCACTGTAGTGATCTTGTTGAAATAAATGCACGGTTTAACAATGACTATGCATTACTTGCATAAGCAACAAAATCAGATCAACAACAAAAAATGCCCGAAAAGTTACCAACATATTTAGGGGCTGATAAAGGCCAATGCCCTCTAATCCACCACACAAACAAAATTTTTTCTATGAGATATGACACTTATGAGCATAATCGAAATTGTTAGTTTTTCTTCAGGCAGTTATTTGATACATAAAACTCTTCTTTTTTGTTGGGAAATATTTTTCTATGCTCCTGAAGTATTTGCACGAGGTACTACAGCTGATCCTTATCTTTCATCAATATTTGTATGTTGCAACACTCATGGTATATAGTGTATAGTGCCACACAATGTTTATCATGGTTATTAACCACCTTTAATTCACTACAATTAAAAGGCATTCTGGAAATCATCAAAGTGTTTGTAATAGTCAGAATCTCTTAAAAAGAATCTAGTGAGGCTCTTTTCATGTTGATGTGACAAAATCTTTCAGCTCACTACCGTTGATTGCTGTTTACTACATTAGCATTCTCTTCTACATTTGTTTGCTTACAGCCATCAGTCCTCCAGAGAAGAACTCTTCCAAAAAAAATGGTTTCCACTTCCATAATTTATGATACTCTTCTTCAAGGTGGCCAACAAGGAAAGAAATGATACCATTCTTGACCTCAAACATTTTTTCAGTGATATTCGCAGTGATGCATTCTCATTTTGGTTTCATTAAAGCAGTTTAACAAGCCTGAAATTGCTCCCAGAGTTGAATTTCTGAGCCAGACAAGACTTTTAACCAGATGTTAAAATGGGTCCACAATCAATTTAAACATATGGTGGCGGCACACAAAAGCATGATGTCAAAAGATTTGTTCCAAAAACTGAAACTCTTCATTACTTTCTTTTAAGAAGATTCAAACTCTTACAAACGCAATGATGATTTTCAGAATGCCTTTTCAGTTGTGATGAATTGAAGGTGATTAACAACCATGATAAACATAGTGTTATCTCGTGCAAATAATTCAGCAGCATAGAAAAATATTTCCCAACTAAAAAAAGCACACTTATGTATCAAATAACTGCCTGAAGAAAAACTAACAATTTTGATTGTGCTCATAGGTGTGTTGAAAAATTTTGTTTGGGAAGTGGATTAAAGGGCATTGGCCTTTATCATCCCCTAATTATGTTGGTAACTTTCCAAGCATTTCTTGTTGTTGATCTGATTTTGTTGCTAATATGAGTAATGAGTAGTCATTGTTAAGGCACACACCGACCAAAAATTTTTATGGATTTCTTGTTTTCAGTCAATCTTTGACTGAAATTTATTGTAGATTTGAAATCTGCTTTCAGTTTTTAAGCACCTTATTTCCTTTTCAGTAGAAATTATATTTATTGCAACCCTCTCTAAGAATTTTTTTTATTTTTAGGAAATATTAAAATACATTTTTAACACCTAATTTTCTTCTAATTAGTTTAAACTGTTTAAATAAATAGTGCCAATTATTAGTTATTTTGGTAGAACTGTATTGAGCAACTAGTTTCCAGTTGTAAATATTCAAATTATTGAGAACATATAAAAATGGTAGGGGATATTAGGATCAGGTTAAAATGAAGTTTTAGTAAATTCAATACTTTTATAGTAAAACTTTGAAGGTGATTTTCTCAAAATGGTAATTTTTGGTACTAAAATGCTACTACTCGAAGAATGCTTGTCATATTTGGCTGAAATTTTCAGGAAATGTACATATGACACACTATAAATTAATGGAGCATTAAAAAAATTTTCTCTTTCAGTGCTTTTATAACAAAAAGGATAGTAAAAATTTTTAATTTGGAGGTTGCCCCCCAAATTTTTTGATATTTTTTAAATTAAAGATTATAAAAAGAAAAGGCTTCATTATTTTGTGTACATAGTGTGTGTCTTGATCCACATTAACTTTGAGCAATGTATTATTTGTGGTTGTGTACTTTTAAGATTTTTTGTAAAATTGTTGAATAATTTTTTGATGTAATTGCCAGTATCAAATTTTTTTGTAAAATTTTCATAAAAAATGGTTTGCATAGTTGGATTCCTTTATTTGTTTTCTTTCTGGAAATATATAGTTTTTAGGGACTTGCTTTTTACTTTCGCATTTAAGTTGACTTGTACCTCAGTGCTTGAAAATTGTGCATACCCAGGTGTGTGCCCTTATACCATGGATTTATTTCAACAAAATTACTACAGTGTAACAACTTGAAAATGTTTAACTAGCTTAAATCGCAATTTTAGTAGAAAATGTATTTTTTATATATAACTTGAAATTTAGATTAGCTAGGACCATAAAATATGTTAAAGTTGGATAGGAAACCACATATTGTTGATATTTTGGTAGAAGAATGAAGTTTCTAGTGTGTATGGTATGTGAGATAGGGCTGTTTAAGCCACTTGGGCCTCTGCATAAAACGTAGGGGTCTGATCTATTCACAAATGTAAAGATTTTTCTAAAATATTTTGCATGTGATATTTGTTCCTGAATGGGACAATTTACATCCCCCTCCCCCACATTAAAAAAATTGAAAAAATGTTTAAGAACCACTCTATTAGCTAGTGTGAGATTAAGTTTGTTTTCTTTAGGACTACCTCTTAAACGATAAATTATATCAGACAATCCTAACTTGTAAATTTTGTGCACTTTGTCATTTTGGATATTTTATTGATGTGTTGCTGTCACATATAATTTGCCAGTTTGCTTTGATTATGTTGGCTCTTCTGTCTGACCAAATGTTAGCCTAAATAAAGGCACCACCAAAGAAATTTGTGTGGTAATTATTTCTCATCAATAGAACAAAAGTTAGGATTTAATTTTGATAACATTCTTGTTGTTGACAACCAATTTTTTCAGGATGGAGGCATTGCAGTAAACCATGAAGCCCAAGAAGTTGAGCAGCTCACCAAAGTCTGGACCAGAAGTCATAAATTGATATAGAGTCACGAAAAGCATGCAGTGTTCATAGCAAGACAGAAAAGAATGAGATGTGACGTGTGCTAAGTCGGATGACTGCAGGTGCTCTACAAAAAATTTTCAATTGTATCAATTCTAGAAAGCTTAGAATCTCAAGAATAACTGTCTTTGTTGTGGCAAAGACGAGGGAAGATACAGCAAGCATGGAAAGAAACACAAGTTCCCCAGCAAATATTGATAAAAAGACTTGTGTGTTGAAATATTTTGATGAAACAGTATACCTTCAGGTTGAAAGAACAGATGAGTAGAGGTGAGAATTAAGAAAATGAAGACTGGAAGGGGTTGTAGATGGCTTAAGCAGATCACCTTGTCTGGTCAGCACATTGTTTACGTCATTCCTGGAAGAGCTAATTGATTGGGATCCATAGGAGTCTCATAAAAAAAGAGCAAAAGATGGATAGTTTCTGCCACGTGTGCCAAAAAGTATGACAAAAAGTGAAAGCAAAGGAAAGAAAAGTGTAGAAAGAAAAGAGCGACAGTCTCAAAAAAGAGAAAAAAGCAAACTGGAAGATTGTTGTGCTGCCTAGACCAGCCAAGAGGTTGCACAATTCTACAAGCTTCAGCAAAAGAACTTGAACAAACTGAGCTTCCCTTATAAAAATAAGTTGTCTTTAGCATTATAAAGAGAGCAGTTGGCAAGAATACCAAAACCTTTGCTGTCAAAAGAAAAAGGGACAGAGTCGTCAGTCCAAATCACGTAATTTTGGAGAAAATCATAATGAGTGAGAACTGTACCTTGGCAAAAGAGAGGACGGTCAGAGCAGGTGCATAAATTAGAAAAACTGAATTTCATGCTGATAGAAAAGCAGGTCCAAAAAGAAGAGGGAGGGCAGGCTAGAAGAGCCTTTCTGGAAGTAGAAAACATGAGCAGGTAAGTGGTTACAAAGTCTTTTGAAGAAACGCTTAAAATTCTTAGTTTTACCCTGAATCTAGCTGATTCTGAAATAGGAAAATAGGATGAAAGACAAATGGTCTACTCATTAGAGAACTGAGAAAAATAAATTAGGGTGGCTTGTACGGGATCATGAGAAGCCTCAGAGGGGAGAAGAATAATTGTGGAAGCCAAGAGGCAGCTGGTGATGGCATGATTAGCTACTTGGTGAAGGCATTCCAACTTGATAAAATTGGCAAGACTGAGAAAAGGAAACCATCATGGTAAAGCCTAGATGAGAACAGGCTGAACAAAAGGTTTGCAGGCTACAAAAGAGATAAGAACTCCTTAAAGGAGCCTCGCAAGAAAGCACAGATAATAGTCCAAAGCTTTGTGATCAATAAAGAACTAAGCCTTCTACAAAATTAATGCTTAGAAAAGGAAAGAGTGCAGTCAAAGATGACCCCAAGAATAGTTGGAATTGGGTTGAAAAAGAAAAAGGGTTGAAAGGGAGACGTCGGGCTGAAGATTAGTCTAATGGGGATCTATCAAAAAGGAGACTTCACAATTACATAGTTTAAGAGGAAGATGCCAGTGCTCACTAGTCAGGCCAATGCTCAAGCTGAACCAGGGTTTTTTGTATGGCCTCTACACTAGCAGGTACAAAGGGGAAAGAGGACCAAATGTCAGGTCATCAGCATAAGGAGAACAGTCGATTGAGGAAGGTAGAGTTGCATAAAGATCATTGATAACAAGAGAGAATAGAACAGGGTATAGAATGGAACCTTGCAAAATACTTTAGTAGCCTTGAAAGAAGCGAATTTTGTGATTTTGAACCACCGCACAGGTGCACCTGTGAGAAAGAAAAGGTTTAGTCCATCAAACAAATAAGAAAGGAGGTAGCCCAGTAGCAATAGTCTTGAGGAAAAGAGATAGGTGCCAGACAGAGTCGAAAGCTTTGGAACAGTTCATTGTGGCAACGATCGTCAGAGACACTGGCTTGGGTATGCTAAATCTATTCAAAATTAACTAAGAAAATAAAGAATTTAATGGAGAGTAGGCTGATAGGGGCAAAAACTGGTCTGCTGGGGAAAGAGAATGGAGTTATACTCTCGAAAGAAGAGTATATGAGATAATATGATGCATTCAAAAAACTATGGTTTGCAGGAGGTGAGGAAAATAGGCTGAAGAGAAGCAGCAGAGCAAAAGATTTTTTCATTTCATGGATAGTAATAATAGGTAAAGCTTTTCTGTTGGAACAAAAGGAATCCAAATATTATGAAGACTTAAAATGCAAAGAAGAAGATCTGAGATGGAACAAGGAAGGTATTTTGGCATCGATTGGTGGCTGTGTTTAGGCCAGTAATGGTGAAAGAAGAGAGGTTGGCAACAACCACAAAAATTGCGCTGGAGATGAAAGGATAAGAGAAGCATGAGGCTCCATAGGGCAGGAGGCTCTGCAAAACTCAGACAAGTAGCCTTTGGCTATATCAAGCAGAGCCATTGGCTAAGATACAGAAAAGTGACACGTCAGGTAGTTGGCATAAACTGTTGGTGACCCTGGTAGAAGAGCAGTGTTAAAAAAAAAGCAGAACCAGCCACAGATCTAAGTAGAAAAAAGACTGGTTTAGGATTAGTTTTAAAAGAGAAAGAAGAACATGTTTCATTCCATGCTTTGCCTTGGCCTTGGCAATAATCGCCAAACATGGTGAGAGACTGAGATGTGAGCCCAGATTTTCATTTTTTCTGCAATCATAAACGAGAACTTGACATCTTTTTCCTCTTCTTTTGTTACAGAAGATCACCAAGCTTGAAGTTTTTATTCAATGCAGGCAAAAGAAGCAGAAAATTTGGCTGCATTCAATAGTAGAAAAGTAGAATGAGCAGCTGTGAAGAATAAGGAACAAAAGAAGTTTTTTTTCTGCAGAAGCACAATGAAAGTCAAAGTGAGAACACAGTCATCCCATCATGATTTATTGACGTTAAAAGAAGTGGATGCTCATTGAAATGGGAGAGTGAAAAAAAGAGGGGCTATAGGAAGAATTGGGAGGTGATTAAAATCTAAGCCCTGAAGCACTTCTCGGGAGCAGAAAAAAGCAAAAGAAGTAGAAATGAAAGTCATGTGAGGTGAGTTATGGCTGCCAGAGGAACGGTAAAGGAGATTGGAGGTTCATTAAGAGAAAAGAGATTTGAGAAGATAAACTAATCAAATATTTCACCCAGGCACGATAAAAAAAATGGTTAATATGGAGAATGCCCTGGATATCTGGTGTCCTTCAAAAAGATGAAACTGAATTTAAACCTGCCCAGCAAGGTTAGAAACTGCATCACCACATTAAGAAAGCTGTTGATTGGAGCTGATAACAATCTTTGCTCCAAAGAATGGGACTAACTTTTAATGGCAAAGAAAATTGTGCTTTTTATAAGTGCAGAAACAAATAGTTGAAAATAAATTTTTGTTATCAGCAGATTTACCAATGGTGATGTGATTGGAAGGGGTCAAACAGGCAAAGTGCAATCCATGGAGAATGTAGCAAATAAAGAGTCATAAAATAAATACTCAATTTTGATTTACACAAAAGTTTAAAATAAGTGAATTTACCGTAGTTGAGTTGACATTTTGACACTCAGTTTACATTTGATTTGCTTAGTCAAATTAAGCGTCAGCTATTTACAAGTGTTGCAGTTATTTTTCATGAGTAAGTTGCATTAATTTCCCAAAGCTTTCCGTTTTGACTCTTCAAGGGCAACACGTTAGAAAGAGAAAAAAGGGAAGTGTGAGGGCTTATATGGTGAAAACGTTGGAAAACAAAAAGGCAAAGCACTCACGAGCAACTACTGTGCAAGTTTGAGGTTGCAGGCGATTTCTTTGTGGTTGCAAGACAAAACAAGTCAGCTCAAATTTTAATTTTGTTTTCAGGTCAAATTGCAGTTTTATTGAATCACCAGCACTACCATAGTATTAGCAGTCTTAGATAATTGGACATTTTTAACGGTTGATTCCTTTTGTCAAATAGAGACAAAACGGGTTGTTGGGGATCTTATAGGTTAGTTTTATTTGACAGTGAAATTAAAAATCTCATTAGTCTGTTTTGTCTTTCAACTCATCAGAAGAATTCTACTGTTAGAAAATGTGTAATTACCAAATGCTGTACTAAGGCAGGGGTGATGATAAAACGATACTGCAAGGTGAAGACTAAAATCATGAGCTCAAATAATAGCTGGTAGCAGGTAAATTATTTCTGTTAGGCCAAGTGACAAAACAGGCTATTGAGCCTTGTAATTTTATTTTAGTTGCAAAATAACTGTGATAAATTTTTGATAAAATATAAGTGCAGTGGCTCTGAAATTTCATGGAGCACTTTAGTGTTTCATCTGTTAACAACAACATTTTATGTATACAAATATTTTATTGGAAACAGATGAGTAGTTTAGTAAAACACTTACGGTTCTGAAATGTTGTACAGCAGCTTATCATCAATAACTGATGGTATATGTATGCATTTACATACAGACTATCATGGCAAAAATTTTAACTATTCAGGTTGAAGATGTAGAAGTTGATGAGAATGAGACACTGTTGAACACTGATGAATCAATTTTGAAATGTGATGAAATTATCACACATGTAGTAGAAGCTTTAGAACTCTCAGAAATAAACAGCAGTTTTTTAAATATTGAGTTTTCCAGATCTGAAAAACATGGATATTTTGCCTGAAAAAGAAAAGTTCAAAAAATATGTTGTTGTGTTGCAAAAAACCATATGTATCCATTAAAGAAGAACATATATAGTACAGACTAAACAATGGTTCCAAAATTGTTTTTTCAACAACACAACGACATCTAGAAGATATAGACCTCCACATTTACAGCAGTGATAATATTGGCATGGTGGTGTAGTGGTTAGAGCATCCGCTTTGCAGTCGGTAGACTAGGGGTTCATTCCCCTTGTTGAGTCATACCAAAAGACTTTAAAAAATGGTATCCACAGCTTCCCTGCTTGGCGCTCGGCATTTATGGGAGGTTGTAGAGAACAAGCCGGCAAGTTTGCTTGTTGTGTCCTTGGGCAAGGCACTTAACGGGATGCCTCCACCTTTATGTGGAAGACAGGCGGCCCAGACACCTCAAAAATGGCAACTCCCAAGTGAGTGCGAACGCCCCATCCAAAATATAGCAATACAATTCACTTTCTCGTGAATGGAGGATAAATATGAAATATGAACAAATATGAACAATTGCACAATATTTGATTGGAGCCAATTTGAAATGGAAATCAAAAATTTCCAGAAAATAAAAGCTGGTGCTTTAAAAGTTAAGTTTCTGAACTTAGTTCTTTGTCAACCCATTTTAAGAAAAAACAAAGAGGAGGATTACACCAAATGGCAGATTTTTCTATCTGGCTTTGCAATTCAATTAAGAAAATCTTAAGGAAAAAACTTTTCAGTCAAACAAATAGTAGCATCAATACAAAAAGAAAATATCATGGCTTCAAATAAAAACAAGAATGCCATACATAAATTGATCGGTAGTATATTTGTACACTGTGTCACATTTCAGTTAAACATGAGCAGCAGCACCATTATTAAGCTAAACGCTTGCAAAGAAAAGTCAAAAATATCCAAAGTCTTAGGTAATCATTGAGGAAGTGACATTTTCTCATGAGCAGCAAGCATCTTCCATCCAGTTTACTTCTGAGGTTTTCAAAATTTTTTATGTGTTTTGTAGTTTAGGCAGATATAATTGGACAATGTCAAGGCTAGTATTTTTGGTTTGACTTTTTGTATCATGTCAGTTGTACTTGAACTAGTGTGTCAATGAGTGCATATCAAGTTTTGCATTACTTCTTTTTTGTAATGTCTAGATTTTATTTAAAACTAACACTAGGACTAAAGTTGGAATAAATCACACCAGCTTAGAATTTTTATTAAATGAAAATTTTGTTGCAAGTAAATCTCTGCTAAAACGTTTTACATAGAATTTCTGTCGAAGATGTAATAAAAAGCTGTAGATTAAACAAGCCTAGTAGAAACCCTTTTGATTATTATTGATTGGAGTACGGTGTTCTTCTAATGACTGCTATAATCTTTCTGATTAGCAATTTTGCCATTATTTTTGAAATCTTGATATGGAGTACAATTTGCACCAGTTGGCACTGTATTGCAGTTGCAGACTTGGAAACTATTCAGCTAGATAATTATAGTTACCGGTACTTGATTTAACCTGTGTGTTACATCTTGCTGCGCTTAGGTAATCCAAAGTGTTCAGTGGTGAACCCATAGGGGTAGAGGATCTACTTTTCTCCCACATAAATTGATGGTATATACAGGGTCTGCCAAAAAGACCTGACACATTTGAAAATTTAATAGAAATCAAATGCGTTGACAAAAATAATTGATGTTTACATTTTTGGAAAGCGTATAGCATGCCATTTTGTGCGGTGTCCAAAAAACAATCTACAATGCATTTGTGACGTCATAATGGTTGATTTTTAAAATAATGTAATTTTTTAAATTGTGCTTTATTTGCTAAAATGAAGTGGTTGGGCTCACACCGTTCTTTTGTTATGGAAACTTTTTTTACAAACAGTGGATCAATAGCACTGGATCGTGTCTTCCAAGCTTGAAGTGCGTACGAAATAATCTTTGAGTTGCAGTTATTGATCCACTGTTTGTAAAAAAAGTTTCCATAACGAAAGAACGGTGTGAGCCCAACCACTTCATTTTAGCAAATAAAGCACAATTTAAAAAATTACATTATTTTAAAAATCAACCATTATGACATCACAAATGCATTGTAGATTGTTTTTTGGACACCGCACAAAATGGCATGCTATACGCTTTCCAAAAATGTAAACATCAATTATTTTCGTCAACGTGTTTGATTTCTATTAAATTTTCAAATGTGTCAGGTCTTTTTGGCGGACCCTGTAGTTATTTCAGTGAATGAATGCAATATCGTCACTTTTTAACATTTTCAAGTACCACTTTGTCACAATTTTGGTCAAGCAAAAAAGTCCATGCAAACATTATCCTGAAACTTGTTCCACAAAGCATAAAAATGCTTAGTTTTTGGTGTGATTTACAAAAAATTTTTGGGGGCATGCTCCTGAGCCCCCTGGAATAATTGTTGTTTTGGCATTTTAGATACAAGAAAGCAAACCATCATGACAAATTTCTACTAATACCACTGGTTGTATTCCAATTATAAACAACATTTTACTGAACGTACATTTTATTCTCTGTTTTTGTCAACAAAATTTTGCAAAATTAGACACCTTATCAAGGTTTGACTAGTAAATTGATAAACCTTTTGTACAAATCGACAATACAGTTGCTCAATACTTATTGAATACATAATTGCCAAATAGAATGCCACAAAGTGCAAATGATAAGTTGCAGGTATATTGCATACCAAGGCTGGAGAATTGAAAAAATAAGCAAGTATTGGTGGGTTTACCCAACCCATTCTTATGGATGAGAGTGTGGATGAACACTGTGGTGTCCCAATAATTGGGCAACACTCTACAGATGGCACCACAGGCTGGTGTTGGAAAGGTTGAAACCATAAATAGCCATTCTTAGGGAATTATAAGTAGGACAAGGTACATTGTGTTCTGAAGACTGGATTCACAGACATTGCATGAAGAAGTCTCAGCTTTTCTAATACTATGGAAGTATGGGGCTTGTAGAGTACTGTGCTGATTGCATCGTAAATGAGAAAAGTCACATCACACAGGTTGAGGCAAGAACAGTTTTTCTGAAGATACTGCAGGCATGGGGAAGATGATCAATAATCAGAGAGTGCCATAGTCTCTTGGGCTGAAGTCAAACTAACCTCTGCAGATTACAAGTGTATTGAAATTACTATTAATTCGCTAAAAGAACAAGTGAAGTAGCTTTATAGCCTATTTAACCATCCTACAGATCTACTTTTTTACTATAAATAGCCCTGCCCACATTTGAACCAAGAACAGCACTACAATGCAACTTTATAAAATTTTAAGCTCTGCTCGAAAACGATCTAATTGTCAGAGCTTTTCTGCATCCTTTTCTTTGTCATTGATATCCAAAAATGCTGAAATGGGTTCTTGATTTATTTGGTGAGCTAAAACATAGCTAGCTTTGTTTAAAAGACATTCTTTTACAACATGTAACATGGAAAGAGGTGCAATAAGTAATCCTTTTATTGTATTTTGCCTGAGAAGCGTTGGACTATTTATTCCACCAGCTCCAAGTCCAGCATATCGAATTCTGCATTTCTGTGCCACTACATTAAATAATTTGGGAAATCATATTCAAGCCAACCCAACTTGTTGTTAAGGTGATGTTTTAAAATTGGAATTTTGGAACCCTGCAAACATACAAGTTTTCACTGACTGTAGAATGTTCATTTCCAGTTAAGAGCTAACAGGTAGATGCAAAACATGTTTGGGGCAAAACATATTTGTTGTGGTGGAGTATAATTCCTTTGGATTAATTAGATCAAAATTTCTCTTAATAATCTGAGCAGGGGTCACAGTTGCTTAAATCAACAAAGGTTTTTACTGGAGTTGGAATGGCAAAAACATACTTGGGTCAGACTCCATAAGTTTTCCACCAAAACTTGTAATTTAAAAATTATTATTGAAGAAACGTGATGAAGTAAAACTATGCTTTGATTTTTATTGCCAAGAAACATTAAGTGTTGTTCTAGTAGACAAAAATATTTTGCTGATTAAGCATGGGCAATGGAATAGAAGAAAGCTGGTAGGCATTAAAATCTTAATTTGACCAGTGCTTTATTACTATATTTAATGGTGCATGTTAAATTTTTCTTGATATGTAAACAAGCCCTTACATCATCTAGATTTATTAGCACAATGTCACATGATTGTAGTCCCAAGAGTGGGCTGTTGACATTGTGGTGGATATTTTTATATCACTTTTGAAAGCTGTCCAGTTTGTTCTCGTAAAATGAACAAAAAGTTTCTCAAATTGTTAATTGTACTTATACCTCAGATTGGGAACCATTATTATCCGTGATAGTAGTTGACATAACATAGGAATAGATTATTTAATTGATGAATTGCTTCAATTACTAATTATTAAATTATTTTTATAAAGAAAAAACATGAAGCAAAATTGCATTACAATCTAATGCAAGGTGAATATCGGCAAGGATTTGCAGTTATTGCTGTTTATCAGCAAGTTTGTATGCAGCGACTAGAAATTCTGTCTCAAGCTGCAGAGGTATGTTACTCGACAAATTTTATAATAAAAACTATAATTTTAAGTTAATCTTGATATCTGCACTCATAACTACAGCCCGTGGATCGCATGAAGCTTATCATGGGTATTAACTTAGTATGTCCCACATTAGCTATAAATTGTTCATTTATACAATTTCGGTAGAGAGGTGACTTTTTGTATCCCAGTTGCTATTATTGCTACTAGCAATACATCGTTGAACATAATAATACAATATATTTAGCAAATTCAAATGTTTTTGGCACTACATATTGCCCTCATCAAGATCTATACACAAATATTTACAGCATTAAAACTTTTGTTGAACGAAAACACAAAAAACATAAAATAACTTAAAAATAGTTCTGATAAAAAACAGTAAAGTTTCATTCTACAGTCTTCGTAATTGTCTGGTCAATGCTAACAAAGAATCTGATAATAGAATCTGAGACACCACATTCTACGAAAGAAAGTAAAACAGGATGAAGTGAAGACCAATGTAGAAAAATTTATTTATTCCCTCAAACAAAAGAATCCCAATATTCATATTGATGATGAATTTCAAGATCAAACCAAATTCTATCTAAAAAGGTTTTCAACAGAAAGTAATCATCTCTGTTCAACTAATCAAAACCACAGCCTTCATTCTACTCTTCGTAAACTACGCCAAAACAAAAATATTAAAATATGTCAGTATGACAAAGGAAACGGAGTTGTTGTGTTAAATAGTGAAGATTACTATTCAAAACTTGACCACATTATTGACGACCCCACAAAATTCATAAAAGTTAACACAGATGGAAAAGTACATCCAATAATTGCCAAAGAAAATTCAATTAATTACTACATTAATAAGTATCTAAAATTGTATGATAACAGCATAACCAGCAAAATTGTGTCTACTGGAAGTGCACCAGGAAAACTATACGGAACTATAAAAGTGCATAAACAAGGCAATCCTGCAAGACCAGTAGTCTCAATGATTGACACACCAAAATATAACCTGGCCAAATTTCTTGATCAAATTATTAAACCCTACATTCCAAATCAATTTATGCTGGACTTGACATTTCACCTGTTACACAAACTAAAAGAATTTTCTCCATCTCCTCACCAAATTATGGTCAGTTTTGACGCAGTTTCCCTATTCACCAACGCGCCACTGGAAGATACAATAAATATGATTGGTAATTACATATACAAAGAAAATAATCCCAGCCTTCCCTGCTTTTGAAAAAGATGTTTTTGTTAAGTTGATGCGTCTGGCGACCCAAGGATTGTTTTTGTATAAAGACACACTGTATAAACAATTTGATGGCGTCACTATCGGCTGCCCACTAGGACCAACACTCGCAAATTTTTTTATGGCTCATATGGAAAATCAACTTTTATGCAATGACCCGGAAGCATCTCCCAAATTGTATCTCAGATATATCGATGACATTTTTGCAATCTTTGATAATGACCAATCATGCACTAAATTTCTGGAAAAGCTTAACACCCAGCACCCCAACATTAAGTTTACTTTAGAACAGGCTAAAAATACAATACCACTTTTAGATGTGGAAATAAAAATTAACTTGGATAAATTTGATACCTGAACATGGAGAAAATCTTCCAACACCGGATTATTGTTCAATTTCAATGCTTTTTGTCCCAAAATTTGGAAAAAAGGTCTTATTTTGTGTCTTCTCAATAGAGCAAAAATTACCTGTTCAACGGACTATCTCTTCAAAAAAAAAGTTGCTTATTTGAAAAATCTTTTTTACAATAACGGCTATCCAATCCCTTTTTTTAACAAAATTTTATGCCAATTTCAAAACGAAAAACAGACAGTAAAACCGAACAAGAATTTATCAATCTTTTTATCATTCCCTACCTTGGAAAAATCTCAAAAGAATTCGGTCTACAAATTCAATCACTAATACAAAAACGGTTTGACACTAAAATCACAATCGTCTACAAAACAACAAAAGTGCAGGAATATTTCTCTTTGAAAAGCAAAACTCCTCTGATCTTGAACTCAAATGTCGTTTATAAGTTTACCTGTTCATGTGATGTGAATGTCACGTACATTGGTACGTCCACAAGACATTTGAGTATAAGAGCAGGGGAGCACTTAAATGTTTCAAGGTCAAGTAAAAGTGCCATCAAAGAACATATAAGAAAATGCAGTTCGTGCAAAACTCAGCCGAATAAAATGAAGCAATTTGAAATAATTAAAAAATGCCAAACATCCTACGAAGCCAAAATCCATGAAGCCTTGGTGATCAAAAGAAGTAACTCTGTGCTAAACAAACAACTGTATGGAAACGGAGCGTCATTTTTACTAAACGTGTTTCAATCAAAGATATTTATTTAATCATTTAAACAAACCATTTTGCACCAAACTTTACTGTAATTTTAATTCATTTGAAACAATTATTTACAAAACCTTAAATCCGATCAACTCCTAACAGGCAATTGTTTCTATTATCAGATTTTTTGTTGGCAGTGACCAGACAATTACGAAGACCATAGAATGAAGCTTTACTGTTTTTTATCAGAACTATTTTTAAGTTATTTTATGTTTTTTGTGTTTTTGTTCAATGAAAGTTTTAATGCTGTGAATATTTATGTATAGATCTTGATGAGGGCAATATGTAGCACGGAAAACGTTTGAATTTGCTAAATATATTGTATTATTATGTTCAACGATGTATTGCTAGTAGCAATAATAGCAACTTGAATTGTTCATTTTATTGTGAAGAGTGAATGTACTTGATTTCCTTAAGCATGCTTAGTACAGGTCGCATTCCAAAAATTTGATTTAGTTTAAAGTGCTTGTTTATCAGAATTATATGTGACTATGATATTCAGAATGCAGGTTTAGATATCAACTAAATGGTCATTCAGTCTAAAAGAAACACTGGGTATATAAAGCACTAGCTGACTCAGTTGTGAGAAGAGTAATTGAAAGTGAATTGTTTTTCTACATTGCTAATTCCTCTTCCAAAATCAAGTATACTTTAAAAGGTAATCAGGTAGAATGAAATATGAGGAAATAAACATAGCCCCTTTTCTCTTCATAACAATTATGTGACTGTTTCTTTAAATAAGTACAGGTGTGCAACTAAAGTTTAAGTTAGGTCAGGCAGCAATGCATTGTTTATGTTTGTTGATACAAATACAAAATATGGAATGGCAAACCTATTTTACAATTGCATGCACTCTTTTTCATATTATATATGTAACTTTATGGGCCTGGATAAGCCTTACTTCTGTTTCTTGCATATGCATAGCCAGGAAACAAAAGAGACCATTACCAAATTTTTTAAAGTCTTACCCTGGTAGGGTTATTAAAGTGATTTTCAACCAAAACAGCAAAAGCGTTTTTTTTGTATACATTGCAATTTCACATAAGGATGTTGTTTTTTGTGTTTTCAAACTTTATCAAGTCTCTAGCTACATTTCTATAAGTCTTGTTTTCTGTATAGCCATGATCAGGTGGACAAAAGAAGTCATTGTTCTCCCAAAATGCTTAGCCTTGACCACGGTAATTATATTAACTATTTTCAAGCAAAATAGCAAAAGTATTTTTGCGAGAATGACCAGCAAAATTAGAGCAAACAGGCAACTTATTTGCTACCTCAGCATATTAATAAAATTTTGAAATAACTGGGTGGACAAGATTTACACATTAGAATTGTGCAATAATTATCATGTAAAAAGTACTGTAGTCATTGAAAAACAAATTTACTTTTTCTCTGGTAAAGTGGTGATTGTGATGGATTATGTGTAGTGTTGCATTACAATTTAAACCAAAAATAACCATGGAGTGGCGAGAGCAGTGAAATTAAGCACAAATAACGGCATCGGTTTGAATTAAAGCAAGCAAAAATCTAATAAAAGACCAACAAAAAAAATTTTTGTCAATAGGAGCAAAGGATGTTGAATCGTTTTGGGGATAACTCGGGGGTGCTGAGTCTGAAAATGCACTTAGTTTTGCCGATTTGGATCTAGTTTTGGAGATATTTGTACGTTTATTTTTTTATAATTTTGCTTGAGCATGGTGCATTTTCAAGCATGCAAAGCTGCTTTAATGTAATATTACTGGTTTCCCATTCAAAGTTTAGTGTCCATTTGCTCCATACAACCTATATGTATATGGATTTATATAAAAACAAGTCATAATGTTGATGATTCATAAAAGTTTGATGCAGTTTAGAGCATTACTATCAGCTAATAACCATAAAATTTATGACTTACTCCTATCAAAAGTTTCTCTATTACATTTATATTTCTTCTTAGAGAAGAGTTATCAGTTTTAGGTTCTTTGTCCTCTCTTGTGCGTTAAAACAACCATGACAAGGGCTAAAGGCAGCATGGTGTGGAAAGCATGTATCATTCAGCTAAATAAATTGCTAGATTTTGTGGATTTAAGGACACAATGAACGACAAAGTGCTGTTTTTTGATGAACATTTTAATGGGTACTATATATTTATTTGCAGGAAAATTTAGTTACATTGTTTTGAATAAAGCTGTATATGAGAAAGAAGTAGAGATGAGCACTAAATGAGGGCAATGCCGAAGCAATCCAAACGTATTTTGCTACATTTGTGGTGAATATATGATGGCAAAGTACTGATTCAATGTGAGAGATTTTACCAAGAGAGCTTGTGAAGCCTGCTTTGGCATGAAGTTAAGAAGCCAAGACAAGTCTTGGGCACCCCACATGGTGTGCGAACATTGTACAGAAATGCTGCACTTTTGGACCCAAGGCCAAGCTGGTTCAATGCAGTCAGTGTTTTCTATGGTATGGCGTGAGCCCAAAAATCACCATGATGATTGTTATTTCTGCATGGTGGATATGCCTGGATGGAATCAGCACAAGAAGAAGGATTGTTATTATTCTGATATTGAGTCTGCTCAACGACCCATACCACACTGTGCTGAAGTTTCAGTTCCAGTTTTCATTTCCTTACCTAATCTTACTGCAGATGAAACGCTATTGGAAGCGATGGATGATACTGACAGTGGCGACAGTAGTGTTAGTAGCGCTTCCAGCATGGCTGCTGCAGCATCTTCGCTCAGTGCAAAACCAAAACCTTTTAGTCAAGGCCAACTGAATGACCTAGTTTGTGATCTCGGCCTATTCAAAGAACGGTTTGAGATTTTGGCATCTCGTCTTGGTGAACATGGTATACTAGATTTGGAAACTAAAACTACATTCTGCCGTGATATAAATGATTCGTTGATTGGTTTTTCACTATGAAAGATGACTTTGTTTATTGCAACAACATCCAAGGCCTCCTTTCAGAAATGAGTCTTCCAGAGTACAACCCAGATGAATGGAGATTGTTTATAGACAGCCCAAACAGAGTTTGAAACGTGTGCTACTTCATAATAGCTACAAGTTTGCATGTGTTCCAATCGGACATTCCGTGATTGTTAAAGAGCACTATCTGAATGTGAAGATGGTTTTGCAGAAACTGTGCTACAGTGAGCACAACTGGGCTATATGTGTAGATTTTAAAATGGTCAATTTTTTGTTAGGGCAGCAAGTGGGGTACACCAAACATCCTTGTTTTCTCTGTTACTGGGACAGTCGAGCTACTGATCAGCACTGGGTGAAAAAGAATTGGCCGACACAAGAAGATCTTGCAGTAGGCGACAAAAATATCATAAATGAGCTACTGGTTAATCGGGATCACATTGTCTTGCCTCCACTTCACATGAAATTGGGTCTGATGAAACAATTTGTGAAGGCTCTTGATAAAGATGGTAATTGTTTCAATTATATCGCCGAAACCTTTCCTGTTCTCAGCATTGAAAAACTTAAAGCAGGTATTTTTGATGGACCCCAAATTTGCAAACTGATGCAAGATCAATTCTTCAGTGCTCGTATGACAGTGGCTGAGAGGGCTGGCTGGTGCTTATATGTCTCAGTGATAGGAGAGTTTCTAGGTAACACAAAAGCTAGCAACTACCGGAATCTTGTGGATGTGATGCTCCAAAACTTTCAAGCTTTTGGTGCAAGGATGAGCATCAAACTTCACTATCTATTTAGCCACCTAGACTATTTTCCAAAGAATCTTGGTGATGTTGGCGAGGAACAAGGGGAGAGGTTTCATCAAGACATTAGGATGGTGGAAGAAAGATACCAAGATCGTTGGGGCTCTCACATGATGGCAGATTATTGCTGAACATTGATCCGTCATTGTACTGAGCAAAGCCATAGCCGGAAATCATATAGGCAAACTTTTCTTCAGATGAACAGTTAAAATCCAATGTGACATGCTAGTTAATGTTTCTTTAAGACTATGAACATCCCCAAGTAACTGTTTGTTACAAAGGCTGTGTTTTGCAAATGATGGACCAATACAATTCTTTGTAGTTTTTTATGATGTGAAATTTGCACATTTACTATATAGCATGCTTCATTCATTTCGTGAATTAAGAGCTTTGCCTGTTTTGGCTCAGTAATTATTCATACCAGACGAATATGGATCAGTTACACTGAAAACATTTTATTCATTGACCAGCTCAATATAAATATCCATTTAAAAGTAGCCCTAATTAAGGTAAAAATAAATAATTCAAAATATCTCATAAACTAGAGCCAATATGCAAAAAATGTCATTTTTGAACTCAGCACTCTCAATTTACCATTAAAACGCTTTCACCTTATATGCCAAAAATTTTTGTTGGCCTGTAATAGATAATACCTAGTAATAGATTATCAAATACTACTCTATAATATGTAACAGTGGAACACAGGAAGTACCTACTTGCTGTGTTTTCTATTCTATTATTAAGCTATTGCTTGTGTTAATTCAAACTTGCGCCAATATTTTAATTTCACTGTTTTTGCCCCTCCATAGTTATCTTTTGTTTAAATAGTAATGTAATCTTCGATCCTTTCAGCGCCTCTAAGAACTGAAGTGATGCTATCTAAATAAGTCTGGATACGAATTTCAACTTCACTTTCTCGTCTCCTGGTGATCAATGGCCCAACAATAATTAAGCAATTCTTTATTTATTGAAGATTAAAAATATAACACACGTTTCATGGGACATAAGAACAATTAGAGGGAAGCGTTAAGTGCGAGATAGTGATTATGATGTTAAATTCGAGTTATCTTACTTCTACAAATACAAAGAATCATATTACTATTTCTATTTCTACTAATTCGTACAGACCAGCATTCAGTACTTAATGCTTTATTAAAGCTGATGGATACCGCAGCATGGTTTTGTAACCAATGCTTTCTTTAATCTGCCACAGTAGAACTTGGGGCCATTATTTATAACAATCTTGGGGTGATTTCTTCGAATCGGAGAAAGTGGCATGAATAATTTGTTTTCTGAGTACGAATCGGTAGTAGTGATAGGAGAAAGCAGTATCCATAACATGTTTTTCAGGCACAATTCGATCTTGGTCATAATAAATAACTTAGAAGTGATATCGATCCCCTTTCGTTGTGTTAAATTGTTTTTCATTAGAACTGCGAGCTCACCAAAATGACTCATAACAATACGGCCACATAAACACATGAATGTCAATTAGGCGTTCAATTCTATGTCAGATATAAATGAATTGTACACTGGCCTTATTCGCTTGCTCATAATTTAGGATTTTCTCCTTTCTATGATGTTGTTTGTCAGTTCACGTAACAAGTAATGTCATGCTACGTTAATCCATCACAATCACCACTTAATTAGTGCAAAATTGAGTATGTTTTTTTAATGACTATTTATGCAAAACATTATTGACTAATCTTAACTTGTAAGTCTTGTCCAATCAGTCATTTTGAAATTTTATGAATATGCTGCTGTGGGAAATAAGTTGTCAGTTTGCTCTGATGATGTTGGTTGTTCTAGCTGATGAAACTTTGGCTTGAGTAAAGACACCACCAAAAAAATTTGTGTGGTAATTATTACTCGCTAGTAAAACAAAAGCAAGGATTTTATTTTATTTAATGCCTGGTGAACAACTTTATAAATATTCACACACAGATTTTGTTTGCTGTGATTTACTTACAAATTTCTCATGTTTCTGGTTTGTAGTAAAATGTGTAGTAAAATGTGAAGTGCTATCAAAGGTATGGAAACCTGGATGCTCCAAATTGAAAGAAAAGCATTTGATCTGATTGAGTACATTTGGAAAAAATGAAAAATGCTGCTAGACCAGAAAAGTGCCTATGTAACGATAATTTTCAAGAAAGGAGGCAAGAAACTGTGCCAAACATTGTAAAATGTGCTTTTTTTGTAGCTGGAAAGATTTTGGCCTGATCAATCAATGAATTGAATTAATTAATTAATGTCGACTAAGGTATTGGCCCAGGCACAATGTTGATTCTGTGAAAGGTGAATCACCATGGTTATGTTTTGTGGCCTTTACCAGGTCCAGCACAAGTGTCGAGATTAGAAAATGTCTATTTATGTTGTATGTATCGACTTTATTAAACCATTTAATGCAATTGCAAGAGTTTGAAGAAAAATAAATTTACTGAAAAGGGTGTAGAACTGATGAAATTTTTACATGAGGGGCTACAAACACTTAAGTAATCCAAGATGGACGGCTTCCAATGACTTTCCTATAACAAACGATGTTAAGCAGGCCAGGCACCTACATTATTCTGGCTGTCCCTATACATTAAAAGTAACTCGTACATTAAAAAATATCACAGAAGGAGTCTACGTCTAAACTTGACATGATGCTGACTTCATTAAATCCATGACACAGATGACTAACACTTAGCTAAAAAAGGTTATGTGCAGATATAAGTGCCCTGCTAACCGACTCTGAAGAAGATATGCAATTGCTTGTGAATGGTTTGCCAGAGCTGAAGCCCTGTTTAGCCTAAAGATTGTATGCACCAGACTATTAAGCTTCTTAGCTCTCTGTCTAAAACAATGAGCCTTTGGTTCAGTGTATATTGTAGACATTTGGTCCGCTTAGTATCTAGCAACACTAAGATAGATAAGGTATAGCAATACAAGATGGGAAAAGCAAGTGCAATTTTGGATAAACTCCAGGATTACACATGAAAAAAGAGTTATATTTTTGTCAGAGTTAAGTTTATCATTACCTGATCTTCCAATTTCCGTCAAAAGCATGCCACATACTTTAACCATATATTATCACACCAATATTCAAAAAAGAAATCATTTTTTTGCTTTGGGCAACATACTTGAACCAGCCTGTGCAACGAAAAATGCTTGTGGCAAATCCTGATTGGAAGAATTCAAAAATATTTTATGGAAATAGGTTCTTCACCCCAAATAACATATGATCATTTGGCCCTGAGATATTCAGGAGACATAAGGTGATAGTAAATCGCCAAAAGACTGGTATTTGTAGTTTGCTGTGAACATGTTCTACTGAGGATTGAAAGAACCTGTTAAATATGCAGGACCAAGAAACAGGCTGCCAATCACTTCACGTTTAAATGGAATTCTTGTGCTTCTAATGACATAAAGACGTAACATCTCCTGATAACATATTCTTTCCTTGGTTACACCAACTGAGGGACACTGCATAAAATGCAGCCTTACACACAAGAAATAGAAAAAGATCGGAAATTGTAGAGTTTATAGAGCTGTGGCATTGACAGCTTTTCTGTGAGAAGCAAAAACATGGACTAGTGAAAAAAAATACAGTATCATATTATGATGAATCAGTACTGACAGCTCAGAATAATCCAGATAATTATCTGGCAAGATAAAATTTTCAACAAAAATTTTTGCAACTATTTATGGTGGCACTCCATCAATAACTAAAATTTTTGAAAATAGCACTAAGCAGTGGTATTTAATAGCTATATAGTTTTTATCTGGTATTGTCCCCTTAGCAAAGATGGCCGGATTCACCCCATTCTGCAATTGCTCGCACTCCATCTCCTTTTCTTGATTCAAAATATTTTCCTTCTTTAAACCAATCTTCTCTGTCTCCTCCTCCACTTGCTTCTTCCAGGTCTTCTTTGGTGGTCTTTGCTTTCTCTTGCCACTCACTTCAAGATCCAGAGCAACTTTCAAAACACTATCGCCATCCCTCCTCAGGACATGTCCATACCATCTAACTCCATTCACTGTTGCTAACCTGTCTATAGTTTCCTTCAATACCAGCAAGTCCATCTGTTCTTCAGTCATCTTTCTGTGTATAACTTTCTGATTGCACATGGCTCTTACCGTAGCTCTCTCTGTTCTGCTTACAATTGTGTTTTTATTTCATTTTAAACATCATGCCTCGCTTCCATGCAGTATTGCTGATCTTATGCAACAATGATAAACTTTATCCTTCATCTTCAGAGGAAACCTATTTACAAGCCATAACTCTCCATATTTCCTGAATCTTACCCAATCGATTCCTACTCTTGCCATGATTGCTGCTTCACAACCACCACTAGCATTTAGTCTGTCTCCCAAATAGCAAAATCCATTCACTGCCTCCACTTCATCACACAAAACTTCTTGATCGAATCCACCATTCCTTCCATTATTCCTCTACATTTCGAGCAAACAAAACGCATTGCCAACTTCTTGTTGTTGGTTACCCGACCCCTTCCAAGGGATGGGGCATGGCAGAAGACCATGGAGCCCCAGAAGGCAGGCAATTTCCCACAGTCTGGATCAGAGATCATAAAAACAGAGAATCACCAAACAGTAAGCGGCACAAAGAGTCTGTAGCTGGACAGTGCAGAATGAGACGAGAGATGTTCTGGGACGAGTGTCCACAAGCGCTGAAGGAAGGATTCTCGATTCTGCCAATCCTAGAGAGATAATCTAAAAAAAGGCTGTGTCTGTTGCAGTGAAGACGAGAGAGAACACAGCGAGCATGACAAGGGAGCACAAGTTCCTTGGTGGAAATTGAGGAAACCTGTGTGTTGAAGAATTTCAATGAGACAGTACACCTCCAGTCCAAGAAAAAAGAAGAGACAGTATGAAAGATGAAATGAGAGAGACTACTATGGATTGCAGAGGGCACAAGAAGCGCTCGCCATCTGGCCAGCTTATCGGCTGCTTTGTTTCCTGCGAGAAACGAGTGTTCGGGGATCCATTGTAGTCTGATAGAACAGGAGAAGAGAGACGACAGTTCCTGCCACATCTGCCACAGAGTTTGAGATAAGAGGATAGATGGAGGAGAGGACAGGGTGGCGAGGACAGAACGAGAGTCAGATAGGAGGAGAAGAGAAATGGCAGACTTGTTGGCACTGCCAAGATCAGCAAAAAGCGTGCAGAATGGCGCAGGCTTTAGCAGTAAACTTGAACATACTGGGCCTGCCAAAAAGGAAAGAGTATCCTCAGTGCCACAGAGAGAGCAGTTGGCAAGAACGCCAGAGCCCCTTTTGCCAAAAGGAAAAGGAACAAAGCCGTCTGTCCAGAGTACCAGATCATGAGGGAGGAGTGAGTCAAGATGAGCCACACCCTGGCAAGAGAGGGGAATTACAGCAAGAGCATGGAGTGGAAAGGGTGGACTCCATGGTGAAGGAGGGCAGATTCCAAGGAGGAAAGGGAGGGCACACAAGAAGAGCCTCCCTAGAAGAGGTGGAAGGAAGCATGAGTGGGTGAGTGGATGCAAAAGCTCTCCAGGATGATCTGCAGAGTCTTGGTTTCACTCCAAGTCTGGCCAAACCTGAAATAGAAAAGGAGGTTGGGAAACGAAGAGCTCGCTCTAAGATTAAAGATTGAAATGAGTCAGGGTGACTTGTAGGAGATGTAAAGAGGCCTCGGAGAGTAGAAGTGGAATAGGGGAGGATGAGAGGCAGCTGGTGATAGCGTGACTGGGTGCTCGGTGGAGGCATTCTAATTTAGTGAAATTGGTAGCACTTAAGAAAGGAAACCATTCGAGTGAAGTGTAAGTAAGAAGGGGCCAAAGGAAAGCTTTATACAGAACAGAGAGGGACTCCTTAGAAAAGCCCCATGAGGAAGCAGAGATACAGCATACGGCCTTGAGACATGGAAAAAACTTGGCCTTCAGCGAAGATACATGTTTAGAAAAGGAAAAAATGAGGTCAAAGGTGACCCCAAGAAAAATTGGAGTGGGACTGAAATGGAGGCGGGAGCCGAGTAGGAGGAGGTTGGGCTGGATATTAGCATGGTTGGGATCCACTGAAAAGAAGGAGACCTCACATTTTCTCGGATTGAGAGGAATACATCAGTTCTCAGACCAGTGCTCCAATCAAATCAGAGCTCCTTGTGTAGCCTCCACTGCAGTGGGGACCGAGGGGGAGGAGGACCAAATGGCCAAATCATCAGCGTAAAGAGAACAGCTGACAGAAGAAGGCAGAGAAGCTGGAAGATCATTGATGAAGAGAGAGAAAAGTACATGGCCAAGAACGGGTCCTTGCAAAACACCTTGACAAACTCAAGAGGAGCGGCTTTTGTGATTTTGAAAAACTACACAAGCGCGCCTATCAGAAAGGAAAGATTGAGTCCAACGAGCAAAGCAAGGATGGAGGCCAGTCGAAATAAGTTTGTGGAAAAGAGCGAGGTGCCAGACAGAGTCAAAAGCTTTAGAGAAATCGATAATAGCGAGAGTCGTCCAAGAGCCCGACCTGAGTTTGTTAAATCCATCTGAAATGGACTGAGAAAGGTACAGAATTTGATCTAGAGTAAACCATCCAGGGCAGAAACTGGCCTGGTGGGAACAGAGAATGGAATTAGATTCCAAAAAGAAGAGTAGACAAGATAGAATAATGCGTTCAAAAAGCTTTGATATGCAGGAGGTGAGAGAGAAAAGCCGGAAGAAAGCAGGAGAATCGAGAGGCTTTCCCATCTTGTGAATGGGAATAATAGAAGTTTTCCAGATGGAAGGAAAGGAATGCAAAGTCCAGGAAAGATTGAAGATGTGAAGAAGAAAATCCATGCCAGAGTATGGAAGGTGCTTTAGCATGGGGTAGGCAACTTTGTCTGGGCAGTGGTAGTGGAGGAGAACAGGTTGGAGGCAGCCGCAAGAAATTCAGCAGGAGAGAAAGGAGAACAAAAGGACAAGCGAGACTCCACAGGGCACGTGGCTCGGCGGAGCTCAGAGATGTAGCCTCTGGCTCTGCTACACAGGGCCTTTGGCTGAGAAACGGAAAAGTGAGGTCTCATGTAAGTGGCATAGACCAAAGGCGATTCCCTGGGAGAAGAGCAGTTAGGGAAGTTAGGAGAGGAGGAAGACGAGGAAGGAGAGCCAGTGATAGAGCGATGAAGAGAGTATACAGATTTAGGGTGAGATTTAGGTGAAAGAGAAGAACAAGTCGTCTGCCATGCCTCAGTCTTGGCCTTGGTGATGACTGACGAGGTACATTGAGAAGTGGAGATGTAAGCCTGGCGATCTTCATCACTTCTGTGAGCAGTAGCAAAAGTCTTGCGTCTTTCACTAACCGCACTTTCCACCTCAGCAGACCACCAGGCTTTAGGATGGCATTTGATGCGGCCGAAAGAAATAGAGAAGTAAAGAGAACAGCAGCAGAGGAAAGAAAAAGATACAAGTATTCCTCTGCAGAAGGATAGTGAGAGTCAAAGTAGGAGGCAAAGTCATCCCAGCAAACTTTCTGAAAATTGAAGGAAGGGGGATGCTTGTTGGGGTTAAAGATCAAAGAGAGAGAGGGACAGATAGAAGAATTGGTAGGTGGCCAGAACCCAGGTCCTCAAGCACCTCCCAGGAGCAAGGAAAGGGCGAGAGAGGAGGGAGCAAAGGGAACGTCACGGGAGGAGTGACTGCCAGAGGAGCGATGGAGAAGGGTGGTTGTATCAGGGTTATTGAGGTAGAGGAGATCAGAAGACATGACCCAGTCGAATACTTTTTTTCTGCGGGGGTTCGATGTACCTCTTAAGTCCCAGAGGGGGTGATGGCAATTGAAGTCTCCCAGAATGAAGAGATTTCTGGAGGAGGGAAGAGTGGAAGGAGAAAAGAAGTCGGTTTTGCCATTTGTTGGAGAGGAGCGATTAGGGGGGCGTACATATTGAGAAATGACAGCAAGGAGCAGTTGTTTAGAGAGATGCTGACCCCTACATAGGTATCGAGCAAAGAAAGAGAAGTAGAAAGTTCAGAAAAAAATAGGAACTGCCTGACAAAAGTGACAACGCCACCACTAGTGTGCATGACATCAGGAGAGAGAGTGCCATACTGGGAGTGGGTGCAATCAAAATGCAGAGCAGAGAATCCTGGAATCCGGAAAGAGGAAGATGAGTTAAGATTGGATTCCTGGATACAGATAAGGTCAACAGAAAGGGATGAAAAAAAGTGAAGTAGTTTAGTGCTTCCGGCTTGAAGACCTTCAGCATTCCATTAAAGAACCCTGAGAGAATCAGGTGGGAGAGGATGCAGGAGGCGTAGTAGGACAACCAGGAGCAAGGGGCGGTGGTGAAGGTGCAGAGGAAAGAGATATAAAATGGGCAGATGGGGGATAAGAGGTTTGGAGACAAGGATGGGGCAGGAGTGCAGCATTTGTACAGGGGGCTAGATTGTACAGTGGAGGTATATGTGTCAGATGAGTCCTAGGAGAGAGTCACAGTGTTATGTCAGGGGGGCAGCTCCAAGACTGAGAGCTGCCAAGAGCTCTGAGTTTGGACAGGGAAAGTTGTGAGCATCTTAGATGGACCCATTTGGAGCAGGTGCAGCATTGCACTGACTTGCTCCACCAGGTCACATTTCCAGCGCACACAGAGCAAGGAAAAATGGGGCCAGAGTTGGGATGAACGTTACCACCCATCAAGAGAAGGAGAAGAATGAGGAGACAAAGAAGGGCAAGAGAAGTGCAGGAGAAAAAAGAAAACAGGCAACCGATTTTGAAGAAGCTGTGTGCTGCCCTTCTGCGGTCGTTCAGGGGCCGCATAGCAAAAAATAAAGGGGAGTGTGCAGGGTAACTGGGATCCTTGGGAAGACCAACAGCCATTTTGACCCAACCCAAACAGGGTCAGGGACCGCACCACCGCATTAAGGCAGCTGTTAATTGGTGCAGCATTGCCAACCTAGTGGTAGCTTTTTCTATTTTTGAGCATCTGCCATGAATCCAATTTCCACATTTTGTGCACAACACTGAATGACTCTCCTCCCACAAACTCCACATGGATCTATTTTGCTTTTGAATAGTTCTTCTTCTGACCCATTAACCATCACTTTTGTTTTTCGAGTGTTGATCTTTAAACCCTTACTTTCTAGTGCATCCTTTTAATTCCAAAATCTTTCCTTCAAGTCTTCCATGATTTCACTCATGAGAACAAGGTCATTTGCATACAGTAATTCATTAACCACACCCCTTCTTGCATTTTTTGTGATAACGTCCACAACTATTGCGAACAGTAGTGGCGACAGCACAGATCCTTGATGTACACCAACATTTACTTCGAATTCCTCTAAATATATGTACATATTTATCCTCTATACATATCTATACATATCCTCTAAATATACAGATCTCACCAACACTCTTGTTTTTGCACCATTATGTAAACTCTCAACTGCCTGAACCATACTTCTGATAAAACCCTTCTTTCTCATGGCCCACTCCATCACTTTTCTTGGCACTCTATCAAAAGTCTTTTCCATGTCAATAAAACACATACACAACTTTTTGTCCTTCTTTTGATATTCCTCTTACATTTTCCTCACAATGAATATCGCATCTGCTGTTTCTTTTCCTGTCATAAATCCAAACTGCATTTTGTTCAAATTGACTGGTGTTCGCATTTGCCTCTCTAGTACCCTTTCAACAATTTTCATGGCATGTTCTAGCAGTTTCATTCCTCTGTATGATCCACAGCTCATCACATCACTCTTTCCTTTAAATATAGGCACAATCACACTAGTTTTCCACTCATAAGGCATTCCTCTACCATCCAATACACGCTGACACAGTTCCATCATCACTTTAACCCCGATTTCACCACTCACAACTATCATCTCCACACTTACTTCAGATGGTCCAGTTGCCTTTCCTGATTTCATCTTTTGCATTGCTTCCACGACTTTATTGTGACCCACTTTTTCCACTGATCCTTCTACTACATCGGTTTCCATCATGTGATTCCATTTGTTTTCTTTATTCATGATCTTTTCCATGTGTTCGTTCTAGATTTTTGTTCTATCTTATCAATAAAACCCAATTGTCCGTCGCTTCCTCTTAAGCACCTTTCTCCTTTGAGATTCTTCCCTTCCTTTTTTATTCTTCTAAGAAAGCAGAAAACACTGTTAGAATTCTGATATAAATCATTTAACTCCTGTTCAGCTTCGTTTCTGATAGGTCAAGCAACAATTTTTCTCGTTTGATTTCTTAAACATTTGTATTGAGTTTCATTTTCTTCTGATGGAAACCTGTACAGCTCTTTAACACATTGACCGCGGCGAAGTTTTCGCGGTTCACGCTTACGCGTTTTATCATAAAAGCACATATTTTGCATATTATGCTGATATGTCAGACAACTGAATAAAGCGAAATGTGGTTTGTAGTAAGACGTAAAATTGTGTTTTAACAATAATGAAACAATCAAGCAAAATAAGATGGGTAAAGAAAGCAATTCAAGTTTGCAAAATCAATAGGAAGAAATCAGTACTGTGTTGTTTGAAATAGTATGCTGACTGGTTTATCGCATTTAAATGCAGACTTCACTGAGGAATTTTTTGAAGCAAGAAACCACACACAAAGCTGGTTTTGAGGGGCATGTTTCACACATGTAGTGAGTTTCTTTGCATTGCTTTTGATGATTGCAAACAACGCACTTTCTAGCAGCATTTTTCTTTTGAAGTTGTTGAAAGGATGTGAGCCAAATAGTGCTGGCCAGACAGACGAGACAGATCAGAACTTTTATGATGATAAAATGCGGCTGTATCTGATGCTTGTGGGAGGTCTTCATTTATTCTAATATCAGAACTCAATAGCGAAGCAATTACACTTTTCCAAAATTTCAACTGTGCTTTTGTACCACCAAACTTTTTGTACAAAATGAAAGCATTTACCATAGTCATGTTGAGGTGCTGTAACACAACTTTGTGGTACTATTTTAGCGTTTTTCGTAGTGAACTATAATAGGACATCAGTTGATCCATTCTGTCCACACAGCACATAAAGTTATTATACGATATAATAGACTTTTTTTTCTGCCCTCCTTTGGTTTGTCTGTTGCTCTCAACCACTTTTCCGGAGTGATGTGTTGAGAGCATTAGCACTTCCGTTTTATATTACCACTTTTCTACAACAATACGTCCTTTTCGTTTTGCAATGTGCTGTCCTTTTTTTAGTTTTGTAGAAACAATAATTTTTGGGAGCTGTTTTCTGTTTTTCCTCAATGTTCCACAAATCAACGTTTTTCGATTTAGTAGAGCTTCTGCTAAAGGCACGCTTGTGTAAAAATTATCCACATAAAGAGCATGACCACGATCTAACAATTTTTCCATCAGCTTTAGAACAACAGTTTCTGCATAACCGAAACCAGAGAGAGGATTCATTTTTTCGCAGTATACCAGGTCATTCCACACATATCCTGTGTGTTCACACAGCATGTAGTTTCACATCGTATTTATGTCTTTTGCCAGGAATATACTGACGAAAAATCAAACGGCCTCTCCGAAAAACCATTGATTCGTCTATAGACATTTCTTTCCCAGGGATGTATAAAGCTTGAAATCGTTCAAGTAGAGCATTGAATATTTTTCGCAATTTGGATAAACGATCGTCATCAACTGCAGATTTGTTGTCATTAAAATGCCAAAAACGGAGTAGTAGCTCAAACCTGTCTCGTGGCATCGTAGAATTGAATATGGGAGTCGCTATCACAGGATCAGTGGACCAATAATCTTCTATGCATGCTTTTTTTACCAAACCCATTGTAAAAAGAATTCCTAGAAACCTCTTCATTTCTGTGTTTGTGGTGGCAACCCAACGTCTCATTCTGCTTTTTGCAGTTACTACTGAATGTGCTATTATTTGCTCTGCATATCTATTTGTTTCTATGACCATAATCTTTATTATATGTTCGGTCACAAACAGCAAAAAAATTGCACTAGCAATGTCTCTTTGTTGAGAGTGACAGAATTGCTTATGCCACTTGATTCAGAAAAATCTATATCTGATGGAAATGTGTAAGTTGGTTCTACAGATTTCCAGTTGTGGTCAGCGAAATTGGATGCTAAGGCAGTATCAGAATCATCATTGCTGCTAAACAGTTCTAACATGCTCTCATTGCGAGTTGCATTGGTAGTTGAAATATCACTAGTATTGCCAGCAGACTGAACAAAGTCATGACTGGTGTTTGCTGTAGCTGTTGATTGCAAATGAGCAACAGTGTTAGTGTCATTTTCAAATTCTGAATCACTAAAGTAGCTCTCCCTATCCGAACCATTATCGTCTATGGGCTCCTCTTCAGATAAATCTACCAATTTAAAATTTTCTACCAAATCGCTCAATTAATACTTTTTAGTTCTTTTTCTAGTAGCCATGATCATTTAGTAGCTCTATAAAAAAAAATCTGAAATAAAAACTTGCGGCTATATAAAGATAATGTAAGACCGCAGTAAACTCTAAACAGTCTAACAAACTAATTGTAAGTCATCTTCCATCCGAAATTGCTTTCAAACATAAAAACTGCAGAGTACACACTTTTCTATCATTGTATCTGATTTCAAATAAACTGGCATTGAAAAAATAATAACAATAAAGTCTATTTCTTTTTGATACTGTGCGGTAATTTCTGCCAATGTTGTTTGGTTTATCTGAGAAAAATACAATAGCTTAGAACTTCAGTCAAACATCATAAAAAGCTTTAGAAACTAGAGAAAAAACAAATTAGCTTAGTTATTTTCATAGGAAAAGATTTGGCAATTATACCAGACGCTGAAACGATCAAAATCAAAGTTGGCTGAAAGACATATTTATACGTCTTCAGCGTACAGAAAGGAAAAATAAGGACGTGTTGATACGCCCCTCGCAGTCAATGTGTTAAATGTCGCCTTCTTTTTTGCTATAGTATCCTTGACCTCTTCATTCCACCAACACATGTCTCCTCGATCTTTGTGAGACTTCTTCTTTCCACACACTTCATCACATGCCCTTCGAACACCATCCTTGAAAGTTTTCCACAAATTAAGCATATTTGTTCTTACTAGTTCTTTTACTCTTTTTTTGAATGTTACTTTTGTTCATTTTTTATTCAACTTCCAAATCTTTTTACTTATGATCTGTTGCTTTCTCACAATCTTTTTTAGAGCTTTTTACCCAAATCTATGACCACCAGTCTGTGCTAAAGTTCACATGGAATCACTTTTACATCTTGTATATTTTCTGTATTTTTCTCCCACAAACACAAAATCAATTTCTGTTTCACATCCACCAACGCTGTAAGTGATTTTCTTTTTGTCTGGCATATAAAGCAAAGTGTTTGCCACGCACAGCTCTTTTTTATCACAGAGCTCCAGCATTTTTCTTCCTTTTGCATTTCTTTTCCCAATACCATTCCCCCCGTGTACACCTTCAAAACCCTGAGCACATTTCCCCACATGTTCATTAAAATTCCCCAAAAGAAACAATGATTTTACTAAAACTTCCGAAGTCCCACTCACTCACCATTTCATGATAAAAACGCATTTTTTTTGTGTCTGGTCTTCTGCTTTGTGGCCCATTCACTTTTATTATTCATATCACTTGTTTACCTTAAGTTAGTACAATTGCTATTATTTTGTTGCTTTTTCTTCTGACTTTTGCAAAGTTTCCAAATATTTCCTCTTTCACCAAGATTCTGACCCCTCCGATTCCTTCATTATTTCCTGTCTTGTCAGGTAATGATGTTTGCACCTTCGTGTTGAAGTACTCACAAAACGAGCTTTTCCAACTTAATTCCTGCATGCAGCACACATCCACTCTTCTCTTCCTCAGTTCTTCACACAGTTCTGTTTTCCTTTCACAATACTTCCCACATTAAAAGTAGCAAATGTTATCCCATGACATTCAAGTTTAAATCCAGAAATTTTTCACACCCCATCTGTTTATTTTTTATGTCACATCCACAATTGTTTATTTTTCTCGTCACACTCACATTTGTTTATTTTTCTTGTCATGGGGATTTGTTGGAGCAAAATTTTTCTGTGGAGAGCATGCCCTTGCTTACTCCCAATCTCTGTGTTCTGACATGAGTGATCTAACCTAGCAATTAAGCTGGCAATTCCACCATTAATAGTCAGACTGTAATTGGTTGGTACCCAATGGTTGCCTTTTACGACATGCTGGGTAAACAACTTCACTATTCTTTAAAACCAGTGAAGCACCTCTTCACCAAAGAATGTAAATCAAAACAATGCCAATTTTATATGGAAAGAAGTTGACAAAGATGTAACAAATTTGAGAAAAAACTCAAATAATAATATAAAAGTGATGTGGTTCATGAATGATGAGAAAGACATTGAAGGAGAGAGATGTGTGATAGGAAAAGATGGAAAGGTATGCTTTGGTGAAAAGGACAGGAAACAAATATGGAAAAATCACATGGAGCATATCAGGAATGAAAAGAATGATTGGGATCGCAAGGCCAAAGCTAATATAATTGAGAGACCTATGAAAGGTTATTTGAGAAGAAATGGTATTAACAATATCAGCGATGGAACCAGGAAAGGCAACTGGACCCTCTGAAGTATGTGCAGAGAAGATATCTTTTTGTGGAAAAGTGAGTAGTGTGATGCTGGAATTTAAACAACGTGTGTGGGATGAAAAATAATGCTGGATAAATGGCTGAGATAATTTCAAATTTCAACATTTCTTTTATGTATATTACCTCTCATGTACTGTATTTGTTGTTTGTTTTTTTCCAGATCTCACTTTTTATAATTATCTTTTTTTGAGTAGTTTTGGCAACATTTTTGTTTCAGTATCAAGTTTTTTCTGCCAGCCCTTTTTTACATTCTATGTACACTTTGCGGTTTTTACTTCTTGGCAGTTGATCTCATTCCATTTTAAATCGTCTGTGAGTACGTTTCTTGTTTTATCTCAATGTCTTTTGATTTTTTTATTCTTTGTATCATGATTCTACTTATGTTTTGGTTGTTGCCGGTTTTCTGGAATAGAATATCCATTACTAATAGTGGATGTTGCATCATTACCTCTTTTCCTGGGATTGCCTTCTCTTTTTTTTATTTTCTCCTTTCAGACCCAAATATCATCAGTCAGTTTTTTGTATCCACCTGATTTATACGTCACCAGCTTTTCCAGTATTTTTAAAGCATGTGTTGGCAATCTTTAGTTTAAAACTATCCCCAAATTACAATACTTCCTCTCATCAGCATATTTGTGACTACATTCAAACCGTCTGTGCACACCTTGATATTGTAACTGTCTTTACCTACATGACCATTGAAATTACCCCAAACCATGCTTTACCCATGTGCTTTCAGCATTCCCCTACTCAAATTATCATAAGGCAAGTTCTCTTTGGTGCTGCCGCCACATTAGGAAGCATATGCAGACAAAACAGTAATCACATGTTTATTTGCAACTTTAACCACTGTTGTTCTTGCATTAACGTGTCTGTTCTCAAACACATTTCTTGTCAAATCTAAGCAAGCCATCCAGTCTGGCCTAGAGCAGAGGTATTGCTATTTCAAAATAATTTGTAAATATCTTTCCCTGCTTTTTTATTTTACCATTATTTTTATATCTAATCTTCTGCAATCCCTCCTCATTTATTTTTACTACATTTATGACATCCTTCACTTAAATCGTTTCTGTCAATGATCCCTCATTGACTAAAGCAAATTTAAGAATCTTGATGATATTTTAAAGAACTGCATTTGAAATTCTGGCCTGTATGGACTTTCACAGAGTCCATCATTAAGTTTGTTTCATTGATTGTGCAGCTTTTTTCTTAGCTACAGACACCTCTTTTCCCATAGCATTATGAAACTAACAGGTCAGGAGGGCCCATTTCTGGGAACTATGGCAATAATAATTTGTTTGCTTTATTATTTTAAGTGAAACAAGTTTTTTTGCAATTGAATGATTTTCCTGGCACCAATCAAATGTGCAGTTGGAATGCTAGATGATCGTTCACTCTAAGACAACTTGGAGTGCCTGTTTTTTGAAGTTTACCCTACTAGATCTCAGATTGATGCAAAAAGGCTCACTGAGTAAAAGTTCTGAAACAGTCTTGTTGCCAAAGGCAGCCTGGGGTGGGGTACCAGTGAGCAGAAAAAGGCTTTTGACTAGTGCATCACCTTTTTCAGGATACTCTTCCTCCATATAACTTTTTCCTTTTATCCCTGTATTCTTCTTACATTCTTCTGACAATAAACAATGTGTACGTTGTTCTTCTGCCAGGCATAAAACCGAATTTCATCTGATCAACTTTTACTACTTCTAGAATATATACAGGGTGGCCCAAAAGTAGGTATACAGTTATTAAACTACTTTTTATATGCTTTGAAGTTACCAGCAGTGCACTTTATGTGGCCCAAAAGTAGGTATACAGTTAATGGAGAGAATTATTTGGAAATTCTTCGTGAAGTGGTAGTGCCACAACTCCGAGCTAAGCCTAACTTCGATGAACTCTTCTTTCAGTAAGATGGAGTACCTCCACATTATGCGTTAAGAGTAAAAGATTACCTTAACGAAGTCTTTCCACAGCGTTGGTTCGGAAGAAGGGGTAGCATTGAATGGCCACCACGTTCACTTTACCCGACACCAATGGATTTCTTTTTTTGGGGTGCTGTAAAAAACAAGGTGTATGAAAAGAATCCCAAAACGGTAAATGAATTAAAAGATTACATTTATGACGCATTCAGAGAAATTGATGAAGATTGAAATTAATGCCGCACTTTGTGTCAGAGTGTTTTGGACAGGTGTGAATGTGGCAATATTGGCGGAGGACATTTTGAGCACTTAAGAGATTAAACAGTTTCCGTCTAAGATATAACTATCATTCTAGAGGTTTAAAGTGCCTACATGAGAACTACAAACCCACTTTTGGACCAAAACCCTACTTTTGATAACCGTATACCTACTTTTGGGCCACCCTGTATATATCTTGTTATTCTGCTATTTCCTTATATACTGAAAAATTTAAACTTTAACATTGTAACTGTAACTTTTTACCCCCCAAAAAGTGGTAAACTGAGTAAATACAGTTAAATTTATTGTATAAAACTTATAAAGTACTAACAATCAGTATCATTTGAAAGCTTCGAAAACTTGCTTTTCAACAATATGTAACTCTAATTAATCAGGGTTGAGGATTAGTGTATAATGGCTGATCAAAAATTGGTTACCATACATCATTTTCCATTTATAGGTGAAAAAATTTTCTACTAGACTTGACAAACTTGCAGTTTTTGGAAAAAGTAAGTTCTTTGGTTTATTTTGACTATTTACTTTTTAAGCATGGCTATTTAGCTTTCTGCACCTTGATTTTCAAAAGCTAAGATAAACGCTATAAAATATTGATTTAAAACTGCATATCTTCTAAAAGTTGAAGAAATTTGCTTCTTAAAAATATTTTATATTACATATTTTAGGCTAGATTTTCATTGATAAAAGGCTAGTGCTTGATAAAGCCTACATTACTTTAGTACTGGCCAAAACTGTCCCAAATTTTTGGGCTAGGGTTCAGAAAACTGCAAATTGTAAGAAACACACCTCTTAAAAATCTTGAAATATTTTTATACATTTACACTTTGCTTTTGTTACCTTGCATCAAGTTTCCAAAGAGATGATGTAGACTACAAACTTTTTATTGCTATTGAAAGGTAGGCTATTATAAATCAAAATTATATCTTCCCCAGCAAAAACATGGTAGGAGAATGTAGCTTATGTTTCATTTTTAGTGACAAAATAATCTATTTAAACTGCATATCATTTGAATCTGCAAGAACCATCCTTTTCAAAGATCAGCATAATTAGCTGGTATAGGCTTAGATGTATTTTTATATAGACTGATGAAAAGAGTTGATGCCATAGGTCCCAGTGTCCCTTAAAACGCCAAAAATTTGGTGGCTGGGCTTTAAAAAACTGCAAACTCTAGAAAAAGATAGTTCTTTGGTGATTTTTGGCAGCTTTCTTCAAAAGCATGATCGTTTCACATAACCTAGCGACCATTTCCAAAAAAAAATTATTTACACACAAGGTCTATAAAACCTGTTGAACTTGGAGTAACATTGGTTTCCTGCAACAAAAAAGAAAAGGGTAAAGATTTATTTTGAGTTACAACATATTGTTTTTATAATACGCATCAAGCAAATTGGGATGAAATTTTCTTTCCAAGTATATGCTACACTACATAGTTTGATTTAATTTTTGCTTCACTTTGATCGATCAAAAACACAGTTCCAATATGCATCTTTTTGTTTCGGGGTATAATTTTTTGAAATATTTGTGGTTCAGGGTCTCAGAAAAATGAAAATTGTAGAAAAACTAAGTAATTGGTACATTTTGACTATTTTCCTTGAAAGCATGGTTCTTTAGTATTGTGTGTCTAAATCTTTAGTAAAATGTATCAAAAAATAAAATCTCTAGACTTTTAATGGTATCTCATTTTGAAGGTATCTTACTACTTTAATTTGTGTAAATCATATGCTTGGACAAAATTTTTTTTTTAGACGTCAGCATATTCTAAATTACAATGAAATTTTCTTTTCAAAAACATTAACTGATCGATGTTAGAGCTAATTGTCTAAAAGTGTTGAATGATAAAAGTAAAATTGATAAATCATCGTTTTTATGCAAATTAGCCGTTTTTTACTTATGATACATCTATTCTAAAGCCTGTTTTGTGAGAGTGAGATTGTTAAGTAAACTGCACACATTTAGGGACCTTCTTTCTTGGGGGAACTGGATTTGGTGATAGTCTTGTACATACTTGCCTGAGTAAAACTGTCTGGGTGGCCATTTTTGCAAAGAATAGTTTTGTTATTGTTTAATTCTTGTAGTAATCTGTGTTTGAAGCAGACAGACAGACCTCGGTGCACTAGGATTTCAATAAGATTTTTGGTTTTGTGGAGCCCAAAAATTCGACGGTGTATATTGTCTAATAGAAGTCGGTTAGAATTCTTCATATCCATATATCATATGTATTTTTAATTGACATATATTCATCTCGACCAATTTTTTCTGGACTATATTCATCTTAGAATTTTTTTGGCCCCCAAAACCAAGGATGAATCTTATTGGAACCCTAGTGCACTGTGTTCTATCTATCTCCTTCAAGCCCAGACTATCTTTTGCAAAAATGGCTACCCAGACAGTACTGTTCTTGCAGGTATGTCCAAGGCTGTCACCACATGCCGTGTTCCAAGAAAAAAGGACCCCAAAAGTGACCACATTTACTTGAAAATCAGGACTGTGTCACTGCTTACAATGACAATCAATTCACAGTGTTAGCTTTCACTAGATCTTCCTTCCGTCCAGCCACCCTTGAAACTACTTTCATTAAAAACAAACAACCCACACTTTGCTTCCAAAAAGAATCTATCTGCACACTGCAATTGGTCCACTAGTGCTTGGGTTTCAGACTATGGCGAAAGACAATATTTTGGTAATCTCGCCAATTATAAATAGCAGCGCTTTTTTTCTGTCTCATTTTGAGATCAACTAGTGATGAGAGCTAGATGAAAATGTTTAAGTTTTTATTCATTATTGAAAAGTGTTACAAATTAGCTTCCAAATGCTTTTTTCAAAGCTATTTTGAAATTTTGTCCCACTAAACAGCTGCTTAAATACTTTTGATGGTGGTACAATGAATAGCGTTTGAGAGAACTAAATAACCTGGTCAAGATCTGCAGTGGATAGGTTGCTTGAAAGTAAGACTACCACTGATTTAAAAATAAAAAGATAGAGATTAGGAGCCAGGTAAAACGTAATGAAATGCTAAATTTAAAAAGAAATCAAAAAGAAAACAATTGGCTTATCAATGTGTAAAATTGGACTTACAGAAAACATTTTTGGTTTGAAATTGCTTAATAGACGTACTGCAATAGAATGCGTGACTTTGGGGCAATAAATGGCCCCTTTTTTCATTATCTTGAAACCAGGAAAAATAGCACTGATAAAGAATTTAATATTACTTATACTGCATACAACAAAAAGGAGCACACAAGTAGTGACATAAGCTTACCACTCACCACAAAGTTTCTTTTCATGATTGTAAAAACAACCACCGTTTTAGCACCACCATTATTTTTGACTTTGTTTCCTTTTCTGTACTTTTTCAGAAGAATAAATAATAAACTTTATTTGTGAAAATTATCGCCTTAACTAACCGAGTAATATGATCCCCATTGCAAATCCTGGAGCTATGTTTTCTATTTGCAACAAGTTTTTGTTAGTGCTCTGACAACAAAAGCTTTTAAGGTGAAGCTGGCGCAATTGCATCAACTAACTTTTTGTAGATTGGCATAGTCGATGACTAGTTCTGCTTGGGTAAAATCACATAGTACAATTCTGAACTGTGAGCGATATCCTACATGCCTTGGAATCACCCTGGATCAGAGTCTAACATACAAAAACCATTTGCACAAACTGAAACAAAAAGTGTTTTCCCGAGTGGCACTGGTGAGAAAACTGTCGGGAACTAACTGGGGCACCTCATTTGACACTTTACGAACCTCCACTACAGCACTTGTATTTGTACCTGCTGAGTATTGTGCCCCTGTCTGGTGCCAAAGTACCCACACAAAAACACTAGAGGTATCATTGAATGAAGCAATGCAGATCGTCTCTGGCTGCATCCACCCCACCCCTTTGAATTTTTTACCACCACTCTCGGGAATACAGCTACCAAGCTGTCATTGGAAAAAAATCCGTAAACACTTATACTACAAAGCAGATAACACTGACCATCTTCTACACAACATCTTGTACAGCAAAACCCCTCCCAAAAGGCTTAAATTTCGCAAACCTCTTTGCCCATTTCTGGAATCACTACAAGGCTATGACCCTCAGCAAGAACTAATACCACATAGACTGCAACCACACATCCAAGACTGGTCGAACAAACCCCTAGGACATGGCCTCCCATGAAAAGCCTGGGTCGAAATAAATAGGTTGCAAAGCGAAATAGGAAAATTTGGTGACTCAATGGTGAAATGGAGATTTGGTGATGACAATCTATGCTAATGTGGAGAACCCCAAACTGCATACCACATTGTCAATGACTGCAAATCAATAGGATCTCCCTGCAACCCTATGCTATGCTCAAACGATATCTGATGAACTGCAACTTCTGATGAGATTGTCATACAAAAGAACGTTGTTGCTATTATGCTTGACAATAGTTTCAGAGCGTTACTGGGGTGAATAATACCAATTTGGGAAAAGGTCCGTTTTAATCCCCTGGGATACACTTATGCTATGAGTAGGCCACATAGAGCATAGCTAACAAATGCTTGAGAAAGTTAAAAGAAAACAACACTATTGCATAAAATCTTGCAGTACAGAAGACTATTCTGATATTTTGCTCAAAAATAACTTCATATTCCATACAAGGTAAAAGACAAAAACTATTGGGAACACATTTCTCAAAGTTTCCTGGCTATGTATAAGAAACGAACAAAACACCAAGACTGAAGTGAAGTGAAGTAGAGTGAAAAAAATTTAAGTTTAATTTAAAAGGAAGACTATTTTCAAAACCTTTCAAATGGCCCAAAACCACCTTAAAATTGATTTGAGGGACTTGCTTCTCAATTTGACGTGGTTACCAACCAACAAGTAGTGATCAAATTTTAAAATCTGTTAAATGGTAATAACTCAAGAAACAATAGGCTTAAAAGATTCAGAGTCATTGTGCTTTTATTTGTTCTTAAAAGAATGTTTTACCGTAGTACACAAATAAAACAGTTATCGTTAAAAAAGGTATAATTGTTGTAGAATCAAGAGTAAAATTGCATTTTAACTTTGCAAATGTACTAAAGCAAATGTTCAAAATGATGCAAATGGTAGAAAAGTAATTTATAATTTTAGTGGCAGGATTTTGGTTCTTCAGTTTTTATTTTAAATACAATATATTTATACAATTCAAACGTTTTCGCCGAAAACGTTTGAATTGTATAAATATATTGTATTATTATGTTCAACGGTGTATTGCTAGTAGCAATAATAGCAACTTGGATACTAAAAGTCACCTCTCTACCGAAATTGTATTATTTTATTTTAAACTTAACTAATTGAAAATTAAGCTACACGCTACAGTAGTAGAAAGTGAAGCTTCATGACAGCAAATGAAAAGTTATGCATGAAAATCATTTGCTCACGCAAATTACTTTTTTGTACCAAACTCCATCAGTATTTTTAAACAATATAATTTTATGGTAGATCATTTCATTTCTTATCTCAAACCCCAAGACAGCAAAAGGTGCTTCAGTAGCAAGTTTTACATGTTTTTCAGTTGACTGATTGTGGCGTGGACAAGGTAAATTTAAAGGATTGCAGCAAACATCTTCAAGCGTTGAGTTATAGACACTTCTTCTTTTCTTTTCTTTTGGGAGGGATCCACATTTTCAGATGCTGGCAGTGATGGTACTCAGCCAGCATCGTGTGTCGACATCCAAAACCGTCAGTCCACGTACTCCTGTAGGTGCCCGATGTACGGGGCATGTCAGAATGATGTGTTCTGCGGTTTGTTCTACAGTGCCACACTCGCAATTCGATGTAGGAGCAAGGCCCCGTTTGTGCATGGACGACTGAAAACACCCAACACCAGCCCACAAGCGGTTGAGCCTGACCCATGATGATCTGAGCAGGCCCATCCCCATTGGCCTAGTGCTTGTCCTAGGAATGGAAGCACGGAGATCAGATGAACACTCCGAGTATTCCGTGCCCCATTTAAAATCAGTCCATTGAGCTGCACGAATATCCAATTCAGTTAGATCTTGCAGTAAATTCCGTGCAGCGGGCACAAAGGAGCATCTAGATTTTAGTCTCTCTCTGTAGCCATCTGGGGACCCAGCCAATAATTCATGGAGATTATGGCCAGGGTCCAGGCTGCCACGATATGCCAGTGAGAGTGTTGCTCCTAATCGGCAAAGCTCAGCTGGCTGGATACCTGCGAGGATGGGTAGATAGTCTGTTGGAGTTGGATGCAGGCATCCAGTGACAATGCACAATGCATTGTTGAGAACACTGTCGATGAGGCGAGTGTGTGCACTGTGACACCAAACTGGTGCACAGTACTCCGCAGTAGAGTAGACCAGAGATAGGGCGGCTGTACGCAGTGTTTTAGCTCCAGCGCCCCAACCTGAGCCTGCAAGTCGTTTCATCAGTGCAATGCGTGTTGTTAGTTTTTTCCACAATGCCTCAAGATGGTGACGAAATGTAAGTGATCTGTCCAGTTTAACCCCAAGATATGTACGGACTGGACAGAATGGCAGGCGTTTGCCATTGTTGTAGATATTAAGCTCACGTTTGGCCTCTCTGTTGTTCAGGTGGAAGGCCGTCGTCATCGTTTTAGTGTGGCTGAGCTGTAGCCTCCAAGTCTGGAGATATGTTGAGATTGTAGTCATGTCTTGGCTTAAGACCCCCTCCAGGTCCTTCCAGTCATCAGAAGAGTATAGCAGTGCCAGATCATCGGCATAAGCATACCTTCTGGAGACCGTTGAAGGAAGATCGTACACATAGATATTGAAAAGGAGGTGTGCCAAGACCGATCCCTGTGGGACGCCGTTTTTCCGACGTCGCAACCTGCTTCGCTTGCTGTCACCGATAGTAAGGGTGAAACTTCTATTCCGGAGAAGTTCCATGATCATACGAACCATGTGCTTATCCGGGAGAAGTCTCAGCAGCTTGCAGGTGAGGCCACGATGCCAGACAGTGTCATATGCAGCTGTCAGATCTACAGACACAGCACCGGCCTTCTTTTTTGGCTCGAAAGAGTCCTCAATGTTTTGTGTTAGTAAGACAACTTGATCCACTGTCGATTTACCATGTCGAAACCCAGCCTGCTCGTTTGGGAGCAGGGGGTTGACAATAGGTTCAATACGAGCATAGATCAGCCATTTGAGGATCTTGTAGGGGACACAGAGCAAGGAGATAGGACAATACCTCTTTGGGTCCTCTACAGGTTTGTTTGGCTTTGGGATCGCAACTACAAGTGCTCTTCTCCAGACTTTGGGAATTTTGAGTTGGCACAAGCAGGAAGAGAGGAAGCCACGTTACCAGGACTTCAAAGCAGTTCCAGCATGGATTATAAGCTCTGGACAAATAGAGTCAGGTCTCGGAGCTTTCCCTGGCTTAACGTGTTGGAGAGCGATAGCGAATTCTCTGGACAAGAAGTCACCAGAGAGATTCACTGGAGATGGTATCAAAGCCCTCCAACGGTCAGACACTTCTTGAGAAATGAGTCGAGACGATTCACGATCAACACCCTCATATTTCTCGTTTCTTACCAGCTGAGCAGCAATGGCGTTTGCTGAAATGGGACAGTTACGGGGCTGTGTCGCGACCTGCCAGTAAGGTTGTTAATTGTGCTCCATGCTTTTCTGCTTGAGTGTGAGAAGTCGATGTTTCAGACTGCCTCCGACCATCGGTCTCTGCGTTTCTTGTCAAGCCAAGTTATTAGGGCTGTAGCAGCCTTGCTTGACTGGTCTCCAGCAGGAGACTGCAGAAACGTTTGGTAGAGGGCCTCACACTTAGCGTCCCAGCATGGTATGCAGGTGTTACGACGACCATGTGGGATAGCTTTCTTAGCTGCTTTGCTGATGGTATTGCAAAGGTCCTGGTAGGCCTGATCCACATTTGTTGAATCAGGCGATGGCAAATTCCTTGCAAGCTTGTTTGTTAAGGAGTTATAGTGGCTCCAGTTGGCGTTGCGGAAGTTCGATCGCTTTACAGGCCTTCCCGATACTGGGAGGGAAAGCCTTGGTGGTGTTATAAGCGAAGGACGATATTGTGACCTAGGAAACTTCTCCAAGACGCGTCTGCAAGGCAAGCGACTATCAGGACCGACGGTGGTAAAGGCAAGATCCAGGTTAGTGCCAGTGTTCCAGCGCCCAGAATGAAAGCTAGGTTCATCCTTGGGATCGTGAAGAAGGGCAAGATTATTAGAGCTTGCCCAGGCCAGTAGGCAGTCTCCATCTGCGCTGTTGGTGTTATAATCCCAGTCAACATGGGGGCAGTTGAAATCACCCGCATACAGACAAGGGTGAGTGAACACTGGAAGGTCGGAAACTTGCAATTGCATTGGTGAAGGTTTGTAGATGTTAACGATTTTATAACCGTCAAAATCCATGCACAACCACTCAGTCTCTGATGTCGTGGGAGATTGATCATATAAGGTCCATTTTAGCCGCTCATGGACAAACATGGCAAGGCCATGTTTCCTGCGTAGGGAAAACCCAACTAGTTGATAGTTTGATAGCACTAGCTTTTCTGCAGATATGCAGTGGGTCTCCTGTAGAAGGATGACGAATGCCTCAAGCTGAGTAGCAAGGTGATAAAGAACGTTCATCTTGCTAGCTGTGAGGCCTTCAATGTTCAGTTGTAGTATTGAGGGCCCACGGAACTTTTTGATGATGTACCCTGAAAAGGGCAGTTTGTGTGCAACGCACTCATCATCCCGTCCTAAAAAGGACGTTTGATTAGCAGGCCCTTGAACATTGGAACAAGTGGATACCCTTCCGGGTGAGCACATTCGGTTTCCACAGAGCATTAGAGAGACAGTTATAGACACTCTTATTGTGGAAGGTCCTTCAATGTCTAAGCTATGCTTTATTAAAAGCCTCTAGCTTCTTGTCGGTCACCAACTGCACTGAAGAGACCTGATAGGTTGAAACAGCTCTTCAATGTTTTTGGCATTCAAGTTGACAAGTTCAAAATAAGGCTTGGCCTCACGATTTGGCTTGGGCAGCACAAACTGTCTGATGGAGAGCTGCACATCTGGGTTTGCATCACTGTCATATACTTTGCTATGAGCAAAAAAAGGAAACACTTCCAATTAACAAGTGTTTTCATCCTTATCAGAGAGCATGGCAATCAAAACATTTTTTGGTGTGAAAAAAATGCATCTTTTTGCTTATTTGGCTATGGGCGATAAAAGAAATACTTGGCATATTGCTTCTTAAAGACTGCACTAGGTTTACCACCAATCAACAAACATTTTCATTCGTATCAGACAGCATGGCAACCAAAACATTTTCTGCGTGTACAAAGAAGGTATTTCTTTGCAAAACTTTCAGCAAGATTTCTTAAACGTTTTTGATAAGAAATGTCAAATTTACTCAACATGATTAAACAAGTTTTGGAAACCTTCACTGATTTTCGGCACACGGTATAGTTGGAAAAAAACTAATAACTTTAATCCAAGAATAACAGCCAAGCAACTTGTTAAAAACATACTGCGAACGTTTCGGCCCTCAACTGGTGCCATTTTCAACGCAAATAATGTACCTCAAACAGGTTGGCTAGCAACTACGCCATACTGACACAAAAATAAACACACAAGAAGCGATGGTCACATGTTAAATAAACGGAGAGCAAAGGATTTGGAGTCTAAATTTAAACTAGGTTTCAATTGCTGAATGTAAAGAGATTCTAGAATGAGGAGTTTGGATTTGTCTGGAGAGCTGGTGAGAATTTGTGGGTTGTTGAAGTCAACTCTGTGATTTGGATTTGATTGTAAATGGTTACACACTTCCGAGTTCAGACTAGTCTGGTGCTAATCCAGGCGTTTTACTAAATTCCGGCGAGTTTGGCCAATATAGAAAGAACCACAAAAACAATTTAACCGGTATACTACGTTGCTTCTTAATAACTGGGGTTGGGGATCTTTGAAGTGTAGTTGTTGCTTGAGGTTTTTGGTAACATGGGCGAATCTAAGCATGGTATCTGGTAAATGCTTGTCAATAAATTCTTTTAATTCTTTCTCAACGTGATGGGCCTGGCCACGCACTGGCCACCTTACAAAATTTTCTAGCGTTTCCCCTCTTTGTTACAAGCAAAATCTAGTAAACTCCCTTCTTCATCGTTCCTATTCTATCTGCAATTTCTATTCTCAAATTGATACAGAATTTCGCTTCATCAAAAACACACTTTTGTGGAATGAATATCCATCTGGCTTCATCGATAAATGCATCAGGCAATTTCTTAACAAAAAGTTTGCTCCTCGGACTCCTTTCATTCAAAAGAATTCCTCCAAATATTTTTTATTCAAGTTACCTTACCTAGGAAATATCTCCCATCACGTTGAGAAAGAATTAAAAGAATTTATTGACAAGCATTTACCAGATACCATGCTTAGATTCGTCCATGTTACCAAAAACCTCAAGCAACAACTACACTTCAAAGATCCCCAACCCCAGTTATTAAGAAGCAACGTAGTATACTGGTTAAATTGTTCTTGTGGTTCTTTCTATATTGGCCAAACTCGCCGAAATTTAGTAAAACGCCTGGATTAGCACCAGACTAGTCTGAACTCGGAAGTGTGTAACCATTTACAATCAAATCCAAATCACAGAGTTGACTTCAACAACCCACAAATTCTCACCAGCTCTCCAGACAAATCCAAACTCCTCATTCTAGAATCTCTTTACATTCAGCAATTGAAACCTAGTTTAAATTTAGACTCCAAATCCTTTGCTCTCCGTTTATTTAACATGTGACCATCGCTTCTTGTGTGTTTATTTTTGTGTCAGTATGGCGTAGTTGCTAGCCAACCTGTTTGAGGTACATTATTTGCGTTGAAAATGGCACCAGTTGAGGGCCGAAATGTTCGCAGTATGTTTTAAACAAGTTGCTTCACTGATTTTATTTCTTAATTTGATCTTGAACCAAGTGGGGAAATAAATATTGATGCAAAGCTAAGCCTGACTTGTCAATTCTGTGAAAGAAAAACTTTTAAAATTGTAATAATAAAAAATATGACAGCTGAGTGTTGGCAACCCTAAAACTTCCAATAATTTTAAGTCAGTGTCAACCAGGCCTGAAATGACTGCCACATATATGTTGAAGGCATAAAACTGTTCATGGCTCAAACAGCTATGAGCTTATTTTGCAATTCATGAAAATTGCTTTTAGATGTTGCCTTAACGTTTTCAACAGGCCATTCTAAAACAACGTTATCTTGCAATTTTCCCAACTAGCTCCTGAAATGTGTCGTCTAGTTCTGTAAAAACGGGTTTCAATGGCAACTAATTACAGTGTAACAAAGAAATGATTCACTGCAATGGTGTATTGAGATGTTTTTCCAAAGCTCAAATGCATCTACTGTATTTATTCCAGTCATGTTTGCTCTACCATCTGCTCATGCAATCACTAAATTTTCTTTCAAATCGCTGTCTTTGATGAAATCTTACACACTTTTAGCTGTTTTGTAGCCTTTGCTCTTATTTGGTGAAATATGAGTCAAATAAAACTCTTTTGGTTGACCAACAACAACATAGTGTTCTTTTGATTCTATTTTATTTGTACAGTTTTTCATTTTCTCTAGCAAGCTGACCAAAGTAGCATATTTTCTACAGTCAAAATCTCTACCATCAATCGCATTAAGACTTTCTTAATCCTCTTTCGGTATTCTTTCTTTGTATTTGCACCTCCTTCTTTTTAATTTTCTCTTCTCTATCACATATGATGAATCTAATCAGTTATCAAGCCCAGCATCTTTTAATGCATAATTTGCAAGAGCAGCAACAACTCTGTCCAAGATTTGATAGTGTTTCACAAATTCTAGCAACATTTTCCCAACTTCTTCTATTTTGATGTTGCTTGAAGTTAAAGCATTTTGGACATAGTTTTCTGATGATGTTAAGCTAGCAGTAAAATCTGAATCATTATTTGATGAACATTCAAACGAAGTTTGAAAAGGTGCCAATATGCTTATTTGTGCTTCTGACAAACCATGAAAAGTTGTTGCTGCGATGTCATTTCTTCCTTTTGATATACTAATAAGTGATTAGTCAGGTTCGCTTAGTGGCCCAATCATATGCAAACATTTGCCAGTACGAGCAGCTATTTGATCCTCATAAAAATGTAATTACTTTTGATCATTTTCAGTAGATGATGCTCTTTCTTTGTTTCTTGGTGCTTTAGATCATTGCAAAAAATGTCAAATGCTTGGTCAGCATTTACCATGAAATCAGATTCACTTTTCAGGAATGTTTTTCTTTGTTTCATCTTACTGTACCAATCTACGGTGCCAAACTTCTTTATGATCTTGTGAATTCTTTTAGACACACCAAAATGACTTGTATGACAAACATTGCACCAAACCCATAAATCATTTAATTCCTTTGCCACAATGTCTGCAACGACCTCAGCTCTAGTGCACCAATCAATTGCAACCTCAATGTGGTGGTGCGGTCCCTGACCCTGTTTTCTGTTGGGTCAAAATGGCTGTTGGCCTTTCCAAGGGTTCCAGTTACCCCAGGCACTCACATTCATTTTTTCACTATGCTGCCCCCTGAATGATCACAGAAGGGCAGCACACAGCTTCTTCAAAATCGGTCGCCTCTCTTCTATCTTCTCCTGCCTTTCTCTTGCCTGCTTTCGTTTCCTCATTCTTCTCCTTCTCTTGATGGGCGGTAACGTTCATCCCAACCCTGGCCTCATTTTTCCTTGCTCTGTGTGCGCTGGAAATGTGACCTGGCGGGGCAAGTCAGTGCAATGCTGCACCTGCTCCAAATGGGTCCATCTAAGGTGCTCACAACTTTCCCTCTCTGAATTCACAACTCTTGGCAGCTCTCACTTTTGGAGCTGGCCCCCTGCTGCATCTCTATTTTTTCTCTAGATAACACTGTGACTCCATTTTTGAACTCCTTCAACATGTATACCTCCACTGTTCAATCTAGCCCCCCCTTTGCTAATGCTGCACTCCTGCCTCACCTTAATCTTCAAACCTCTTATCCCCCATCTGCGCATTTTGTATTTTCTCCCTCTGCCCCCTCATTATTGTCTCTTGCTTCTGGCTGTTCTCCTACGCCTCCTGCATCCTCTCCCCCTGACTCTCTCAGGGTTCTTCAATGGAATGCTGAAGTTCTTCGAGCCAGAAGCACTAAACTATTTCACTTTTTTTCATCCTATCCTGTTGACCTTATCTGTATCCAGGAATCCAATCTTAACTCATCTTCCTCTTTCCGGATTCCTGGATTCTCTGCTCTGTGTTCTGATTGCACCCACTCTCTGTCTGGCATTCTCTCTCTTGATGTGATTCATGCTAGCAGCGGCGTCATCATTTTCATCAGGCAGGGCTTATCGTTTTCTGAACTTTCCTCCTCTCTTTCTTTGCTTGATCTCTACTTCGTATATGTATGTGTCAGCATCTCTCTAAACAACTGCTCCTTGCTGACATTTCTTAATGTGAATGCCCCTCCTATTCGCTCCTCTTTGATGGATGGCAGAATCGAGTTCTTTTCTCCTTCCACTCTTCCCTCCAGAAATCTCTTTATTCTGGGAGACTTCAATTGCCATCACCCCCTCTGGGACTTAAGAGGTACATCGAACCCTAGCAGGGAGGAAGTATTCGACTGGGTCATGTCTTCTGATCTCCTCCTCCTTAATGACCCTGATACACCCACCCTTTTCCATCGCTCCTCTGGCAGTCACTCCTCCCGTGACGTTCCCTTTGCTCCCTCCTCTCTCGCTCTTTCCTTGCTCCTGGGAGGTGCTTGAGGACCTGGGTTCTGACCACCTACCAATTCTTCTATCTGTCCCTCTCTCTCTTTGATCTTTAACCCCAACAAGCATCCCCCTTCCTTCAATTTTCAGAAAGTTTGCTGGGATGACTTTGCCTCCTACTTTGACTCTCACTATCCTTCTGCAGAGGAATACTTGTATCTTTTTCTTTCCTCTGCTGCTGTTCTCTTTACTTCTCTATTTCTTTCGGCCGCATCAAATGCCATCCTAAAGCCTGGTGGTCTGCTGAGGTGGAAAGTGCGGTTAGTAAAAGACGCAAGACTTTTGCTACCGCTCACAGAAGTGATGAAGATCGCCAGGCTTACATCTTCACTTCTTGATGGGTTTCATCAGTCATCGGCAAGACCAAGGCTGAGACATTGCAGACAACCCACTCTTCTCTTTCACCTAAATCTAACTCTAAATCTGTATACTCTCTTCATCGCTCTATCGCTGGCTCTCCTTCCCCGTCTTCCTCCTCTCCTAACTTCCCAAACTGCTCTTCTCCCAGGGAGCCGGCTTTGGTCTATGCCGATTTCATTTTTCCGTTTCTCAGCCAAAGGCCCTGCGTAGCAGAGCCAGAGGCTACCTCTCTGAGGTTCACTGAGCCACATGCCTTGAGAAGTCTTATTTGTCCTTCTGCTTATCCTTCTCCCTCGCCAAATTTCTTGCGGCTGCCTCCAACCTGTTCTCCTGGCATGGCAGACGACTTGTTCTTCTCTTTTGCCTAAATCTCACCCTAAATCTGTATACTCTCTTCATCGCTCTATCACTGGCTCTCCTTCCTCGTCTTCCTCCTCTCCTAACTTCCCTAACTGCTCTTCTCCCAGGGAATCGCCTTTGGTCTATGCCACTTACATGAGACCTCACTTTTCCGTTTCTCAGCCAAAGGCCCTGTGTAGCAGAGCCAGAGGCTACATCTCTGAGCTCCGCCGAGCCACGTGCCCTGTGGAGTCTCGCTTGTCCTTTTGTTCTCCTTTCTCTCCTGCTGAATTTCTTGCAGCTGCCTCCAACCTGTTCTCCTCCACTACCACTGCCCAAACAAAGTTGCCTACCCCATGCTAAAGCACCTTCCATACTCTGGCATGGATTTTCTTCTTCACATCTTCAATCTTTCCTGGACTTTGCATTCCTTTCCTTCCATCTGGAAAACTTCTATTATTCCCATTCACAAGATGGGAAAGCCTCTCGACTCTCCTGCTTTCTTCCGGCTTTTCTCTCTCACCTCCTGCATATCAAAGCTTTTTGAACGCATTATTCTATCTTGTCTACTCTTCTTTTTGGAATCTAATTCCATTCTCTGTTCCCACCAGGCCAGTTTCTGCCCTGGATGGTTTACTCTAGATCAAATTCTGTACCTTTCTCAGTCCATTTCAGATGGATTTAACAAACTCAGGTCGGGCTCTTGGACGACTCTCGCTATTATCGATTTCTCTAAAGCTTTTGACTCTGTCTGGCACCCCGCTCTTTTCCACAAACTTATTTCGGCTGGCCTCCATCCTTGCTTTGCTCGTTGGACTCAATCTTTCCTTTCTGATAGGCGCGCTTGTGTAGTTTTTCAAAATCACAAAAGCCGCTCCTCTTGAGTTTGTCAAGGTGTTTTGCAAGGACCCGTTCTTGGCCATGTACTTTTCTCTCTCTTCATCAATGATCTTCCAGCTTCTCTGCCTTCTTCTGTCAGCTGTTCTCTTTACGCTGATGATTTGGCCATTTGGTCCTCCTCCCCCTCGGTCCCCACTGCAGTGGAGGCTACACAAGGAGCTCTGATTTGATTGGAGCACTGGTCTGAGAACTGATGTATTCCTCTCAATCCGAGAAAATGTGAGGTCTCCTTCTTTTCAGTGGATCCCAACCATGCTAATATCCAGCCCAACCTCCTCCTACTCGGCTCCCGCCTCCATTTCAGTCCCACTCCAATTTTTCTTGGGGTCACCTTTGACCTCATTTTTTCCTTTTCTAAACATGTATCTTTGCTGAAGGCCAAGTTTTTTCCATGTCTCAAGGCCGTATGCTGTATCTCTGCTTCCTCATGGGGCTTTTCTAAGGAGTCCCTCTCTGTTCTGTATAAAGCTTTCCTTTGGCCCCTTCTTACTTACACTTCACTCGAATGGTTTCCTTTCTTAAGTGCTACCAATTTCACTAAATTAGAATGCCTCCACCGAGCACCCAGTCACGCTATCACCAGCTGCCTCTCATCCTCCCCTATTCCACTTCTACTCTCCGAGGCTTTGTTCCTTTTCCTTTTGGCAAAAGGGGCTCTGGCGTTCTTGCCAACTGCTCTCTCTGTGGCACTGAGGATACTCTTTCCTTTTTGGCAGGCCCAGTATGTTCAAGTTTACTGCTAAAGCCTGCGCCATTCTGCACGCTTTTTGCTGATCTTGGCAGTGCCAACAAGTCTGCCATTTCTCTTCTCCTCCTATCTGACTCTCGTTCTGTCCTCGCCACCCTGTCCTCTCCTCCATCTATCCTCTTATCTCAAACTCTGTGGCAGATGTGGCAGGAACTGTCGTCTCTCTTCTCCTGTTCTATCAGACTACAATGGGTCCCTGAACACTCGTTTCTCGCAGGAAACAAAGCAGCCGATGAGCTGGCCAGATGGCGAGCGCTTCTTGTGCCCTCTGCAATCCATAGTAGTCTCTCTCATTTCATCTTTCATACTGTCTCTTCTTTTTTCTTGGACTGGAGGTGTACTGTCTCATTGAAATTCTTCAACACACAGGTTTCCTCAATTTCCACCAAGGAACTTGTGCTCCCTTGTCATGCTCGCTGTGTTCTCTCTCGTCTTCACTGCAACGGACACAGCCTTTTTTTAGATTATCTCTCTAGGATTGGCAGAATCGAGAATCCTTCCTTCAGCGCTTGTGGACACTCGTCCCAGAACATCTCTCATCTCATTCTGCACTGTCCAGCTACAGACTCTTTGTGCCGCTTACTGTTTGGTGATTCTCTGTTTTTATGATCTCTGATCCAGACTGTGGGAAATTGCCTGCCTTCTGGGGCTCCATGGTCTTCTGCCATGCCCCATCCCTTGGAATGGGTCGGGTAACAGCAACAACAACCTCAGCTCTAAATTTTTCTTTGAAATGTAACATTTGTTCAATGACATTTGTTAGTGTTGGGAGCTGCTTTCTGGTAAAACTTTGAATATAGGAAAATGTGTTGGCACTATGAAGAACTTTTGTGTAGCTTGTTTGATTTCTTTTATCAATTGTCAATTGTGAAACGAACTTTATCACCTAATTTGAAATCTGTTCTATTGCATTTATATTTGTAGTTTACATAGTTCTAGCCAGCGCTCCCAGCATCGCTTGGCATAGCTACTGGTCCCGATTGTAGTATGATTACGAATAGCTGAGAGAGGTCTTACAAACTCTCTCATTTCACAAATTCTTTCTGTTCCTTCTAATAAGTATAAAAGAACAAAGACAATGTTGGGAATAGGCATCGTTATGGCGTTTGCTTTACAACAATAGAAATCACTTATTTAGTAGCATGCTTATTTGACAACTTGCTTATACCCCACTTGTGAAAATAATAAGCAATAAAGACACAGAGAAATTATTCGTATTGTTGATGTACCTAGTCCTGATTTTCCCGTTGCTTTTACTGCAGCATGGTTCTTATTGCTAATCGTAAGTGCATTGGGCTTCTTGTCTACAACACAAAATAAAGATGATACAGTCACACACCTGATATTCAGTGAAGTAGCAATCCATGTCAGTGGGTAAAAATGCCATCAAACTAACTAAACTTAGTAACTTTTTTATGCCAAAATGTAGCTCTCCCACTGAATTTAAAATGTATTTAGGGTGAAGAAACTTGCAATTAATTATTCCTCACAAAAGCAAACACTAAATGTAGGTAAAGAAAAAAGTTATTTGTAATATTAAGCAAGGAGTAAAATGATAAATCAATTGTAATTTTGGAAACACTCCATAATTTTTTGATTGGAGCTGTCGTCATTTACAAGCAGCCTACTATTTGATCTCTTAAAAAAAGTTTCAGCCACGTTTATATGGTCAGTATTTTTTAAGGAAATGACAAAAAGAACTTTTACAACCAATCATCAATGAACAACTTGCTATGATGTCATTGTAAAAAACAAAGAATGAAATATTTAAAATTTAATGAATCAAGTGCTGGCTCTTTTAAGCACAAAATCATTTTTCTTTGTCAAGAGATGCAAATTTTAAAAAATTTTGCATTGTTGTCATGATGTCACAAAACCATTTATGACTCTCCCCATGGAGATGACAAATTTTACCAAGTCTTATTTGTATCTTGTCTAATTAGGAAAGAAAAGCTGGCAATGACCCCCCAAACAGTATGGCAGGGCGTTCAAAATTTTGATCTCCAAGAAAAAAACAATCATGCAGGCTTGCACACAAATATCGGCCAAATTTTTACTTTCAAAAAGTTGACCTCCAAAAAAAGATGTTCAGGTTTGTTTGGAGTCAAAAATTTACTAAATCTTCACTTTTAAAAAGTTTTTCTTCCTAATACTCTGCCCTCCTCTTCTCCCAAATAAGATAGTGATCACTTATGTCATAAGATTTCTTGAAAATATGATTGAGTTCACATAAAACTCTGCCTTTTTCCCCTTTTTAGAAAAGAACTGGTTTTTAAATATACTGTAGCGGTTTCGAACCCAGTTTTTATGTTTACAGTGTTTTTGACCTAAGTTGTCTTGTATCACCTTATTTTTTCAGCGCTTTTAGTTAATTTCCTTGTTGCACAGTTTAGTTAATTAGGGCACATTTTAAGTTTCTGATTTTGCTTTAAGCATGTTTTGGCTTTCTTTAAATCATTTGACTTCACTTTTACGTTATTCATTCAATGCATTTCAATTCAGTTCAGTTCTGTTGGTTCCGTTTTGTTTAGTTTCATTTAGTTTGGTATGTTCTGTTCAATTTGTTAAATAAATGGATCCATTCTTTTGTTAAACAATTTGGTCAATAAGAAGCTGCAGCAAAGATGTACAGTTTTATGTACGATCGCCAGTTGACCAAACTGGTGATTGCTACAACTGGTGACCCCGAGAAGAGGCTACGTCAGCCCGATGTAGCCAATGAAGAACACTGCATTCGGTATTGTTGCATCTTCAATGTTCGACAAGTTTTTGCTATTTTTTTGTGGTACGCACAATTTTTGGACCTTCGTCTGCCGACATTTCTTGTCTTCCCACAACATTTGCAGATAAGTTCACATCCCAGAAGACAATGAAGTTGATGGTATTTTTCGAGACGATCTTCTATGCAATCCACCAATTTTTTCGTCAAATTTTTGGTTTGCGGTTTGATAAGTTTGTTTATTTAGACTTTTTCTATAATTTTGTCATGTTTTTACCTTTTAATCTCTATGGGCTACATTTTACTAATTTGAGGCATTGGGAAAACTTTTTCCTGCACTGGTTTGTAGTTGTATGCATCACTGGCCATGTCGCACAGTATTGTGGAGTTAACGAATTCATTTTCTAATTTAACTTCACTACTGCTATTGCCAGTTACCCTCCATAGTTTCCTATAGCACATTGTAAGCTTTTGTGTTGTAGCAAACTGGCGATCGTACATAAAACTCTACATCTTTGCTGCAGCTTCTTATTGACCAAATTGTTTAACAAAAGAATGGATCCATTTATTTAACAAATTGAACAGAACATACCAAACTAAATGAAACTAAACAAAACGGAACCAACAGAACTGAACTGAATTGAAATGCATTGAATGAATAACGTAAAAGCGAAGTCAAATGATTTAAAGAAAGCCAAAACATGCTTAAAGCAAAATCAGAAACTTAAAATGTGCCCTAATTAACTAAACTGCGCAACAAGGAAATTAACTAAAAGCGCTGAAAAAATAAGGTGATACAAGACAACTTAGGTCAAAAACACTGTAAACATAAAAACCGGGTTTGAAACCGCTACAATACTACTGAATAGAACCACCATGCACTTGCAAGTAGCTAACGTTTTGTAGTATTATAAAGATCAGGACATGGCCAATAAGACAAAGACAAATGTTATCATTGTGGAGTCCCTGGCTATGTGGTGCTTTTGCTGTTGTCCACATAAGTGTACTTGAAAAGTGGAATTCCCCTCAACTGAAACTGCTAAAGATTTCAAAAAGTTTTATTTGTTCATTTGATGAAGTGCATGGAAACATAAGTTGCAAAGTTGTGGGGAAAGAAGGGGCATCAAAGTGATTAATGTGCGTTTTCGAAAATAGCCTAATAAATGGCCGACTACTTATGACTTTTTCATTAGTGTACGAGGTCTGTTCAAAAAGTATCCAACTTTTTTGTATAAAGCACACAACACAACAAATTTTGCAAGTTTTATTCAATCTCCTTTAAAGTATTCCCCTTGGCAGTACACACACTTTTTCCAGCGCTTCTGCCACTTCTTAAAACATCTCTTAAACTTCTCCTCCAGAATGCTCCCAAGCTCCTCCGTCGATTTTTTCATAATGTCTTGTGTTCTCTTGATTGAAATCGCCTCCCTTTCAAAATTGTTTTTAGCTTGGGAAACAGCAAGAAGTCACACGGTGCCAAGTCGGGAGAGTAAGGAGCCTGTCTAACAAGTGGCATGCTGTTTTTGGCTAGAAAAGCGTGGATCACATGTGCAGAATGAGCGGGGGCATTGTCATGGTGGAGCTGAAAATTCTTTGCTGCCCACATGTCAGGCTGCTTTCTTTGCACAGCTGCATGAAGGCGACGTAGAACCTACAGGTAGTACTCCTTGTTAATTGTCTGGCCTTCTGGTGTGTATTCATGATGAACGATGCCACGGGAATAAAAAAACAGGTCAGCATCACTTTCACATTGCTGCGAACTTGCCGATTTTTTTGGCCGTGGTGATTCTGGATGCTTCCATTGTGAGGATTGAAACTTGGTTTCTGGGTCGTAACCGTAAACCCAGCTCTCATCACCAGTGATGATGGTCTTAATAAATTCTGGGTCATGATTTGCAAGATTGAGCATGTCCTCAGAAATTTCCTTCTGTTGCTTCGTTAGCAGCTTCGGGACAAATTTAGTGGACACTCTCTGCAGGTTCAAATCCTCAGTTAGGATGGAATGAACTGAGCCGGTGCTTATTCCCACTTCGGCAACAGTTTCTTGTACCGTTAAGCGACGATCCTCCAGCACTTTTTCACAAACTTAATCCATCACCTCCTCCTTTTGACTTGTGGATGGTCTTCCGAGCGGGGATCACTCTCCACTGATGCACGGCCATCTTTAAAGCGTTTAAACCATTGCTTTATCTGAGTTGGGCTTAAGGCCTCATTCCCAAAAGCTTGTTGAATCTTTCGAATTGTTTCAACTTGAGTATCACCAAGTTTTGACAAAACTTGACGCAATAGCTCTGTTCGATACATTCTGTCATTGTAATGAAGTTTGCTGAAAAGTCAAAAAATCAATGAACATTCTGCCTGCACTAAATGCTTTACAGAGAAAGAAATGAATGATGAATCGGCTAGAAATGCTTCACGATTACGCATGAATGCGTGTGTGTGCAGCCACGCTTTGCACGGGCAATTCGCTCATACCTTGTTGGTGAGAGAGAAAAAGGTTGAATACTTTTTCAACAGACCTCGTATGCCTCTATCTACGATCTACATGTGCATGTTGCTTGTTGGTGGCATAAATGCTGTCAGAAAAAGAGAAAATTAACAAAGTAAAGCATTCACATGGCTGCAGCAGCTTTACCAAATGTGTAGTTGTGAGAATATTTACTAAAACGTAAGCATTTTTTTGACATAGCCATTTCTCATTTCAAAATGAAAAGTGTTCTTTTGTCAATAAAAATTGACTAGAAAAACATTAAGGGAATTGCACATAGCATAGCTATATTTTTCCCAAAATTTTGAAGTCCCTAGCAATGTTTTATTTGCCTGTTTCCAGCATGCACCAAGGGAGTGGACTTGCTTGCAATTGAAACATCCAATAAGTTCATACACTTATATCCGTTTATTTCATCACTAGCATGGAAGCATAAATGTAGAGCTGAGAAGTAGGAGAGGCGCCAAAGTGATTGTAGTGTAATTTCAGAAATATGCTATTAAATATTTGACAAACTACTAACAACTTTTTGTAATTGCAATCTTATTTGTATGACCTAAACATTTCTGAATCTGCGCATATTTCTAGTTCTTCGCATAATTGGAGCTAGGGAAAGTGCAAACTAACCCAAAGTCAAGTGCCAACAATTAAGTTATTGTGATAGATTAAAGTTTAAAAATATAAGTCATCGACCAAGTTTTTGTGATAAAGATGCAGGTAATTGTTGTGATTCCTGTAAGATTTAGTCTAAAAAAATTGTGAATTTGTTTGATTTTGTTGCATTTGATTAATATGTTTTAGAGATTAGGATCAATTGGGCTAGCGACGTCACTGTACAGAAGCGTTGTAACTTGCCATTGCAAAAATAAAAAATTTGTTTTTCACCAACGTTATGTAGTATTATAATGCATCGTTCTTTTTTAACAGACAGCATAAAAGTTGCTAGCTTTTGAAATAGCAGAATACAAACTGTTCTCGTAGTTTGCTGTTTGTTGCTTTTTTCATTTTTTTAATTGAATTGGGCCATATGCATTATGACATTATAGAGCAACTTGGAAGTGTGCAAGGCAAAAGAAAAAGCATGCTTTGAAATGTTTAAAAAAAGAATTGGCTGTTGCATTGTCAATTTAGCTTAAAGTGTGTATCATTTTTTTTCAATAGCATTTTGTCAAAAGTTCTATGGAACAGCAACACTTTTCTTAAATTCGAGAGGTAGATCAAAGCTGTGATGAGTGAATGCTACGGAGCAACCGAACTTTGTTTGATATTCTCCACCAAATCCATTTTTCCTGCAATCCACAAGAATGCCATGCTTTCCCTTTAACCAACCAATGTGGCATATAAATAGATGTGCCACTGTAATTGCCAGTACGTTGGCTGCACATCCCTAAGACTGTATCAACCAACATGTATCTAAACCAATCAAATTCGGCATCATAAAAGAAAGACAAGTATCTGTTGAGAAAATATAGAATTATTTCTCCCTTGTGTGCGACTCAGCAATTAGACAACATTTACTTAAAAACGAGGACTATACCCCAACTTACAATGACAGTCAATTTACAGTCTTGGCTATTGCTTGATCTTCCTTTAATCTGGTTACCCTCAAAGCTACTTTCATCAAAAATAAGCAATCTGCACTTTGCTACCAAAAAGAAATTATCTACACTGCAATTGGTCCACAAGCGCTTGGGTTTTGGACAATGGCAAAATACAACTTTTTGATAGTCTTGCCAACTACATATAGCAATGCTTTTTTTTTGTCTCGTTTAACTGGTGATAAGAGTTAGTTGAAAATCTTTTAAGTTTTTACACATTACTGAAAAGTGTCACAAATTTGCTTCCAAAAGCTTTTTTCAAAGCTATTTTGAAATTTTATACCACTAAAAAACCGTTTCATGTCTCTACACACAGAAGTTTTTGCGATATTGAAACAGAGATGCACAGTGTAAATTATATTTGTCAGCCATATAAGTTGACATATAAACTTTTTTTACTCCAACGTTAGACTTTAATGTTTATTGTGTTACCCAATATGAAGAGCTAGGCTTTTCAGACATTAAATTATAAGTGCATTAGGCCTAAGTTACTGTCCTTGTGATTCACTAGATACAAATTTAGTTTAGAGGAAAATAAACCTTGCAATAAATAAATCCTGATTGAATTGTATGCATAAATTGCCAATTTCGTTTTCCATTAACATTTTGTAAAGATTATTAAATTTCAGAAAATAGAAATTCATTTCTTGAAACTTTTCATCTAACTTTATTCTAGAGAACACGTCAGAAAGAAAGGAAAAGGAATTCAGAGGGCTGACATAATGAAAACGCAAGAAAAGAAAAAAGAAAAGGGCATGGCACTTGCAAGAAAATAATCAGAAAAGTGGCCAATGGAAAACAAGCAACTAGTGTGAAAGTAGATCAAGAATGGTAAAAGACGAGTCCCTTCAGTCTGAAATAAACTATAAAATTCGACCCACCAACTCTGAATGACCTTGGATGTATGGCTTGCCCAAGAACCATCAGAAAGATGTGCTTCTGTGCCCTATGCTATCGATGACTGGTTCAGCAAAGCATCAACCATGGCCCAATGGATAACCTTAATCATTGACCCTGTTTATCTTTTTTATTCTGGCAGTTGCATCCCAAAGGTCAGAACTGCTGGCTTTTCTCCATCTGTCTTTCTCTGTTTTTTTGACATCTGCTGCCTTTTCTCTAATGTTCTCCCTGTAGAAACCATAAACATCTGTGCCACTGAACTTTAAGGCGGTAAACTCAAGCCACCTCCATTCCCGTCTAGAGTGTTTATTAAACTGATAAAAATGGGCTCTTCAGTTGAATTTAGTTTTCGCAATATCATGTACTGGAAATTTGGTGGTGTGGCTGTGGGTTTCCCTCACTGCCCCGCACTTATCTTTGTTGGCTATAGCAAAGTCAAACTTATCAAAAGAGTGAGCAAACCATTGATCCATTGTTGATATGTTGATAATACCTTCACTGTTTGTAAAAACAAAGAATGCAATAAGTTTCTCGCTCATTTAAACTCCCTTCACTGCTTGCCTCATTTGATTTTTGAAAAAGAGAATAATAGTTCCTTACTCTTTCTGGACGTACAAGTGAAAAAAGTGATCGTTGTTTTATCACATCTGTGTACAGAAAATCTACCTTCACTGGCGAGCACATACCTTGGAATTCATTTTGTCCCAAGAAGCAAAAAACTAATTTGATTTTTATGCTTGTCCATAAAGCCTTGGCCATTTGATCTAAATCCACCCTTCAAGTTGAACTTGCCAAGATCTGGTAATTTTTCTGCACAATGGTTACCCATATCATGTGGTCAACACTGTTTTGACCAAAAAGATCTGACAGTTCAACAAATCACTGCATTTGGGTCCCAAGAAATGCCCAGTGTATCTGCATTTACCATAGCTGGAAAATGTCTTCAGGTTTGAAATGAAGATCAAGACAGCTGTTAAAAGCTGCTTTTTTGCTGTCACACCTTGCATTGTTTATGCTACCAGACAACTTCTGTTAGTAACCAATAAGAATGCACTAACTGCTTTTGAACACAGCAATGTTGTATATCAAATCTTGTGCCACTGCGATAGTTGGTATGTGGATCATACTTCTCAAAGGTTGCAACAAAGGATCAAATAATATATTCCCAAATCCATCATGCAAGGATAACTTCGCGCATTTACAGCCATCTTTCTCACTCCTGCAAATCCAACAGCAGTCAAACTAAAACCTTATGCTCTGCAATAAGACATTTTTTGCAAAATCCATCTCGTGTGCATGAATAAGCTAAAGTCAGATTTTTGATTTTTGCCCATAGTCACACAGCCTTTTATCTATCCACCTTGAATGTACTTATATTACGACCTCTAAATCAGATCTGAGCAAAGAAATGAAATTCGTCTGCAGCCTCAAACTTTCACACTAGTTGCTCGTTTTCCATTGGTCACTTGTGAGTGCCTTGCTTTTCTCTGTTCCTCCATTTTCGCTATATAAGCCCTTTCTCTTTCTTTTCCTTCCTCTCTGATCTGTTTCCTTAAATAGAGTCAGACAAAAAGCTTTGGGAAATCAATACACTACTTTCTGCCATTGTCAAGTTCTGTAACACTAACCAGCTTTTAATTTTTTTTTTTACTACAATTAAATAAATATGGAGACTACAATTAAATAAGCAGCATTGTAGGATACCAAAAGAAACAGTTGCAAGTTTCACTAGATGAAGGCGAGGGAAATCTTTAAACGATTTCATTGCTGAAATGATATGATAACAATTGAAATTGGGAAACAGTAATCAAACCCTAGCAGGATAGTCTATCCGAGCGACTTTACTCCATATCAGTAAATGTTGAAAAAGGGTCTGCTATTAATAAACAGTAATAAAGTCAGCTTAGACCTTTATTTGCCATAAAGAAAAAATTATGGCCAATAAAGGTCTAAGCTGACTTTATTACTGCTTATTAATAGCAGACCCTTTTTCAACATGACATGATATGATAAACTTTACAGCAACCTTAAGAAATGTTAAAATTATTTGCAGAATTATTGCAGTCACCATTTTTTTTTATTGCATTTACAACAGAATAATGGGAGGCAATTTTTAAAAAATTTTGAGCAAAAAATATAAAGCAATAAAGTTTTAAAGATTTGCAACTATGAACAGCTTACTTTTTATGAGCCATTTTTTCTTTTTTCCTTACTTTACAATCGAGGCCTTGCAAACTAAGCTTTTGGAGGTGAAAATAAAGAATTTTTTTCAGCATTTTGAGTTAATATAAGTTGGTATCAGTTACAAATTCTGCACAAGTAAAGTTGCTGTTGCTACTTGTTGCTGCAATCTAAAGCAGCAGCTTTCCCTTTGTTATTACTTAAAAAAAAATGCACTATTTTTTAGCATGCTATTGCCTATTTTTGGTTGCTGGTAGATCAACAGGTCTTTATCCTTGTGGATAATGCTACTAACTGGTTTGATTAGCCAATGTTTATGTCGAGTTAAAACCCTCACTTTTGCTTACTTGTGTTCGGGAGACACTTGTGATTATTTTCAGCATCATTGCATGCACATTTTAATCAAAAGTGGGTACTATCATAATTCAAACACCATTTAGTATTTTTGCTGATCAAGGTTGTCTTTTAATCTAGGAAATAGATAGTTTCTTTAGATTAAGACTAATTAGATGACCTTGATTTTAAAGACACTTGCTTGGTTTCTTTTTTTGTTTGTTTACTTACTTTTGGTATGACAGAACATACAATAACTGCATGTAGTTCTACAGGCATTACTTATTGATGAAAAAAGGGAAGGTGTCAGTATTTGTATGTTAGTAGTCCCTGGTCTTGAGTTTCAACATTGTAGTTGAAAAAGTGCCAGCTTAGTACTCTGAACATTATAATGTTTGTTGGTGGCCAAGTAAAAGTATCATTTACTTCTACCCCCTAGCTTGAGGTCAAACTACAGTTTTGGTTGATGATTCAAAGACATTAATCTTTTGTTGAAAATTTTTATTTTTTTACTTTGTTGACAAGTTAATTATCTTTTATTAACACCATTGATTATATTTTTGAATAAATGCACACAAATGCAAAGAAAAGGTTAAGATTTGCTGGGAAACAGGTATGATATATTCAAATAAAACAGTTAAGCTAAAGGTTATTTGCTATTACTGCGCATATTTTGATGGTAAAGTATACATTTTTTCAGGTGCTTAGCATGTTTTCTTTGGAGGAAAACGAAAAGGTTACTTTCACTGACGACCATCTAGAATGCTTATCAAAATGTTTTAAAGACATGTTAAATGAATTTGACAATACTTTGCAAAACTTGAAGAAAGCAAGTTACAATGTTGTTGATTATATTGCTTACTTGCATCGTCTTGCTTCAAGCAAATCTACAAAGTGAGTTTTTTAAAGCAATTAATCATATAGAAGATACTATGTAGATAATTAGTTCTGTGGTACCTTAAAATTTAAACAATGAGCTAAAAACTATTGTATCAATGAATTTGTATAATTTTATTTCACAATTTGATTGCTCATTTTTTATTTTGTCACATTTTGTTAAATGTAGTTTGATAAATTTATTTCATTTATTGCTTTTGAAAATAATCGGTTTGGTAAAACTAGTAATGTATGTGAAAAAAAGAGTTTTGATTGTTGAATTACATAGTGAAGACTCTTAATGTCTAAATACATCATATTTCGTTTGGTTTCAATTAAAAAAAGTAGTTGCTTTCTATTTGGATTATAAATTTGGGGATTCCCCAAATGAGCAAACATTATAATTAAAAAAGTTTGTTAAAATCAGAAGCATAAAAATAGGTTTCGTGTGAAATTTTTTATAAAAAAAATGTGTCCAAATGGCGATAAGTTAAATATTGAACCTTTGCTTTTACTCCAAAAGCACTTTTAGGTCAAATAAGTGCTTTCCTACCTTGGATAAACTACTGCAAGGTTGATCTTGATCCAACAAATGCAGTGCTTTATGGATAATGCCAGAGCTATAATGGCCATCATAACATGATGAGCATTAAGTCTTGACCAAATAATAATCTTTTTATCCACATAAGATGAACAATAATTTTTGGCATACTGCTAGTACATAACAAGTTTTTGTTAACATGCATTTTTGAGCATTTGGGAAATGTTACAAACTTATAAACGTGCTATGAATATGACATCAACAAACAAAAAAGCACAATATGTTTTGTGGTTTCATGAAACCAAATTGGCATTTACAGTTCAATGCATTTTTTACGAAAGAATTTTGGCAAACCCCACTTGCAGATGTTAAATGTATCAAAAAGTGGTGGGACATATTTTAAGCCATTGGGAGCGACAGTGATTGTAAAAGAATATGCATAGCATGTTCTTGTGATGACACTATTGACACTGTGCATACTGCATTCCAATGAAGCCTTTGAAAATCAACTCACAGAGCTTTAAGGAAAATAGAGGTGCCACAGAGTAAAAACTTGTAATTAATTATTGGTTTGTAGAAAACTATTCTATCTTGATCACTCTAAAAGTTTATAATAAAGTCAAGACTTCACGCTCACTCTGTATCTTTTAGAAGCACATATGCAATCACAGGCATTACGTCTTTTTGATTATAGTTACCATTAGGCTTATTAGGAATTGTGTAATTAGTTATATTATTTAAATTTCTTGAAATATCCTCCCAATGCTTTACATTTACAGGATTGCTGAAAAAAATATTTGTTTTAAAATTTATGTCATTGATTTAATTTGAAAAGTTTATGTTTTTCAGCATATTGTATCGTAAGTAGTTACCATTTAATGGGCAATTGCTGTTTTTGGAATATTAGTAGCATGAGCAGATTTTCAAAGGTTCAACGAATCAAGATAGTTAAATTTTATGACTAAGTTCAGAAAGTGCTAAAAAATAAAGTTAAGATAAAAAATCAACTCCCAACTGGTATTGACTATTTGTAGGATAATTAAAAAGTGGCGAGAAACTGGCAGTATTAGAGATAGACATCAAGGTCATAGTGACAAAAAGTTCACAGCTTGAATGTCTGAAAAAATTCATAAAGTTTAAAGCAGAATATAGGAATCTCCTCCAAAATCCATTTGTAGGCAATCTCAGGAAACAGGAGTTTCAAGATCAGCACTGCTCTGAATATTTTATCACGACTTGAAAATGTTCCCATATAAAAGCCAAGTTTTGCAAAAACAAACCCCAAAACAAGCAGAAACAACTGGAGTTTTCCCTGAAGCTAAGTCCATTCATTTAAAATGAACCTGGTTTTTGCATAAAATTATTTTGGCCATGAGACCCATTGCCACCTAAGCAGTCATGTTATTAGATAGTACATGCATTTTTGGACAACACAACAGCTACATCTCATTCTTTAATCCAAAGCCTGTATAGAAAAAGTCACTGTGTGATGTGTAGTTGGCAAAAAAAGAGTTACTGGTCCACATTTTTTTGAGGATGACAATGGGCATGCTGTGATGGTCAAACGTGATTGTTGCATTCAGAAATAATTCGTTCTAGATGTGCATCAAAAGCGTGGATCGAATATGAAAACTTATTTTTTCAACAAGATGGTGCACCTTTCCACTACTCTAATAAATCTCTTTAATGTCTTCGCAACTATTCCCCAAGATGACTGATGTCATAAACAAATAATTTTTCATGGCCTCCTTATTCACCAGACTTGAACTCCCCAGACTTTTTTTGGAGTTGCTTAAAAGAACAAAATTATTCTAATAACCAAAAAACCCTGAACTCACTGAAGGCAAAGTTTTGCTGTGAAATCACACAAATCCCTGCTGGCACAATAGAAAGTGATCATGCTTGTGAATATGGTGATAGCAACTGCAATCCAGCAGTGAAGAGAATGGATTGAACATTTTTTTTATTAAATTTTACAATAAAACAATTTTAAAATGATTTTGTGATTGAAAAAGTTTCAATTGTCAAGTTGAGTTTCAGTTTAGATCAAGTAAATACAGAATGTCCCAAAATTAATGAAACCCACGATATTGCTTATAGATATGTTGATTTTAACCCTTTTGCTTATACTTATCAAATTTGATATTAGTTGTAAATAGCAATTCTAATTTTACAACCTTATGGCTTGGAAATTAGAAAAAAATTTTTGCGTTGTGGGTTATATAGAGACTAAATTCCACAAGGCTGTTCAAATGCATTTCTGCAGAAAGTTTAATTTGAACAATTATCCTGGAAAATCCCAAATATTCCTGTCCTATCATAACTTACAAACCAACCAAACTGTAAATAGATGTAGCAAGAAATCAGAGAATTCAAATAGTGGGAAGAAATTTAATGCAAGATCTGCCAGCTACTCTACATACAGCCAATATTACAATAGAATGACTGGACCAGCAATTCCCTGGTTGTTTGATTAGCAGGTGGCGTGATCCAGAATGGTTGTCACATTCGCCTGAATTGAATATCCCAGACGTCTATCAGTGGGGTTTATCACAAAACAAAAGTTTATTAGAAATATCCCTAAACCATTACTGAATTGAAACTGGCCATCACATAGAGCATTTGTTCAATAAAAAGAGACTGTGCCAGAGCGATTGATAACTTTGCTCACTGGATTCAAGAATGTCTGAGACAAAAATGTGGTCATTTGGAGCATGCACTTAAATAAACCTTGAAAAGCAAGCTAAAGGCTCCAAATTTTTAGTATTCAATTGTTATTATGTGGTCTCACAAAAAATGTTGACATTTTTGACATATGTTGTTTTAGTAATGAATGGTAATTGAATTGATTGGTTTCATTCATTTTGGAACACCCTGTAGTAGGGCATGTGCAACATTTTTATAAAAACATTACAGAACCAGGCAGTCATGCTACTTGGATAAAAAACATGAAACAAAAAAGCAGTTGCAAATTTCTCAAGTATGACATCGATAATTTTTATCCTGTTGTCCCATTTTCATGAAAGCTTTCAATTTTGTCAAATAGCATTTGAAAATTGACTAAGAATTATGGAGATTATTTATGATTGGCTGAAATTTTTCCTGTTGTGCAAAGATAGCATGTAGAAAAAGAACAGCTTCATTGTTGACATCACACTATGGTTGTACATCAATGTAGAACCCAACATTAAGTCTACATCAACATGAGTTCTAACCATCCATTTTCAATTAAGAAGGAAATGTCTGTTATGATCAGAAAAGGTAACAAAATTTTACCATTAAAAAAATGAATGCATTAAGCTGCCTCTTCATGCAACAAAGCCCTTTATAACAACTGATACAACCACAGTGTTGAATTTAACAACTCAACATCCACTAATAGAAACAGCAAAAAATATTTGGTTTAATCTGTTCCACGACAGCAATACAGAAACGAAATTAACCTAAGAAAACAATTCATAAAACTGCTTGACAAAAATTTTCTTCCTACCACCACCTTCAGAAAGCATATAATGTAAACAACACCAGAAGCAGTTGTAATTGCATGCCTAATGTTGCTGCAATTATATCTGCCAAGAGCAAAAGCTGTTCAAGAAGCCGTCTACCTACGTATTTCCTTCATTATGTAAAATTATAGTGAAATTAATATGACCACTCATAAATGCTTTTCAGTAAGCTGTATTATTTACAAAACCACTGTCAAAGCTGATTATGTTAACAATGTCTACTTAACCATGTGTGATCATTTAAACACTACTGTAGAATGTCCAACAGAGGATACTATTTAAACAATACAGTAAAATGTGCAACTGAGGATTTCCTAATGTATTTGTAAAGTAAGGGGCAATGGATATAGCCCATTAGCAACATGAACTATAGCTGATGCAACTCCATCTAATCATTACATGCTCAGCAAAAAACGTAACTTCTGCCTATCCGAACACCTGGTCATTACAGAGGGACATAAACTCAATTTAACCTACAAATATCTGAAAACACAGCTAAACATCGCTATAGCAACAAATTAAACTAAAAAAATGTTAATGTTTAGATGACCCTTGTTGGTTATCGTTTGCTTTGCACTCATCAAATGTTTCTCTGTTGTTTAATACTGCTAACTAATTAGATTTCACTTGTTTCATCACAATCATATTGTCCTTACTGTAGTAATAAGCTGAATTGTGATGCAATAGTTCTTATGATTAGTTATTGGTTTAATTTAAATTCAATCTTTAGGTTGAGGGCATAGTACAGTTTGTTGAAGTAGCTTTTTTGCCTCAGTTTTTAACTCATCTACACCGGTTCAGTGTTGGCTCAGGCAAGTAGTGTTAAGGCAATTTTTTCAAACAAGATTTTTAAGTACATTTTTTTCATTTCTAATTTTAAGTCCTCCTCAATAGCTTTCTTATTAGCCGTACATTTTTTCTTTGATTTTTGTGATTCAAGCGGTGGTATTATATAGACACCATTATGTGAGATGATAGTACTAGTTGTAGTAGGCTTTTAGTGATCTTTTATAATTGGTAGGATAAACCAAAATAGATGATCAAAACTTATTCAACACTTTTGCTGTTGAAAAAATAAAACTGCATGAGGTTGGTAGGTTGATACTTACTGCATTTGTCTTCATCAACGTTTGATTTGGTATCAACTGACTTTATCATCACTTTTTGCTATTCTCTTATGGACATAAAATAAGCAAATTTTAATGTATTGTAGTAATGTGCGTAATGCCATTAAAACTTTTTGAATTACTTTCATGTTGTGTATATCAATAAATGAAAAAAAATAAAATTTTTAGTTAAAAATGAATTTTGAATCACTGATCTGAAACCAACTTGCTGCGGTTACATTAAAGTTAACTGCTAATAGGTTTGTGCACGAGCTTTCTCAATTTGGACCCATGCTTCTTTAGGTGGTCAAAAAAGTTTAGCTAAAGATAAAAAATGGACAGTCAGAAGCTACTTGGTGCAAGGCTATAAAAGTATCGAAAAAATACTGCATATTTAAGGTGTTATCAAAGGAAAAGCATTCTTGCAGATTTTAATTGCGTAAACATTTAAATGTCATATGAAGCATTGAGAGGTTACTTCAAAGAATTTGAATGTAGTGTGTAGAGATTTTGGGCATTATCTAGGGATGTCTCTGAGTAAGCAAGTGATTATAGCTTAAAACTTTTAAAAGAGAGGGTTGGAAGGCACATGCTATTAATTCAATAAAGATGTTTTTAGGAGGTTATTGGAATTTTGCCAAAAATGAGCATTTGGGAGTAAAATTTAAGTGATCCTTATTTTTCACTGGGATCTAATGATAAATGGATATAAAAGCTAATATTTTTGATTTGCTGTCAAAGCCCAATCGGAGTATGGCATTGGCGGAAATGCTAGATGGGTTAGAAGATTGGGCTCCCTAGAATTTTTAGGTTTTTAGTAAAAAAATTTAATATGATTAAAGTTTTGTAAATTTTGCAGGAGATTGGTCAAAAAGTATGTTCTGGGGGGAGCTGTTGTAGATTGGATTTGCCCAATTTTTCAAACTTTGTGCTTACTGGGACCATACACTAAAATAGGCAGGAAGTTGTTTTCAAATAGGTGATCTTCCGAAATTGGTGTTCAAGTGAAGAACTTAAAAAAGTGTTTGTGACCAAAATGGGCAAAACAATTGCTTTTAGATAATTAATCTCCAAAAAAAAATGTCTCCAAGTAAGTTTACCTCCGAAAAAAGTCTTTCAAGTTGATTTCCTGAAATTGAACTGCTTCATCTATCCTTCTAACTATAACTAAAAAAGAAGCCCCCAAACTATGAGGGGTGTAAAATGCTCAGTTTCGTAAATATGCTTGTGGGAGATAAAGCCAATCAATTAAAAGATGATGGCTTACTGTTTTATATGATTATGGTAGCAAAGAAGCATTGGGCCTATAGGTAAAGGAGGGTTGGCAAAAAATATTTAATAAGAAATAGACAAGGAAGGATGTTGAAATTTTGCTAAAAATACATCATTTTAGGCTGCATTAAATCTTGTTTAAGATCGATTTCATCAAAATGTTTTACCACGTCTATTTTATTTTGCGCTGTTGATATCATGTGATAGCCATGTGGTAAACAACATAGTAAGGTAGGTTAAAAGCAAAAATACTTCCAATTGCCTGCAGAAATGGTGTAAGGGAGATTTTGTCAAAAATATTAAATAATTTTTGAATTTTGTTAAAATAGTTAAATTATTTAAGGCAATGTTTAAATTCTCCTTTGCAAAACTCACTTTGAGGTCTTCAAAAGAAAACAGGCTTGATAAGGGTGGTAAAATAGGCATAGTACAGACATAGTAGGTATAGTACATGCGTAGTAAGCATAGTACCGGCATAACAGGCATAGTACAACAATAATAAGGTAGGTGTGCAACCGAAAACTAGTTGCAACAATACATCAAAGCCTTACTTTTTCTTTCAAAAAAAATTAATTTTAAATATTATGAGTTTAGATTCAAGCATTGAGTGGATACAGTAAGATTTCACATTTAAGCTGCAGTGTATTTTTTTATTCACATTGTAACCAAATCTTGTTACTATCGCTATGCCTACTATGCCTGTGTAGTAGGCTACTACCGGCTTGATAATAGTAAAATGACTATTAATGCTGTATAGTCTATTTAAAGTTTCTATTGCTGTTGTGATTCACTTTGAGTGATATGCAACACATGAAACAAACCTGCTTCAAGATCAGTATAAAAAAACAACAACAAAAAATTAGTTTTACATTTTCTAGCATTCTCTTAACATTAACGTCTATTTTAGTCCAGAAACATCTGCCAACAACACAACTTCAGCACTTGGTTTTCAGGTTGACAAAAAATGCATTTTTTAATGTAAGAAATGTGCATAGTTTTAGCATGTAAAAAATAAAGTTTCTACAGTTTATGTTGTTGGATAAGAATGACAAGCTGCGCAACTCTGTTGACATAACTACTAAAGCCTCTTCTTGATATTGCACCAATGTATTTTTTTAATGTATTATACCCACTATCACAAAGAATTAAACTGTTGTCCTCTGAGCAAATGAGCCTTGTCAGGCTTTTGTATTACTGTACCTCACTTCTGTATTAGTGATTCAGTTTTCCTGTCTTGCCTGAGGAAAGCTTGACAAATACAGAAAAACGCATTGCATAAAAAAAGAATTAAGTGGTCATTTGTAAAGAAAGAAATGTGATCAATGGGTCTTTTATGTTTGTCATTGACATGATTTAACTCTGAAAATAGGATTAGACAGTTTTTCTGTGCTTGTCAAATTTAAATTTTAACATTTTGCATGGAAGAAATACGGTGATTGATTTTGAACTGCTTGGTTTTTTTTATCAAATAGGCAATCGTGCTGGGAAGGCTGCTGCCGTTTGCCTGTAACAAATAGAATGATAGAATTTTTAAATATGTGGATCCTGAACAATTACTGTACAATGAAACAATAAGCAACAAATTTGTCGCATCACTCACAGACAAACTCTTACTATTTGTTTTGAAAACACAAAGTTTCATTAACCATCACAACAAAACAATTAATGAACACTTTTCATTGGATAGAGCTCATGAAGTCCATCCTGGAGCTCTGTCTACATCAGTTTATTTCTCAAATTACACTTAGTGCAATAATTTTTTAGGAATATTGCTAACTTCTTGATAGGGTCATTGAGAGTTGTTGATTAATGTACTGCAAAGGTTTTACTCTAGCATCTACATCATAAAAATGCTTAAATGTGTTCTCTAGTGCATTGAAATAATCATTCCAGTTTTACGTGAGTACAAGCACATGATCACTAATAGGGCTTAACATTTTTTATACAGTTCAATAGCTTTCTCATGACGTGTACAAAAGTGACAAAGCAGTTTACAAGATCAAATAGCTTTCTTATAAACTCGTTTGTGCCTTTGTGAGTAGCAAATGCACTTTTGGGCCTGTTTTTCTTTGCCACTGAAATTTTTCCGTTGTTTTGTTAAATCAGTAGCAATAATTATTCAGTTTTCATCCAATTTTGTTCCCTTAACAGAAATGGCCGGATCACCCCATTTCTTTTGCAATTGCTTGCACTCTGTCTCTCCACTTTGCTCGATTCAAAGCATTCTCCTTCTTCAAACCAATCTTCTCTGTCTCCTCCTCCACTTGCTTTTTCCAGGTCTACTTTGGTCATGCTTGCTTTCTCTTGCCACTCACTTCAAGATCCAAAGCAACCCTTAAAACACTGTTGTCTTCCCTGCTCTGCATATGCCCATACCATCTAACTCCATTCACCGTTGCAAACTGGTCTATAGTTTCCTTCAATCCTGGGAAGTCGATTTGTTTTTTAGTTGTCTTTTTGTCTACAACTTTCTGATCGCACATGGCTGTCACCATAGCTTTCTCCACTCTCCTTAAAATTGTGTTTTAATTTTCTATCAAACACCATGCCTTGCTTCCATGCAGTATTGCTGATCTTATGCAACAATGATAAACTTTACCCTTCATTCTCAAAGAAAACCTATTTCCAAACAACAACTTTCCACATTTCCTGAATCTTACCCAACTGATTCTTACTCTTGCTGTAACTGCTGCTTTACAACCTTCACTAGCATTTAGTCTGTCTCCCAAATAACAAAATCCATTCACTGTCTCCATTTCATTGCACAACTTCTCGATTGAATCTACCATTCCTTTCATTATTCCTCTACATTTCGAGCAAACAAAATGCATTGCCAACTTAGTGGTGACTCTCTTTATTTTTGCACATTTGCCATAAACCCAGTTTCCACATTTTGTGCACAACACTAAATTGGCCATGACTCTCCTCCCACAAACTCCACATGGATCTTTTGAATAGTTCTCCTTCCAAATCGCTTACCATTACTTTTGTTTTTCGGATGTTGACCTTTAAACCCCTACTTTCCAGTGCATCCTTTCAATTCCAAATATGCAGATCCCACCCTCACTCTTGTCTTTGCACCATTGCACAAGCTCATAACTGCTTGAACCATTACTTCTGATTAGTGATGGGATGATACCAAATTTTATAATGATTTTGATATGAGCCTCGATACCTTATTAAAATTTCGATTCCAATACTAGTCCCGATTTCAATACATGCAACAAATTCACGATAATTTTGAGACCCTGAAGCTGGTTTAAGAAACAAAGCAGAGATATTAGGTTATAGCTCTCAGGGTCCTTCTCAGGCTTCTTAGCCTTTGGGATCGCAACTACCAGCACTCTTCTCCAGATTTCTTGAATTTTGAGTGCACACAAGCAGGAAGAAAGAAAGCCACATAACCAGAACTTTGGAGCAGCTCCAGCATGGATTGTAAGCTTTGGGAAAATAGAGTCAGGGCCCGGAGCTTTACCAGGTTTTACAGTGTTGAAGGGTGACAGTTAATTCTCTTTGATGTAAAATTTCTGGAGATATTCACTGGACTTAATGTAGCGGCCTTCCAGAGGTCAGACATCTCTTCAGACATGACTCAAGACGATGCGTGATTAACATCCTCATATCTTTCATTTTTAACCAGCTGAGATGGTGCATTGGCAAGAAAAGTGTTTTGACCTGCCAGTATGGTTGTTTAAGATACTCCATGTTTTTCGACTGGAGTGTGAAAAATCAATGTTCTGAACTGTTTCAGACCTGGTTCTCGCTGTGTAAAATCGGCCCCTCCATTTCCTGTCGAGCCTAGTGAGCAGGGCTGTGGCAGCTCTGCTAGAGTTGTTTCCATCGGATCTCAGAAACACTTGGTTGATGTTCTCACACTATGAATCCCAGAATGGTATGTGATTGTTTTGACGAGCACGTGGGATAGATCTGATCCACGTCCATTGAATCAGGTGGTAACAGAGCCTTTGGCAAATTTGTTTGTCAAAGCAGTGCAGTGGCTCCACTTGACCTTACAGAAGTTCCATCATTTAACGGACATGCTTGGCATGGGCAAAGCAAAACTTGGTGATGTGATTAATGATGGTCGATTTTGTGACTTGGAAAACTTCTCTATGACACGTCTGTAAGGTGAGCAGCTGGCTGAGTCAGCACTAGCAAACGCAAGATTAGGGTTAGTACCACTGTTCTAGTGGCCAGAATGAAAGCTGGCAGAATGCTTTGGATTATAAAAGGAGAGCAAGGCTGTTAGTACTTGCCCAACCAGCCAGGCACTCTTCATCCACACTGTTGGCACCATAACTCCAGTCAGCATTCAGGCAGTTAAAATTACCAGCATAAAGACAGGGGTGAGGGAACACTGGGAGATCAGAGACTTGCAGCCGTGTTGGTGGAGGTTTGTACCCATTAATGTCCACACATAACCATTCGGTCTCCAATTTAAGTGAAGTTTGCTATAAAAGCTTGTATTTCAGTCGCTCATGGACATACATGGCAAGGCCGTGCTCCCTGCTTAAAGAGAACCCTGCTTGTGCAAAGCTTGAAAGCATTAGCTTTTCTGAAGAAATGCAGTGGGTTTCCTGTAATAGGATGATGGGAGTTTGATGCTGTACAGCAAGATGTTGAAGAACGTTCTTCTTGCTTGCAGTGAGGTTTTCAATGTTCAGCTGTAGAATGGTGGGCCTTCGGAATGTGTTGATGGTGTGCCTGAAAAAAGCAGGTTTGATCTACATGCATTGCCCCGTACTGAAAAGGATGTTTGCCGATTAACAGGCCCAGGCTGAACGTTGGGATGGATAGGTACCCTTCTATTTTGGCAGATTTTTTTTCATTCTTGCATGCAAGTTGCAACAACAGACTTACTCACAAACTGGACTGCAAGAAAGCATCTGCCATCCGGGTCTGTTGAAAGGTGCTACTCCTCCACAGCCCTTAAGTCCTTTTATTCTACTAAAACATGTTTAGGAATAAATTTGTTTAAATTTTCTTCTGTAGTTGTAGTTGTTGATCCTCCTAGTAGGCCTCCATAATTTCATTCTACTAGAACACGTTGAAATTATATTTTGCAAAAACTTTTTTGTGGTTGCAGTTGTTGATTTATAATAGTGTTAACATGTTTTTAAATAGCTGAACATTAGATACGTATTCAAGCTTGTCTATCAACAAAGTTAACCAGGTTTTGATCAAGCGACTCATGTTTTGCTTCAAGCAATAGTTTTATCTTTTTTAAAGAAATTTCTCCTTTGATTTTATGGTCACAGCAGCTGTTTAAATATCTGTGCCAGTTCATTAAACAAAGGAATATGAACATGTGCTTTTACCAATGACTGTTTATCCAATAATATCACCTGTCCCTTATCTTTTTTGGTATGCTGCTTTTCCTTCCCATATTTTTCTTAATCCTCACCTCATTACATACAGTGTCACAAAGTACACTGATGAATATTTTTGTAATTTTTCTGCAGTTATTGAAAAGTTGTCAAAATTCAAAGCATTCTCAATTTCAGAATCCCTATCAAAGTTTCTTGGAAGCAACTCAATCGTATGCAACACAGCCAGTGTTTTCAAGCAAAAAAAGTGAAAATTTACAAAATTATGCCTGGCAGATTCACAACTTCAACAGTGCATAAAAAAGTTTAGCGTTTTTTTTGTAACTTTTTCAGTTTGCTAAAATTTTTTCCCAACCAGTTTTAATCGTAGCTAAACAGCAATAATAGCAAGCAGCTCTCAAACTTTACTTTAACACAAGACATCATATTTCAAGGGAAGTTTGAAAGTGAAATTTGTTAAAGATTTTTGTGTTCTTTGTTTCAACACCAACTTCAATCGTACTTGTTAAGATAAAAAAAGCACATAGCTTTCGATTTCAGTTTAGCCCAAAAAATACCCTTTTTTGACAAAATGATTCAGTTTTTGTATATTACGAATAAATAACCATCTTTTACTTGCCATTTATAAAAACTGAAAGTAAAAAAGAACATGACTTCTAACCAATTTTAGTTTTAAACCCCCTTCTGAAATGTTTTTTTTTAATAAAATGTAGCTGACAGAAATTTGCTGTGAGAGCTCAGCAGTCATTACTGAAATAAGCCTTAAAAAGTGAAGAAAAAAAAATGTAAATTGTAGTTTCGATCTCTTTGAAAATAAATTATGTTGAAATCTAGCCATTTGTATTTTAATTGCTTGAAAGGTAATTTGTAATACAGTAAAAATTTGCTTTTCATATTATTGAATTAAAAAAAATTGCGGTTCACAATGTACCATTCCAAAATTGTCTTTTGACTCAAGATTAAGGTGTAATATCTAATCTCGTTTACCAGTGTAAAGAAAAATTGATAAATAGTCTAAAATAAAAAAAACTCATCCATTGAGTAAAAAACTTTTGACAAAGTGTAATTGTGCACATGCAGCTTTTGCAGTTTTTTACATTTACTTTTGTGGCACTGGTTAAAGTAGGTGAGGTTCCCCAAAAATTTTTATGGGGAGTGCAGCCCCCTGCAAATGCACTAAAACTATGTGGTAAGAATAGACCTTAATATTTTTTGCTGTCAGCCCCTCTCAATAAAACCCTGTAATTTTATTTGTTGTTGCAAATATAGGATTGAAACAAAAGTCTTATCTGATAGAAAATAATATTTATTTAACTAATAAACACAACATATACATTGAGAAATATATGCAAAATATCATTCGTCCGTGGATCCGAAATGTTGAAAATAGTCACCTTTAAGGTCCACACACTTTTTCCAGCGTTCTGGAAGTTGTGTTATATCGTTTGCATAGAAGTCTGCAGGTTTGAAGTGAACCAGTTTTCCAAATCACCATTAACTTCTTCAGCGGAGTGATACGTTTTCCCACAAAGTGAGTTTTTTATAGGAGAGAACAGGTAGTAGTCAGATAGGGAAAGGTCTGGGGAATATGGTGGATGTGGTACTACCGTAAAACCGATCTCAGCAATTTTGCATATATTTCTCAATGTATATGTTGTTTTTATTGGTTAAATATATATTATTTTCTATCGGACAAGACTTTTGTTCCAATCCTATATTAGTGCTTTGATTTTTTTACTAGACTTGAATGCTGCATTTACCAAACTTGTGAATATTCACGTCCACAACTTAATTTTTTTTTTTCGTCAAGTTTTGAATGCTTTTTACAGAGATAGAATTTCACCTATCAAATATTTGCAATTTTTTCACAGATTTAGCAAATAGTTAATAAAAACTTTTTAGGAACAAAAAATATTCAACTAGCTATGTTACCCGTGACTATCAACAAGGGTTCTGTTAACAAGCTTCAGAAGTGCTTCAAACCTAGCTAATTAACAACAATTCACTGTTTTTTCAAAAAAAAATACACAAAAACAAATTTTGTGTCTTGAGTTTCAGGGAAAAGGCAACATAATGCTGATTAAGCTACGTTTAGGTATGCCATAGTCTAAAGCAACTAAGGCAAAAGCTTTCATCATTTTTCTAAATTCAATGTTGCACACTTGCATTAATTAACTAAGTTGTCTTTCTTTTGAATTTATGAATCACAGCACTAGTTAGTCATTTTATGATTGGTAAATATTTTTTTTACGTAGTTTCAAATTGTTATGTTTTTGGAGCACTTGACAAAACAAAAGGTTACTCTACCAAAACATATGTAAAAATGTGTGAAAAAAGTTTACCTTAATGTTGCAAATTTAATTTAGTTTTAGATTAGATGTATGTTGCCACAGACTAACACGTCTAACCATTTTAATTAAAGAAATTTTACTAGTCGTTCCACTTTAAAATCTAGGACTTGTAACTGTGATACATTAACTTTGCAGAAGCAAAAAAAAGTTAGAAAAAGAATTATTGCAGAACAAAAATGAAATTGTGAAAATGACTGAAAGAATTCAAAAATTACAAGAAGGTGAATTTTGTTTTGTGAAATATGCAAAATATTTGTAAAGTGCTTTTATTGCAAATTTTTATGGCTTTAATACTAGATCTTTCAAAGTGGTCACACTTAGTGTGTGACGTTTTTAGTCACTTTGTTTCTGCTTAATGCAATAGGAAAAAAGCCTTGTGAATTTTTTGTGAAATGGAGTATGTCAACACCTATTGGCTCGCGTTGTCTGGCAGGACTACTAGTGGTGTTAGGTTAGAAATTCCAATTCTGCCAGCTACATCAACTTAACCCAAAGATCATTTCTGAGAGCAGTAACAAAAAGTTAATGTAAATTGGGGGAGCATTGTCCCTGTGCTTCTAAATGTGATCATCAATTTCTTGAATTAAAACCAGCTCTACTAACCTTCTTTCCTTTCACAAATTCTATCTTTTCTTTTCATTAAGTTTGCAGACACAAAGCCAAAGTGAGGGGTAGGCACATTAATGGTGAACGTTTTGCTATTAGGTAAATAAGTTATTTGGTGGTAAGCTAATTTCACGATTTGGCACAAACCCTTATTGCAATGATCTTTGTAACATAAAGCTCTTTGGCTGCATCTTTATGCCATGACCCTGGCATGAAGCAAAAAAGGCGATGCCTCACTTAATACTTCTATGCAAAAATTTCCCTCCATAGGTGCAATTTTACACAGGATACCAACCCACCTCTTCTTCTTCTTTGTCTTTTGGCTTATTCCCGATTAGGGGTCGCCACAGCAGATATCTGCATTTTTATTACATGGCTTTTGTTTTACGGTCAGATGCCCTTCCTGCCACCAACCCTCTAATAGGAGGGAAAACTGGGCCACCTGTCTTCCACATAAAGGCGGAGGCATCCGGTTAAGTGCTTTGCCCAAGGGCACAACAAGCAAACTTGCCGGCTTATTCTCTACAACCTCCCCTAAATGCAGAGCACCAAGCAGGGAAGCTGTGGATACCATTTTTTAAAGTCTTTTGGTATGACTTGACAAGGGGAATGAACCCCAGGTCTACCAACTGGGAAGCGGATGCTCTAACCACTACACCATCGCGTCGGTTAGGATACCGACCTACCAATCTATTTATTTATTTATTTTTTTGTCAAACTTTGGAATTCATAAAGTATGCTACCATCCTGTAAAATCAACTTCCTACTCCAAAATTTAGACTTTGTTTAAGAAAAAATAGCCCATAATTTCTCAAACTTTAATTTGTCTCCTTTTCTTAAGTGCATGAGGACACAAACTCAAAGTTTTGCAAGAACGCTAAAGTGAGTGATGTAATTACATAAATAAGCTATTAAGTTGGAGTTCAGCATTTACAGTTCCTTTTATCATAGTTAGCACTTAAATTGATGGCTCACCAACCAGCTTTTTGTGCTAAAGAGGAAGATAGTTTTTTTCACCTTGCTTCTCATTGTCAGTATATCTTAAGCTTTGGAGTGTGATGCATGACACGACTTTACAAAGGTGTTTTAACCTGCAGTCCATCGACATTTCAGATCATATAGTTGTCATGGCTGTCATTGCATTTTTAATAAATAGATTTATACTGGTACATTATTATTGTAATATATCATTTACTTTGCAAGAAAGAAGGCGGCATTTAAAGAGCTGTGCAGGTTCCCATCAGAAGAAAATAAGAATCAATACAAACGTATAAGAAATCAAACAAGGAAAATTGTTGCTAGAGCTATGAGAAAGGAAGCTAATCAGGAGTTGAATAATTTATATCAGAATTCTAACAGTGTTTTCTACTTCCTTAGAAGAATGAAAAAGGAAGGGAAGGATGTGGAAGGAGGAAGGTGCTTGAGAGGAGGAGACGGACGATTGGGTTTTATTGAAGAAGACCGGGCAAAAATTTGGAAGGAACATATGGAAAAGATCATGAATAAAGAAAACGAATGGGACCACATGGTGGAAACTGATGTAGTAGAAGGACCGGTGGAAAAAGTGGCTCGTAATGAAATTGTGGAGGCAATGCAAAGGATGAAATCAGGAAAGGCAACCGGACCATCTGAAGTAAGTGTGGAGATGATAGTTGCAAGTGGCAAAATCGGGGTTAAAGTGATGATGGAACTGTGCCAGCGTGTATTGGATGGTAAAGGAATGCCTGATGAGTGGAAAACAAGTGTGATTGTACCTATCTTTAAAGGAAAGGGTGATGTGATGAGCTGTGGATCATACAGAGGAGTGAAACTGCTAGAACATGCCATGAAAATCGTTGAAAGAGTGCTAGAGAGGCGAATACAAACATTAGTCAATTTGAATAAAATGCAGTTTGGATTTATGCCAGGAAAAGGAACAGTGGATGCGATATTTATTGTGAGAAGAATGCAGGAGGAATATCAAAAGAAGGACAAGAAGTTGTATATGTGTTTTATTGACATGGAAAAAGCTTTTAATAGAGTGCCAAGAAAAGTGATGGAATGGGCCATGAGAAAGAAGGGACTATCAGAAGTAATAGTTCGGGCAGTTATGAGCCTGTATGATGGTGCAAAGACAAGAGTGTTGGTGGAATCTGCATATTCAGAGGAATTCGAAGTAAATGTTGGTGAACATCAAGGATCTGTGCTGTCACCACTATTGTTTGCAATAGTGGTGGACGTTATTACCGAAAATGCAAGAAGGGGTGTGGTTAACGAATTACTATATGCAGATGACCTTGTTATCATGAGTGAAGACATGGAAGACTTGAAGGAAAGGTTTTGGAATTGAAAGGATGCACTGGAAAGTAAAGGTTTGAAGGTCAACACCAGAAAAACAAAATTGATGGTAAGCGGGTCAGAAGGCAAACTATACAAAAGCAAGATAGATCCATGTGGAGTTTGTGGGAGGAGAATCATGGCCAACTCAGTGTTGTGCACAAAATGTGGAAACTGGGTTCATGGCAAATGTGCAAAAATAAAGAGAGTTACCGCTAGGTTGGCAATGCATTTTGTTTGCTTGAAATGTAAAGGAATAATGGAAGGGACGATGAACTCAATCGAGAAGTTATGCGATGAAGTGGAGACAGTGAATGGATTTTGTTATTTGAGAGACAGACTAAATGCTAGTGGTGGTTGTGAAGTGGCAGTCACAGCAAGAGTAAGAATCGGTTGGGTAAGATTCAGGAAATGTGGAGAGTTGTTGCTTGGAAATAGGTTTCCTCTGAAGATGAAAGGTAAAGTTTATTGTTGTTGCATAAGATCAGCAATACTGTATGGAAGTGAGACATGGTGTCTAAAAGAAAATGAAAAAGCAATTTTAAGGAGAACGGAGAGAGCTATGGTGAGAGCCATGTGCGGTCAGAAAATTGTAGACAGAAAGACGACTGAAGAACAGATGGATATGTTAGGGTTGAAGGAAACGATAGACCGGTTAGCAACAGCAAATGGAGTTAGATGGTATGGACATGTACTGAGAAGGGATGACGATAGTGTTTTGAGGGTTGCTCTGAATCTTGATGTGAGTGGCAAGAGAAAGCGAGGACGACCGAAGAAGACCTGGAAGAAGCAAGTAGAAGAGGAGACAGAGAAGATTGGTTTGAAGAAGGAGGATGCTCTGAGACGAGATAAGTGGAGGGACGGAGTGCGAGAGATTGCAGAAGGAATGGGGTAAATCCGGCCATCTCTGCTAAAGGGAAAACACCAGATAAAAACTGACTAACTACTACAACTACTTTGACAGGTAACTTGTTAGCAATCAGCTTTATTATCTACGTTTTCTTCAAATTAACAATAAAAAATAAGTGCAGCTGCTGTTTTGATTAGAATGGTACCAGAAAGCATTACAGCACCACTCAAAATTATGATGAAAAACCGCTTTTTCGAAGCGTTTAAGAATGTAATGAAAAAGGCATGCTTTGAAAATAGTTAAATGCTTAATCATTTTTTGCAGCAGTGGTAAAGCTTCAAGGGTTATGGAATTTTTTTTTTTAATAAAAAAATTATTATTTTTTTGATCACATTTTTATGGTTATTATTTTGGAGCAAATGAAGAAAACAAATTTTTCATTTAATGTTGTTGTTGTGATTACCCCTTCTCTTCCTTGGGATGAAGGTACAGCACGAACGGCAATTCAGGTTTATGCCATCAACCTAATTAAAATTAGGCTAGGGGAAAGATGGCAGCTCGTTTCGAACCAGTCATAAATGACTGGTAGCCCCACCAACAACAAGGCAGACTGCCATTGGTGGGTACCCAAGAGTCGCCTCTGACGACATGCTGGGTGAGCAACTTCACAATTGTAATCCAGCAAAGCATGGGTAGGCCATCTGTCTGCACTTAGAGATGTGGGCATCTTGTTAAGTGCCTTGCCCAGGAACACAACAAGCAAGCTTGCCGGCTTGTTCTCCACACTATTCCTATGTGTTGAGTGCCAAGCAGGAAAGCTGTGAACACCATTTTTAAAAGTCATTTGGTATGACTCAACTTAGGGAATGAACCCCAGGTCTACTGACTGCGAAGTAGAAGATTATTCTCATTTAATCATTGATTATGATGTCATCTGAGTGCCATAAAGATTTTTTGATAAGTTGGTGATAGCCTTTGAGCAAGTAACTGCTTCAAATTTAAAAAGTCATCTTTAATTGTAGCATCATGATGATGTCACCAACCCCCATGTGGTACTCGTACAAGAGTCATGTTAGCATGCCAAGTAATTTTAAATAAGTTTAAACAGGCAGATAGAATTGTGCTCTATGCAATAGATTTCTACTACAAAGCAGGCTCTCTGTAGGTGCGTTTGCTTTGACTCTACCAATACCACTGAGAGTACAAACCTGAATTTTGGCCCAATTAATTACTATTCTAAGGTGAGTGCCACAGGGGGATTGGTGATTTTGGAATTTGCATTTCTTTACGACCAGAGCAGTTTTTTGTTTAAAGAAGTAATTTTCTGACTTATGAATCTACCAGAATTTGGTATGATCACTTCATAATTAATACTTGTCTGTAGTAATTGTTTTATTCATCTTTTCAAAAAACATTGACTGAAGAAACATGATAAAAAGCTTTTTTGAAAGATATTCTGACAATGTAGTGACTAAATGACAAGATACTCTACAACAAGATGAGTAATACTAAGAATTGAGTATTTTTGATGATCCAAGAAGCGATTCCTTGTTAAAGATTTTTTTTTACTTTTCAGCGTTTTCAGTATTCTTCTTTCTAATTTTTATCCTCTTCATAAAAAAAGTCAAAATGTGTCTGCTTTGATTTTAGCCAAAACAGCAGTAGGCAGCAACTGTGCTTATTTATTTTTATTTTAAAAACAAACGTAAATTGCTGGAAAGCTGTCTGTTAAAGTAGAATGATGTATTAAATTATTAACATGCCAGCATAAGTACTTTTATAGTGATCTGTATCTGTATCTTTTTTATTCATGACCACCACCATTACACCTGACACTGAACAACAATAATAATGAGAGAAATGGAGTCAAGAAAAGGAAGAAGCGACACAACGTCAGACGTTAAAACATGCAAATGAAAACAGTGGATCCATAAAACTAGAGCAATAGTTGCATGGCCGCTAAACCCTAAATTCAAGCAATTAAAGAACAGTTTAATTGAATTGAAAAAAAAAAACAAACAGAACAAAACAAAAACGCAGGAGTTTTTATAGTTGTAGATCATATTATTTTGTAAATAAGAAGTAAGAACATTCGAAATAGTAAGGATATAGTGGCATGTATAAAAATTACGATTACTGAACTCTAGGTCAACTCCACAATACAATTTGTTTATTCAGTCTAATTGCATACATTGTTAATACCAAAACATACAAATCATGTGTAGCAATGTGGAAAAGCATTGGAATGCTTGATATGAGCTCTTGCAGCTTTCAAAAATAATATTTAAAAATTTTGCTGGCGGTACGGAGTTTTAATATAGCTTTGTAAAAAAGCTGTTTTAGCCATAAGCTTTTTGTGATGCTTTCATCAGTGGCGGTATTACATCAAAAAGGGAAAAAACAATCAGGGCAAGCCAATGATAACGCTAGCATTGTAAAATGCACCAAAGAAAGAGATTTTGCAATAGCCAAATGCTAGAGAAAGCGCAGCAAGAAGCCAAATGGGAATGCTACAATTATCAAAAGAGTCTAAGAGTGTAGACAAATTCTTTCTGTCTACATAACACTAAGAGCTAAGTCTTGATATAAACACCATCTAAGAGATTAAAGTGGAAAGAGCCGCGTACTGTGGCAAGGATTGAAAACTGCTTGTTGTAGTTTAATGCACAATGTTCATTTTCTAAAAGATGCTGACCAATGGCAGAGTCACAGTCCAATTTAGTGCCACTTTAACAACACATTACGGTTTCCAGACTGTGACTCTGCCATTAGTGAGCATCTTTTGGAAAATGAACAATATCAAACTATAACAATAAGTGGTTTTCAATCCTGGTCACAGCAAGCAGCTCTTTCCACTTTAATCTTTCAGATGCTGTTCATATCAAGACTCAGCGCCTGGTGTTATGCAGACAGAGAGAGTTTGTCCACACTCTCGACTCTTTCCATAATTGCGACATTCCCATTTGGCTTTTTGCTGCACTTTCTCTAGTATTTGGTTGTTGCAAAATCTCTTTCTTTCGCATGTCTACCATTCAAATTAATCACATAAAACCTTTTACTCACTCTAGCTTTTTCCTTATTTTCATAATACCACCACTGATGAGATCATCACAAAAAGTTTATAGCGAAACCAGCCTTTTTCAAAGCTATGTTAAATTTCTGCAGCAACAAGGTTTTTGTGTACTTTCGCTTTTGTTACACTAAACAGCAAATAGCTGTTTTAAACAATGTGGTGAGAACTAGAGGAACAGGTATTTGTGCAAAGAAGAAATCTTCGCCGAATTTGAGTCACTAAGGGCACAGCTTTTACATCACAGTGCCACTTCTGTTGAACAATGCACTGCTTTAAAATCCTGACTCACCGACCTTGCACATCTGTACCGTGACAGCATGATAGTTTCTCATGGCTTCACAATGCACAAAGAGTGCTTTCATGCAATCAAGAGCTTACAAAAGATTGATGATATCATGATCACTAAATCTGACAAAAGTTCCAGCATTGTTTTTTTAAACAAAAGTGTCTATGTGAAAAAAATGAACGAGATACGAAAAGATCAATCAAAATTTAAAAGGCTTGGTCCAGTCTCCAGTAATGACAGCACAGTAAGCATTGAATCATCCCTTTAGAAGCAGTTGCTTGACTTATAGTCAAATGCAATCTTATGCCAAAGTGAATATATGATGCAGTACAACCAACTGAATCACAGAAACCTTGAATGTATGGTCTGCAAAAAACACACAAAGAAGTCACTCCACTTCACCCCATACTGTCTATGACAGCTCTGTCCCATCATGAACTTGGCAAGTGGTTAGCTGGCCAATTACAACCTGTTTTGGAGCAGTTTTCATTACACTGCATATTAGATTCATTTATTTTTGCTAATTTTGACATCAATCTTAATGTCTTTATGTGCTCCTTCGACATGTACAGCTTGTTTACCAACGTTCCTCTTGATGAAACCAAGATCTGTTCAGAAGCCTTTTATGGTAAGTCCAATTCACAACCAGTCATTCCAAAAGATACGCACGTTGAATTGATGAAGAGCACTACATTCTCGGTTGAGTTCAGCTTTAATAGCACTATGTACAAGCAAACAGATGGAGTAGCAATGGGATCACCACTTGGTCTGGCTTTGGCTGATATCTTTGTTGGATATTATGAAAAAAAGTTATTTTCTAAAATACAAAAATCTCCTATATACTTCAGATATGTTGATGACATTTTCGCCATCTCTGATCATGAAGTTGAAGCAGATGAATTCCTGAACAAACTCAACCGCCTTCATCCATCCCTCAAGTTTACGTTTGAAAAAGAGAAATACAAATGTGTACTGTTTCTTGAGGTCTATGTCGAAAGAGCAGACATTGGCTTTGAAACCAGTGTAAACCGAAAACCCACTTTCACCTGCCAGTATTAAGTTTGGTCCTTTCAAACGTATAATAAGTCTGAAATTTACATTTGTTCATTGAACTGAATAATTTGCCCCAAATGTAGACTCGATGGAGAAATAGAAAACATAAAAAAATATTACTGGCTTTTAATTTTTTTTTATTTGCCATATTTATCCTCCGTTCACAAGAAAGCGAATTGTATCACTATATTTTGGATGGGAGTTTCGCACTCGTTTGGCAGTTGCCATTTCCGAGGTGTCTGGGCCACCTGTCTTTCACATAAAAGTGGGGGCATCTCGTTAATTGCCTTGCCTAAGATCACAACAAGCAAACTTTCTGGCTTGTTCTCCACAACACCCCCTAAATGCTGAGTGCCAACCAATAAAGCTGTGAATACCATTTTTTAAAAGTTTTTTGATATGACTGGACGAGGGGATTGAACCCCAGGTCTACCAACTGCAAAGTGGATGCTCTAACCACTATGCCATCGCGCCAGTAGAAAACCGAGTAATTTTCTATTCTAAAAATAGGATATTCTAAAAAGGTCGTCAGCACTCAGATCACCAAGAAAAATTATTCAGTTCTCCACTCCTAAGTGATTCGGCCCTGGAAAGTGCCCTGTGCACTGGAGAGTCTCTTGGATAGGTAAACCCTTCACAAAGCTGAAAAAAGAAGTCAAAACAGCCGTGAAAAGCTGCTATGGTTCCATCAGCACTCCCTTGGTCTTTACATCAAAGCTTATGCTGCCAGTAACTTGCAAGGATGTTCTACCTACCTCTCAGAAAAGCACAGTCATATATGAATACAAGTGCCACTGTGATGGTCGGTACATTGGGTGAATATCTCAACAACTACATGATGTTGTTGTTGGTTACCCGACCCTTTCCGAGGAATGGCGGCATGGCTGAAGACCATGGTGTCCCAGAAGCCGGTCAACTCGCCAGGACTTGGACCAGAGGTCGTACAGAGACAGAGAGTCGCCAAAGAGTGAGCGGCGCAAAGAGTTCATAGCTGGACAGTGCAGAATGAGATGAGAGATGTCATGGGACGAGTGCCTGCAAGTGCTGCAGGAACGATTCTTGATTCTGCCAATCCTAGAGAGGTAAGAACCTAAAAGAAGGCTGTGCCCATTGCAGCGAAGGTGAGAGAGGACACCGCAAGTATGACAAGGAAGCACAAGTTCCTCGGTGGAAATCGAGGAAACCTGTGTGTCAAAATACTTCGAAGAGACAGTGTGCCTCCAGTCCGAGATAAGACGAGAGTGGATACGAGAGATAAAAGGAGAGAGAGACTACAAGGGGATTGCGGGGGAACAAGTAGCACTCCCCGTCTGGCAAGCTCATCAGCCGTGTTGTTCCTTAGGAGAAACGAGTGTCCGGGGACCCATTGTAGCCTGATAGAACAGGATGAAAGAGAAGACGGTTCCTGCCACATCTGCCACAGAGTTTGAGATAAGAGGATAGATGGAGGAGTGGACAGGGTGGTGAGGACAGAACGAGAGTCAGATGATAGAAGAGAAGAGAAATGGCAGACTTGTTGGTGCTGCTGAGACCAGCAAAGAGCGTGCAAAATGGTGCAGGCTTTAGCAGAAAAACTGGAACAAACTGGGCCTGCCAAAAAGGAAAGAGTGGTCTCAGTGCCACAGAGAAAGCAGTTGGCAAGAACGCTGGAGCCGCCCTTGCCAAAAGGAAAAGGAACAGAGGCGTCTGTCTGGAGCACCAGATCATGAGATGGGAGAGAGTCAAGGTGGGCGAGAGCCGCACCTTGGCAAGAGAGAGTGGGGAATCAGAGCGAGAGCTTGGAAAAGAAAAGATGGACTCCTCAGTGAAAAAAAGCAGGTTCCAAGGAGGAAAGAGGGGGCATGCAAGGAGAGCCTCTCTAGAATAAGTAGAAGAAAGCACGAGCGGGTGAGTGGACGCAAGAGCTCTCCAGGATGATCTGCAGAGTCTTGGTTTCACTCCAAGTCTGGCCAAATCTGAAATAGGAAAACAAGGTTGGGAGACAAAGAGCCTGCTAATAAGATAAAAGAGTGAAGTGAGTCAGGGTGACTCGTAGGGGAGGTAAAGAAGCCTCGGAGAGTAGAAGTGGGATAGAGGAGGACAAGAGGCAGTCGGTAATGGCGCGACTAGTCGCTTGGTGGAAGCGTTCCAATTTAGTGAAAATAGTAATGCTTAAGAAAGGAAACCATCCGAGTGAAGCATATGTGAGAAGTGGCTGAAGAAAAGATTTATACAGAACAGAGAGGGACTCTTTAGAGGGGCCCCATGAGGAAGCAGAGATACAGCGTACGGCCTTGAGACATGGAAAGAACTGGCCTTCAGCGAAGATACATGTTTAGAAAAGGGAAAAGTGCGATCGAAGGCAACCCCAAGAAAAGTTGGAGTGGGATTGAAACGGAGGCGGGGGCAGAGTAAGAGGAGGCTTGACTGGAGGTTAGCATGGTGGGGATCCACTGAAAAGAAGGAGGCCTCACATTTTCTTGGATTGAGAGAAAGACACCAGTACTCAGACCAGTGCTCCAATCAAATCAGAGCTCCTTGTGTGGCTTCCACCGCAGTGGAGATCAAAAGGGGAGGAGGACCAAATGGCCAAATCATCAGCGTAAGGAAAGCAGCTGATGGAAGAAAGCAGAGAAGCAGGAAGATCATTGCTGAAGAGAGAGAAAAGTACAGGGCCAAGAACGGATCCTTGTGGAACACCTTGACAGACTCGAAAAGAGCGGCTTTTATGATTTTGAAAAACCACACAAACGCACCTATCAAAAAGAAAAGATTAAGTCCAACGAGCAAAATAAAAAGGGTGGCCAGTCAAAATGAGTTTATGGAAAAGAGCGGGATGCCAGACAGAGTCGAAAGCTTTAGAGAAATCGATAGTAGAAAGAATCATCCGAGAGCCCGACCTGGGTTTGTTAAACCCATCTGAAATGGACTGAGAAAGGTACAGAATCTGATCGAGTGTAGACTATCCAGGGCAGAAACCGACCTGGCGGGGAGAGAGAATGGAATTAGATTCCAGAAAGAAGAGTAGACAAGATAGAATGATGCATTCAAACAGCTTTGATACGCAGTAGGTGAGAGAGATAGGCCGGAAGGAAGCAGGAGAGTCGAGAGGCTTTCCCATCTTGTGGATGGGAACAATGGAAGATGTCTTTGATACGGAAGGAATGCAAAATCAGGGAGAGATTTAAGATGTAAAGAAGAAAATCGATGCCAGAGCGAGGAAGGTGCTTTAGCATGGGATAGGCAACTTTGTCTGGGCAGTGGTGATGGAGAAGGACAGGTTGGAGGCAGCTGCAAGAAATTCAGTAAAGGAGAAGGGAGAGCAGAAGGACAAGTGAGACTCCACAGGGCACGTGGCTCGGCAGAGCTCAGAGAGGTAGCCTCTGGCTGTACTACACAGGGCCTTTGGCTGAGAAACGGAAAAGTGAGGTCTCATGTAAGTGGTGTAGACCAAAGCCGATTCCCTGGGAGAAGAACAGTTAGGGAAGCTAGGAGAGGAGGAAGACGAGGAAGGAGAGCCAGCGATAGAACAAAGTAGAGAGTGTACAGATTTAGGGTTAGACCTAGGTGAAAAAGAAGAACAAGTCGTCTGCCATGCCTCATCCTTGGCCTTGGCAATGACTGACAAGGCACGTTGAGAAACAGAGATGTAAGCCTGTCGATCTTCATCACTTCTGTGAGCGGCAGCAAAAGCCTTGCATCTTTCACTAACCGCACTTTCCACCTCAGCAGACCATCAGGCCTTAGGAGGGCGTTTGATGCAGTCGAAAGGAATGGAAGATTTGGCTGCATTCAGTGCCAGAGAGGTAAAGAGAGCAGCAGCAGCAGAGGAAAGAGATGAGTATTCCTCTGCAGAAGAACAGTGGGAGTCAAAGTAGGAGGCAAAGCCATCCCAGTGAGCTTTTTGAAAGTTGAAGGAAGGGGGACGCTCGTTGGGACGAAAGGCCAGAGAGAGGGACGGATAGAAGAATTGGTAGGTGGTCAGAAGCCAGGTCCTGTAGCACCTCCTAGGAGCAAGGAGAGGGCGAGAGAAGGGGGAGCAAAGAAGATGTCAGGAGAGGAGCGACTGCCAGAGGAGCGATGGAGAAGGGTAGGTGTGTCAGGGCGATTGAGGGGAGGAGGTCAGAGGAGATGACCCAGTCAAATACTTCCTCTCTGCAGGGGTTGGATGTACCTCTTGAGTTCCAGAGGGGTAATGGCAATTGAAATCTCCCAGAATAAAAAGATTTCTGGAGGAGGAAAGAATGGAGGGAGAGAAGGAGTTCTGTTATTTGTCAGGGAGGAGCAAATAGGAGGGCGTAGACATTAAGAAAAGACAGTCGGAGGAGTTGTTAAGAGAAATGCTGACACATACATAATCAGAGTAGGGATCAAGCAAAGAAAGGTAGCAGGTAGAAAGTTTAGAAAAAGATAGGAACTGCCTGATGAAAATGATAACCCAGTCGCTAGCGTGCGTGGCATCAGGAGAGAGAATGCCAGACTGGGAGTGGGTGCAATCAGAACGCAGAGCAGAGAATCCAGGAATCCGGAAAGAGGAAGATGAGTTAAGATTGGCTTCCTGGATGCAGATAAGGTAAACAGAATGGGACGAAAGAAAGTAAAGTAGTTCAGTGCTCCTGGCTTAAAGACCTCCAGCATTCCATTGAAGAACCTCGAGAGAGTCAGGGGGAAGAGATGGCAGGAGGTGTAGAAGGACAACCAGGAGCAAGGGACAGTGGCGTGGGGGCAGGGGGAGAAGGTACAAAATGGGAAAATGGGGATAAGAGGTTCGGAGACGAGGGTGGGGCGCGAGTGCAGCATTAGCCGAGGGGGGCTAGATTGTACAGTGGAGTATACATGTCGGAGGAGTTCGAGGAGAGAGTCACAGTGTTGCAACGGGGGTAGCTCCAAGAGTGAGAGCTGCCAAGAGCTCTGAATTTGGAGAGGGAAAGTTGTGAGCACCTTAGATGGACCCATTTGGAGCAAGTGCAGCATTGCACTGACTTGCCCTGCCAAGTCACATTTCCAGCACACACAGAGCAAGGAAAGATGGCCAGGGTTGGGATGAACGTTACTAATCATCAAGAGAAGGAGAAGAATGAAAGACAAAGAAGGGAAAGAGAAGAGCAGGAGAAAAGAAAAAGAGAGAACAGGCGACCGATTTTGAAGAAGCTGTGTGCTGCCCTTGTGCAGTTGTTCAAGGGAGAGCATAGCAAAAAAAATGAAGGGGAGTGCACGGGGTAACTGGGATCCTAGGCCCAACCCAAACGGGGTTGAGGATCGCACCACCACGTTGAGGCGGCTGTTGATTGGTGCATATGTACGTGTTTGGTACACAACTACATGATTGCATCAAGGAAGATGTTTTGCAATAGTTGAGACAACAGTTGTCTTGCCCATGCTGATGTTAACCAAATAGATTGTGCAAATGAAACAATACTAAATTGGACTGTGACTGCCATTGGTCAGCATTTTTTAGAAAATGAATATTGTGCATTGAACTGCGACAACAAGCGGTTTTCAATTCTTGCCACAGTATGCAGCACTTTCCACTTTAATGTCTTAGATGCTGTTTACATCAAGACTTAGCGCCTGGTGTTATGCAGACAGAAAGGGTTTGCCTACATTCTCAACTTTTTCAATAGTCGTGGCATTCCCATTTGGCTTCTTGCTGCGGTTTCTCCAGCATTTGGCCGTTGCAAAATCTCTTTCTTTGGTTCATTTTACAATGTTAGCGTTATCATTGGCTTGCCCTGATTGTCTACTGTCCAAATTGATCACACAGAAACCACTTACTTACTGTAGCTCTTCTCCTTTTGTCGTGATACCACCACTGATAAGATCAACACAAAAGCTTACGGTGAAACCAACTTTTTTCAAAGCTCTATTAAAAATAATAGTCGTTTACTTAGCTTAAACACGTTGTCCCTAAATTATTCACTTAAGCTCAAACTTACTGTTATAACTGAATTGCAGGTGATAGAATGTGGGTTACACTTTGTGAGCTCACCAATTAAAAATTTCTTGACCTTGCTACTTATGTCAGAGCAAGGTAACATAAGTGCAAGCAGGAGTTTGTTCCAGAATATGTGAAGTCTAATAATTGAGAAAGGGGTCATGCTTACCTCAATCAGTAAGGTCATGGAATCTCACAGTTAGTAAGATCAAGGGAGCATAAGTGCAGCCAGGGGCAGTTATGGGACTTGAGGTCACAGACCGAGTTATAAATAATAGAGTTTTGGTTCTATGTCAATCAAGAAAGCTATCACATGTTTCAATTGTAGTTGCAATTTTCGTTCGAGAAGACTTGGAAAAAATTTAATAGTGATAAAAACAATTGTGAATTTTTCACAGGCACTCTTTTAAATTCAAAATTGATGGCAATGGTAGATGAGAAATTACAAGAAATTGCCAAATTAATTTAACAGTTTTGGAGGTGGAACAAAAATTGGGGTTATAAATGGTTTTAAAAAAAGTGGTTTAGATTAAAGTCAACTGCAAAAAAGGCAGAACAAAGTACAAAAAGAAACCAATTAAGGCGAGAGCAACAGAAACAATGCAACTACTTTGTCCAAAGTACAATTTAAAATAAGTAGCTTTGCTGGACCTGTGATTGCAGGTATATTTGGTTCAGAAAACTGTGATATGGCAAAAGTAGCAGGCTTTTCTTGTACTTTGTTGCTCCAGCAACAACTGACAATGTACTCCACCACCACAAAATAGGCAGACTATGGTTGCTGGAGAGAATTTTTTTACTAAGGAGATGAGAAAAACAGACAAATGTTGTAGTTCATGGTCTTCATATTTTTTTATATTGTCTCTCCAATTTTTTCAAGTATTTTCACCAATCGCTCTACATCAATTTCCACCATCTGCTCTCGTTCGTTCTCTTCATTTATGATCGTTTCTACATGTTTTTTTCAAATTTTTGCTCGGTATTCAATAAAACCCAACTGTTGGTCTCTTTTTCTTAAGCACCTTTTTCCTTTGAAATCTTTCTTTTTCTTTTTTGTTCTCTTAAAGAAAACTAAAAATACTGTTGCAATTTTGACACAACGCATTCAAATCTTGTTTGGTTTACTTTTTCATAGTTCTAGCAACAACTTTCCTAGTTTGATTTTTTTTACATTTATATTGAGTGTTGCTTTCTTCAATTGCAACCTTTCCATCACAGTAAATGCTGCCTTTTTTCTTATAATTTTTTTCATTTGCACTGCCATGTGTCTTTGCATTTTTTTCTGTCATTTATTCTTTTTCAAAATCTCATTACTTACCAATAGAACTTCATTCTTGAAAGTTTTTCACAAATCAAGCGTTATCTGTGCTTAAAAGTACTTTTGCTTTTTTCAAATTACACTTGTTTGGTTTTCATTCAACTTTCATATCCTTTTCTTTATGATCTGTTTCTATTCTCATTATTTTTTTCAAAACCTTAATAACCAGATCTATCATCACCAGTTTGTGCTTGCAGGTCGCATTGAATAGCTTTTACGTTCCTTACATACTTACTATCTTTTTCCCTGCTGCAAAAAATCAATTTCTGTTTACATCATTTAGAAGTGAAACTGGCTGTTGTGAAATAAAATGTGTTAATAATTATAAAGTGACAACAATAGTTAATGGTCTGCTGTTGTGATTCACCAGACAATTTTGGTTTGCTGGCTTGTACAACAATATTGGTATTTAGCACACGGCAGAGAGCGACATTGTTTCGATCATCAGGTCCCTTCAGTGCAGTTGGTGACCAATAAGAAGCTAGAGGTTTTTAATAACGCATAGCTTACACTGTCACACTTGTGGGACCTAATTCTGGGTTCTTGTAGTGGATGGTCTGTCAACTTCTGCAAAGCCATATCACTCGTGAATGAGTGGCAGTTGCCGCCGGTGCACTAAGTCTAATAGCTGCTAGAACAATAGTGCTGTCACAGCCAAGTGGTCACAGCTTTTATAGTAATGCAAGAGGCTAGTGATGCACTTAGCAAACTGCAGACAGTGACACTGTTTCGGCCAATCAAGTCTCTTCAGTGCAGTTGGTGACCAATAAGAAGCTAGAGGCTTTTAATAAAGCTTCTTATTGGTCACCAACTGCACTGAAGAGACCTGATATGTCGAGACATTGTCACTGTCTCCAGTTTTCTAAGTGCATCACTAGCCTCTTGCATTACTATAAAAGCTTGTGACCACTCGGCTGTGACAGCACTATTGTTCTAGCAGCTGTTAGACTTAGTGCACCTGCGACAACCGCCACTCATTCACGAGTGATATGGCTTTGCAGAGGTTGACAGACCATCCACTACAGTGGACCCAGTATTAGGTCCCACAAGTGTGACGGTCTAAGCTATGCTTTATTAAAAGCCTGTAGCTTCTTATTGATCACCAACTGCACTGAAGAGACCTGATAGGTCGAAACAATGTCACTCTCTGCAGTTTACTAAATGCATCGCTAGCCTCCTGCATTACAATATTGGTATTGTTTACCTATCACCTTTTTATTTTGTTATTTTGGTGAGTGCCTGTTTGTAACTTAGCATTGTATTTTTGATCTCTTAACGATCATATTAATGAGTTGCTATTATTGCTACTAGCAATACACCGTTGAACATAATAATACAATATATTTATACAATTCAAACGTTTTCGGCGCTACATTTCGCCCTCGTCAGGATCTATACACAAATATTTACAGCATTAAAACTTTCGTTGAACGAAAACACAAAAAACATAAAGTAACTTGAAATAGTTCTGACAAAAAACAGTAAAGCTGCATTCTACGCTCTTCGTAATTGTCTGGTCACTGCTAACAAAGAATTTGATAATAAAAAAAAAAAAGAAGAAAAACAATTGCCTGCTAGGAATTAATCGGATTTAGGGTTTTGTAAATAATTGTTTCAAATGAATGGAAATTGTTTGGTTAAATGATTAAATAAATATCTTTAATTAAAACACGTTTAGTAAAATTGACGCTCCGTTTGCAATTAAAGATATTCATTTAATCATTTAACCAAACAATTTCCATTCATTTGAAACAATTATTTACAAAACCCTAAATCCGATTAACTCCTAGCAGGCAATTGTTTTTCTTCTTTTTTTTTTTTATTATCAAATTCTTTGTTAGCAGTGACCAGACAATTACGAAGAGCGTAGAATGCAGCTTTACTGTTTTTTGTCAGAACTATTTCAAGTTACTTTATGTTTTTTGTGTTTTCGTTCAACGAAAGTTTTAATGCTGTAAATATTTGTGTATAGATCCTGACGAGGGCGAAATGTAGCGCCGAAAACGTTTGAATTGTATAAATATATTGTATTATTATGTTCAACGGTGTATTGCTAGTAGCAATAATAGCAACTTGGATACTAAAAGTCACCTCTCTACCGAAATTGTATTATAATATTAATGAGTGAAACAGATGATGAAAAAAAATACCAGTTAATGTGAAATGTTTTAATAACTATCTAGTGATGCTAGTACAGATGTCTCAATTTGTGGCATAAATAATCATGTTTAGGGCAGCTTGTCTAATTTGATGTAATTTTTTAGAAAAGAAGTGTCTGTAATTTTTTTGTTGGGGGGGAGTTTAAGGGAAAAGTCAAGTATTGGCCAATTCACATTTACGGTATTATATTACGTATACACTGAAAACTGTTGTAAACAACATTTAAACTCTAGTTGAGAAAGCTAGACAAACATTAAATTACTCTTAATGAATAAAAAGAAAGTGTTTAAGATCAGTCATCAGTAATGTAAAATTGATTTAAGGACATTAATTGTAATTCAGGCAAAAAGCTAGTTTTCAACTAACAAGTAGTTTTAAGCTGTTTTTTTATTGCTCAAGTTACAATATTTCTAGAGCTGTTGCTTAGAAGTCAACAAATTCAAGTTTTAGAATCCAACCTTGATGGGAAAGAAAAGGAATTGACTTTGCTCCGGAAACAGATTGTTTGTGCCAAAGTAAGATATTGCATTAGTATAGCATAAACTACAATTTGGCCTAAGTGTAGATGTTGTTTAATTTACTCCTCTTCAATTTCTGTCCAGAACTATAAACCTTAACAATATCGGTCACTATTTAGTGGTCACTGCTCAATGAGGTAGTTTGGCCTTCATTGATTTAAGTCAAAATGGATGTTGGTTTTCCCAAGAGTCCCAGATAACCCCTTCACTTCCCACACCAAAGATTTTTTGATGATGTTATTCTCTAAGTAACCACTGAAGGGCAACCCACACTCTTTCTGAAATCAGTTGTCTTTTCTTTTTTGCCATTTTGTTGTTCTTCTGATGAGCATCAAAGGACATCCTAACCCCGGCTCTATCTTTCCTTGTGTGTATGCTCGCAATTTGACTTGGAGTGGCAAGTCAATGCCTGCCTACTATACTTGTTTCAAATGGTTACACTTAGGGTGTACCATTTTTACCTAGGAATTCAACTCCATTTTTAGCTCACTTCTTGAGCTGTCCTCTTTGCTACATCTCGATTTCTTATGGTGGTACCCTCGTAATTAATACTGTGTATTTTTGTTTCAGGCCCCTCTACCATGTATACCTTGACTGTGACCTGCAATCTACCTAATCCTCCCTCCTTCAACGCAGCTCTTCTCTTTCAACTTGCTTTTTGACCTTCTACCTTCCATTGCCTTGTCCGTAATCTCTCTGGAATCTCTCTGCCCATCTTCATTTTTGGCACTCCTTTTCCACCTTCTGCTTCATAACCCTATCCCAAGATGATCAGGGTTCAATAATGGAATGCAAAGGGTCTCCATGCCTTAAATGTAACACTTCTTTACTATGTCTTGCTCTTTTCTGTCGATTTTGGGTGTACCAAGGAGTCCAATCTTAATTTATTATCAGTGTGACTTGCTCAAGTTGATTTGCATGCTGGAAATGGAGCCATTGTCTTCATTGGGCAGGGTTTATTCTTTTCTGAATTTTTCACTCCTTTCTCTTCACTTGATCTTTTCTCTACATGGGGTCAACATTTCTCAGAAAAACTACCTCTTCTAAGTGTGTATGCTCCTTTTATTTTTTCCTTTTTAGGAATACCAGATCCCACATCTTTATGTTCTTAAGCCCACACATATCGCCCACTTGTTTCTCACAGCATCACAAAAATAACATAAAACCTACATATAGTATTTTGTATTGATTGTCTGGCCTTCTGATGCGTGTTTGTGATGCACAATGCCACAGAAATAAAACTAAACTAAAGTCATTATCACTTTCATGTCATTGCAAACCTGCTATATTTTTTTGCCTTGATAATTATGGATGCATCATTGTTAGGATTGAAACTTGGTTTCTCGGTTTTAACTATAGATTTAATCATCAGTTATGATAGTTTTCATAGATTCTGGGTCATGGTCTGCAGAATTTAGCATGTCCCAAGAAATTGCTTTCCATAGTTTTTCTGTTGCTCAATGAGCTGATTGGAAATGAATTTTGTCAACACTCTCTGCAGGTGCAAATTCTCAGTTAACATAAAATCAACTAAGTTTGTGTTTATTCCTGTATCTGAGACTATTTCTGCACCATTAAACAATGATCTTTTAGTGCTTTGCAATAAACCGTATCTACCACCTCTTTTCGGCTTGTAGATTGCCTCCCTAAGCATTGGTCACTCTTTGTTGGCATTCAGCCACCTGTAAAGTGATTAAACCTTTCCTTTATCCGAGTTGGGCTGTAGGGCCTCTTATCCAAAAACTTACTGTACTTTTGAATTGTTTCAGATCAAATATCACCAAGCTTTTAGCAAAACTTGATGCAATACCTCTTTTTGTTGCATTCTATGATTGAAATGCAATTTTGCTTGAAAATCAAAAATCGACAAGCTCTTGAAGTAGCTTGCATGGCAAAGAGGCTCTGCTTTCAAATCAATTTAGTTGATTTTGAAAAGAATATTCAACTTATCCAACTCTGACATATTTGAGCGATTCCGTTGCAGTTTCTAAGAATTATGTAAGGTATGATTGAAATAACCAAATTAGCTCAAATTTTGTTAAAACTTCAAAATACACTAAAACAAATGCATTTTGCTTAATTAGCCTCTTTAATGCTTTGAAAGAATGAAAACAATTAATCATAAGAAACCAAACAATTAGCATTACTGACCACTCTATATTTCGTCACATAAGTAATTATCTGGTGTATCAAACAAATAATTTCATAGTATTGAAATATTACCGACAAGACAGCAGACCATTATGATAAAAAAAAGATTAAAACGCAGGCTGTTTGTAGACTATATATCAATGTAATAAAAACATTTAAACATGGTGAGCAACTAATACCAGGCTATATACACAGTAAAATCATTTCATTAATATTTATTTTGGCATTGAGTATGCGCAACCATTTGGCTTCATAAAAGTTTAAGTTTTCAAGTTTAGGTTTTACAATAAAGATAACAAAACAAACATCAAACAAACTATAACAGGCTTGCCAGTAAAGATTGCCTTATGATGCTGTCGGAACTACTTCCTTAGATTTTTGTTCGTTAATTTATCAGATGCTTTGTTTAAATTCATTCATGCATTAATTTTGTAGTTTACCTTTAAGTTACATAACATCACCTCATTTTAATTTATCTCGTTGATTGTTTTCCTTTTTTTATCACATTTGTAGTTTTTGTGCACTGTCAGAAAATTAGTTGGTGATGTAGTTTAGTTTTGCATTTTTTAATCAATTTCGAGATTTTGTCCGTAAAGATTGGACATTCAAATTTTTAAGTTCAGTTGGTAAAAGAGTTTAAAAAATAATTGTTTTAACCGTTCTAGTGATTGTTATCAAAAGCATGGAGTCATAAGAAAGTAAACTGCTACAATGTTTATCATAATGTATAAGCAGAGCCGAATTTTCATTATTTTCAAAGTAGCATAATCTGTTCCATAGTACCCAATGTTTAGTCCACAAAAGATGTCAATGTGTTGACCTACATAGTAATTGCCATAGTTTTTACAACATGCCGTGTAAATACCATAATCTTTGCAGTTCAATTTTTGTGTCAAACGACATTCTTTACTAAGTGTGCAGATATGTTTTATCAGTGTACTATAGATTACCACATAGTGCACATCTACAGGGCCCAGATATGTCCCCACCCATGCCCTCATAAAGACCAAATTAAAGCTTTCTATGGCATGTGACTAGATTGCCCAATGTCTGTGGGCGCTTGTATGCAAGCATTACATTGGATTGTAAACGTTTTTCCATCTGGTTGGATCACAGTAGTTTTGGAAACTGGGTAACCTGTACGATTTTTTCTGCTTACTTTCCTTTAATTTGTTATTGTTAAAAGGATGAAATCTATCCATCCAAAAAACTTGGTCTGCTCAATTATCTTTGATGTAAAAGTTTTCTAAAATTTAGCTTTGAAACATTTGTTTTTAGATGTTTCCTGACTAGTATAATTGTCACAAATAAGTAAATTTGCATTGTAGGAATAGTTTTATATATGTATAGTTGCTGTAATCTGTTGCTTTTGTTTTACCGTGATGATGTTATATGTAAATCTGAATTGTCTTAAGCCCTAAACTTGTTTTTTATATGTCAGCTGTTTTTTGTAAAAGCCCTTTTTTCTTTCACATTTAGATTTGTAACTCACACGCCTCTTTTTACATCACAACGGTTGATTATGTGATTAAGTTCCAGAGTAATCGCATGAATCTTGTTTCTTCTCAAAGATTTTAGATTGCCAATTACGTAATTTATTAGTCATGCTTTTTTTTCTTTGTCACATGATGTTCTGGCATTTTCTGGAACACCGCCCATTTATATATAATGCGGCAAGATTTTTATGCATTCAGAGAGACAGAGTATTAAATAGAGTAGTAGAAGAGTAGTAAGTGTATAGAGAGTAAAAAAAGCGTGGTGATATTTTGTGGATTATTGGCATCACAAGAATCTAGTGGCGAATTGATTGAATTAGTTTTCTAGTTGGTTTCTGATTGCTAAAGCGCATTAGTTCCTGTGATTGACAAGTGAAGGAAGTCAAAGTTTTAAAGTGGTTTGTGAATATATTTGTTCAGTTCGTGACTGAGAAGTGTGTGGTTCAAAGTATTTAGTAGAAGTCAATCTTCGCCTGGCTGTTAAGTTGCAACCAGAACTAATTATTTGAGCGATACTATGTTGCCTCAATTTTAGGAAAAAAATTAAGGTGGAGATAGAATGGAAATTTGATTGTATGCAACAATAACAATCGGTTTTGTCTTCACATATGCACCACACGTGAATTGCTTCAGATACCAAAATAGAATGAAATACCCATACCAGGTGGTATGAAGTTCCTTTAATAAAAGTCCTGGCAATGACAGCTTTTTTGACATAATTACACGTGACTAATTTAAATGATGAGTTCAATGAGTGTTTGTGAAAAACATCCAAAAATTCAAGTGGTTGATCTGTGCCTTTGGTATTAAACAATTTGTTGGCGATTTAAAGTCCAACGTTTCCAAGGCTATTTTTATTGCCTTGATTATATTTTGCATTGAGTTTTCCCCAATCACAATAAAAATGATGTCATCTATGAAATTTTATAAATAACCGCTTTTTTTAGAGTAGGAAATACCAGAGTTGAAGTAGAATGCATAGCTATGTTAGCTAGCGAGATTGAATGGTTGTAACGAGTAATTATGTGATCGAGTTGTTTATAAAAATTCTGTCCATGTTGTATAGTAACCAATCCCAAAGTAAGAATTCAAAGTTTTGATGGCAAATTCAAAACTCTAATGAAATTTGAACTGATTTAGTTATTTCAATCATACCTTACAGAGTTATTAGAAACAGCAACGGAATCGCTCAAATTTGTCAGAGTTGGATAGGTTAAATATTTGTTATCAAAATCAACTAAAGTATTTACTACCTCCAAAGCTGAAAGAAGGTATCCCTGTCATAGATTACTCTGATAACTTAATTAAGTTAACTACATATGAGGAAAAAATGTTGCTCTTAAAAGAATGCATCAAACTTGACATCGTATTACCATTCAACAGTAAAACGTTATTGGTTTTGACTTCTTGCTAGTTTAACAAGAAAGACGTATCTCTAAACAGCTACATGATACTGGAACTCTTTAATTCCAAATTCAATTAAAACCACATGAAAAGAAGGAAGTATCTAAAATCAATTGGTAGTATGGAAAGAAATATATTAACAAAATCAACTGGCTGTGGTTACAGGCAAGCTGAACATAGACGTTTACTCCTGACTAGTTTTACAATTAATTGGAATAAAACTCGAAGTAGCAGGTGCAGTAGATCGAGATATCAAAGGAAATGCAAAGAAAAAAAAATATAGCCCTAAATCTAGCTTAAGTTAATTCGATTATTCTCAATAAATCTAGTATCGATCTACCAAATGACATCAAAGAACTTCTTGCAAAAGAATTCAACTGCCCACATCGTAATGAAATGGAAACATTTGTGATACAGAGTGGTGCTATTTCACTAAACGTAGGTTTACCATGCTTCACCAGTTTAATGTGCTTCACCAGTTTTAAAGGATAGTGAAGCTGTTTCCCCAGCATGTCGTAGGAAGTGACTATTGGGTACCTATCAATTGCAGTCTGACTGTAAATGGTGGGATTGCCAGCTTAATTGCTTGGTTGGACCTCTCATGTCAGAAAACTGAGGTTGGGGTTAAGCAAGGGCATGCTCCCCGTAGATGACTTTTGCTCCAACAAATCCCCATGACATGAAAACATAAACAAATGGCTCTCAGTCTCTGGCAGCTTTTATATGGGCAGGGTATGCGAAGAATCTCCAGGTTTGAACTTGAATGTCGTGGGATAAGATTTGGTAGGTTAAATGTGAAAAGTCTTTGTGGAAAGAAAACAGAAGTGTGTGAAGAACTGAGGAAGAAAAGAGTTGATGTGTGTTGCAGGCAGGAAATAAGTTGGAAAAGCCAAGAAACTCGTTTTGTGGATACTTTGGGACGAAGGCATAAACTGTGGTGGTCAGGAAATGATACAGGATTTAAAGGTTGGAATTTTGGTGAAAGAGGAAATATTTGGAAATGTGGAAATTGGAAGAAAAAGCAACAGAGTAATGCCAATTGTGCTAACTTTAGGTACAGAAGTGATGCAAATAATATGTGCGCATCGGTTACAAAGTGAAAGACCAGACACAGAGAAAGTATGTTTTTATGATAAAATGGGGAGTGAGTGGGGCTTGGAAAGTTCTAGTGAAATCATGGTCTCTTTAGGAGATTTCAATGGATATATGGGGAAATGTGCTCAAGGTTTTGAAAGTGTACATGGGGAATGGCATTAAGGAAAAAATGCCAAAGGAAGAAAATAGCTGAAGTTCTGTGATGAAAAAGAGCTGTGCGTGACAAACCCTTGTGTTGTTGTTGTTATGATTATCTTTTTTCTTCCTCTGGATGAAGGTACAGCACGAACGGCAATTCAGGTTTATGCCATCAACCTAATTAAAATTAGGCTAAGGGAAAGATGGCAGCCCATTTTGAACCAGTCATAAATGACTGGTAGCCCCACCAACAAGGCAGACTGGCATTGGTGGGTACCCAAGAGTCACCTTTTATGACATGCTGGGTGAGCAACTTCACAATTGTAATCTGGTGAAGTACAGGTAGGCCATCTGTCTGCCACATAAAGACGGAAGCGTCTCGTTAAGTGCTTTGCTTAAAAACACAACAAGCAAGCTTGCCGGCTTGTTCTCCACACTATCTCTTTCTTATGCTGAGCACCAAGCAGGAAAGCTGTGAATACCATTTTTAAAAGTCATTTGGTATGACTCAACTTAGGGAATGAACCTCAGGTCTACTGACTGCGAAGCAAATGCTCCAACCACTACACTAGCACACCGGTTTGACAAACATTTCATTTTATAAGGCAGACAAAAGGAAAATCACTTACAGTGTTGGCAAAAAGTTAAGAAATTTTTCATAAAAGCATTAAAAAACATACAAATATTGTTTTATATCATATTTTTATTGCAGAAACTTTAAAAAAACTTGTAATATTTTTGGCAGCTTTAGTGTACATCAATTTTTGTCAATAAATTTAATATTTAGTTTGGTAGCTTTTGTTTTTGATGACATTTTTGATACGGTGATGCATAGAATAAGAGAGGGTTTTGCAAAAATTTTGATCAATTTCTTTACACCAAACTTCTTTAATAATTTTTTCAGTTTTTCCAAGTTTCCTGGATTAGATAGAGAAACTTTTTTTAAAATCAAGGTCCACAAAATTTTGATAGGGTTAAATTAGTAGAATTTACTGACCATTGCAGCACATTGACATTTTTGTCTTGAAACAACTTGGTGACCGCTTTGGCTTTATAGCTGTGTGCAGAGTCTTGCTGGAATATCATACAACCATAGATGTTCATGAATGCCAGCAAATGATAATTATCCAAAACATTGATGTAGCTAGTGGCATTCATTGTTTGGTCTTTTGGCAGGAAATAGAGACCATAACAGAAGGAGGGTGCATGACAGTGGCTTGAATGTAACATGGATTCTCTGACGATGAGCCAATTTGTCTGTGGACCTGGAAAATGTAGCTGGCAAACTGTAAAAAAGTTGATTCATCTGAAAACATGACTTGCATCTGTTGATGAAAAAAAAGGCTTTTGCAAAAGCCTTTGGATTTTTCTGCCTGTTCTTTGAGTTGTCTTCCGAGGCCGGCCACTCCTTTTCATTGGAGACAAAGTTACATTTTCCTTGTTTTGCTTCAGTATCCAACTTACAGAAGCTTCAGAAAGTCCAAATCTGCCTGCAATTTTTTTTTTTATTTTTGTATCTTTCTCTAAGCAGAATTACATTACTTTTAGAAGTTTTTAAAAATTTGGGCCAACTTTCCCGTCTTGACAGCAAAAATATTACCACTAACCAAATAATTTAGTAATTGCAGATGAACATCAAAATTAGCTCAACAGAATCTGTGAAAAACAGCAAGAATACTTAAGGCTAACTTATAAAAAGTAACATGTTTTAAGCATACAAAAATGAATTACTGAATGAAAAGGTGGAGATTTAAAAAATGTCTGAACTTTTTTCCAACACTGTATAGTGCTGGTGGATATGAAACAGAAGTTGATTTTGCGCTTGTGGAAGAAAAATACAGAAAGTATGTAAGGGATGTAAAAGTGATTCCATGGGAACTTCAGCACGGACTGGTGGTCACAGATTTGGATAGAAAGGTTCTAAAAAAGGTTGAGAGAAAGCAACAGATCATAAGAAAAAAATTTGGAAGTTGAATGAAAACCAAACAAAAGTAACATTTGAAAAAAGAGTAAAAGAACTAGTAAGCACAGATGCGCCTGATTTGTGGAAAACTTTCAAGGATGGTGTTCTAAAGGCATGTGATGAGGTGTGTGGAAAGAAGTCTCGCAGAGATCGAGGAGACATGTGTTGGTGGAATGAAGAGGTCAAGGATACCATAACAAGAAAGAAGGCAGCATTTAAAGAGCTGTACAGGTTTCCATCAGAAGAAAATGAAACTCAATACAAATGTTTAAGAAATCAAACGAGAAAAATTGTTGCTTGACCTATCAGAAACGAAGCTGAACAGGAGTTGAATGATTTATATCAGAATTCTAACAGTGTTTTCTACCTCCTTAGAAGAATGAAAAAGGAAGGGAAGAATCTCAAAGGAGAAAGGTGCTTAAGAGGAAGCGACGGACAATTGGGTTTTATTAAAGAAGATAGGGAAAAAGTGTGGAACAAACACTTGGAAAAGATCATGAATGAAGAGAACAAATGGGACCACATGGTGGAAACCGATGTAGTAGATGGATCAGTGGAAAAAGTGGCTCGTAATGAAGTTGTGGAAGCAATGCAAAAGATGAAATCAGGAAAGGCAACTGGCCATCTGAAGTAAGTGTGGAGATGATAGTTGCGAGTGGAGAAATTGGGATTAAAGTGATGATGGAACTGTGTCAGCGTGTATTGGATGGTAAAGGATTGGCCGATGAGTGGAAAACTAGTATGATTGTGCCCATATTTAAAGGAAAGGGTGATGTGATGAGCTGTGGATCATACAGAGGAGTGAAACTGCTAGAACATGCCATGAAAATTGTTGAATGGGTACTAGAGAGGCGAATGCGAACACCAGTCAATTTGAATAAAATGCAGTTTGGATTTACGCCAGGAAAAGGAACAGTGGATGCGATATTCATTGTGAGAAGAATGCGGGAGGAATATCAAAAGAAGGACAAGAAGTTGTGTATGTGTTTTATTGACATGGAAAAGATTTTTGATAGAGTGCCAAGAAAAGTGATGGAGTGGGCCATGAGAAAGAAGGGTTTTATTAGAAGTAATGGTTCGGGCAGTGATGAGCTTATATAATGGTGCAAAGACAAGAGTGAGGGTGGAATCTGCATATTCAGAGGAATTCGAAGTAAAAGTTGGTGTACATCAAGGATCTGTGCTGTCGCCACTACTGTTTGCAATAGTTGTCGTTAATACAGAAAATGCAAGAAGGGGTGTGGTTAACGAATTACTATATGCAGATGACCTTGTTCTCATGAGTGAAAACATCAAACAATTAAAGAAAAGGTTTTGGAGTTGGAAGGATGCACTGAAATGTAAGGGTTTAAAAGTCAACATCAGAAAAACAAAAGTGATGGTAAGAGGGTCAAAAGGAGAACTATTCAAATGCAAGATAGATCCATGTGGAGTTTGTGGGAGGAGGGTTATGGTTAATTCAGTGTTGTGCACAAAATGTGGAAATTGGGTTCATGGCAAATGAGCAAAAATAAAGAGAGCTATCACTAGGTTGGCAATGCGTTTTGTTTGCTTGAAATGTAAAGGAACGATGGATTTAATTGAGAAGTTGTGCGATGAAATGAAGACAGTAAATGGATTTTGTTGTTTGGGAGACAGACTAAATGCTGGTGGTGGTTGTCAAACGGCAGTCACAGCAAGAGTAAGAATCGGTTGGGTAAGATTCAGGGAATGTGGAGAATTGTTGCTTGTAAATAGGTTTCCTCTGAGGATTAATGGTAAAATTTATCATGGTTGCATAAGATCAGCAATACTGTGTGGAAGTGAGACATGGTGTTTAAAAAAGAATGAAAAATTAATTGCAAGGAGAACAGAGAGAGCTATGGTGAGAGCTATGTGCAGTCAGAAAGTGGTAGACAGAAAGACGACTCAAGAACTGATGGACATGTTGGGGTTGAAGGAAAATATAGATTGGTTAGCAACAGCAAATGAAGTCAGATGGTATGGACATGTGCTGAGGAGGGATGACAATAGTGTTTTGAGGGTTGCTCTGAATCTTGAAGTGAGTGACAAGAGAAAACGAGGATTACCTAAGAAGACCTGGAAGAAGCAAGTAGAAGAGGAGACAGAGAAGATTGGTTTGAAGAAGAAGGATGCCCTGAATCAAGACAAGTGGAGAGATGGAGTGCGAGCAATTGCCGAAGGAATGGGTGAATTTGGCCATCTCTGCTAAGGGAACAACATCGGATAAAGACTGAACAACTACTACTACATATCTAACATTGCTCTTTTTAATCTATTTATCTTTTTATGCACCACTTTCTTTTATCATATGGTTTCTTTCATCTTCTGATTTGCTCACTGTGCGCCACCGTAATTTCTTCTGCCTTCTTTCCACATACTTGATCAGAAGACATTAAATCACCAATTTAAAAAGAATTTCATGTATTGGATGCATCAACATCAACTGACTTAACTGTTTCTTGAAATTTTGCTCTCATATTGTTTTCCTTCAGCTTCCAAACTATCCTTGTAACAGTTTGCTTGTTTTTCACTACTTTTTTTTGTTGCAACCAACTGATGTTGCCATTCTCATAAAGTTTGTCTCACATGTTTTTAATAGTGTTTGTTGTTTTTACTGATCGATACAAAATCACTTTCAGTTTTATCTCCACTTGCACTATGTGTTATTTTGGTCTGCTTCTTTTTAAATTATGTGTTTGTTATGCACAACTCCTTTTTGTTGCAAAATTCAGGCAATAATCTTTTTCCTTCAACATTTTGTTTGCCAATTACATATTTGCCATGCACACCCTTAAAACCATCAGCAGTTTTGCAATATGCCCATTAAGACTCCATACTACAGTAGAGGCATTTCTCTAGGTTTTTGTAATTCCCACTCACATGCCATCTGATTATGAAATTGATCATTTCGGCAATCAGATCTTTTTATCTAGGTCTTCTTATCATATATGCCTCCTAAAAATTCTGCACTGATGCTCTCATGCTGTCACTTTTTTTTTTGAAGTTTTACAATGTTTTCATCTAGTTCTTTCATTAAATTTCAGTACCTCATATTCCATTATTTTTTCCAATTCATCTCAGTTTATATCTCCCATCTCTCACACTAACAAGTTGAGTTGTCTGGTTTCTATGCTTTACTTCTTGGTGACAGCATATATCTACTTTTTTTTTTCAACTGCTGACACACTTCTGTATCTTTATAATAAGAACTGTCAACTTTTCAATTTCCAGATCTTATTTCTAGGGTTTGTAACCTGGAGATTCTTTGCTTACCTTACGTATTTACGAGCGGCTGGGGACTGAGGGCCAATTACTTGACAATTTTTTACACAAGGTAAGTTTTTGGAGCAGTTTTCTTATTTACCAAGAGCATGTCATTGTTTACCTTCAGCCTCAGTTTTTACACATGAAGGGTCTGCAACCTTAGTTTAAAACAAGCAAGTACCCAAAATTTTTCTCTATACATTCTCACTATTCTAACCAGACGAAGCACGCAGAAAAATGGAATGAGAAGCACTGCAGGTTAAAGGCGACCTTTGGGTTAAAGAGATTGAGGTGATATTGAAACTCCTTGTTAAAATTTGCTGTTTCTCACAAGTTATTCAATGCAGATGATTGGAATAAGATCAGCAATTCAGCCTCTTGTGAAACCTGACTTCCACGATATTATGTAAAGCATGCAAAATAGTTTCATTGTGCTTAATAGGTGTAGTGTTAATGGGTGTGTAACAATTTTTTTTTAAGAGTCTGTTTGCTTTACTGGAGTGCATGATTGCACCAAGCACGAGTTTAAAAAAAGTTCACAAAATGTTTGCAGCAATGAACTATGGCCTGAAACGTTTTTATTTTTGTTCAGATAGTATGAAATGTTTGTGGCAGATCAAGATTACATCAAGTTTTTCCCACCATTTGTGGTAGATTGTGTTTAGCAAATTCAATTGAACACCCTTTGATCAAAAAAATGATAACACGGATTGTAATTCTGGTGGTATAATGAGCCGAGAATCTGGTGTTTTAGTACTTAATAGCTAATGCGCTTGGGTTAAATTGAATTCTCTTCAGCTCGAAAGTTATAAAGTTCAAAATTCTAACTCGAAGGTGATGAGCAATATACAAATGATCGTACTAGTATCTTATTTGTGTTTTATGTGCAAGAAAGTAACTTACTAGATCTGATAGAATCATGAGGACTGTATTTTAAATGATGTTTTCTGCTTGAACGATGTATGCATGAGTGTATAGATTTTTGAAAAATTATTGTTAGCCAAAAAAATTAGAAAGTTAGAAGAAACTTGAGTGTTTAAAGTTAGGTTTCTGGTTTTGTAGAACGCTCAGAACGAGATTGAGATATTGAAATAAAGAGCAAGAAGTACACTTTTTTGAAAACATTATCAAAACTGTAAGTTGCACAATAAATTGCTTTCTTTCTGCAGATTACATAGTGCGTTTGGTATTGTCAAAATCTTATCTTCAACTTGCACTTGATTATGTTGTAGCTGATTGAGTTAGTGCTGGGATAAAAATAGTAAGTGTGAAAGTGGAGGTATTTTTTCTGAAAAAATTATGATTAGGTAAATCTGCATGTTTGCAGTGAAACTTTAAAGAAAAATATAGATTTGAAAATAATAGGCGAAGATGGAAATTGTAAACCTTGCACCTAATTGGCAAAGCAGCATACGAGTGTAAGGGACATTAACAATTTATTAAAATGAATATGCCAGGAAACAATAATGAGTATACCACCCAACCAATTTAGAAGAGACCATCCCTGGATGCGTTTCATCCTTTTGGACTCATCAGCAGGGCCCATTCCATCGCAAGCAAAAATAACCCACTCATTAACGTTATCCTTAAAAAAAATCCAACTATGCACATGCAGAAGCACTGAGACTTCAACCGACGACGTATTGCGTTGCTTTAAGAAAAATAAGGTATTCACGTATTCTGGGGTCACATTTGTGCATGGTGGTAGGTAGAACAAAGAACTCAATGTGTAGTTATACGACTAATGCAGTAAAGCTTACGCTTCTATATTTAGTTGTCATAAATGCAAGGAATCTAACAATGCTAAGCTTTCAAACTTTTGGGTTTTTTTGCTCCTACTTCTTATTCTTATGTAAGGTAATCAATCTGGGAAATGCCTAAAAGAGTGCAATCAGAAATGCAAGTTATAAAAATTGATTTTGAAAACAATTGAAACTGTATTAGAGGAAACTAGCTGTAGCGCCATAAGTCAAAAATTTCGTGGCATTAAGTTACTGATTTTTCAATCTAAAGGTCCTAAGTTACATTTGTTTGGTCATAGAAGGCTGCGAAAAAGAAATGCTGGCAAAGCTTTTGTCACACCAATTGTGTGCCCAAAAGCAATGGATGAGTACCACATTAAGAACTTGCTTTTATCATGGGTTAAAATTGAATCAAATGAGTTTAGGGGTGTAGCAGGAGGTCGCAATGTCTGAATTTACAATAAATCATATGGTTCAGAACAAAAGTGTTTTAATTGATTTTCATGGTCTTGAAAGTTATGCTTTATCATATATCCACAAATACTTGAAAACTTTTGCATATCATAATTTTTTTCAGTAGAAAGAACACTCGAAGCTCGATATAGAAGCTGAAATCAGTCACCTTTAGAAATAAACAGTAATAGCTATTTATTTATTTCTCACTGCTTCATTGTGACGCCATTGCAGCAGCTGGGTGAGGCATTCCTTTATTTGGCATAGCTAATTGCACCTCAGTGAGGGTTGGCAGTTAGTAAGGAAACAAATGTGTTCTTAGCAAACTGCAGACAGTGATCATCAACTGCACTGAAGAGACCTGATAGGTCGAAACAGTGTCACTGTCTGCAGTTTGCTAAGTGCATCGCTAGCCTCTTGCATTACTATAAATGTGTACTTGGTTTATCAATAAACTAACGTTGATGTGAATTATGGAAGTTTAAAAACGTCTTGTTTTCATATTTCACTGTTTGTTTCAAACCTGTATTTATTTAGGAATCTTTAGAATTGAAAAATACAGAATGCTTTGAAATAGAGAAGAATTTGAAAGATGAAGTGATTCGTTTGGGACGACAACTAGCTACAAGCAATGGTTTATCCTTTGAAAAATTCAATTTAAGAATGGAGGAGATGAGAGACACTGCAATAGTATGTGAATTGCATGTTTAGTGCAACAAAATTGTAGTTTTGGATAAAATTGTTTTGTTCAAATAATTTCTTTGGTTCAGCAAGTTCAAATATTGGTGCTTTAATCACTTCTTCTTCATATGGAGGGGCATTTAAAAAAAAACGATCGAATCAGATGCTGGCTGTGGTGGTGTTTAGCCAGTATTGAGTATCGCCATCCAGAACCATCAGACCAGCCACCCCTTGAGGTGTCTGATGTATGGGCACATTGAGATAATGTGGTCTGCGATTGGATCGATGGCATCACACTCGCAATTTGATGACAGAGCAAGACCCCATTTGTACATTGATGAGTAAAAACACCCAATGCCAGTCTGCAGGTGATTGAGCTTAACCCAAGATGTTCTTGGCAAGCCCATTCTAAAGAGCCTAGAATTGGTTCTGGGAATGAAAACATGAAGTACGGATGTGCGTTTGGAATGCTCTGTGCTCCATCTATAATTTGTCCACTGATCTGCGCAGAAGTCTAGTTTAAACTGGTCATTTAATAGTTAGTTTCCATGTAGCAGGCATAAATGGGCATCTAGACTTTAATCTCTTCTGGGGCAAATCCAGTAATCCAGCTAGTTGAACATGTAAAATATGGCCTGAGTCCAGGGTGCCACACTTGGCCAAGGAGAGTGTTGCTCCCAAGCAGCAAAGCTCAGTTGGCTGAATGCCTGAAAGGATCGGCAGGTGGTCTGTTGGTGTAGAATGCAGGCATCTAGTCACAAGGTGCAAGGGGTGATTCAACGACTGTCGATGAGATGGGTGTGTGTGTGCTGCGACACGAAACTGGTGCACTACCGTTAGTGTAAACCAGGGATAGGGAAGTTATACACAGTGTTTTAGTACCAGCACCCCATCCTGAGCCCGAAAGTCACCTCAGAAGCATGACGCAGGTAGCTAGTTTTTTGTGCAATGTCTCAAGATGGTGGCAGAACGTGAGTGATCTGTCCAGTTTCACCCCAAGATAGGTTAGAACTGGACAAAATGGCAAGAGTTTACCATTAGCGTAACCTTTAAGTTCAGATTTGGTCTCTTGATTGTGTGAATGAAAGGCCATTGTCACCGTTTTAGCATGGCTGAGTTTCAGCCTCCAAGTCTTGATACGCTGAGAGTGTAACCACGTTATGGCTTAAAGTTTCCTTCAAGCCCTTCCAGTCCCTAGGTGAATGCAGCAAAGCCAGATCATTGGCATAAGCATACTTTCTGGAGGTTGTGGAGGGAAGATCATATATATAGATAATAAAAGGAGGGGGACACAAGACCTATCCCTGGGGGATGCCATTTCTTGGATGTTGAAGCCTGCTTTGCTTGCTATCACAGATGTTGAGGGTGAAGCTTCTATTTTGGATAAGCTACAAGATCATTTGAATCATATGCTTATCTGGCAGAAGTCTTAGCAGCTTGCACGTCAGGCTGTGGTGTCAGAGAGTGTCATAAGCTGCTGTCAGGTCGACGAACACATCACTGGCCTTCTTTTAAGCCTCAAAAGAGTTCTCGATATTTTGTGTGAGCAAAATGGCTTAGTCTTTAGTCACTGAGTTCAATTCTTTGTATAGTTTTATCTTCAATTAAGTTAGTATTGCATGATTACAACACAGATCATTACAATTTATTTAACTAAAAATAATGAGAAAGCAATTGCAACTGTTGAAGCCTTAAGAATTAGATGTAGTCCTGAGTATCACTGAAGTGCAGATGTTCTTCAACTATTGATTGCACACAATGCAATATTATATTGAAAAGCTTGAAAAACTCAGAAATGAAAATGTTACAGCCATAGGCGAGAACAGAGAAAGAGAGATCCACATTTTTAAATCTGGTTTTGTCCACATTAATGCAGGTGGCCAGATTCACCTCAGGTTTTTCAATAGTTCGTAAACACCATCATGCCACTTTGCTCTGTCAATGGCATCCTCCCTTTTCCAGTCCAATCTGATTAATATGCTCCCCCACTTGTTTCTTTTACATCATATTTAGTCGCCCACGCCCTCTTCTTCTCGTGACTTCAAAATCCAATGCTCTTCTCAAAACGTCATCATTGTCGATTCTCAAAGCATGCCCACACCATCGTACTCCACTTGTTTTCTTCTCATATCTATCCAGAGTGGCATACAGAATAAATAACGTTTCAACACGTCCACAATCTGATGTAAGAGGATAACCGTTATAGCTACATGCTTTTTAAAAATTAAATAAATGCGGAAAATTAGCATACCAGTTTCAATGAGTTTTGTCACCAGTTGTAAATGGTAACCATTGAAAAAGTTTTCCATGTTTCATCAGCGAAACAAAGTCTGGGTTACTTGTAAACTTTTGTGACCATGCAAGAGTATCTGCAGTTTTCTGAGACCAATGATGTGAGCATATCTAAGATTCACTATTTTTGGCAAAATTATGATGAGCTATTGAGGATTATGGGACTGATTAATTACTCGAGAAAAAATTTCCTGGCATAGCAGTAGTAACAGTTTGATAAGCACTAGCGATTTCTAGCTCATCAATTTTCTTACACCTTTTTTGTTTTGTTTTGTTGTTGCCTTTTCATAGCCTTTTGCTTTAACAAAATATCCACAGCATTCCAAGGAGCAGTTTTTTTTTAATGATTTGAAAAATAAGTGTGATGTTGCTCATTGGTTTTTATGCTTCAGCATTGTGATGTCACAAGCTGCAAATTTTCATTATCGTGTCATTATGTTTTTGAACCTATTTGGCCCCTTGTGGTTTTGCTCTTCAGCAAAATTTGTTCGACATTTTTTGCATGCTTGTAAATAGAATTCAGGTATCACGTACTGCACCCACAAGGTAATTAATTTCTTAGTTGTAAAAAGTATTTTCATGAGCCAATCATGCAAACCCTGGCAGAATTGCACAACTTCATTGTCTCTTGTTTTATTTTTACTTTTACCAAAAGAGAACTCATGCATTGACAATACAGCTTTGTCGGCTGTTACGCCTATAGTGCTAACTTGACTGCAGCTATTGTCGTATAAAGATTCAAACAAGAAAAGAATAGTTTTTGTTTCATTGTATTTGCAAAAACCAAACCCCTTAAAATTAGCATGATCTGTGTAACAGGGATTGTGACTCAACTGAACCTACCTAGATAAGTAGAATAAACGCTAAATATCACTGCAATGTTACTGTGGCCAATATCTTCTACATTTGGATAAATGTTTGAGCATAAAGAAAAGGATGTAATTACCAGGAGCATGATGGTAGGGTAGTAGGGAATGAAAACATGAAAAGAAGAAATATGGTAAATTTTTGCACATTGTATGTATATGTGGTACCTCTGGATTTCTAAAAAGTTACCAATCTTAAAGAATGATAAAAAAACATTTTGGTCAACTGCGGAAATTCTATTAAAAAATGAGGGGCACATAATGCACCTTATGCATGATATGCATATTTGAGAAATACAGGTATCGAAGTTAAGGATTGCTGTACTCAATAAACAGACTCTTAAATAAAGGTGAGCTGCCCAATTTGCATAGCCTATTTACTTTTTGTTGGCTTCTGCTAAGCCCTAGTTGAACATAGCAACAATGCCAAGCTATTAAAAGCAATCATCTAGATCAGGGCTTCTAAAACTTTTTTTGTTCTTGACCCCATTTATGATTGTGAGTTTTTTCGCGACCCCAGACAAATATTAAATAAAGATATGTCACTATTTTGAGATGATTTGTTGTTTAGATTACAATATACTGTATATACATATGAAAAAATATAGTTTTAGAATTTGTTTAGAAAGCTTCAAAAATGTAAAATCAAAAATTGCAAAAAAAGTTGTAAAATTGTATTTATTATGAGCTACAAAAAGCGCAGATGAAAACTGGTTATAGTTACACATCGTTTGTTAATGAGACGGAATTGCTTGTTTTTTACAGCATAACAAATTAAATCTTGGTGCAGTATTTGACACTGCTGGACATAGATTTCTCAACATTTTTTAGCAATGAATGATATTGGGATTTAATATGTGTAAAAGCTTAAAAAGTAATTTCACATAAATACATAGTGTTGAATGGCAGAACATATGATGGCATATTAGAGAATGTGGGAAATTCAGCTCTAGTTCCAACCTAGAATTCAATCAACTTTTTTTGAAACATCTTATTTTAAGTTTGAGTCACCAGAAAGCTCAGCAATTTCCTCTTGAGCCTCATATGGCAGGTGATCAATTTCATTCAAGCCAATCTAAAACGGTTTTTGAATCCAAGATAATTTTTAGAAATCAATATTTGATATAAAATATTTGTAAAACTGTATTTCTAGCACTTTTTAGTGATCTATAATAATTTTTGCGATAAAAGTTTTGCAATTTTTCTTGATTACAAAATTACTGATACCAGAAAACACTTGAGCAAATCCTTTTCTACCATACTTTTCCAAATGCTGATCTTTTTAATAAAACTTTTATTTTTATCATTTGAAGTAAATATATTGCAACTTCTTCCTTAAAGAGATAAGTTGAAATCGTTTTTTGTTCCCAAAAATATGTAATAGATAACACAGTTTGGATAGCCATTGGTCATTTTGAAAAAAAGCAGCATTTTTTGTTTGGTTAAAAATATTTCGATTTCATTCTTCAATGATAATAATCTTAAACTTTGTCCTCTTGATATCCATCTTACTTCTGCAGGTAATAATAAATTTGTATAATGGTAATCCCTATCCTTACAGAGATTTGAAAACAAGCGGTTAAGAGCATGGCTCTCAATAAAATTTATATTTTAACAGCATCCTTACGCACATTGTTCAGTTCTGGTGCTAATTCTTTTGCTGTGAGGTCCTCCCGATGAATACGGCAGTGAGTAAAAGTTATATGATCATAATTAGCAGCTTAAAAAAATGATTTAAGACCAATATTTTTCCCAGTAATCGCTTTTGCACCATCTGTGCATACTTCACAGCAATTTTTCCACTCTTAAACCTTCAGTTTTTAAAAATTTGTCAACTTTGCATAATATATCTTTCCCTCCGGTATGTCTTTCAAAGGACGACAGAATAACAAATCTTCCTCAACGTTTTCTATATAAACGTACCTAACATATACCAAAAAATGAGCTTATTTAGTAATATCCGTTGTTTTGTCCAACTGAATTGAAAATTGTGGGCTTTGTTTAATTCTTGTAATTAGTTGCATTGATTGATCCTTGTCAACTTCAGAAATTCTATTGGTGACATTGTTGTTTGACAAAGCTTTTCAAATGAACTCGCTATATTTACTTCCATTTATTTTTAGCAATAATAACAATTAAAATTGGAAAACAGTAATCAAGCCCTAGCAGGATGGTCTATCTGAGCGACTTTACTCCATATCAGCAAATGTTGAAAAAGGGTCTGCTGTTAACAAACAGTAATAAAGTCTGCTTAGACATTTATTTGCCATAAGAAAAATTAATTTCGCTAACGCATCCTCAGTTTCTGCAAAAAAATAATAAAAATTGCACAAAAACAATTTAATATTTTCAAACAAACTAATGATAAACCAGAGAAAAGGCTGTACTAAGATAACAAAATCTTCAAAACTTAACAAGAAGCAAAAATATTTATCTGCACAGGGTCTACAATAGCAATAAACAGCTATCAAAACTACAGGCCATAAAACTAGCTCCGACTCCTTTCAAAATACATTCAAACTAATATGATAGGTTAAGTTATATAGAAATAGATGTGAGATAAAAGAGACGTCTAATTACTAAATAAACGAAGGGCAGTATATCATAATAATGAGTGAAGGGTCATAACCTATAGAAACAGTGACGTAAGTGATAGATAACACACTGAGATGTGAGAAGAAATAAAACTAAAACAGTATTTCAAAAACAAAAAAATAGTTACAAAGTCACTTAATTGAGGGCAAGAGCATTTTATTTATGTTGATAGTGGCATTTAATTTGTCTTGCCATATGTTTTTGTAAATAGATAAAAAATGTTTGGGTGGTTGATCTACAAACGTTACAAAAAAACAATCGGCAATATCTGGTTTTGTCTGTAATGTGAGTCGATGGAAAGTGTGGTAATGATGTAATAAAGCTGCTTTATCGTCAATATTGTCGTATTTAAATTGATTCCAAATAAATCTGTGGTGGCACCAGCATTTTGAAAAATTTGTTTATGGTTTGACCAACATATTGTTTGTGACATAAACGGCATGTAGGCACGTATATGCCATAGTTTGAACAATCCAAGGTTTGCTTCAATGCAAAAATTTTACCATTGGCTGCTGTGATGGTACTAGTTTGACGTACCATAGATTTGTAATAGTTGAAATGGCCGCAAAGGGCACATTTCTTGCAAGGTTGGGATCTTCCGTGCCAGTATTTTCAGTGGTTGAATGAGCTACCTTTTTATAATCGATAAGCATACTGGCAAGGGTAGGTGGATGCTTATACATGACGATAGCTTGAACTAGGCTTTTCTCTTTTGCAGTAAATTGGAAAAAGCGGACGCCCAAATCAGCATAGGATCTGTAGTCTTGTTTTTATTCAATGGTTTTGGTCCAAAATGATCGGTCCATGTTTTTGCTAAATTAATGATTTTCTTCACCACTTTTTTGTTGAAATAAGAGTCTATGCATTTCTTTTTTAGCCTTTTCTCAATCTTTAAGGTACAACTCATTTGTTTTATTTAATCTGCATAGTCTAACAGATTCACCGAAAACAATAGATTTGAAAATGCATAGAGGGTGGTTAGAATTGCCATTTAAAAATAATCTTTTGGTAGCTGTTTCTTTAATAAAACTAGTAGTAAAAAATCCGAATTTGTTAGAATTGTCAATCATATGAATAACATCTAGGAACTCCAGACATTTTCCTGTTTCATTAGTGCTAACTTTTCTAAAAGTGAGTTTTAATTCGTACTCCATGCATATATTCGTTAGCACTTGCTCAATTTTTTCAGTTAATGCATTACCATATAACAGCCAAATGATATCATCAACAAATCTTTTAAAGGGTTGTGCTTGATTTAGTATGTTGCTTATTTTAAGCATAATGAAGTGTATCAAAATATTAGCTAACGATACCGAATTATTGTCTCCTGTAATGATGCCTTGCTTTTGTATATAAAATTTGTTTGTATATTGAATTATAATGCTGTTTAAACAATGCATTGCAAAATTGACGAAAATACGTTGACCTGACAAGTTAAACTTTGAATGCTCTTTAAGAGCTAATTCTAGTGCCATTTTTACCATCTCTCTTTTAATACTGGGATACAATGGCCTGTAGTTTTGATAGCTGTTTATTGCTATTGTAGACCCTGTGCAGGTAAATATTTTTGCTTCTTGTTAAGTTTTGAAGATTTTGTTATCTTAGTACAGCCTTTTCTCTGGTTTATCATTAGTTTGTTTGAAAATATTAAATTGTTTTTGTGCGATTTTTATTATTTTTTTGCAGAAACTGAGGATGCGTTAGCGAAATTAATTTTTCTTATGGCAAATAAATGTCTAAGCAGACTTTATTACTGTTTGTTAACAGCAGACCCTTTTTCAACATTTTTAGCAATAAAGTATGAAACTTCATATGACGTGAGTAAATATTTTTTATTAATGATCATAAGTTTTTTAAAGAAATTTTTTCTTTATTTAAGAATTTTAATAGTCTTTCAAAATATTTTTTGATTTATTGCCACACAAAGTATGCTTTGATTCAAGATCTCTTTTTAATTTTGATGGTTTCATACTCTTGGTAGCTAACAATTCATTGCAGATCAAACAAAGAGGTTTTTCATAGCCATAACAATTTTGAAATGAAAAGCCAAATCAAAGAAAAGACTCATCATATTTTCTTTTTTGCACATTAGATGCCTGTTTGTCAGTACTAAGTTCTGAGGAGACTTTGTAGCTTTGTCATATGCATCATGACCTTTCTTACTTAAGTTCAGCCATTTATTCACTGCCAAAAAAAATTTTAATCCTAAAAAGACTAATAAATGTATAAAAATAACATATTGCATATAGTAATTAATCAATTACCGAATCAATAAAAACTATATTATTCTTGCGATGTTCGCTTACATGTTGTGATTGAACAGAGACAACTGATTACACTGACATAAATGTCAAATTCTCAACCACGTGTTAGAGCATGCACACATTCAAACATTTGTTTGTGCGTGTGTGTGTGTTATTTTGCACAAATACACATCTATATTTTATAAATTTATTTATTTAAATAGTTTACATTAATCAATCAATTAAGTTTTTTTCATCAAACTTAAGTTTTTATCAGTAGTTTAAGTTTTAGCAAATTGATTATAATGCAAAAAATAGAAAAATGACTAAAGAATTAAGCCAGTCTTTTTGCATTGCTGTATTGATCTTTTTTGTACTTCTACTTTTGTGCATTCAATAAGTTTCCAGACTTTTTGGTATGGACACTTTTATTAACCGTACACACAAAAAACTCTAGTCCCCTTCAAAGTATTCTCCTCCAACATCAATGCACTTGTTGTACCGTTCCAACAACTTCTGGAAAGCCCCCTGGAAGTCTTCTTGTGTGAGCGTGTTTAGGACCCTCGTCACAGCCTCTTTCATGTCCTCAATTGTGGAATAACGATTGCCTCTGAGGTTTTCCTTGAGCTTTGGGAATAGCCAAAAGTCGCAGGGAGCAAGGTCCGGGCTGTAGGGAGGATGGGGAACCATCTTGATGCCCATCTGGGTCAAATAGTCTGTGACGAGGATGGAGTTGTGGACTGGGGATTGTCCTGATGGAAATGTCACTGACCTGATTCGAAGAGTTCTGGCCTCTTCCGACGGAATCTCTTCCTGAACTCCCTTAAAACTTCAATATAGTATTCCTTGTTGACTGTGATTCCAGTGGGAACCCAGTGAATGTAGATTATGCCCATGCTGTCAAAAAAAGGGATCATCATGAGTTTCTGGGTGGACTTGCTCTGCCTGGCCTTCTTGGGTCTGGGAGATCCAGCATGCTTCCATTGGGAACTCTGTCTCTTGGTCTCTGGGTCATAACAATAGATCCAGCTTTCATCGCAGGTTACCAGGGCATCAAGAACTTGGGGATCTGAATTAATGAGCTCAACCATCTCCTTGCTGTCATTGCAACGTCTTTCTCTCTGATCTTCCCGGAGCACTCTTGGGACGAACTTCGCACAAATCTTCCGCATCTTCAGTTCCTCACGAATGATTATGTGTACAGCTCCCACACTGACATTAAACTGTGCGCTTAGTGTCTCTATAGAAACATGACGGTCCCTATTCATGAAATCGTTTATTTGGCCAATCATCTCTTATGTTCTGACTTCCCTACTCCTCCCACATCTCTCATCATCCCTCACGGACTCCCTGTCTTCCTTGAATCTCTTGTGCCACTGAAAAACTGATGATCGATTCATGCAAGATGGTCCATAAGCAGTCTGAAGCATACCATACGTTTCCGTGGCAGTTTTTCCAAGTTTAAAACAGAACTTGATCGCATATCGTTCTTCTAATGTGTCCTCACGTCCAGATTGCATTTTTGAAATTCACCAGCTGTGACAATCAGGATTTAGTAAGGTGTACTCTAATTCCTACTGTAGCCATAAATTTGCACTTAAACAAGAAAAAATTGGTCAATCATCTCATAAGGAGTATAGTAACAACATACTGAAATATCTCGAGTTTACAGCAATTATAAATGCCTGTACAAAAAAAGTCTGGAAACTTATTGAATGCATCTCGTATGTACAATAATTTTGCAGAAGTTTCAGCTTGATAGTCTTCAAATTCAAATAACAAATTCATGTTCATAATCTTGATAGCATTTCTCAAATAACATTTTATTAAAACTGAATTTATCGCTATTTTTTCTTGCTAAATCAGTTGATTAGTAGTTAACTTAAGATATTTTCAAGTTGGCCTGGAGCCTAGGCTATAACAGCAGTTTCCAGTTTTATGATTACTTTTAAAACAAATCTAATTTAGCTTAAAATGTTTATCTTGACTTTGCACAAGAACTAATCTAAGTATCCTTTCGTTTCAAATTTTTTGATAAAACTTAACAGGACATACCATAACCACTCTATCCTGCAAGACAGCAACTGGACAACAGCAATGATGTGCTGCAAGCTATTAAAATCTCGCGACCCCAAAATTTTGCTTAGCAACCCCATTTGGGATTGCGACCCATAGTTTAAGAAGCCCTGAATTCTAGATTTAAGCTATTTTGCTTAGTAGGCATCAAAAAACAGTCTTAAATTAGTGGTAAAACTATTTTTTTGTTTTTTGTAAAATTGTGAGGACAGTGGAACATAAAGAACTATGGTTTTCCCAGAATTTCTGTATGACAACCTGACTAGCTGGAATTCAAATTTTTTGAATATTTTATCTGTATTTTTCTTGTAATTTTCTCAGTTTAATCCTTTTCCAACATTTATTTTTTATAAATTTTTGGATCAAATTTCTTCAAATAAACTTTTTTCCCAAATGGAAGCCCTGGACACAGGTTTTGGCAGATCTGCCAACAGCCATTTTAGGCGTTTGTGAGCATAATGAGACAAACTGTTCCTTACTACTAGGCGGGACATGTTTTATTTACTTTTTAAGCAATGGTTAAAGATATGAGATATGAAATGAGCTACTATAACATATTTTCCATGCTCTATTTTTGTATTGGAATTTTAATGCCCTTGGGTAATTTTTTTTAATTATTATCATTTTTTGGGAACAAAAATTTGCGAAAAATTTTTCCAGTATCCATGAATTCTTTATAGTTATTTGCTTGTCTCTTTAAAGTTTTTGAAGGGTTTTATTTCTTTTTCTTTTTTTTGTAGGCAAGATCTTACTTTTTGGAGAGGCTTTTCATTAGCGCTTTTTGCTACTTGTCAGTTAGGCTGGGCCACTACCTACAGATAGACTGCTTGGCCTTACTGCCTGTTTGCCAAATAATGATAGAGCGATCCCATTAAGTGTTTTGCCCAAGGGCACAACAAGGAAGCTTGGCAACTTGTTGTCCACACTAACTTTTTTGAGCTGAGTGCCAAGCAGGAAAGCTGTGAATACCATTTTTGAAAGTCTTTTGGTATGACTTGACCAGGGAAATGAAGTCCAGGTCTACTAACTGCAAAGCGAGCGCTCAAACCACTATGCCATTGCGCCCGTAGTTTTACTGATATTTGTAAACTAAAGGCTGTGACTTTAGTTGACAAATGATTGTTGTTTCACTGGTTTCATTGACATAAATTTAATGTTAACTCCAAAGATTTTTATTAACAAAGCTAGGCATTTTGCTGTAATTATTAAAAGCGAAAATTTGCAAATTGCAAGTTTTTTAAAAAAGTTACGTGCAGCACAACATTTACAAAATGAAATTTTTTTGTAATTGAAGCATAGGATAACTTCATATATATTTACTAACAGAAGGGCAACACAAGATGTGCAATTATGGAAGGGTGCAACATGTATCCTTGGGCTTTTTTTTCTGCTTAAGTGCAGTGCGATTGTTTGGTATGTTAAAGAATTTAAGAAATTAATGCCCTCATCCCCGCATTTTTGTGGAAGCAAAAATTCAAAGCTAATAAACACAGCATGACAGAAAAACAATCTTTATTAAAACACAGCAATAACATGAATTTTGTTTTGCATCAAAATAAGTCCTTGCTTAATTACAAGTGAAGGTTTGTTTTAGCACTTGAAATGTTTTATCGTTATGACTTGCGCAAAATCTTGTGAAGTTGTCAGGATTGACCTTTGATTGTAAAATTTTAAACCCAATCAATAACTCCTGATGCTGTCAAAGTATTATGGTTTATCAAGATTGACTTGAGCCATGCTTGACAATGAAATAATGCAGAGGTTCAGAGCTGGGGGTCTATGGGCTCCAGGGCTCACAGAAGACTTTCTGGGGATCCACATAAGTTTCCATAAAGCTGTGCATCAAAAACATCCACAGGTAGAACTTAATTTTATAAAGTTGCCCTGCAAAACAGGTTTTTAACATGAAAAAGGAACAAAAACACCAAAGTCAACATACAATTTGCAAAAAATTTAGTAAAAACAATTCAAAATAACTAAAATAATTGGTATTGAAAAATTGATGTTTACAAAAAGATTTTTCATTGGGTACATATTGAGTTGAGGCTCCACAGCAATAGTCGAGTCTTCAAGAAGGATCCATGGCAATGAAAAGATTGGAACCAGTGAAATAATGGAAGGATTTAATTTAGACTTGTTGTCTTTCATTTTATCTATTCTGCAATTAGCAATTGATTTAAGAATAACTAATTAATTTGTTTGAATCAATAAAACAAATAGATGGAATACTTTTAAATAGTGCTTTTTAAAATTAAAAATACTTTAAAGCAAAATGCAAATAAGTGCAAATGGTATTTTTTTCTGAATTGCACATTAAATTAAAGTGCAAGAGTAAACAATTTTTTGATGTGTATTTCTACTTCAGCAGTGAGAAGGAGAGATTTAGTTTTTCAATCTGGTTTTGTTTGCGTTAATGCATTTGTGTGTAAATTTGTTATAAATTTGCATCTATGTGTTAATTTATCCTTGTTGATGACAGAAAATTATTCAAAAAGGCATAATGCAAAGTCTGCAATTTCAGTCTTTGTGCAGCTTGTGCTTTGCATTTTTAATTGTGAACTATCCACTATTTGCTTACAACATGGTGGGACTTACAACATTGGTTAGAACTATTTCATAGTGCAGTACAAGGTGATGATGATGAAAAATATCTTTGAGACATTGCTTTGTTTTTAGTTTGTGTGGTGAAACGCATTGTTTTATGATAGCTGTGATTGCAGAACGAACTTAAACTTTTGAAACAGCATTGTGAAGACAAAATGATGAATGTATCTCAAATACATAAAGGTAAAAGATAAATTACTAAATTGTGTGCTTTGTTAGATCAATTGTAATCAAGCCAGATTTTTTGCATTGGCATAATGTGATTATGGAGTCAGAGTGAATAAATCATTTACTATTAAAGTTTACTTTGTTGTAAAATTTTTTTAGTTCAAACATGCATCATCTACATCATGCTTGCTAGCATGTAGGTAGGAAATAAATTTAATAATCACGTTATCATTGTTGTATCAATCATCATAGAGTTTTTTGGTTTGCAAATCAGTTTTTTCTATAATTAGTATTTATAATATTTGACAGATTGACTAATTGTTGTAATGCAATTTATTGTTAAGTTTAGGATGGCTCCATTATGATTTTACTGCATTCAACTTTAATGATTGAGTTGCCTAACCAATCTAGTTATATGCCTAACCTTCATTGAACAAACGAAACATTCAAGCAACACAACTGAAACTGAGTGCCTGTTTGAGTAATCAAGCAAGTTAGGTTAACTTTATGGTTGACCTAATAGGCTAATTCACCCTATGACAAATTAATTTTTATGAGTAACTGGCGTCAAGTTAATTGTACTTGTAGTATAATGCCATGCTCACTCAACTATGTTTCCCTGAAGTGTTAGGAAGTGCAAATTTGCAGAAAATGTTGGGCGAAGTTGGAGATAAATTTCAGTAGTGTAAAAAAAAGGTATAGCATTTTTTGTAAAATTTTTTAGTTTGTGAAAGTTCTATAATTTTTCAAGTAAAATTTTTCACAAACTTTAAATGTATATAAAATAGTAAAGAGTTATTCAAATTTGTATAAAATAGTAAAAAGTGTTCCAAACTTTGCATCAGATTTGTTTAAAAAAGTAACCACCATCTAAATTCTTCCCTACTAAAGAAAAGCAAAGTATTAAAGTATAGTTTCAAATACTGTTTATCTCGAAGTGAGTTCCTGTCTAAAACAATACATTTATCTCGAAGTGAGTTCCTGTCTAAAACAATATGTAAAAGGATGTGTGCTATAGAGTATCTTCACTAAATTTGGAATTTAATAATTTTTGGGCTTTGTGTAAATTAGTAAAAAAAAGCAAGAATTAACCCGTTCACTGTGTAAGACATGTATATCCGTCAAAGCATGTCGCTCTCTCACTGTGCAAGACGTGTATACACGTCTGAGTTGTCACGGCTTTTAACTGCGCGTTTTATTTCGCTTTCATGTTTCGTTTTTTGGCAGCGCCTAGGTGAGAAAATCCTGAGTAAGCATTTTGTTCTATTAGAAAAGTTGTATTGCATAAAACACTTTCATTGCTAGATCTATTCATTCAGTTCAGACAAATTAATCAAATGCTCTAAAAGGTACAATAATAGCATTTAGACAACTTTTAGCGTAATAAGTAGTACAAGAATTTAGGTTTTGTAGAATAACTGTTTACGATATCTTATTTTTATTTTTTAGCTTTTTGAATATATTTATAACATCATTTTAGCTTTTTTTGACAATAAAACTGTAGACCTAATTGCTACAGAAACAAATCGATATGCCAGGCAGTTTTTGGTGGAATGCTTGACCAACTTGATGGTACGTTCAAGTTCGAAAGAGTGGATTGACTCCGACAGCAATGAAATAAGAATCTTTCTAGCATTGCTGCTTATGCAAGGTGTTAATCATAAGCTCGAAATGCAGTACTACTTCATCAAAAGAGCATCATTATATAGCCCATTTTTTGCTGAGGTCACGGATAAAAACCGCTTTATTCTGTTGAGCAAATTTCTCCATTTCAACAATAATCAGCAGTTTGACCCAAACGGTAATATCTCTAAAAAACTGTTCAAATTGTGGCCTATTCTGGCACACATGATAAAAGCAAAAATTTCTAGCGGTTACCGGCCAAAAAGAGACATATAGTAGTATTATTCCTTTCCTGCTCGTTACCAATGGCGCTTTCAAGCAGGATCAAACTTGACCTCAAAATAAACGAGATTCAAAGTCATGTGCCTCAATTTCAACCTTAACCATTACAACACAGCAGCTACAGAAACTGCAACAAATATATACTTTGTCAAAAGACTTGCACGCAAAATTTCACTCTCGCAAATTGAAACTGCCCATCAGGGACTTTCCCGTAAAACTTGGCTGCTGTGAAAATAATCAAGACAAAAAAAAATGCAAAATGTGTGATTAAATACGCACTGTAACTCGAAAAGAAAAAAATTAGTGCCGCACGTAATGGGTTAAACCACTTCAACCACGTTTTTCTAAAAACTTTCATTCATAGTTCAATAGAAATCTTGTGTTGAGTTTTGAATTAAGGCTGTGCTCGCCAAACAGAAAAATTTTATGTGCACTTTTGTTTTTATTTTTTTCTGTTTTGTCATTTGTAAGTTTTGTAGTGACAAAATAGTAGAAAGCAAAAATAAAAGTGTGGAAACTTTTGCAGCAAAATCAAAATGATTGGTAAATGCTACTCAACACGAGATGTGGGTTTTCTACTTGTTAGTTTCTACATAATTTTTTTTAAATGAGTTCTTTTGTAATTTAACTGGGTTAAAAGTTTTGAGAACTTTTTATGTCTTAAATATTTTTCAGTAATTGTAATTTTTGTTGATACCATGGTTTCATTCCAAATCAATAGTTGTGGTGTAATTTCTTATCATACTTTATTTGTTTACTTTAAATGCACTCCAACTGTGTGCGCACTGCTTTGTTTTTTGATCACCAATCAGTGCCATGCTCTGTTCCTTGAGCTGCAGTTGTTTAACAAATGTTTGGAAGAGTTCTAGGAAAATTTGACATAAACAAGTTTGCCGTAGGAAAACTCACCTCAGGAAATTTTGCCGCAGTCCAATTTTGCACCCCCAGTATCTACCCCCCAACCTGTACACTCCCTTCCACTGTACACTGCCCCGTACATTTACATACCGTGCCTGCCCCTTTGGTGTACATTGCCTTTCACCTATTGGGCGAAATTTCCTGAGGCAAAAATTCTTGAGGCAAGTTTTCCTATGGCAAACTTGTTTACAGCGAATTTTCCAGACACGATTTGGAAGACTGACCTTGCTTGACAAGCTGGTGTACGTCAATGTGATAACTTGGGCTGTTTTAGGTTGAATGTTAATCAAAGTATATCAAGCTGTTTAAACTCATAATAAACTGACTAAAATGTAACAAAATTGAACAATTTCATTTTGGAAGGCAAATGATAATGAAATGACGAGTAAGATTGGACAATGCTTTTTGTCTGTAAGAATTATGCTGCAATCCTGAATCAGCATGAGAATTGATGTTGTTTAAAAGCACTTTTTGGTTATGCTACCACAAGAAGGCTCAAGTATGAAAGGAGTGAATATTTACTTTGGGTCCTCTCAAAGTTATAGACTTATCAAAGAGGCATGTGCATACAAAATAGCCTTAAAAAGTTTAAAGAAAATCAATTTGTTGAGCCATGTAATAAAATTTTAGTGTTAGTTGGTATCATGTAGTCAGTTCTGTACTGTAAGTGTTGACACAAGCTTTAAAAATTGGAGGAAACAGTGTGATGTTTAAGTGGTAGTCGCTGTGCAACATGAAAATCAATACATTTGTAATGTCTTTGCTCAAGCATTGCATTCAGATTTGGTTTAGCAACGATTTCTTGTAAACTAGAATTTAGATTTAGTCACTGAATTTGATCGAGAAAAAGCTTTGTAAACTGTTACTAAGCAATCCAAATTTTATGCTTCATATGAGTCAACAGAATTGTTATTTGATATTGCTATTTCAGAACATTACTGACATATTGTGAAAGAGCCAAGAATAAACAACGGAGGACATGTTTATCAGTATTCCATAGATTTATGCCCAGAAAAATCAGCGACTTGAAATGTTAACTGTAGTTTTAGCAAACATCCTGGGTCACTTTCCCACTTCAAGTTAAAAATAAGGTCTGCTTTTATTTCCAAAACAAGGAAGAAAATTGAATGCAGCTAAGAGATAGGCATAAATAAGTTCCTGATTTTTTTGAACTCTATGAATCATAAATTTCTGGGAGAAAATATGTTAAACAGAGGAGTTAGGGAGGAAAAGTTGTTATTTTTTGTTCTATGATTACTTATACTCTCCAGTGTTTCAAGAAAGTATTACTGATAGGGCTATGCTGAGATAGGTAAATGAAAGATTTTCTTTTTGTTGCATAGCGTAGATCAAATTCCTGTATATTACAAAATGTCAAAATAGACACTTTCATAAAAATTTCGTATTTTCATTAAACAACAATGCTGCTGGCTCAGTAATTTCAATGTAACCATGCCTAGCTAAAACTGTTACGTTTTCTAGCTTCAAAGTGACCGTGTCTATTGGGTGGCTGGCCCAAACTTGGTATTTTAAGTTTTTGTGGTTAGAATTAGTGGTATAAGAAAATGAAAGTTTTTGGTGGGGTAAGAGGGCTTGTTGTAAACCTTTATTTTTGAAGATCAACTTGCAAAAAGAATATTTTGTAATTGTATTGCACTTGCTTACTGCTGGGGTTATGTTGACAACAACAGTGCTGCAACATTTATCAGATGTTGAAACGAAAATTTTAGCCAATGTTACAGGTCTTCAAAATTTACAAAAAGAAGTATGAGTAGCTGCAAGCAATCTGAGTAACAACTGCTTAGTCTTATTTTATGCACATTCATGTACATTAGTAGTGCATTATTTATCCAAATTCAAGTTGTACAGGAAAAATTTAACTGGAGCGTTGTGCTACAGGTAAACTTCAAAAGTATGTCTTAGTTGTTTGCAATAATTGCTCTGTCTACAGCAATTCTATCGCTTTTTTACTGGTGGCAGGAAAAATAGAAACACAACAACAGCAAAGTTTATCTATACCGTTATATTACCATGTAAACACAATTAGTTAGATAACATATCTTAAGAATACGCTTTCATGTCCTGATTAGTTTTTTTAATTATTTGTGTTGTGCTCTGATGCTAGGACCAAAGCGATTTAATGCTTATTTAAAAATTTACAAATTAGACTACTACAGAAAGCTCAAAGAGCTTAAGAGCTTTGGATAGGGTTCAATTGAAGTGAAAAATTGTTTTGCTTATAGTGATGTGAAACGTACGTAAATGGTCATGTTTTGGCAGATGCACTGGGCAGAATTTAAAAAAATTTTTCCTTTTTTGCACCTCTCAAAGTAACAAGTATTCCAAACTTTTGTATGTGTAGCTCAATAACAATATAGGCCCTTAGAATTTTAATCATTTGGGACCTTTGCGTGTTTCATTATGGTGAGGACTTTAGCTTTTCTTCACAAATGTAAAATATTGTTATACATATCAAGTAGCCATTGCGTCCTTGATTGCAAAGACTTTTTATGATTTCAGATCCAGTGTTGTCCATTCCAGCTGCACTTCTGTTAATTAACTCACTTAAGACTTATTTTATTTGCTTGATGTTAGACTCATCTGGAAATTTGCTGCTGTTGTTCTCTAACTGTAAGGTTGTGAATAAATTTGTATTGTCGGTGTTTGGCCAGTCTTGACCTTTCTCATTGATGATTAGTTGGGTTGCCACCTAGGTTTTAACTTTGTTCTGAGCTTTTGGTTTAACTAAGTCGTTATGCAACTCTGAGTCTGTAGACAATGTGGTTTTGGCGTTCTCAGTCACGTCAATTGATTTTAGGAGCTTTTTCCAGTTTCTTTTCTGGTCTCATCAATCTTTTTCACAAGTGCTTCTCTAATACTGATGGTGGATTTGGAGAAAGGGTCATCTTCAAAGCCAAACAGATAATATAGAAGCATACTTTTTCAGTTTGCAGTTAGACCTGTAATGTAGTGGGTTTAGTAGCCTCAAGCAACGTTTGGTCTGGCAGCGTTTTTATTTGATAAATTGTTTATAATTCTCAGATGTTAATGGAATGCCCAGAATTGTATGGTCCAACGATCTTTGCGATCCTCCCCAATCGTCCTTTTTGAAATCATAACAATGCCTGAACTCTATTAAGCATGATGCTACAGCTCAGTCCAGTGTTCTTTTGGGAAACACTTCACACACACACACACACACACAAAGATTAAAGAAAAATTACAGAATACCTCAGACCAGTGGTTCCCAACCGGGGAAGAATTCCTTCCCTGGAAGAAATTTTACCTTTTCAAAAGAAGAATTTTATAAGTTCTATGGTGTAAAGGCTGTTCTTAAACTTCGAATTGTGGCTGCTTAATTTATTTTTTCTTTTTGCAGTTTATTTCAAATGCAATATTAGGTCGCTAGTTAATTTGGTAGTGATGCAAATTAGTGGCAATGCAGAATTCATTGTTATGTAACTTGGTCTTACCATCATGAGTCCAATTTTTAAAATGTGGTGTTGTCCCTTTCAAGGGATATGGCTGGATTTACTTCATTTATTCCCATCATTATATGAAGACTTTTCCTCCATCTTACGCAGTTGGTAGCATTTTTCTTTGTCAAGCCAATTTCCTTCTCCACTTTTTTCTTCCATGTATTCTTTGATCTACCTCTTTTTCTGCGGCTATCTGCTTCAAAGTTCAGTGCTTCACTCAATACGTTGCCCTCCTCTCTTCTCAGCACATACTCATACCATCTCACGCAACTTTGACAGACCTTTTTTTTCATCTTCAATGAAAACTTTTTTCCATACAATATTTTTCCACATACAATCTAAATTTTCTAAATTAGTGGGGATGTAAATAATTTAAGTATTTAACTTCATTACTATGTAATTGTTTGGTGCCAATATGAGAAAGATATCGCAATCGAGTGACTATCGCAGCACGAGAGTAGCTTGCTAGTTAGAGCCACTTACTGTACAATAAACAAGTTTGACGCTGCCAAGATCTACCAGTTAGTCAGTAATATTTTACAATTACCATGTTTGTGCAGATTCTTATTGCAAATTTTAGCCAAATTAGTTTTAGCGACATGAGCAGTAAAAAACCTAAATATGATGAATATTATATGCAGTATGGTTTTACATTAGTGATTGTTGGTGGTGTGGAGAGCCCACAGTGTGTGCTTTCTAAGAAAGTGCTCAGTAATGATTCCATGAGTCCAGTGAAGCTCAAGCAACATTTGCAAAATGTGCATCCTCAGAGCAAAGATAAAGATAAAAGCTATTTTGAGCATCAGAATAAAGCTCTAAAAATGATGAGACTGGATGCTTCAAGTGAGTTTTGTAGAAGAAACAACAAAATTGTTGAAGCATCGTATGAAGCAGCACTAGAAATAGCATAGCAAAAATCACACTGTTGGGGAAGCATTAATCAAACTATGTGTTCTGAAAATGGCTGATAAAGTTTTTGGAAAAGATGAAGAAAAAAATTAGCTGCAGTTCCACTCTCAAATAACACCATTCAAAGACGAATGAAAGATATGTTTGACATCAAAAGTCAGATAGAGCAGCAAATCAAAGATGATCCCTTTGGTCTTTTTGCAATCCAACTTGATGAATCTACAGACGTCTCAGTTGATGATATTTGTAAAATATGTCTACAATGGTGCATTTAAGGAAGAGTTTCTTTTCTGCAGCTTTCTAGAAACGAATACAAAAACAGCAGACATTTTAAAAAAGATCTCATTTTTTAAAATCTGAGCACTTGGAATGAAAGAATCTTGTTGGCTGTTGCACAGATAGAGCATCTGCAGTGCTGGGCTGTAATTCAGGTTTTCAAGCTTTTGTGAAGCAGCTAGCTCAAACAAGCAAAAGCGTTTATTGCATGCAGCATAGGCAAGCCCTAGCTTCCAAAACTTTGCCTAATTTAATTCAAACAGTTTTAGAACAAATGATACAGGTTGTTAATTCCATTAAAGCCGAAGCTTTAAAATCTCGTGTTTTTAAAAGGCTTTGTATCAAAATGGACGCAGACCACTTGGTGCTTCTCTACCATAACCAAATTCGATGGCTTTCCAAAGAAAATGTAACTCAAAGATTCTTTGAACTTACAGAAGAAGTAAAAGCATTTTGTGAACTCAAAAAAAGACAGAGTATTGTTCCTGGCTGGATGACAAAGAATAGATGCTCTCTCTGGCTTACTTATGTGACATTTTTGAACAACTTCACAAACTTAATCTTTGGATGTAAGGCAGGAATACCGACATCATTAAATTTGTATATGCATTGAAACCTTTTATATCAAAATTGTCGAATTGTAAATGAAAAATCCAAATCCAGAATTATTTAATGTTTAAGAAATCAGTTAGACTTCTTTATAGCAGAGAGAATAAACTGCCAGTGCAAATTGAGAATGGTATTTTGGAACATTTGTCAACGCTTAAAAGTGAATTTGAGAGATATTTTCCAGAAATTACAAATGACAAACTTGACTTTGTTAGAAATTCTTTTTCATTTTCCGTTGAAAAGCTTTCAGATGAATACCAAGATGAATTTTTGGAGCTGGTTGGTGATTCTTTAGCAAAGCAAGCTTATCATGAAAAACGTCTGACACAGTTTTTGATTAAAATGAAAGATTCCTATTCCAAAACTATGGAAAAAGCTCTGTACATTCTTATTCTTTATATGTCTACATGCCTGTCTGAGATAGGATTTTCTACTCTGCTACAGATCAAGACCAAACAAAGAAATAGACTCGATGTTGAAGATAAACTACGTTGTGTTTTGTACCAAGCTACTTCCCGCATTCAGCAACTTTTGGACAATAAACAAACACAAGTTTCGCACTGACTGATTGAGTCAAAATTAAAATAAATATTTTGTTAAATCAGTATGTTTAGTTGCCTCTGTTGGTAGCTCGATGGGTTTCTGATCTCGACAATCCAAGTTTGAACCCCGTGATGGCTATTTCAGCAGAGGAAGTGTTACTTATGTGGAAGAGTTCAGTGATGTACAGTGTGGTGTAGTGGTTCCACTAAACTAATACTGTATGAACCTCTTGGCAGGTGGAAGAGAAAATATGAGGTCTGTCCAAAAAGTATCCAACCTTATCTTCTTCCACCAAAAATAATGCCATGCCAGCAAAGGAGTTTTGGCGGGTTGTAACGTCGCAATTACTGCACGTGCATAAAAAATTTCAAATCGATAGTTGGTGTCATTCTCTTATTTTTTAAAAGCATTTAGTGCAGTCGTATAGTGCATGATCATCGATTTTTTGCTCACAAGCATAATGACAGAAAGCATCAAACAAAGATATTTTATCAAGTTCTGCCAAAAGCTAGGCAATAATTAAACTGAAACAATTCAAAAGATTCAGCAAGTTTTTGGGAAATGAGGCCTTATGTCAAACTCAAATCAAGGAGTGTTTTAATTGCTTTAAAAATGGTCAAATGTCAGTGGAGAGTTAGGCACATTCTGGCAGGCCATCCATAAGCTGAAACGAGGAGGTGGTTGAGAAAATTCGCCAAGTTGTGATGGAAGATCGCCATCTAACACTCAGGAAAATTGTTAAAAAAGTGGGAATAAGCAGAGGATCAATTCACTCCATTTGAATTGAAGATTTGTGCATGTGGAGAGTGTCTGCCAAGAAAGCGGTCAGACATGTGGACAGGGAAAAACTGGCAGTTTTACCATGACAATACTCTCACTCATTTTGCCCATGTAATCAATGTTTTTTTGGCCAAAAACAATACGGCACTTGTGCGACAGCCTCCTTACTTTCTTGATTTGGTACCATCAAACTTCTGGCTATTCCCCAAGTTAAAACTATGCTAAAAGGAACGCAATTTTATTTACATAAGGACATTATGAAAAAAATGATGGCAGAGCTCAGAAGCATTTCAGAAGAGGAGTTCAAGAGGTGCTTCCAAAAGTGGCAGAGGTGCTGGAAAAATGTGTACGCTTGCAAGGGGAGTATTTTGAAGATTAGATAGAATTTGTGATATTTATTGTGTTGTGTGTTTTATGCCCAAAAGTCAGATACTTTTTGAACAGACCTTGTACTGCTAGCTGCTTATGTACATATGGAGCGACTGTGTAGGTGGCACAGTATAAATAAATGACCATTAGGCCTTTGCCCAGCGTCCTTGTATAGGTCCTACACTAAAGATCTTGGTCTTGGATTCAACGTTTTTTTAGTGGCAGAATTGGCTTCCCACACTCTCCAGTAATGGCTACCTGGGTGTTAGTCTAGGCTTAAGGATTGTCCTTGGAAGAGTATTCTCTCTGACCAAAAGACTAAAAACATTAGTTTGTTTTGTCAAATTTAATTGATACAGGGAAGGAATGAAAACTTTCAAAATCAGTTAAGGAGGAATGTACCGAAAAGGTTGGGAACCACTGACTCAAACTAACACCAATTCAGATTTACTGACTAGCAACCACTGCTCCTCCTGTATTCAAAGACAAATAGCCTCTTAAACTGAAAAACGTAAACTAGTACTGGACTCACACACGGTTTCTTTGACCTTTAAGCAGCTGTAAACTGCCTTAAATTCCTACTGAGTTGCCTCAACCACACAGCAGCTGTTCATGGTGATGTTTTTTATATCTGACTGAATAACTGGAAACAAGACAATACCCTCCAGGATTTCTGTGTTGACCCATAAGAGATTCTACGCTTTGGACACTAGGCAAGCTTGCTTGATCATAGAGCCGCGAATAGAGTTCGATCAGGTGTCTGACATTGAGCAGCAAATATGACTTTAGAGCAGTGTTTCTCAACCCCGAGTCCGCAGACTCAAATGAGTTTGCGGAAAGGCCTGGATGAGTCTGCGAGCGCAGTTGCTTTTACTAGTAGTTAGTTCATATTGTATTACAAATAAAATGTAAAATACTCCTATTTCGCCAACTTTATCTTTGTAATGTCATAATAAAGATATTTATTGCGTTCTTCTTATCAGCCTGAGTGTGTTGATCAGTGTACGGTGTGGTACGGTAAGTTACAGGGTTGACTTATCGTACTTTGTGCTAGTCAACAAAAGCTCGCAAAGATTGAATAGACTTACTTAGTCTTAAAGGCACCACTGATTTCTTTCAGACATTGATTAGTGTCAACTGCTTGGGGAGGAATAATATATTCTCACAGTCATGCAGTGCGTGCTTCCTTTGCGGTTGCACGGAAAATCGCTCGTGCAAAAGCACCTCACACAGCTGGAGAAAATTTGATTAAACCAGCATCTGTTGAAATGGCCAGGATAATGTGTGGTGATGCTGCTGCTAACAAATTGGAAATGGTTCCTTTGTCAAACAACACCATGAAGCAGCGTATCAAAGAACTATCAAGAAATGTTCTGCAACAAACAATCGCTGCCATAAGACACTGTGAAAGATTTAGTTTGCAACCGGATGAGACAACAGATATCGGAAGTGATGCACAGCTCATGGTGTTTGTGTGATATTTTGACACAAATGATTTCATTGAGCAGTTTCTGTTTTGCCGTCCACTTGCTAAAAATACCACAGGAGAAGAAATATTCAAGAAAGTGGATTTCTTCTTTGAAGAACATCAGCTTGAGTGGTCTAATTGCGTGTCTGTTTGTACTGATGGTGCTCCAGCCATGATGGGAAGTAATAAAGGCTTCATGAGTTTTGTGAAAAGGAAAAACAATGACATTTCAGTTGTTCGTTGTCTTCTCCACAGAGAGAATTTGGCAACAAAAGAAATACAAGAAAATTTTGTCATAGTTTTCAAAGAGGTTGTATCTGTGGTAAATTATATTAAATCTCGTCCTTTGAGCACTCGCTTATTTCGAGCTTTGTGTGACGAAATGGGAGCGGAACTCAGTGGGCTTCTGTTCCATTCAACTGTTCGTTGGTTGTCACGAGGAAAGGTGCTTGAGAGAGTGGCTACTCTTAGAGAGGAAACCCATGCTTTTTTAAAAGAGCAAAATCATGAACTTGCTGATCGCTTTCGTGATGATGAATGGATTGCGAAGTTGCTATTTTTGACCGATGTTTTCAGCCATGTAAACCAACTGAATAATGCAAGGAAAAGAGAAACTATTTTTTGATGCATTCAAAGGTAAAATAAAGCTGGGGATGCATCGAATGAAAAGTGGAAGGTTAGCTGCTTTCCCAGGATTGAACTTATTTGTGAAAGAGAAAGATATCAATTTGGGCGTCATTCTTCCCATCTTTCTTGAGCACCTCAACACATTTCTTTCTGAATTGGATCGTTATATTCCTTCCAATGATTATTGCAGGATCTTTAATTGGGTTCGGAATCCTTTTCAGGTGTCAGTGCTAAAAGTTCATTCAGATATGAACTGCATTGCTGAAGAGTTGCTTGAATTGCAAAGTCGACAGATGTGGAAAGACAAGTTTAAAAAGGCTTCTTTGACTCAATTTTGGGCAAATGTGCAGTCAATGGAGCCTAGTCTTTCAGATCTTAGCAAGCAAGCTGCAACGGCTCTTTTGCCATTTCCAACCACATACCTGTGTGAATCTGGCTTTTCAACTCTGACGATGATCAAAACGAAGTATCGCAATAGATTTCAACCAGAAGATGACATCAAATGTGCATTGGCAACCATAATTCCGGAATTTGATAGACTTGTCAAGCAAGTTCAAGGACAAGGCTCTCATTGAGTGTGTGTTGAATGAAAAACAGTGCTTGATTTTTTTCGTTAATATCGTTGTGCTTGCGTTTAGGACCTAAACAATTAAAAAAAACTTTTCAGGAAAAGCTATATTTACATTTAGCCTGGTGTATCGAACACGTTAGGAAACAATGCTTTTCCGCTGTTAGGATTTCGTCACCCTTTGCCAAGAGGCTTTCCTGTTGGATAGCAATCTAAAAACCTATTTTTCATTAAAATATACTAGCTTGAGTCCGCTGATATATAGGCGAGCTTGAGAATGGTCCTTGGGCCAAAAAGGTTGAGAACCACTGCTTTAGAGGGATACATTAGCAAAGATCACTCAAAGTGTGTCTGTGACTTCGGTTCTGTCACCCGAAATCGATGGCATATCTTCTGCAGTGCCTTCTATTGAGACCTCACAAAACAAGAGCTCTCAGCATTCAATTATTAAACAAAGCAATGTATGAAAATCTAGAAAGGAATTGTTTTAGCTGGACACAACAGCAGAAGAAGACCAACCAGTTAAACAACCCCATTACTTTTGGGCTACTTAACACATAACCTGCAAAGCTTTTAAGTAATGTGAATATACAATATGAAAAAGACCCACAAAGCAATATAAAAATGGCCTGCTAGCAGGTCAATAGATCAATAGTTTTTAACGTAGTTTCACTAAAAAATGTTCTGGCTTATGTTTTAGTTTTCATTTTTATTTTGCTTTTAAGCCAATGGAATAAATTTTTGTGAATGTGGTGCCATAAAAACCTAGTTCTAGTTTTTCCAGCTGAAATGATATGCATGTTGTTATTGAATATTTAGTTTGTGTTGTGCAATACACATGTAGTAAATAAAAAAGTACTAGAAAACAAGCTAGCCAGTTAAAAAAATTTTGCCCACAACGCTTAAAAGGTTTGTCAGTCTGCATTAGTTTAAAAACGAAATTAGCAGTACCAGTATGAAACAACATGCTCTAATGCAGCGGTTCTCAATTGGGGGTGCGAGAATGCAAGGGGTGCAAAAATGATATTTCCATCAGGACAGGGTGCGCACTTTAAAATGAATTGAGAACCGCTGCTCTAACAGTTGATATTTTGATGCTGTATGCAAGTACTTATTAGCTAATCCAAGAGTGGACATCCTTTTTGCATGTGCTTGCCAAAACTGGCTACATCTCAAGCACAAAATTTTTTTGCATGCCAACCTAAATTTTTTGAAAACATGTCATTTGATATCTCGACTCTTTATTGAGCAAAAAGTTTGATCATTTGATTTTAAATAATACAGGGTGGGCCGAAAGTAGGTGTACAGTTATTAAAAGTAGGGTTTAGATTTAAAAAGTAAGTTTGTAGTTCTCATTTAGGCACTTTTAAACTTCAAGAATGCTAGTTATACCTTAGACAAAACTATTTAATCTCTTAAGTGCTCCGCCAACATTGCAACATTCTTCACACCTGTCCAAAACACTCTGACACCCATTTTCTTTGCTCTTCATTTAAATTATTTGCCATTAAACCTAAAATAATCAAGATTTACAAAACTGTACTACCTTCCAACCAGCTAGAAAACTACTGTAAATTCAAGTTAGAATTATTATCTAAAAAATAAACAATGTTTGTGCTACTTAACAAGTAACATAAAGTACACTGCATGTAACTTCAAAGCATATAAAAAATACTTTAATAACTGTATACCTACTTTTGGCCCACCCTGTATACAGTATAACTAGATGATAAAGGCCTTTGAAGTGCATTTTCAGCGTTTTCATGGATTTTTGTAACCACTTTTTGTTGAGCTTTCTCAACTGGGCCGGGGTTTTTATATGCTTAGTTTGATGAGTTTTTTAGTTGGTAGACACAAAACCATGATTTACACAAGTTTTTTCCTTCTCTTCCTTTTCTCGTCTCTCCCCTGTCTCCTTGACATGCAACATGCTCTTATCAGCAACCTGATGTTTTTGTGATAAATAGCAATTCTTGTATATTCAGTGATGTGTGGCAGCATGGAACATGTGTCTCTTTGTTGATAAAGGGTTGAGTATGAAAAACTTTGAAAAAGGATAAAAATTATCCCTGTGCAGTAAAGGCATAGTATATTATGACAGAAAATATGTTTAGTTTCCTTCAAAATTACATTTAGACAACTTTGAACTTTTGCCACATCCAAGAGAAAACATCAGTCCGATAAAAATAGACAAAAAAACTTATGGTCTCCTTTGTAAATCAGTGAGACTTCTGCTGCTGCATCACTGATGACAGAGATTTTATATCTGATGTATATTTGGTAACTTTGAGAGATACGCATGCACCACTAGTTTTATCCATTAGGCTATTATTCTTGCAAGACTTAAAGTTTATCACTGAGAACGCAGATTCACGAGCATATGTAGACAAAAACATCAATAGTAATGATGTTGCAAATTTTTTTAAGCTGATGAAATTTTCAGGAATGCCACCAAGTCCTTAACACTTTGTTTTTTGTGTTTTTTCTTGTACTCCCATCTCTAGTCGCTCCTTTTTAATGTTTTCTAAGTCAACCTTAAGGTTTACAAATTTACACTTCCAAATTGAGCCACTCTGAAATTCAGTCAATTGCATTTCAAAGTCATCCATGTCCATCTATAAAAACATTTGCAAGTTTAGTTCATCCAGTTTAATATTGTCTGCAAACTTAATGGATTTTGCTCTTTTTTCCAGTTCTCTAAATTTAGCAAAACTTGTAAAGAACTGCTCAGCGGTTGACTCGATAATGCTTACAAACAGCTTTCGAAGACACTGGCAGTCTGTTCTGTCATCTGTTGGGGATTATTGATAAAGTTCTTTAGGTTTGGGAAATATCTCAATCTCTCATTATATGCATCCCAATTAAAAACTTCTAGTTTTGTTTCAAAAGTAGTGATGCAACCAAACATAACATCAAGTGTTTTTATCAGAGCCCTGTAATCTAATGTTCAAGTCATTTAAATGTTCACAAAAATCTGCAAGAAACATCAGTTTAGAAACCTACATGATATCAGAAAATTCTTGGTAAGACACTTGTTGGTCATTCAAAAAGAGCTTTATCTTACCTAAGCATTTGACAATTTGCTTCAGAACCAAACCTCAGCTAAGCCAATAATTATTGTTGTACGTTTTTAGTCCTTTATACGCAGATTCTACTTCATTTAATAAAATTTGAAATTGCCCTTATTTAAAGCCCGAGCAGATATGTAATTAACAACTTTGGTGACTGTTTGGATTACTTCCTAAAGTTTCTTAAGACCAGTTTTTGCACACGAAGCCTTCTCATGTATGATGCAATGAAAGCCTATCACTGGATGACCAACATTTTTTGCAAATAGATGTATAAATCCTGCCTTCTCACCAGTTATACTGGGGGCACCATCTGTGGTGACCGATACTACTTTTAAAAAATCAATTTGTTGAGTAGATAATTTGTTCACAACTGCTTTACATATTTTAGCCCCAGTAGTACAGCCAGGTAATGTTGCAAGGGCAACCATATCTATACATACTTCATTACTCTTGCAAAATCGAGATAATATTGCTAGCTTAGCTGATAATGTAATGTCTGTGCTTTCATCAACACAAATAGAAAAAACTTACATGAACACAAATTTTTTGTCAATTGTTCAGTAAGTATTCCTTTCCAACATAAGTATTCTATCCTTAACTGTTTTCTAACTACAGACAAATCTTTGGTGCATTTAATAATCTTTTCCTTTTTTGGAAAATTGTCAAAAAGGAAAGGTTTACATTCTAACCAAGTTTTTTTTAACATATTCCCATCACTGAGTGGCTTTTAATGCTGGGCAATAATTTTTGAAACCTCAAAGCTAGCAGCAACTTGTTGGAATTGGGCCTGCCTGAAATAAAGCTCATAAAAGTATCAGCCTGTTTTTTGTCTTTCTCAATTCATAAAAAATTAATTTTGTTTGTTCCTCCTCAGTTTTATTGCTTTAGTTCTTATGAACACTTTTAAAATGCCCCTTTACAGAAGAAGTTCTGCAAACAATTGCCTCAAGACAGAAAATGCATAATGCTTTATTGTCTTCTTAATCATGCCAAATTTTTCAGTCCAGTATTTTTTTAATTCTCCAATACCCTATGTATTTAAATGACATCGTTTCTTATCTGGTGGTTGTGACATTCTTGCACACCTGTAAAGGGAAAAAGTAAAAATGTGATATACAAGAAAGTTATATGTACATTGTTGATTAATTTCCGCCTAGTCTCTCCTCAAAAACTTAGGCAAATCCTATCAACAAATGTAGATTCCTTGTCTCGTACTGATAGACTTCAACGGAGTTATACAATTCCAAAACGTGAAAAATAATTTTAATGACGGAAAATTGATAATTCGGTTTAATTCCACAAATTACAAAACGATTGATTGAATGATGAATTTGGGGTTTTGTGCTTTTTCTTATACGTCCTTAAACTTCCTTAAACGTCCTTTAACGTCCTTTTCTAAAAAACAAAAGACCACAATCACTTAACTGCAAAACAATTACAAAAGACAACTGTCACGTACCAGAACTATTTTCCAGACAAGAATCGAACAAATTACCACTTGAATTTCTGAGTAAGACAACACTTTTCAATTGTATACACTTATCTCAATTACTTATCAGTTGTCTTACTCTACAAAGACCAATATAAAGATTAATATGTTGACTAATTACTTATGTGACACAAAACTCAATAATAGCAATTTGATACTTAACTAAACAAACTCTAGTGCCGTTTTCTATTACTTCGCATGCAGGCGCATTGCATTTGACTGAACAAAAAGCGAGGATTTTACCGATACTACGCGTTGACTACTGGGTCAGAAAAATGAACCATTAGGCATAACAAATTCCACAAACTCAGCGGAAGGTTACAACAAAAATATTTAACACACTCCCCCCAGAAAAAGCTTACTTAGGCAGATTTTTACACATGCAAAAAAAATGTTTTTGTTTTAAATTAACACAATGCAATAATAACGTTCATTATCGTAAATCATAACGGTGCATAAATTTAATGTTCAGGGATCAACTGTCTTTAAGTGCACAATGTTCTTCCGAGGGAACAAATAGGCACAGTTTACTGATGGGTCTTCTCACAGTAGTAGAACCACTTTGACACATCACTGTTCGAACATGTCCTTTTTCATCAGGAAAAGTATCAGTGATCACACCAATAGGCCAAACGTTTCTAGGAGTAGATTCCTGAATCAACAAAACAACATCTCCTGGCTTCAAATTTCTTTTCTCTTTTAACCATTTTGTTCTGGGTACAATAGTTGGAAGATATTTTTTAATCCATCTCTGCCAAAATATATCAGCAGATCGTTTCATTTGTATTAATCGACTTCGACTGAAACTGCTTTCATTAGTTGTTAAATTTGAAGTCATATTTGTAGACGGTTTTAACAGTAACAAATCATTTGGTGTCAAAGGCTTTTCGATGACTTCTTTGAACTTGACCGGTGTCAACGGTCTCGAGTTCAAAATCAGTTCGACTTCTACAAACAATGAAAGAAGGGTCTCATCAGTATAGGCTTGTTTTGGTGCCAGCGCGAGCAAAGTGCTTTTCACTGAACGAATAAGTCGCTCCCAACTTCCACCATGGTGACTGGCATATGGTGGATTGAAATGCCATTGCACTTTACTTTTCACGAGCGATTTGTCTATCACATTGCAGTTCCACAGCGCTAATTGCTTGTCAAGCGCTTTAGCGGCTGCCACAAAATTCATACCATTATCTAAATAGAGGTGGTCTACTTGACCCCTACGACTTCGAAATCGATCAAAAGCCATTAAAATGAATCAGCAGTCATGGCATGTAAGACCTCAAGGTGTATCGATCTGGAAGACAAACACGTAAACAAGCAGCCATAACGTTTAACATAAGATCTACCGTGTTTGATCATAATAGGCCCAAAACAATCCACACCAGTGTGGGTAATTGTTGCTGATGCGCGCTTGTACGACAGGTCGGCAAGTCTGCCATCATTTGCATTTCCGCAGTCGCCTTCATTCGACGACATACGAGGCATTCGTTTATGACTTTTCTTATCGAAGCACACGGTTTTTCAATCCAATAATGTTCTCTCAAACAAGTGAAAGTGTGATTCAAGCCACAATGGCCAGATTTTACATGACACTCAGTAATAATCAACTTTGGCAGGTGTGAATCTCCGGACAACAAAATAGGAAACTTCTCGTCCAGCCTGACTAAGTCGTGATTTAAACGGCCTTTAACTCGAATCAATCCATTGATCAAGATAGGGGAATATCTACAAATACTTTTAGGATAAGCATCGTCTTTCAACTGTTTATTACAAACCATAACGTGGTATAGTTTAGGATACATTCTACGTTGCTCATACCGTATCAGAAATTTCTCAATTTTGTCGGTCTCGTTTACCGTGATACGTTCCAAACTTGCATTGATTTCGTTTGTACGTTGTCATACTTTTGCAAGTAAGAATTTCCCAAAACGCAGTAACCACAAAGCTGCTATCTTCAACTTGTGCAGTGATGAGTAGTGAGTGATTAATTTGTCAATCGGCAAAGGGTCGTCAGTTCCTGAAAAAACAACTGGTAACGCATTAATTGTTCTTACTTGATTTGATTTCAGTCTGCGTTGTACCATCTGGACTGAATCAGGAGCTTGGGGTTCATCTAAAGGTGATTGCTTCAAAAATTCTGGACCAGTTAACCACTTTGAACGCTGCACAAACGATTTAATTACCAAACCTTTGCTTATGTCATCAGCAGGATTCACATTGGTTGGGACATATTTCCAATCCGCTTTTGACGTTGTTTCTTCGATTTCAGCTAATCTGTTAGCCATAAACACAGGAAATTTTTCTTTGTGCTGTAAATGCTCAGCAACGTTGCTGTAGAGTGGGACCAAAAATATGATCGCGAAATGGTTAGAGTCAAAATTTTTCGTAACAGTTCATCCAGTTTTGCAGCTACCACTGCCGCCAGCATTTCAAGTTGTGGAACGGTTCTTTTTCTATGGGCAATGTATCCTTTTCCCATCAAAAAGGCGCAAGTTGCTTCTCCATCAGGATAAATCATTGGAATGTAGGAAACCGCACCATAGCCACATTTGAACCATCTGCAAAATGATGTAACTCGTATGCTTTCACTTCTCTTCCTAAAGGATTTATACAACACTTTACTGTAACTTTGTCCAGTTTAGGAAGCGACTGTATCCACATTTCCCACTTATTCTTCATCTCGTTCGAAAACTCTTTGTCCCAATCCATTTCATTGACCTCTCTCAACCAAAGCCTTGGCTGAATCATCACTGGGGCAATAAAACCCAATGGATCGAAGATTGAATTCAAAATTGAAAGCATTCCTCTTTTAGTGAATGGCTTTTCTTTTACAGCTACTGTTATTTTAAATGCATCATCGTCCACAAACCATTGTACGCCAAGAACGCAATGTTCTGTTTTGCAGGGTACTGTGTGATTTGAACTTTCATTTCGGTTTGTATCAACTTCATTCAGAATGTCTTCACAATTAGATGACCACTTGTGCAGATCAAAGCCAGCTCTGGATAACATCTCTTTAACTTCATTTGCCAGTTGGATTCCATCTTTCACAGAATCTGTCGACATCAACATATCGTCAACATAAAAGTTATGCAACACTACGTTAACTGCTTCAGGCGAATATTCTTTTCCAAAGAGTTCAACTGTATGCCTCAGAGCAAAGGCTGCTGTACTTGGCGATGAGGTCGCACCAAATAAATGCACCAACATGCAGCAATCTATTGGTTCTTTTTTTAAATCACCTTCAGGCCACTATAAAAATCTCAGTGCGTCCGTGTCTTGGGGATTAACCTTCACTTGATGAAACATCAACTTCACATCTGCAAGAATAGCAACTTTTCCTTGTCTGAATTGGGTCAAGACGCTGACTAAAGACGGGTTAAGGTCTGGTCCATGCATGAGGAAGTTATTTAACGACTTTCCTTGGTATTCAGCCCCACAATCAAAGACTATCCTTAACTTTTGAGGCTTCTTTGGGTTTACAACAGGTTGATGAGGTAAATACCACTTAAACTTAGGATTTGGTGATGATGGCCAGATTTTCTCAGCATTCCCGTCTGAAAAATATGATTCCATTACTTCAACATATTTCTTATGAAGTTGCTCATCCTTCGACAATTGACGTTTTAAGCATGCAAGTCTATTTTCAACATACCTTCGATTATTAGGAAAGTCGGTTTCGCCCTCTCGCCACAACAATGAAAGTTGAACATGTCCTTCAGCTACAGTGACTTCTTTTTTCAGTTTAGCAAGAGAAATTCGGTCTTCTTGGGAGTTGTTAGTTTCAAGTCCACATTCTCGTGAATGAACAGCTGGATTCATCAAAGGAAGACCACTATTATGCTCCACCATTGACACATGACAAGTCGAAAATTCGCTGGTGAGTTGCTCGGTTATATCACGTAAAAGCGGGCCATACAACACCCATCCCAATGGCGTCATCAGTGCATCTCGCGCATTTTCTGGTCCGGTCCGACAATCTGAGGGGTTAATGCTTGCTTGTTATCAATACCAATCAACAATTCTACATTCTTGTTGACGACAATTGGAAAGTGTACATCCTGTAGATGGTCCCACTGCTTAAAATCGTCCTTTTGTGGCATAGCTTGAGCGTCCACTGGCAAGCGATCTACAGTCAACACATGCTCAAGACGAATTTCCATTTCTTCATCAAGACCTTCCACAAAAAAGGAAATAACTTTACCACGAAATGCTTCAATTTCGTTTTTTTGTGACATCGTTTTAATTTGCAAAGATCGCATTTCACCTTAAACTCCCAGACGCTTTGCTAGATCATTAGTACAGAAGGTTTGTTGTGAGCCAGAGTCTAACAACGCACAAGTTGTAAAAGACAATAACCCATCTCTTACTTTTACAGGCAAAATTGGGAGATACGGCAGAGAATTTTCTCGCCTGATCGGAAGTGATTTTTCAATCTTTGTTTGAGTGATGGCTGTTGCAACTGTCTGTGAAATGTTTTTGTGCAAAAGTGTATGATGCTTAGGATTGACGCATCCTTCAAGTGAGCATTCTTCACACGATTTGCAATCTCCTGCTACATGACCACTACAGAGACATTTGAAGCATAGGTTTTCCTTCTTTACAAATTCCAAACGTTTGTAATGCCTCATTTTCTTAAATTCTTGACATTCAGGTAACAGATGCATTCCTTTGCAAAGCTTACAAGTTTTCTTATATGGAGTTGATTCCGGAACGTGTTTACTCACTACAGTTGAGCTTGTGACAGACTTGTATTTCTTAGCTTCCCAAGCAGCAGTTTCCGTCTTAACGGCAGACCAACGAGATTTTCCAAACACAGAATTGATCATTTCAGCTTCTCTATGCACAAATGAGACCATATCATGAAAAGTGACTTCTCTCTTAGTCTCCTGCGTCAAATCAAATGACCATTCTATCCACTTGTCCTGAATTTTTTAGGGAATTTTTCCATAATTCTTTGTAACGTACTAAGAGAATTCAAACTAGTAAAGCTTTCTATTCCTTCAAGTTGGACACAAGCTTTTTCCATAATGTTGGCTAACTTACGTAGCGATTCACCATCATTTCTTTTAATTTTCGGACACTGTAACAGTTTTTCTTCACATTGGTTTGCTACCACTAGGAGTCGTTCATAAAGATAGTACAACTTTTCCCGAGCTTTGTTGAATCCAAGGGTTGTTCCCATGTAATGATCTATCATTGAACGTACATCAGGGTGGCAAAACTGCAATAAATAAGTTAAATGTGCATGATCAGACTCCACTTTACTCAATATATGTGTTCGAAAGCTAGAAACAAATGCTTGATAATGCAAAGGATCTCCATCAAAACTTTGTATTTCTGGGCGTGGAAATGGAAAATCCGATGTCGTCGGCCTTTCTCTGTCATATGTGAAACACGGCTCCAATGGGACTGAGAAGTCCTGCCTAGGGCCAACTCTATACGGTGCATGGAACTTTGCATCTTGAAAACGCTAGTCTCGTGGTCCTTGGTTCAATTCAGTTAAATAGCTTGGATAATACTTGTCTGTATTTACATCCACACGCTGTTCTTTTGTAAATTTCAAGCTTGCATACTTATTTACATCGCCTCCACCAATAAACGACAGATTACTTGACACAGCGCTGCTTCTTGTTGTAGAACTTGACGTGGAGGATCTTGACGAAGAAACCTCATCCCACGCTTTTGCTCTGGCTTTGGCAAGTACAATTTCTCGCTCCATATGCTTCATTGATAATTCATTTTTCAACTTAGCTGCCATTTTGTCAATTTCGTGTTCAGCTTCTTCTATTTGACGCTTCGTGGCTTTATTGACCTTCATTTGGGCCTCTCTTTTCTTTGCTCTTAATGCTCTTCACGCAGCTCTTTCATCCCTTTGACGATCTTGCTTAAGCTTTTTAGAGATTTTTTCAACTTTCAAATTAATTAATTCCTTCTTCTTTGAACTTCTTTTTAAACTAGCAGCTAATGCTGGTACTGTTCCCTCTCCACCAAAGGTGTACATGACCGATTGTATCTTGGAACGAAATTAAATTCGCTAGTTTTAAAACTTTTTGTTGAATAATTTTCGCTTAGCCTCTCCTCAAAAACTTAGGCAAATCCTATCAACAAATGTAGATTCCTTGTCTCGTACTGATAGACTTCAACGGAGTTATACAATTCCAAAACGTGAAAAATAATTTTAATGACGGAAAATTGATAATTCGGTTTAATTCCACAAATTACAAAACGATTGATTGAATGATGAATTTGGGGTTTTGTGCTTTTTCTTATACGTCCTTAAACTTCCTTAAACGTCCTTTAACGTCCTTTTCTAAAAAACAAAAGACCACAGTCACTTAACTGCAAAACAATTACAAAAGACAACTGTCACGTACCAGAACTATTTTCCAGACAAGAATCGAACAAATTACCACTTGAATTTCTGAGTAAGACAACACTTTTCAATTGTATACACTTATCTCAATTACTTATCAGTTGTCTTACTCTACAAAGACCAATATAAAGATTAATATGTTGACTAATTACTTATGTGACACAAAACTCAATAATAGCAATTTGATACTTAACTAAACAAACTCTAGTGCCGTTTTCTATTACTTCGCATGCAGGCGCATTGCATTTGACTGAACAAAAAGCGAGGATTTTACCGATACTACACGTTGACTACTGCGTCAGAAAAATGAACCATTAGGCATAACAAATTCCACAAACTCAACAGAAGGTTACAACAAAAATATTTAACATACATAAAAGAGGAGAAAGAAGAAAAATAAATTGAAAAAGAAATACATGATCACTCATAATTGAGACAATAATTAATCTAAGCTTCCTTATATTTATTGGTTCAAACAAATCAATTTCGCCATTCTCACAGCATTATCATTTTAAAAAGCAACAAAAGTTTACTAAGATAAATAATTTGTCGTAGGCTACAAAAATATACCCAACTTCTCAATATAGCTCTTCTGGTGTAATAAAAAGTTAAAATAATTTTTTTTTAGATTTAAAATTCACATAAGTTCATAAAAATTCAACGTTTGAAAAAAATGAAATTAGTTTTTCTTCCTCAGGAGTGACTAAAGTTCAAACACAAACAAAGGTTGCATAACCAACAGAATAAAAAAGAAAAAAAAGGAAATTATGGCAATAAACAAGTGCAGCAGTGACAACTGGTGGCTAAAAATTTATAAATTTGTACAGGTCGGGATAAAAACTGTTAATTTTATTGTTAAAAGCAAAATCAAGTTTGTGTGTATACAATAATTCTGAAAACAGTCATTTTTTATAGCCACTTTCAATAGCTAAAACTGTGCATCTTTTCCAATCTATCTGGTGTCCATTAAAGCAAATGTGTCTCACTAGTGCAGATTTCTTTTTTAAATCGTGATTTGTTAGTTGGGCAATTATATCAGGTTTGGTGTTCTTTTCTGTTCTTTGCGTCATGTTTTAAATGATTGACCAGGTTTGCCAATATAAATACCTGCACAATCTAAAAATAAAATTTTATATACAACACCACATTAATCAAATTTGTTGATTTTATCTTTTAAACGTGGTAGCATGTTTCTCGCAGTGCATAATGGTTTTGTTGCCACTTTGATTTTTCAAAAGATGTTTCATTTTTTAGTTATTTCAGGGGTAAATGGCAAAATAACTAATTCAATAGCTCTTTCTTCTTTTAACTTGACTTGAGCTTTTCTTTTTCAATGCTTTTTGTATGAAATATTTAGGATAATCATTTTCAATGAGGATATAAGATGGAAATCTTTTTTTCGTCCAGTTTGTTAAATAAGTAGTGAGCGATTGTTTAGATTGATCATAACACTTTGATTTTGTTCATTGAATTGAGCTGAATCGTAATTTAAATATTAATTGGTGTGGGTTGTTTTTTGATATATTTTAGTGCCCAGTTTTCCATCTTGTGTTATCATGACTAAGACATTTAAAATATTGAGTTTTTATGAATTTTATGTGAGTTTTAAATTTAAACAAGATAAATTTTAAGTGGATTTTAAATTTAAACAAGATCATTGTAACTTTAAATTACAACAGAAGAACTACATTAAGAAGTAAGAAGATGCTTGGTCACAAAAGCAAAATAAAAATATATTTAAGTAAACTCTTTAGAAAGTGGTCAAGTTGTACAGAATAATAAGCTATAAATGTTCGAGATAAAACTGAGTCTGACAAAAAAGTAAGTTAAACTGAAGCGACTCTGGGTTAGGCTAACTACGGACTGTAGAAAGAGAGGCTATTCAAATCAAGCTGAAAAGTGATGATATTGTTCTTCAAGATTAGTCTTTGTTGAGCTAAGCAAGATTGTCTGAGACCCAACTACTAAACAAAATTAGTGACGTTTTCTTGAACCAGTTACACCCACCACTCCTTTTGCCCTGCTTTCACCAAAAGATTCATTGCAATTTTCCTTAATTATGCCTGTCAAAAAAAATATAACAAACAAATTTTGCATGCCAAAAACAAGTATTTGGCTTGCCATTTTTGGCATTTATGCCAAGGGTTGCCCACCACTAAGCTAATCCATTGTTTGGCTGGTTAATATAGATGTGGGTTTCAATCCCACTTTTTTGTTTTTAATAGGTTGGAAGTAAAAAGATCTAGAGGTAGGCCCTATTATTTATTGTTGTGATGCAGAAATATACGATTTGTTATTTAATTTTGTTACAATTCTTAATTAAGCTTTTGCTTAAAATGAATATAATGACTCAAGAACTTTGTGGCAAGAATTGTCTACAACAAAATAAGCTACAGATTGAAAAGAAGGATTTGTTTGTGCGGTTTTTTGAAAATATCTTAAACTCATTGCAACGAAAGATCTCTTTTTATGATATATTGTAATGCTTGAAGCATAATTTTAGAATTGTAACATACTTAAGCTTTGCAGGACACTTTGTGGATTGTTTTTATTTTGTTACACAAACAGTAAGTAGTCCAATGTCTTAATCAAAATTTGTGGTGTACTAACTTTCTGTTTTCTACTTAATTGACGCAATTAATCATTCAAACAAATTTTTGTTGATGACAACATAAATTTTGTTCAAGAGTATGATTAGCCATGAATATAGTGCAGTTATCATGATTAATTAAATTGGCTTATTGAAGCAGCTCGTCTTAGCTTACCTTTTTTTGCGTACAAATAAACTTAAATTTGTGCCAATAACTATGACAACTAATTTTTATTGTGCTTTAAAAAGCAAAAGTCTTGTACTTTTTTCTTATTCCAAGTTTTAATATCCTTTGCATTTTTTATTTAATGCACGCTCAGAATTAAGAGAGGTATTCAATTTTGAAAATCTAGTTTTGTTCCTAATAACAGAGGTGGACGGATTTTTTCACATTTTTCTTACAATTTAATACAATTTCGGTAGAGAGGTGACTTTTAGTTTTCAAGTTGCTATTATTGCTACTAGCAATACACCGTTGAACATAATAATACAATATATTCAGCAAATTCAAACATTTTCGGTGCTACATATCGCCCTCATCAAGATCTATACATAAATATTCACAGCATTAAAACTTTCATTGAACAAAAACACAAAAAACATAAAATAACTTAAAAATAGTTCTGATAAAAACAGTAAAGCTTTATTCTGCAGTCTCTGTAATTGTCTGGTCACTGCCAACAAAAAATCTGATAATAGAAACAATTGCCTGCTAGGAGTTGATCGGATTTAAGGTTTTGTAAATAATTGTTTCAAATGAATTAAAATTACAGTAAAGTTTGGTGCAAAATGGTTTGTTTAAATGATTAAATAAATATTTTTGATTAAAACACGTTTAGTAAAAATGACGCTCCGTTTGCATACAGTTGTTTGTTTAGCACAGAGTTACTTCTTTTGATCACCAAGGCTTCATGGATTTTGGCTTCGTAGGATGTTTGGCATTTTCTAATTATTTCAAATTGCTTCATTTTATTTGGCTGAGTTTTGCACGAACTGCATTTTCTTATATGTTCTTTGATGGCACTTTTACCTGATCTTGAAACATTTAAGTGCTCCCCTGCTCTTATACTCAAATGTCTTGCAGACGTACCGATGTACGTGACGTTCACATCACATGAACAGGTAAACTTATAAACGACATTTGAGTTCAAGATCAGAGGAGTTTTGCTTTTCAAAGAGAAATATTCCTGCACTTTTGTTGTTTTGTAGACGATTGTGATTTTAGTGTCAAACCGTTTTTGTATTAGTGATTGAATTTGTAGACCGAATTCTTTTGAGATTTTTCCAAGGTAGGGAATGATAAAAAGATTGATAAATTCTTGTTCGGTTTTACTGTCTGTTTTTTCGTTTTGAAATTGGCTTAAATTTTGTTAAAAAAAGGGATTAGATAACCGTTACTGTAAAAAAGATTTTTCAAATAAGCAACTTTTTTTTTGAAGAGATATTCTGTTGAACAGGTAATTTTTGCTCTATTGAGAAGACACAAAATAAGACCTTTTTTCCAAATTTTGGGACAAAAAGCATTGGAATTGAACAATAATCCAGTGTTAGAAGATTTTCTCCATGTTCAGGTATCAAATTTATCCAAGGTAATTGTTATTTCCACATCCAAAAATGGTATTGTATTTTTAGCCTGTTCTAAAGTAAACTTAATATTGGGGTGCTGGGTGTCAAGCTTTTCCAGAAATTTAGTGCATGATTGGTCATTATCAAATATTGCAAAAATAGAAGTGCACCAGGAAAACTATATGGAACTATAAAAGTGCATAAACAAGGCAATCCTGCAAGACCAGTAGTCTTAATGATCGACCCGCCAGAATATAACCTGGCCAAATTTCTTGATCAAATTATTAAATCCTACATCTTAAATCAATTCATGCTGGACTCGACATTTCACCTGTTTGACAAGCTAAAAGAATTTTCTTCATCTCCTAATCAAATTATGGTCAGTTTTGACATAGTTTCCCTATTCACCAACGTGCCGCTGGAAGATACAATAAATATGATTGGTAATTACATATACAAAGAAAATAATCCTAGCCTTCCCCTGCTTTTGAAAAAGATGTTTTTGTTAAGTTAATGCATCTGGCGACCCAAGGATTGTTTTTGTATAAAGACACACTGTATAAACAATTTGATGGCGTCACCATGGGCTGCCCACTAGGACCAACACTTGCAAATTTCTTTAAGGCTCACTTGGAAAATCAACTTTTATGCAATGACCCAGAAGCATCTCCCAAATTGTATCTCAGATATATCGATGACATTTTCGCAATATTTGATAATGACCAATCATGCACTAAATTTCTGGAAAAGCTTAACACCCAGCACCCCAATATTAAGTTTACTTTAGAACAGGCTAAAAATACAATACCATTTTTGGATGTGGAAATAACAATTACCTTGGATAAATTTGATACCTGAACATGGAGAAAATCTTCTAACACTGGATTATTGTTCAATTCCAATGCTTTTTGTCCCAAAATTTGGAAAAAAGGTCTTATTTTGTGTCTTCTCAATAGAGCAAAAATTACCTGTTCAACGGACTATCTCTTCAAAAAAAAAGTTGCTTATTTGAAAAATCTTTTTTACAGTAACGGTTATCTAATCCCTTTTTTTAACAAAATTTAAGCCAATTTCAAAACGAAAAAACAGACAGTAAAACCGAACAAGAATTTATCAATCTTTTTATCATTCCCTACCTTGGAAAAATCTCAAAAGAATTCGGTCTACAAATTCAATCACTAATACAAAAACGGTTTGACACTAAAATCACAATCGTCTACAAAACAACAAAAGTGCAGGAATATTTCTCTTTGAAAAGCAAAACTCCTCTGATCTTGAACTCAAATGTCGTTTATAAGTTTACCTGTTCATGTGATGTGAACGTCACGTACATCGGTACGTCTGCAAGACATTTGAGTATAAGAGCAGGGGAGCACTTAAATGTTTCAAGATCAGGTAAAAGTGCCATCAAAGAACATATAAGAAAATGCAGTTCGTGCAAAACTCAGCCAAATAAAATGAAGCAATTTGAAATAATTAGAAAATGCCAAACATCCTACGAAGCCAAAATCCATGAAGCCTTGGTGATCAAAAGAAGTAACTCTGTGCTAAACAAGCAACTGTATGCAAACGGAGCGTCATTTTTACTAAACGTGTTTTAATCAAAAATATTTATTTAATCATTTAAACAAACCATTTTGCACCAAACTTTACTGTAATTTTAATTCATTTGAAACAATTATTTACAAAACCTTAAATCCGATCAACTCCTAGCAGGCAATTGTTTCTATTATCAGATTTTTTGTTGGCAGTGACCAGACAATTACAGAGACTGCAGAATAAAGCTTTACTGTTTTTATCAGAACTATTTTTAAGTTATTTTATGTTTTTTGTGTTTTTGTTCAATGAAAGTTTTAATGCTGTGAATTTATGTATAGATCTTGATGAGGGCGATATGTAGCACCGAAAATGTTTGAATTTGCTGAATATATTGTATTATTATGTTCAACGGTGTATTGCTAGTAGCAATAATAGCAACTTTTTACAATTTAATTGAAGTAAGTATGAAATGATCTAAAACGAAATTAACACTTTGGTGATTTTGATTAAAAACAAACATTAAAAAAAATTATTCTGTAGCCTTATTTTTTCACTTTTGCTACAAGGGTAGCGTCAATTCAAGTTTCAGTTTTTTGCAATTTAGACCTACATTGTTTTGTGACAATCACTTTTGTGCAATATTGACTTTTCTTTTTATTGCTCCATGCAGGAAAATGTAAGTTGCTTTTTTGTTAATCAACTTTTTTTATGTGTTGTATGCTATTAAAAATCATTTTTTAATGATATAATTTAGAAAGGGATGTAACTTTTACGATCAATAAAACAGTATTACTTAGCAACACTAAACCACTTTTCATAATTTATTTACATTTTTATGCACACTCTAAGCTGAACGTTTTTAGCTTACATCAGGCTCTTGTCAAAGCATCTATAATATCTAGTATTGGAATCTGATTATGATATGAAACTAAAACTTCAAAACATTAATATAGGTTTTGGCCTTGCACTACCTCAGCTAGTCAGATTATAGATAGAAATTTGAGGTCACAGCAACATTCACTAATAATCAAATGCTATGGATTATGACAAATAACAGAAATGATGATGAAAGAACGACTAGATGATGACAAATTACTTTACCAAATACCAGCAAATGCAATAGATTAATAAAGTGGTTCTCAAACTTTTTGCGATGTGACGCATTTAAAAAAGCTTGCGAGACTTTGTGACACACTAGACAGCATCCTACAGTTTAGTTTGCCGTACTGCGAGATAAATGTGACCAATAATCTACATAAATAACTGCCCCTATGCTCCCGAGATTTTGGATTGGTCTGTCATCTTCAATCATAAAATTACACTCTTCTAAGTTTGTAACTCATCTTTCCTGTTTTTGTCCAACATACAACTGAATGCTTTATTCTTTATATATTTTTCGCCAATTAAGTTAAACTTCTGCAATTTGATTCTTGAATAACAAGTCAACTGTTACAACAGTGTATTAAAAACACTATTGTGAAAATGTCAGAAGAAAGTAAGAAAGGAATCTACGATCAGAGTTCTTTTGACGCAATAAAACCTAGACTCAATGGCACAAAACCAAACTATCCCGCGACACTTTTGGAAAATTGAAACGACCCACCGGGGCGTCACGACGCGCAGTTTGAGAACCACTGGATTAATAGATTGTGATCAAACAAGACAATTGAATGGAATATTTTTTGCAAAATGAAACATCCATTCACATAGAGCTGTTTATTAAGAAGTGGTTTGTTTTGTTTAATTAATAGAGCTTCTTGAATTTTTGTGTTATATTCAGATAAACGTTTCTTTAAAACCATAAATGACGAGGACAAATTGATTTTGGTTTTAGAACAAGATTTGCTCTATTGCTAATGATCCTTAATGGCACTTTTTCTGATGTTATTGAGGTTTAAATGCTCTCTTTCCCTGAAAACCAAATGTCTTGATGACATACCGAAGTATGTCTTACTCATATCACACGGGCATGTAAATCAATATACAACATTAGACACCAAAAGTAAAAGGGTGGGAGATTTATATTTGAAATTATTTCTTTTTGTAAATATTCTATAAATTGGCTTAACTTAAACATTTAATACTTTCAAAATCAGCCTGGATATGTTTTTATAAAATTGACAAGATGTTTTTCCAACATAAAGTACATCAAACAAAATGATTTTTTTATTTACAGGTACATCATGATTTTGAGTAGTATGAAGGTGGCAAAACTTATTCAAAGCTTTATCAAAAAACTAGTTTGGATGATCGTTGTCATAAAACAAAATTGTCAAGTTTTTTTTTTATTTTAGTGTAAAAAAGCTTTTCATTGGAACTAATAGTTTTTGCTCAATTTAACATACAAAAAACCAATGTGGTTTTCCATTTTAAGGGACAAATTGCCTTAAAGTTGAGAAAAACACCAGTGTTTGTTGATTTTCTCCAAATCCATGAATCAAAATTATCATGTGTAGTTTTTAGATCTATATCCAAAAATTAAAGTGCATCACAGGATTATTTCTTAGTGAACTTCATGTTTTTAAACTTGAGGGCAGTGTTCCCTTTAGATGCAAAAAAAGTGCGAATTTGCAAAATTATGTTTGGCGGATTTGCAGTTAAAATTCAACAGTGCGTAAAAAAAGTCCAGCGGTTTTTGATAACTTTTTCACTTTGTTAAAATTTTTGCAATTTTTTTAGCAAAATCTTAACCCACTGTTCAATGCATGGGAGACAGTGAAAAGAAATCCAAGTTAGAACAGATGCTTTTTTAGAGCAGTGCAACGTCTCACGCAAACATCGTGTGGCTTTAAAGCAACATCGAGTGATGGCGACTTAAATATCGCGCACGCCATTGCCACACTTTTTTGTATAACAAATTATCTCTCCACCAATTAACCTGAAGTAAAATCAATTTTTTGTTTACTTTTTCCCAGCCGATTTCAATCATAGCTAAAGAGCAGTAATAGCAAGCAGCTCTCAAACTTTAGTTTTGACACAAGACATCATTTTTCGAGGGAAGTTTGAAACTAAGCTTAAAATCTTTATGTTTTCTTTACGTTTCAACACTAACTTCAATCATGCTTGTTAAGATAAAAAAGCACATAGTTCTCGCTTTCAGTTAAGCACAAAAACACCATTTTTGAGGGATTGGTTCAGTTTTTGTACGTTACAAATAAATAATCTTTTTTTACTTGCCATTTATAAACACTAAAAATAAAAAAAAATACAACTTCCCAATTTAGTTTTGAATTCCTTCAAATACTTTCCGAATTGAGATTGAAAGTTTGCTTGCAATTGCAAAAACTTGTTGTTTACTTGATTACGATAGAGCAATGTAAGTTATCTAATTATTTACCGAAATCAAGCAACAGTTAAAGTTTGCAAGTAATTTTTGTTGTGTCATAGTCGTAATAACCTACCTAACATCACATTACTTCATAAAAGTTCTATTTCTCATGCTCATGTCGGGAGTCGGAAAAGGGTTAATTTTATTTATGCACATTTTTAACCGGTCATTCCAAAGTGCTTACGAATCACTGTTGCAAAGGCTGTAAAGTTTGAGACCAAATTTAACCACAATTAACTTACTGAAGAAAAATAGCCAGGTATTTCGCTGCCGTCTTATAACAACCGATAGGCTACCTGTTTGTGAACATTTTGGGGCTGACATAGCACGCTAATTATTACGTCACAGAAGCGCATTGTCACAGTTTTGACTTTCCTTTCCCTGCAAATTTGTCTGGTGGTTTTCATACATTTGCTAGCAATTTCGCACTTGTGCTGGCGGTTTACGCACTTACTAAAATCTTAGAGGGAACACTGCTTGAGGGTTTAGAAACTCAATGCATGCACATTCCTTATCAATGCAATGAAAATGCCATCAACATATCAGTAATATAAATTAGGCAAGCAATTTAAAGTTTGTGGAAGAATTCTAGTTTCAAGATCTGCATGGAAAAAATTGGCCATTGTGGGACCCAATGGCGTACCCATATCTGTGCCATCAGTTTGCTTTATAAATAAGCACACCTTGCATTGCTAATTTAGTAATTTTTCATAAATCTTTTTGATTGGGTGTTTCAACGCTTCATCAACAGTTTCAAAATAAAGTTTTGTGGCTATAAAATTGATAGTTTTGTTTAGAGTGGTGAATAAGGAATTTACTTCAAAACTGACTAGGATTTGGTTAGGTTTGAATTTAAACTGATGCATTTTTTCTTTGAGATCAATTGAAGTTTGAAGCATGTACTTATCCAGTACAAATGGTTTGATAATAGAGTCTAAGAATTTTGCCAATTTACACTCCATAGTACCAATCATAGAGACAACCGGATACACAGGACTATTTTTCTTGTAAACTTTTATTAATCCATTACAACTTTACTGAAATTAAACCTGATGGAAGAAGATTACAAATGACTTCATCACCATAAGGCTTTAAATATTTTTGAATATGGTATTTGATTGATTGTTCTCAAGTGATTATTGGATGTGTATTACCTTCAACATTTACAGAAATAAATTTTGATGGATCAGACACTATTCAGTCGAATTTGCCATAATAATTTGTATTTAAAATGGCAACACCTCTTTCGTTATCAAATTTGCATACCATGAGTTCAGAAACCTTTGCAAGTGCTTTTAAAGATCGATGGGTTGCTCAGTTTTTTTGCTAGACAGGGAGATTTTGATTTATTTACAAATTTTCAAAAATAGTATTTGGTTTGGTCTTTGAATTCTTCATTTAGTGAAAGTGCGTATTTTGTTTGCAACGTGTAATCCAAGTTTTCAACATTTACTTTAATGCTGTCTTCAAAAACTTTTGTTTGGCATTATGCGATGCTAAAGGCTAAAGAATAGCACTTCTTCCAATAACGCAAATTTTCTAGTACTCAAATTCACAATTCAACTTTTGTAAATCCAGAGATTAAGCAATTTATTTTGATGAACATCTAAGCCTATGTTAATGTTTTAAAGTTTTAGTTCTATATCATAATTAGATTCTAATACTAAATTTAATAGATGCTTTGACAAGGGCTTAATGTAAACCGAAAACGTTTATCTGTGTAAATATGTAAATAAATTATGAAAAATGAAAAGTGGTTTAGTGTTGCTATGTAGTATTGTTTTTTAATGAAGTACACTTACCAGCTTTGCCAACTTCGCCTGGCAGGGCTACCAGTCAGACATGTCGAGTTCAAAAGATTGGCACAACATGCTTCACTCAAACTCTTCTGAGAGCAGTGACAAAAAGTTATTTGAATGGTGGCATTACCCCTAAGCTCTTATTATTGACTGGTTTTACTAACACCAATCATTTTACGAAATTCTATTTTGTTTTATTCAGTAAGTGCAGTGGTACAAATCAGAATTGGAGGTGGAGGTCTAAACAGTGGATGTTTTTCAAATAGAGAAAGAAGCTATTCAGGCTAGGCTTAATCACGACTTGGTGCGATCACTATTGATATATTTTTGATGTGAAGTGTCTGGGTTGAACCTATGGGGCTTAGTTTCAGCTTAGGGCAAAATAAGCTACACTTTATTCCAAATGTCTTTCATTCTGTATCAGTAGGTCTGTCTACTATTTTCAAGCAAAAAGTTTTCCCTCTATTGGTGCATTTAACTTGGTGGTTTGATCTGTGTAATCTTTTCTACATTTGATTTCCTCTTAAATTTTGGATTACATGAATTATGTTCATAGTCCCAACCTCCCTACTTTTAAATTGGAACTGGATTTACACACAAGCAGCCAATAATATCACAAACTTTTATTCATTTATTAAACTTAACAGCCTACGGGAGAATATATATTCCAAGTTGTGAGTAAGTGCAAACGTTACAAAAATGAACTATTGTTGCACTGCAGGAGTTCTAGTCAGTTATGTTTGATGAGCAAATTGATTCAATAAACTTTATCTACAGAACATTTTTGAGAGCTGCAATCTTCTTTTTTATTTGGACAAGATCTTTCAATTTTGGAGAAGTATCTCAGATCATGAACTTGTTATTAACCCTTTTTGCTAGTCTTCAGTTAAACTGGGTCACCATTATGGGTATACTGCTTGGCCCCGCCATGTGTTTGTCACATGAAGATGGAGGCATCTCATTAAGTGTATTGCCCAAAGACACAACAAGCTAGCTTGCTAGCTTATTCTACACACTATTTTATAGTGCTGAGTGCCAAGCAGGAAAGCTGTGAATACCACTTTTTAAAGTGTTTTGGTATGACTCAATTTGGAGAAACTAACCCCAGGTCTACCAGCTGCAAACCGTATGCTATAACCACTATGCCATCACGCCGGTTAACAGCAGTGATAAAAAGTTGTTTGTAGGAACTGCTTCTATGCCCTTGATCTTGATCCTTGTAATTTTAAAACAAGACTGATCCTAAAGACATTCTATAATTTTACAAATTTCTACACATTTTATGCAATAAGGCAAAGACAAAAAAGTTAAAGCTGGAGGTGGACACTCATTAGATGTACCCTAAAAAGAATACATTAGTGGCACTGACTCAGCAGCAAAAACAACACGGGAGATTACAGAGGTGGCCAGAGTCATTAAGTGTAGAGTTAGAACCCAATCATGATCAACACTTTTAATTATGATTCAGCTCTTGATATCCACAAGGTAACTGAATTCTAATCCTGATCAGACTCCAAAAAATAACCTTAAAATTTTTTTTGTTCATATTCAGGTACAGATAGATTTGGCATTCTTAATACTGACACACAATTTCATGCTCAACAAAGCTTGATACATCCACAATGTTTCAAAATAACATCAGTAAAACAGCAGGATGCTAAAGAATATAATCATTGAAATATTGCGTATGCAAAGCACTTAGGTTAGATTCAGTGGTGCAATTAACAAAAATCAAATGGACTTAGTGTTTACTTGTTTAATATTGTACAAAGTAATAGTCACAGAATAGAATGCAACTTAGAATGACAGTAAGGCATAAAATGCAGGACCTTTTTAGTCGTACCCTTGCATATATTTATTCAAAAGAAGAGAAATAACACTAGTGTACTGTAGACATCATAAGCAGATCTTTGCAAATTATAAACCAGTTAACTCCAAATAATTACTATTAAAGAGTATAATTTTCTTGTAAAACATTTTCTGTTAATTGTAAATTGCAATATTTCAACAAAGTTTCATCTAGAGCATTAAATATTTTTTGTTGATTAATTGACTTGTAATGTGTGTAGGTCTGTGCAAGATTTTGTAGTCTCACTTCTCCTAGTACTTTTCCTCTTTGTTGATGTAATAATTTTCTCTACAGCATCTAAGTATAGCCTTGCCCAATAGATCTATCAAAAAAAAAAAACAGTCGTAATGTACATATAAATTCCAGTTCAAAATGTTTTACAAAATAAAAGCAAAATAATCAGGTTAAAAGCTGGTAGATAATTCAATATATACTCAAAATTATTGACCAACAGGTAACTGCAGATATTGACCAACACTATGCACTGGTAACATCCTACTTACCAGATTGTACATGGTTCCCTAGCACTTTAGCACACATAAACCAATTAGACTGGTGAAAAATTAAGCAATTTTTACTTGGGTTAGAAAGTTAGTCAAGACTGGTCTTGCTTAGGCTGATTTGCAATTAGTGTTTTATGATTGTCTGTTTAGTTTGCAAATCTAAAATGAGTGAGTCATCATTTGCGCTAGACTGTTTGTTGTGTATTAATGCCGTAGAAACTGGGTGTATACTAAACACAAACTAATACCACTCAACTACTAGTTAACCAGTAAGTAACTGCTAGAATGCTCTGAAAGGAAGTATACTCTACAATATCCTAGCACGTTATTACCAAATACTTGAAAGTATAGCCACTTATTATGATGAGGAAAAGATTACATAGCATAAACTGAGATAGCAGTTATGTGGTAAGTTCAAGCAATTCCCCAGGAATTATGCTCATTTGTTGCTGTACATTTAAGTTTACTTCTTCAGCATCGATTTAGGATTTGGCATTTGATAAACGCAAGGAATAAAATTGCATGAGCAAGAAAATTTAAAGGTATTGAAATCAAACTACTTACTACAGTATTATTCCCAATCTTCTGGGTGAACTCGATATCATATTTGTTCAGTTTTGTCAGTGTATTTTTGGCTCAGCTGCCTAGTAAAAGTTTTCCACTCTTGATCCAGACCTGATCCTGTAGTTCTTGAAAAAATGCATTTTTAATCCATTCTTGAATTAAAAATTTTCCTCTAATTCTGTCAGATTCAACTCTTGAAAACATGATTCTGGTCATGGCAGTAGTTACGGGTTGTAAGTGTAGAGTTAATTGACATGAGCACTAGTGATGGGATGAGTACTCGGAATTGAGAATCAAAAATATCAAAACTTTTTCTGGTATCAGAATCAGAGAATTTTAATCGAATTTCTGATTCTGAAAACGATTCTTTGGAATTCGTATGTTTGCAACTTAAATTACAATCTAAAAATATTGGGACTGGGATATGGATAAATACCTTCAAAGAATTTACATAAATATGTAATAAAATGATATGAAAAGTGTAAATGTTTAGAAAAAAAATATCTATGTAAATTCTTTTTTGCTTCTTTTTTAAACTTTTTTAAACTTTAGAAACTTTTTTCTTTTTTGCTATAACAAAACCATTTATGTTCTTTTTGAATGTATAATCAATAAAAGTACTTTGTCCAAAAGTATTCGTTTCTCAAACCAGCTTCAGGGTCTGAAAATTATCATGAATTCATTACATGCATTGGAATCGGGACTCATATCGGAATTGGAATTTTAATGAGATATTCAGACTTGTACTGGAATCGTTATAAAATTTGGTATCGTCCCATTATTAATGAGCACCATAAGTGGTCTTCTACAGTAGGAGGAGCTATTTGTGCTTCATTGATCACTACTGCTTGCTTCAAACTGGGCAGCCCCCAGCCAATAAAGGTATGACTCTTTGCAGTCAGCCTTCAGTGTTTAAAGCTCAGGTTAAAGACCGAAGAGTAAACTAAATTCCACACTAAGCAATAAAAGAGAAAAACATCAGCAGATCACAAAATTACTAAATATACTCTTGCGACTGTCAATTTGAAATGTCTAAACAATGTGTCCTGGCATCTCCTATCTTCAGCAAAGTGATCACCCTGGGAAAGCATCTATTAATGATTGAATGTTGACAAGGTTCAATATTGTCATCATAGCTCTTCATGCGACTCGACTTGCATCAAATGGCAGTTTCACAAAGAAAAACTACACTTTTTTATGGCAAGGGCTGGAACCAGTTAATCATTTATATTGAATAGGATTGACAGTGCATAACTCGCTCTTACCCTCAGTTGAACCATCTTTTCAAGTAACTGCTTATATTCTATCTTTTTGTATCTTGACTTCATATGGGCCTCCATACATCTTAAACATCTATATCCTCACTCTTTGTTTTACAGCTGAGGCTAATGGCGCCTTCTATGGAGAGCTCAAAATCAGAATCAGTGGGAACCCTGCAAAAAAACATTTGTTTCTACTTAAAAACCTCAATGCTTGGATTGGGTCTGACTATAGCCAATGGCCTATGTGCATCCGCTGTTTTGGCATAGGAAAACTCAATAAAAATAAACAGCGGCATGATATGATTTCTGAATCTCAAATCGCTTATATTCTTCCTTTTTGTCTGGTTTCGTACATAAATTTTTTTCCAGTTTTGTATATTTTTTGCTTTCAAGCATTCTTGTATAGCAATTTTTTTGATTAGACGTTTATATGGTGTTACACAGTATACCTTATTATGTGAACATACGATTTTGTACATTTTGCAAAAAACATGTGCTATTGGTACATTCTTTGTGCAAAAAAAATCAAATATTTGGACAACATATACTGTAAAGTATCTTATGAATATCTAAGCAGATAAATATTTTTGCACAAAAAGACTTGAGAGCAAAATATTTACAAAACTGGGCAAAAACGTATGCTGCATCAGCAATTTTTACATTATGGAGTGCCTTGGAGGCACTCTAGATTTCAACGCTGTGATCAACAAGATTTTGTTATCTCCAGAAGATCTGTGCTTAATGACGTGATAGTCATCTGTTCCTATCTTGCCGATGACTGCAACACTGATCATTTTTTGGTCTGCAGCAAGGGGCACCTTTGACCTAAGCATAAATATCTCTAAGAAGAGGCTACCCTTGCATGAGCACTGTCGCAATGACAGTACTTGAACTACAAGCACTTTTTAGTAAAACTGTTGATGAAGCTTTTAAGAACGACTCAATCAACAATGTTACTATAATCATATTCACGATGCCGCACGTCAATCTACCTTGGACCTTTTTGGGAAGAAAAATTAGGACTGATTTAAGTCAGGGATCGTGGAAATAAAATTTGCTATTATCACCAAGAGTGTTGCACTGCTTGAACATAGAAGGCAATGGACAAAAAGGATGCATCGGTATGCTGCCAAGCTTGCAACAATACCCAATATTCTGCTTGTAAGTGAGCTAATAATTATTAGTTAAACATTTGTCATGACATACAGATCACTGCGAATAGTAGGAACATTCGTGCTATGCATGAGGGCTCAAAGAAAGCATGTGGTGTAAGTGTCATCAAAAGTAATCTTAAATTAGTGTCAATAATCATCAGTACAGATCAAAAATAACTGATCAAGAGATTGGTAGAACGTTATCAAACATTGCATTCCAGGGAGAACAGTGTCATCAATGTAGCCATTGAAAACACTGCCCCCTTGTCATGGATAAGCTTGATGTCCCACCTTTTATAGAGAAGTTTGGTGGGGCGATCAACTTACTAGCTTGTGGTAAATCGCCAGTTGTGAAGGGCACCTTACCAAACGTCATTAAAATTGATAAGGAGGTTCTCTCATCCACTGTCACCGACTTTTACATCAGTGCTGGGAGAAAGGGGGTTGTGCCTCAAGATATGCAGTAGGCAAACATTGTCAATTTGTATAAAAATAAAGGAGATTGCAGAGACTCTATTGGATATTCCTCCTCAACATCATGGAAAAGGCTTATGCTTGGGTTGTTCTTATATTGTAGTTGCTTGTCGAATACCTAATGTACTGAAGCTCAGTGTTGATTTAGACCTGCCAGATCAACAATTTACATTGCATTCTCTTTCAGGAAATTAATGAAAGAATGCTGTGTACAGAACCCAAAAGTTTTGATTTGATCATTCGCGCTGGCTTCTTTATCTTTTTACACAGGATTGGTTTTTTCTCTGAGCTTCTACAAATGATCATGACCCTCTGTGACAACAAAACAGAACCATTTAGCCTAATGGGTCATCCTCAGGCTTCTTTTCGATTGTAAATTTTGTATAAAAACAGGGATGTGCCCTCATCGCAACAGTTATGGCATCTTCTCACTGTTGCTACATTATGTCTTCTAACAGTCTGGAGATGGCATTTTCCTTCCTCAGACTGTCAGAAGGCATAATATAGCAGCAGTGAGAAGATGCAAAAAAGTGTTGCAAAACCACATTGCGAGTGGCAGTAATGTTTTTTTTTTAATGCCTTTGAGCAAAGATGAATCATCAGGAAAATATTTTCTGTGACATTGCTGCACTTATTACTTACAGCAATGATGCATTATAACTACTTGATAACTGCTTTGTCAGTGCCTTCATCAAACACTGTTCCCTCTAAGATTTCAGTACGTGCATAAACTACCAGAACAAGTGCGAAACTGCTGGACGAATTTTGGGAGATACTGCTTAACAAACTACTATACCAACCTTAGTAACGTATTTTGAAGGTATAAAAAGGATAATTGTGATAACCGGCTGCTGTTTATTCAGTGTATACACTAAGCTAACAAAGGATGTCGTTTACCCTGATTTGGTTCTCTGGTCCTTAGACCAAGATTTTTTTGAACGCAACTAAATATCTGATGCAAATATTACCTGACGGTGATGCAACAGTAATTTACAGCTATGTGCACACTGTTCCCAAACTTTTTGCAGTAGAATTTGTTTAATGGCTATATTTGTGACGTCAATTGGCCTATAGTAACATATCGTTTCTCTTAGTCCCTGCAGAATTCCAATTTTTTGCATACTTTAAAGTTTGCCTATTACATTGGTTTACATATAACGAGTCTTTTTGTTTTTCTCAGATGTATCTTTTTTATTTATTAAGGCACTCTATATCTAGTTCAGCGCTTCTTTGTTTTTGGCTTGTGTTTCATTTTCAAACTGCACAAAAGCATATCGCCCAGTTATATATTTTTCTCAATTTTATAAGCGACCTCAAAAAATTTTAACTATGGTAATGCCTCACCAGCATTCTAAACTTTCTTCAATCTGCACCAGCATCTCACATGCCAGCCATCCACAGGTCTCGCAAACATAATTAAATCTGTACTAGTATATTGTTGGCTAGTCCAATCACAGTCTTTCCCGCATAAGATTCAAATATGCCCTTGGAAATTTTAAATTTTGGCATCAAATCAATTCTAGATCATTACACTTTGACCTGGAGGTCGAAACCGTTGCCCTTTATGTGAATAGACTAGCCTACAATATGCAAGTACAGATCTAATTTGTGTGGGAGACCTGTGGATGACTGGCATGTGAGATGTTGGTGTAGATGAGGAAAGTTGGAAATGCTGGTGAGGTGTCACCATATTTAGAAATTACAAATTTTGGCATTCTTTAAAATTGCATGACCTAAAAAAAGTTATTAAATTAAATTGTTGGGATGTTATTCAAATAAAACGTAAAAACAAGTTGTCAAAAATTTTTCCAATTCCACTCCATGTGAAAGCTATGTCGAGTTCTGGCCCAGTGAAGACAATAGCTCACCAATTGAAAATCATTGATCTAGACCATCATCTCTGTCAAGAGTGATATTAATTCGATTATTGCGCCAGCTTGCAGGCTGGATTTTGTTGACTTTGTTACGTCTTTCATGTCGGGAACTCTAGTTAGCTCTGCATCAAAATTCTTGAATTATGACCTAAAAACAAGTCCAAAGTATTATTGTATGGGCTTAGGGACAGAGTTATCAATATTTGTTGGGTGGGAAGAGGCAAAGCTGTGATGGTACACTTTAGTGATGTAATATTGCGAGATTATTTCAGCCATAAAAAGTTTACAAGCAAGTAACCTACTAGTTACTTATCACCAGCGGCAGCGAAATACCTGGCTATTTCTATTTGGTAAATTAAATTAAATTTGGTTACTCAAACTATGCGACCTTTGCCATAGTAATTTGTAAACGTTTCAGAATGTCAGGTAAACTGTGCATTTAAATGAAATTGATCCTTTGCTGATGCCCAATATGAGCATTAGAATTATGACTTTTACAAAATAATGGAATGCTAGGTGGGTTACCACGATTAAAACACCACAACAAAAATTGCTTTCAAACTTCAGCTGTTGCTGGATTATGATAAATAATTAAACTAGTTGCATTTTTTTATTACAATTACGCTGTAATTAAACAGGGTTTTAAAATTGCAAGTAAACTTTTATCTAAAATTGGAAAGTATTTGATGAGCAAAGCTGCACTGCTTGAAAGGAATAATATTCGATTTCTACAATGTAGTAGTCACCGTATGGCTGTTTTACTTTCTTTCTTAAAAGTATCTTGAAAAGCAAGTTATTTTTAAGCAATAACAAATTTCAATATAGTATCAACTGATTTCACAAACCAAGGGTGAAAACAAAGGAGTTCATTTTTAGGTAGTTGTTTTCCAGATGAGAAAAAACAATGAAACGTCGTTATTTGGCTGGGCATTAGGGTGAAAACAATCATAGAGGGATTGAGTCACTTCTGAAGCTTGTGTACAGAATCCTCCATTATAGTTACAGTAATACAGGGTGTCCGTAAAGTTACTATACAGTCTTACAAGTTACTATACAGACACCCTGTAATATATTAACAGTACAGTAAGATATTGTATTACAATATTTATTTGTAACAAAAGAAATAACACCTTTATGTTTATTATGTATGGTCTCATGTGGAGTTTCATGAGTATTTTACGTAGAGAAGTTCGTTTGATACCAATTTCTGCACTAGCACGGCGAAGCGATTTCTTTGGGCTTCTGGCATATGCCTCAGCAACTGTAGTCAAATTTTGTTCAGTGCACACATTTGGCCAACCAGAACGCGGAGCATCGGCAACTGAGCCAGTATCATCAAATTTGTCTCGAAGTTTATAAATAGCCAAACGTGTTGGAGGATCTGTATTAAAATAATGATTCCAATTACGAATTACATCCTGTGCGTTTTCTGTTTTCCAATATCGCTTCAAAATAAATTTGCGCTCTTCCAAAGTTAGCTTGCGTGGCATGCTTAATTAAATAATGCTATAAAACTACAACTATAATACAATAAATAATGCTTAATTAAATAGGCCTGTAAAAAAAAAATATTAAATACAGTATAATACAATAAAACTATATAGTAACAAAAACTATTACATATAATACAATGAAACTGTATAGTAACTTGTAAGACTGTATAGTAACTTTACGGACACCCTGTATAGCTAGCTAAATAATTTTTTGTTCTTACTAAGTTTTAATTAACCACCAATTGAATGCATAAAAAGAGGCTGCAAGAATTTAATAGGTGAGTTTTCGTGTTTGTGAAAAGCATATGAAAATTGGCTGAACTAAAGGAAAAAGAAATTTGTAAATGCAAATATTTACAAATGTGGTAAACACAGCTTTGTAAGTGTAGGTTCTTAGTCGAATTACGCACTCTTGTGTGATTCTTCGTTACGAGACCAGTTGTAAAATATAATTGATCATATATTGAAGAAGGACAAAAGCGGTTTTCTGAAAAACATACAATGATGAGATACAAACATTTGGCAATTTAGTATGAGACACAAGTGAGATGATGAGACATGATAAAACACAAACGTTTGGCAATTTAGTACTATTTATATCAAAAGCAAAACAATAAATTTCTTACCGAACTATAAACGGACACGTCAATTATTTCCAAGATATGCCGAATGTTCCACAAAAATGTCAATTCAAAAAAACACAGCCCACATGTGATACTAAAACAAAGAATGACACAAAAAAAACGGGTGTCAGTCGCTGCTCAATTACGTGTTTAACTGACTTGCCTCCAACAATTTAAGTATCTAAAGCAGTGACAAAATTACAAGTTGTGACAAAATTACACCTACAAGACGGCAGGAAAGTGGTTCAAAACCCCGCCGTGTCAAAAACCAAAAATTACGATTAATGCTTTCACGAAATTTAAACTACTAAACTAATTTACGTTGAAATTTCTACAGTAAGTATTTACCACATTTGTGAACATTTGTTCGTATGTAGGCCGCATATCTCAAAGACTGCAGAAAACAGCACATACCAAAAGCAATAAGAAACCAAACTCAACTAGATCGTGACTTACTTCAATTCAATCTCACCAGTACTTCGGCAACAGAACGACACCTCCTCATCAATGAAAAATGCGCCTCTTACTACGATGACAACCAATTTTCTATTTTGGCTAAAGGAAGAACACTTTTTGATTTGTCAACCATGGAAGCAACTTTAATCAATTTGCTTAAACCAGAGCTTTGTCGCCAAAGGAATTCGTCGCACACTAAAATTACACACTAAAATTACATAATCAATGAAACGTCTGGTTGTCAACCAATCAGAACGTTCTGACATTTTCACCAACTTTAATTGCTATAAATACCTTACCATCAACACCAGGTTTCATTCTAGCCATAACTCCTGAAGAGAGCTAGACAAAAACGTTAGAGTTTTCATTTATTCTTTTTAAAAGAGTGCAATAAAATGGTCGATAACAAAAGCTTTATTAAAGCTTTGTAAATGTAGCAAAAAATTGAAATTTAATTATTTGTAATGACCGGTAGAAACTACTGGGTCTCCCTGAAAGGCAATTACTGCAAGAAATAGCAAGGGTTATTCTTCATTTTTTCATTTACTGGTGCAATGGCATGATGGTTAGAGCTTCCGCTTTGCAGTCGGTAGACCTGGGGTTCTTTTCCCTTGTCAAGTCATGCCAAAAGACTTTAAAAAATGGTATTTACAGCTTTCCTGCTTGGTGCTCAGCAAAACAGCTCAGCAGCGTGGAGAACAAGTTGGCAAGCTAGCTTGTTGTGTCCTTGGGCAAGACACTTAACGGGATTGCTCCATCTTTACATGGCAGACAGGTGGCAATGAGCTTGGAGAGGAGATAAGTGTCGTTAAGCTCTCAGAAGCCCACTGCAAGGATATGAGAAAGAGGAAGAACTGCCTCTGCTCTCAGATCTCCCCAACAACTCACCAGTGATGGGATGAATTGACTTGAATGTACACTTGAAACCATGTGGTTTTACTGCATTTGCATGGAGGCTGCCTTCCACAGAAAAAATTTTAGGGGGACCTAGACTACTTTACCAGGTGCCACTGTCGTGTGCATTCAATTACACTTTAGAGGAAGTTTTCTTAGCGCAATGCACAACTTTTTTGAGTTTTGACAATTTATTGGTTTTTGTTTACACTGGTAAATCTGAGTAGATAATGCAAAACAACAATTTTTCCTATATCCCGAAGGTGTAATAATAGGCAAATTCTACTCAATCAAAAATTATCTTTGAAGGAATTAACATTAAAAAAGGCTACATTTTAACATAAAATGTTTAAAAAGGTCAAAACTAGTGTCCACATTTTAAGACTTATTTTAATCAGGACTTGTAAGCTTATTACAGCACATAGCTGTCATTTCAGCTGCAATCTATTTAAAAAATGATTTTTTGAGGGGACTCAAAACTAGAATTGGTTGAAAGTTATATTTTGGTTTACTTTTAGTTTTCATAACTGGCGGGTGCCAGAAGGTAATCTATTTGTAATCTGCAAAAACCGAGCCACTCCTTCGAAAATGATTATTTTTGTGCAAAGCTGAAACAAAAAGCCAGGTGCTTTTTTTTACCTTAATAAGTATGATTGAATTAGTGATAAAACGTTAAGAAAAAATACAGATTTTAACCTATTTCAGTTTCACCTTTCTCTCGAAAAATGATGTCTTGTGTTAAGCTATGTTTGAGAGCTGCTAGATATTATTGCTCTTTAGCTAAGGTTGAAATTGGTCAGGAAAAGTAAAGAAAACATGCTTTTTGATTGTATTATTAGTTAATTGCTTGAGAGATAATACGTAATATAAAAGAAGTGCAGTAACGGCATGCATGATACTAAAGTTGTTGTCAATTACTGTTGTGTCACAGCCACGCAATGTTTATGTGAGACATTGCACTGCCCCAAAAAAGCATCTGCCCAAACTTGGATTTTTTTTCACTGTCTCCCATATATTAAATAGTTGAAGATTTTGCTAGCGGAGTTGCAAAAATTTCAACAAACTGAAAAAGGTATCCAAAAACCACTGAAAATTTTTTACACACCGCTGAATATCAATTGTGAACTTACCAAAGATATTTTTGAAAATGTGCACTTTTTTGCATTCAAAGGAAACACTATCATCGAGTATGGACTGACAATCATCCTTAAAAAGAGATATTTAATGGACTAAGGTTTCTGCTCTGTGCCTTCCATTTCTATTGGCAATCGCACACTTGAAATTACCAACAGCTTTACTCACTATAGCAGGTGGATGTACCACACCTGAGGATTTGACTGAAGCTAGGGGAAATTTTTCCGAATTTTTGGATGTGGCAAATTATTTTCAGTTACTTTAATAAACTACTGTTAAGCCTTTTAAAAATCTAAAAGATAATTATCTTTACCGAATGAGAATCAATTTTCTTTGTTTTGCTTTATGATTGCAGTTTAGCATTTTAGCACGTTGTACTGTCAAAAGAATGAATGTCCCTACAAATGGTGGTATTCATACAAATATAGTTGCATTGATAAAGGCAATAATAACTGGGATTTGAGGTTGGCAAGATTCTCCAAAAAAGTTTTGTGTGTATTTCCATCATCTGCAATGAGTACATGGGTATTCAGCACAAATTGGAAATATGTTTAAAGTAAAAAAAAAGAAGACTATTGTCCGAGCATGATGAACAGATTGCATTCTTAAATTAAAAGAAGGTTTGCAATATTGTATATTTAGAGTAAGGTGAAAATCTGTTTTTATCATTACTGACTTATTTGGAAAGTTTCAGACAATCTGTTTCTGGCAAATTAGCTCTCAAGTTCTTATATTTTAAAAAAGTGTCCTGCAGCCATGAAGAACCTGGACCATCCTAGACTATTTGCTGTTGTTGGTTGATCTAATGAAATGCATATAGATCAGTGTTCGCCTAACAGAAGAAATTTATTATAACTTTAGAAGGAATTTAGCAAATTTGGCAATGAGTAGAAAGTTGAAATGGATATTTCAAATTATCACAACATTTTATTATATTTTATCAGTTTGTGTTATATGGGGAAGAATTAAAATTTTCAAACTAAGTGAAGGGAAAAATGTTGAAGAAAGCTTGGAAGTCGCTGAATTAGATGCTCATTAATTAGTAACTAACTGGAGCAACTTGAAAAAATAACTTTGCCAAAAATACAAGTTTGCCATAAGCAATAATTCAGTGAATTTGATCATTTCCGAAAGTATTTACTTTTTTTTCTTTTAGTCTAAAACTATATAACTAGTTCAAAGATTTTAAATTGATCTAGAACATTTTCAAATGAGAAATTGCTTAACTAGCTACACAAAAATATAGCAATTGCAGCTGTTGACAATGCATTATTAGATACCAAGCAAATTTTTTTGCAAGTTCAACAAAAACTCTTTTTTCTAACTTTACCAGTCATTATTTTCATTTGTTGATTAGTTATTTTTCTCTGCTATCTTTTGTTATAACCAGTGAACAGTTTTCTTGCCAAATGATGTCACAGCTCAATTTTGTAGTTTTTAAAATAACTTTTAACCAAAAGGCTAGAAAGATAAACTTTTTCTGGGTTGATTTAATACCACTTAAGGATTAATTTAAGTCTTACTTGTGTTTATGCTGCATCTCTTTAACTATTTTGCTCTGTTGTTGTTGATTACCCGACCCTTTCTGAGGGATGGGGGCATGGCAAAAGACCATGGAGCCCCAGAAGCTGGGCAACTCTCCAGTGTCTGGACCAGAGGTCGTAGAGAGACAGAGAGTCACCAATGAGTGAGCGCTGCAAAGAGTCCATAGCTGGACAGTGCAGAATGAGATGAGAGATGTCCTGGGACAAGTGTCTGCAGGCGCTGCAGGAAGGATTTTTGATTCTGCCAATCCTAGAAAGATAAGAACCTAAAAGAAGGCTGTGTCTATTGCAGCAAATATGAGAGAGGACACAGCAAGCATGATGAGGGAGCAGAAGTTCCTCGGTGGAAATCGAGGAAACCTGTGTGTCAAAGAACTTTGATGAGACAGTATGCCTCCAGTCCGAGAAAATACAAGATTAGATACGAGAGATAAGAGGAGAGAGATTACAAGAGGTTGTGGAGGGTGCAGGTAGTGCTCCCCATCTGGCCAGCTCATCAGCCTCATCATTCCCAATGAGAAACGAGTGTCCGGGGACCCATTGTAGCCTGATAGAACAGGAAAAAAAAGACAGTTCCTGCCAGATCTGCCACAAAGTTAGAGATAAGAGGAAAGATGGAGAAAAGGACAGAGTGGCGAGGACACAACGAGAGTCAGATAGTAGAAGAGAACAGAAGTGGCAGACTTGTTGGTGCTGCCAAGACCAGCAAAGAGCATGCAGAATGGTGCAGGCTTCAGCCGAAAAACTTGAACAAACTGGGCCTGCTGAAAAGGAAAGAGTGGCCTCAGTGCCATAGAGAGAGCAGTTGGCAAGTATGCCGGAACTGCCTTTGCCAAAAAGAAAAGGAACAGAGCCATTTGTCCAGAGTACCAGATCAGCCGCTTCAACGTGGTGGTGCAGTCCCTGACCCATTTGGGTTGGTTCAAAATGGCTGTTGGACTTTCCAAGGGTCCCAGTTACCCCGGGCACTCCCCTTCATTTTGCTCTCACAACCATCAATTGATGATCTTGTGTTTTCAGTGTTTTCCTCAAATTCTATCAAATTGAGTTACAAAATTAGTTTACTAAAATATGGATTTGCGACTTTATTTCTCATCTGATTTTCATAAAATTTTCAAAAGATCACACTTAATTCCTCACGCATGGGAAGATGTCTAATTTGTGCCCTAATAAATTGCAAACATTTCACCACTAAAGTAGTTGTTTTGTATCAAGTTTCCAAGGAGACAGATACTAAAATACAGGTATAAAATCTAGCAGACGTTTGGCTTCTCTAAATCAAAGTTTGCTGTATCCCCCTTGTTTCTCAACAAATGGGAGGTGGTGTAAAAAAGCTTCTGTTTCATTGTTAGTGACAGCATATTCCATTTAAACTTGATATTTTCTGAATTTTGAAGAAATTTCCTGTTCAAAAATACTTAATGTTACATGGTTTAGGCTAACCTGTAGCCGATAATGACTGATCATATTTTAAGTACTAAATTTAACTTACAGAATTTGGTACCAGTCAGTACCGGTTAACCAAAAGATCATGGATCTCAGAAAGTAGCAAACTGTAGAAAACCTAGGCTTTATGGTGAGTTTTGACTGATTTACCTTGAAAGCTTATGTCCTTAGCATCATTTAGCAGCTATTTTTAAAAAACTGTTAGAAAAAATCTGTAGTGATCTTTGAGGTAAGGGTACTTTAACTTCGAAGACAACTCAGCACCAACTGGTGGCTAATTAGCATAAAATTTTCATATTCAAACAAAAAGAAATGTTTTCGGTTTTTTTATATATGAGATCTTCAAGAAATAGAGATTTCAACGATATATTACACTTGATGAGGAAGTAAACAGATGAGTAATGATTTACAAACAAACTTGGGGTATTTTATGATGATTGATTATGACAAAGTATGACAGTTTTTTGCACTGCCACATTGCGGACATTTTTTTTGCAATGCACACGGGAGCGAAGAAGTTAATAAAAAAAAAGTGACTGATAGATAATATACAATAGCAATTTGCAATTAGATATTCGTTTTCTTCAGAGAAAATGTACAGGTTTTTTGTGAAGATAATTACTCACACAATTTAACTGCAGATGCAATGAACTTCGATTATTATTTCATTAATTTAAAATTTTAAGTTTCTTGCTGTATGGCGATTTCAATTTGCTTGCATGTTTTGTGTGTTTGATGTGTTATCCACAACTATGAGGGTATAATTAATAATATGGTGAATCATATGAGCATTGTACACTTCAACATCAACCTGTGAACTGTACAGTCAGTAATATCACATTAATGTATTTTAATTGTAGTTGTGTAAAACAACCATATAACCACAAAATTCTACCTTCTGTACTGGTATCCCTACTTTGAAACTAACATTTCCAACATACATTTTATGGAAGCTGAATTAAATGTGCAAATTGACAAGGTAGCTATGACAATGGCGTGCCTTGGAAAAACAGCCTGGAACAAAAGCTTATTGATGATCAACACCTAGGTGAACATGTATCAAGCCTTTGTTCTGAGAATCTTTCTTTGTCGCTGCAGAATATGGGCTCTCTATTTTGGCTATAATTATAAACCAGGTGCTTGCCACTTATACTGCCTCAAAAGACTCCTCGTCAGTACTTGCATATATAGCATCACAACCACATATGAACTAACCCGGGCATCAAACTAAAAACCAGTGGTGACTGTTAAATTTTTCTGAATCTGAACCTTTAAAATTAGATATTGATAATCCCAATCCAAACCTGAACTACAATTTTTATAACACATTGAAGCTGAATCAGAAATGAACTGATAAAAATACTGCAAAAGCAAGCTCAAAAGTTATGCTTTTACCGGAAAGTTCTAATAAACACATGTTTTCTTGCTTCAGTAAGCAAAAAGCCCAGTAATAATTAACCGAGATATTTTGCAAATGAAGTAGATGATAAAGAGAACAAAGGAAAAGTGGTTGCAAGAGAAACAGTTTTTGAACAATTATCAGACAATGATAGAAATTTTCGACCTTGTGATTGGAAGTAATCTCCACTCATAGCAGCAACTTCATGCAACATGAATACAGATACAGAAACTTAATGACAGGAAACTCACACTGTGAAAAGCACTCGTTTCCAAAAAGATTTTTAAATTTACTGACGAGTTTGTATACAAGCTTTCAATAACTTGATGAATTGTTTGGTTTTTAGGTAAACTACACACCAGTGAATGCAAAATAGTTAAACTTTTAACTTTACAAAATGATGCTGATTTGATGGTGTGAGTTCAATTTCCATGTTATGCCACTAAAATAGAAAACGTTGCAATAGAAGAAAGTAAAAAATATGTTGCTCTTCTGCCACAACAATAAAATTAGAAGCTCAGGTTTTCCTAATAAGTATATTTTATATTTTACTGTGTAAATACATAAATCGAAATACAAATGTAACAGTCTAGTTTGTATTGTTTATAAAATTTCAATGTTATTGTCATAAAGCAGCTTCATTTGCCATAGTCAATAGCTGGATCATCACTAAATTTACCAGTAGGAACCAAAATACCTGAAGGTATTTCCAAACACAGTTTATGTATGGGACATCCCACTGCGTGACCACAGATTTTAATTAACACTTGATATACCCTACGGTGTTCATCAGGATAGGTCGATAAGTTTTCTCAGACGCTCATATGAGCATGGTGATGCATTATCAATTATCAAAACAACATCATTCTGTTTTAAACTTGCTTTCAAATATGCCATTTTTGTCTTACAATTGCTTTTGAATATTCTCTGGATTACCTGGTTCAAAATTTGTCAGCGAAAAATCAAATGTGGCACGAGCGTCTTCTTGCATAGCAGTCATTTTTGCTGGTAACAGTGGCAGGTAAAATTACCATAGGATTCAATTTGAGTAAGTGATTAGGCGTTAATGATTCTTGTGAATTTTTATCTATAGTAATTAGTGTGAGAAGTCTCTTGTTGATTATTGGTTCTGCTTCAAGCAAAAACATATGTAATTGGTCAACATTTAACTCACATTTTCTTGTAAGCAAAATGAGAATGTAAGAAACAGTTTAAATCATCCTTTTCCAACTGCTTCCCATTGGGCAAAATAAATGTCTGTTGCACTTCATGTTGCTGTACATAATGCTCAATTTACTGCTTGTTCCAATCTTTTAGAGATTTACTTAAACTACGTTTGCCAGCAACGATACTAGTTCCATTGTGAGAATAGCAACGAAAAACTACTCCACTTCTGGACATCAAGTGATGCAGAGCATTGATGAAAGTGCTAGCTGACAAGTCTACTTCAACCTCAATGTAGACCGTGCGAGTGATGAGGCAGGTGAATAGATACCCACATTGCTTTATCTCTGATTCCTTGTTTCTCTCAATAACAAACCAAACCAGTCCACACTACAGTAGGCAAAGGGATGAATATGGATTTGTAGCCATGAAAATGATAATTTTGCCATGAGTTGTTGGTTTGGCTTTGCAAATTGCCATGAGTAATAAATGCTGTTGTTGATAACACGTTGAACGACATTAGTGCCTTTTACTATTCAGTAGCATTGCATTAAGAGATTTGGTGTATAATTTATACTAGAATAAACTGTAATGATATGACAGTAAAAACTATGAATTCTGTTAAGTGAGAAACATGTGGCAAAGTTATTACATATCTTGCATAGGTGTTTTGCCTATTTATCTGCCAACTTCAAGCATATCATCCACAAGAATAGATTGAATTTTCCAACAAGACACTTTGGAAGATATCAGCTTTTCTTGCTTGATTTCTTGACTTGGATTTACCAAAATATTGTTGCTGCTCATGTGAAATAAGTTCATGTTCAGCGGTTTTTTAATCAACAACTGAAAAAAGTTTTTTAGATTTTTTTATTACAGACTAAATGCATTAGAGAGAGAGAGAGAGATCCAGTTTTTTAAATTCTGCTTTGTCTGTCTTAATGCAGGTAACCAGATTCACCTTGCGCTTCTTGACAGTTCGTAAACACCAATGTGCCACTTCACTCTGTCAATGGCATTCTCCCTTTTTAGTTCAATCTGATTGGTATGCTCTTCCACGTCATATTCTGCTGCTCATGCTCTCTTCTTCCTGCCACTTCAAAATTCAATGCTCTTCTCAATACATCACCATCATTTTTTCTCAAAACATGCCCATACCATCACACTCCACTCGCCCTGGCTAGTCCATCCAAAGTATCCTTTAAACCTAGCAAGCTCATGAGTTCTTAGCTCCTTTTCTCAATGATCCTAACTCCACACATTGCTCTGATCAAGGCTTTTTCAGTTCTCTTCAAAATTGTCTTTTTATTCTCTCTTAGACATCATGCCTCGCTCCCATACAGCATTGCTGATCTTATGCAACTCTGATAAATCTTTCATTTTTAACAAAAATTTTCTCCCATAAAGTAACTCCCCACATTCTCTTAATTTTATTTATCCAATTCTAGTTCTTGCTGTTACCGCTGCTTCACTTCCACCACTGGCATTCAACCTGTCCCCCAAATAACAAAAGCTCTTCACAAAGTCAACCTGGTCAAAAAATGATAATTCTTCACCTGGTTCCACAATTCCTTTCTTTGTATAAACGCATAGTTCACAAACAAAACCCTTTTGCCAGAGTTGAAGGCACCCTGTTCATTTTCGTGCATCTACCATGTGCCCATTTACCACACTTTGTACACGTTACTGAATTTTTCATTACCCTTTTGCTGCACTTGGCACATGGATCAACATTACTCTTAAGTACCTCACCTTTTCAACCGCTCACCATTACTGTGGTTTTCTTGAGGTTCACCTTCAGTTCCTTGCTTTCAAACGTCTCTTTCCATTTTAAAAACTTTTCTTTTAAATTCTCTATACTTGCACTCATCAAAACCAAGTGATTCACTTACAAAATTTCATTCATCAATTCTTCTGTTGCATTCTCCGTGATTACATCCGCTGCAATTGCAAAAAGCAGTGGCGACAACACAGATCCTTGATGTACACCAACTTGCACCAAGAATTCTTCAGATCTACCTCGAACTTTCGTTTTTGCCCTGTGATAGAGGCTGAGGCTCATCACCGCTATTACAATTACTTCTGGCAAACCTTTCTCATTGCCCATTCCATCCCCTTTTTTGGAACTCTATCAAATGCCTTCTCAATATTCACAAAACACACATACAACTTTTTCTTCTTATTTCTATATTCTTTTTGCATTCTTCACACTACAAACAATGCGTCTGTCATTCCTCTTCCAGGCATAAAACCAAACTGCATTGAATTAATATTTACTATATTTTCTATATTTTCTCGAATCCTTCCCTCCAGTACTCTTTTAATGATCTTCATGGCGTGCTCTAACAGCTTAACTCTCTAAGTATTGTAACTTTTAACATCTCCCTTTTTCTTGAAAATTGGTACCAGCACACTTGTTTGCTATTCATGTGGCATTCCTTTCTCATCTAATATGCGTTGGCAAAGCTCCACCATCACTCTAATCCCTACATCTCCACTAGCAGATATCATCTCTGCACATACTTCAGAGGGTCCAGCTGCCTTTCCTGGTTTGATTACTTTTATTGCTATCGCTATTTCTTCTCGAGTAACATTTTTAATAGGTCCCTCTACCATACTAGCTGCCGTCACATGGCCCCAATTATTCTCTTTATTCATGATCTCCTCCGTGTGATTTTTCCATATTCTTTTCCTGTCTTTTTCACTGAAACCTTATCTTCCGTCTTTTCCTCTCATGCATCTATCTCCTTCAATATCTTTTCCATCTTATTTCACGAACTTCACCGATGTAAAAATGTTATTTGATTTTTTGCTCAATTTCTTTCCTCATATAATTAGCAACCACTGTCTTTGTTCAACTTTTGATATTCTTATATCTAGCCTTGTTTTCCTCTAATCGATTTTCGCACATCTTTTTATATGCCACTTTCTTTTATTGTATTGCTTTCTTCACCTCTTCATTCCACCACCATGTATTCCCATGGTTTTTTCTACCTTTCTTCTTTCCACATACTTCATCACAAGCTTGTAGCATACCATTTTTAAAAGTATTCCATAGATTGGGTGCATTAGCATCAACCAATTTCTTACCTCTTTCTTGAAATCTCGTTTTCATGTTGTTTTCCTTTAACTTCCAAACTCTCCTAACAGTTTGTTTGTTCATCACACTATCTTCTTCAACTTTCTTTTGACTATGTCTGTTACCACCAGCCGATGTTGCAATTCCCATGGAATGGCTTTCACATCTTTTTGATACTTTCTATTGTTTTTACCAGCCAATACAAAATCAATCTCAGTTTCATTTCCACCCATACTGTTGGCTATTTTTCTCTGCTCCTTTTTTTCAAACCATGTATTTGCCATGCAGAGTTGCTTTTCATCGCAAAACTTGAGTAGTCTTCTTCCCTCAACATTTCTTTTGCCAATTCCATACCAACCATGCACACCCTCAAAGCCATCAATCCGTCACCCAACATGTTCGTTGAAGTCTCCCTGGCCAAGAACCACTTCACCAAGGTTTTGCAAATCTCACTCACTTGTCATGTCATTATAAAATGAATTTTTGTTGCACTCTGATCTTCCAACCTGGGGCGATATGCACATATAACTCTTGTAACTTTCTCTTCAAAAAGCAGCACCACTGCCATCACTCTGTCACTTTTTCTCCAAACTTCTGCGACCTTTTCACAAAGTTGTTCTTTCACTAAAATTCCAACCCCTTCTTTTCATCCTTATTTCCAGACCACCACAGCTTATATCTCCCACCCTGGCAATCAACAAATCAAGCTCCTTGCTCTCTCCATTTTACTTCCTGTGGACAGCACATATCCACTTCTCTCTTTCTTAACTATCCACACACTTTCATACCTCTTCCACAAAAACCTCCAACATTTTAACTTCCAAATCTTACGTCAAATTTCTGTAACCCGGAGATTCTTTGCACCCCCTGCCCATTCAAGAGCTGTCGGGGACTGGGGGCCAATTTTTTAACAAACTTTTTTGTGAGGTAATTTTTGGAGGTTTGTTTTATATGGAGAGCATGTCCTTGCTTACCTCCAACCTCAGTTTTTAGACATAAGGGGGTCCCCAACGTTAGTTAACATAGGCTGGTACTCAACAGTCATGTTTTATGACATGCTGGGTGCTCAGCCTCACTATTTTATTCTCAGTGAAGCATGGGCATTAAATAAGCTAAATTTTAGAAACCATAAAGTGGCTCGTTTTAGCTTATACAGTGATGAAAAATGAGTAATAAGTTTGGAAATTAGTGATCTCATTTACTGCATACTTAATGGCTGATGGAGTGTATTTTTTAACCCTTTAAGTCAGTGTTTCTTTACCTTTTTGGTGCTTGTACCCCTTAAAATTTTGTGCAATGCTTTTGTACCCCTAGATCTATCGAACAAACATCTACAAAATTACCGGTAAATATACAATCTCACAATGAAATAAAACACAATGTAGCATGTTACCGGTGTATATTTATTAACCGTAATATTGTTCTCAAGGAAAAATGAAATTACATATTGAAAGATTTATTGCTAATGGCTGTTTTGTTGTTGCCTTCTTTCAATGATGAACTTAAAACGTGGCTTTTTTTTTGTGATAGCCACACGCATATGATCTCCTGGGTCCAAACAATTTCTTTTGTTAGTTTTTATGCTTACAAGAATTGAGAATCCAGTTTCACAGAGATATGTTGTTGCAAAGGGGACAAGAATTTTCAAAGCACTTTTTGCTGTTTGTGGAAACATTTCAAGTTGTGCACACCCGAAGGTAGCTAAATGCATTGAATCAATTTCCATCTTGATTTTCTAACTGGCTCTCATTTCAACAAGGTCATCTTTCGTTTGGTCATTTTCATCCATCAAATCTGGATTGAGAAGAAATGGGTCCTGTATTCATCCCTGTCAATCAGACTCACCTCCATGATGGAAATATTCTTCAAAAGACTGACTAAGCGCCTGCAAATGTTCTTTTGTTTGAATCACAATATGCTCCAGCAATGATGTGGTAGAAGTGGAAACTTCATTAAGTTTAGGAAAATTTGCGTAGTTTTCACAATCAATACGATTTTTCCAGATTGAAAGTTTTCTAGTAAAGCTGGATATGTTTTTTCTGCCAGTGATCATGTTTGTTCCTTTGTCCTGGATAGAAATGTTCAAGTCGTTTAAATGGGTGAATATATCTGACAGTTAGGCCTGGTACAAAATGAAATCCTCACTTTCAAAATGCACTACTAGACTGCTATTCCGCTGTCTGAGAAACATCTTAACTTCTTTGCGCAGTTCAAAAACATGAGTGAGAACTCGGCCTCGGGAAAGCCATCTTACCTAGGTATGGTAAAGAAGTATGCTGTGCTTAGCTCCAATTTCCTTACAAAAAGCTTTAAACAGACGATGTAGTTGACTGCACTTACAACAATTGATAACACATTTTTCAGTTTTTCTGGCAATGACTTGCTGCAAGAGCATGGCAATGTAGCATGCAATGTATGACTGTAATGTGAGGAATCTCCTTTTTTACAAGGGAAGCAAAGCCAGATTTATTTGTGAGCATGGCTGGTGCTCCATTGGTGCAAAGTGAGCCAACCATATCAAAAGACATTTTGTGGTTCAAAAAGAACTCCTTTACAATGTTGTATACATCCACTGCTTTTGTGGTAGTTTTCAGTGGTTCACAAAATAAAAATTTTTCCACCATTTTTTTCTTTTACATATCCCACAAATACCAATAACTGACTACACAAACTGACGTCTATTGACTCATCCAACTGAAGACTAACTTTAATAGGACTGGCTTTGACATCTGCAACGAGCTGTTGCAAGATGTCTTCACTCATATCACGAATCCTGGAGGTGATGATGTCATTTGATAACAGCACTAAACTTAGCTTTTTTCCGCTTCTAGCCCTAGTAATGATTTTGCCATTTCCATTGCTCAAGGTTTCATTAACTCTTCTGCTACTGTGTGTGATTTGTTTTTTTTTGGTACACAGAAAAGCAACTTTACAAGATGCCTGCAACAATGGCTTATCTATTGGCAAAATCCATGCTTTTTTATGGTACCACTGTGATGAAAGTGTGCCATTTGGATTTTCAAAGTATTTAAATCATTTCCCAACTTTGCACCCCCATGACCTCATCGAAATGTTCCTTAAGTCTTGAAGGTTTGAGATTAGCATTCAAAAATACTTTGCTGCACAATATGCAATGCGGTCGTTCAGCTCTACCTTTTTCTGAAATCATGCTTGACATAGTCTTCGCTTCACTAACGTTTTTTATACATAACTGTTTTTGGTTAAATTTATTCGACAGTTATACAATAACTCAATTCAACTGCAAATCTAAATATTAACTGAGCTTGAACTCTCAACAGAACAACACAAATAGTATTGCTTATTATGAAATCATAGTGCAAAACCAATTCTGTCGGGACAAACAAGAAGCTATTTATTACGTCACAGTAACTCTTTCTAATGACAAAAAATCATTCAGAAATGCAGATGTGAAAAAAGGCGTCGGAAAATGTTTTATTTCAAATAACATTGAAAATTAATTTTTAGCAAATAGTACTAAATAACTATTATTCTGACGCCTCATCTCGTTTTGGTGCTTTGGTGCTTTGTACCCCCAAGGGGTACAGGTACCCCCAGTTTTAAGGACCCCAGCTTTAAGGACAGTGGTGCATATGTGTACCATGATTGGTAATTGTATCATTATTATGTCATAATCACTTCTTTAAAACTATTATAATGCAATTATTACCAATTACAGAATTGTTTTTAATGTTACAAAATAAGCATGTTGTTAATCTAAAAAGGTTAAAAAGGTTGCTATTATCAAGATGCAAATTTTGCTAGTAAAGCAACGAGATCATAAACTAGGTTGATTTTTGAAAAACTTGGTCCCATTAGCTTATTGGCTATTTTTTACAGAGTGGTCTGCTCTGCAACCACGACTCAACATATCTGCTGGGTTGAATTTTGTAGATACCTAGTCCCAGTTTGCAATGCAACTTTGCTTGGCAATAAAAGGTAAAAAGGAAATTGTTTTGGTGATTTGCGATGCTGTGGAGAATGATAGCTGAATCTGATCAAAACATGGAAGGTCTTAAAATGCAAATTTAATTTATTCATTAAGGTGACATTTAATTTAACAGCAACAACTGTGGCTAATAATTCAAGGCAGGTAATTGAAATCTCATCTTTAGGACACATGTTGGACTTGCTAATTGTTGATGAATTTTCGCCTGGTCTCTCCTTAGAAAAGGCTAGGCAAATCCTGTCAACAAGTGTAGAATCCTTGTCTAGGACTTATAGACTTCAATGGTGTTAAACAATTCCAAAAACGTGAGAAATAAATTCAATGACGGAAAATTGATTATTCGGTTTAATTCCACAAAATCATAAAACAATTGATTGAAAGATGAATTTGGTGTTGTGTGCTTTTCCTTATACCTCCGTTTCTAAAATTAAAAAAAAACAATCACTTAGCTGCAAAACAATTACGAAAAACAACTGTCACATACCAGAACTATTTTCCAGACAAAGAATTGAACAAATGACCACTGAATTTCTAGGTAAGACAACACTTTTCAATTGTATATACTTATCACAATTTCTTATCAGCTGTCTTACTCTACAAAGATCAATATAATGGTTAATATGTTATATGACACAAAACTCAAATAATAGCAATTTGATACTTAACTAAACCAACCCTAGCGCTGTTTTCTATTACTTCGCATGCATGCACATTTGCATTTGACTGCACAACAAAAGCAAGGATTTTAACGAGATTACGCGTTGATTATGCCTCAGAAAAAATGAACCATTGGACAAAACAAAATTCCACAAACTCAACAGAAGGTTACAACAAAAAATATTTAACACTAATCAATAGGCATCAACTAGCATTGTTGGTTGGATTAATACTTTGTATGTAACTTATTGGAACATATGCTTCCTAGGAAGTCAGGAACCATCTGCAAAAAAGTGTAACTGACAATTTTGAGCAGCTAAATGTGGCATCAAGCCCATCCATCTAGGATTAGAAACTTCTTTCAACATAATTAGACTTTTGATCCGTCTTTCCCATTCATCCACTTCAGTTTGGGGCAACAGTTCATCCCAATCTGATTGTAGCTGACACAACCAGTGATAAATAAGTTTAGCTTCAATGATTACTGGAGTGAGGAATCTTAGCGCATCAAACAAAGAATTTGTAGTTGCCAAACTTCTCAATTGTTGCAGTGCTTCCACAGAAAATTAAAATTAATGCAGAAAAGATTCCCAGCAACATTTCAGTTAACACTGAAAGTTCTTTTCTTAGCATGGCCTTGCAGAGCATTGATCATGAAAGATCATAATTGTTCAGCTTCAGTCAAATTGTTAGTTATTTCTTGATAATTTGAGAACCACTTGGCAAGTGAATACCAGCTCTCAACAACACAAATTTAACGCCTTCCATGATCTTCAGTACAATTTCAATATTAGGAGCATAACACTGAAATCATCATTATAGACACTTTCTTCAATTTCAGAAGCAATTTATGGTTTAAATTTTGGTCTAAATTTTTTGGGGGCTTGGCATAAAGTAAGTGATACACATGACAGCAATGGTGCAGCTCCAAAAAGATGCACTTTTATACTAGGTGGAATGGACTCTTTACTTATATCACCATTAGACCACCAAAGAATTTGTTCATTATTGTAATGATCTGGTCGTACTGAAACCTGGTTAAGCATGGCTATCACATCTGAAACAATAGCTGTTTTATTTTTGCAGAAGCGAGTAAGCATTGCAATCAAACTTTTCACTAACTTTGGGCTTTATTGAACAATTATTGAAAGATAAACCTTTATATTCAGCACTGCAGTCAAACACTTTTTTAAGCTTCGACTTCTTGTGATTAATGACTGCATAATGAGGTATGAACCATGTCTGATTTGAAAAATTCATTTGCTTTTCATTAACTACTTTAGCATAGTTTTTATCAATCATGCTTTCAATCTGCTCTACATATTAAGCTTTAAATTTTTTAACACGAATTAAACTTTTCCCAACAGGCTTTAATCTTTTAAAGCCATTTTTCTTATGTTGGGCAAAATTTGATCAAGATACTGCTAAAGTAGTGGAAGCTCAAAACATTCATCAACAAGCTTTACTTAAGACTCGCACAAGTTGTAGACTGACCGGGCTTCTAAGGAAATTTCTTTGTCAAAAAATTGGTTATTTGAAATGTCCAGTGTGTTTACAAAGTTACCACTATTTATGCAACCGGATAATCATTAAAGCAAGGTCCAAGCGGTGACCAACTTTACCGCGATCTCACTGCATCAAGTAATAAGGGATCGGGAGCAAATCTAATGGATTGTGCATCTTCTTTTTGCATAATAGCTAATGCTCAATGTGCAGTCTTCCGTCATTCTAGGCCACCACGACAGGTAAACTGCTTGGTTCTCACCACCTGTCTGCCACATAAAGATGGAGGCATCCTGTTAAGTGACTTGCTCAAGGACACAACGAGCGAGCTTGCCGACTTGTTCTCCACACTATCTGTTAAATATTTTTGTCGTAGCCTTCTGCTGAGTTTGTGGAATTTGTTATGCCTAATGGTTCATTTTTCTGATGCAGTAGTCAATGCGTAGTATCGGTAAAAACCTCGCTTTTTGTTGTCCAGTCAAATGCAAATGCACATGCATGCGAAGTAATAGAAAACAGCGCTAGAGTTTGTTCAGTTAAAGCAGTAGTTCTCAAACTTTTTGCGATGCGACGCATTTAAAAAAGCTTGCGAGACTTTGCAACGCACCAGACACCATCCTACAGTTTAGTTTGCCGTACTGCGAGATAAATGTGACCAATAATTTACATAAATAACTGCCCCTATGCTCCCGAGATTTTGGATTGGTCTGTCATCTTCAATCATAAAATTACGCTCTTCTAAGTTTGTAACTCATCTTTCCTGTTTTCGTCCAACATACAACTGAATGCTTTGTTCTTTATATATTTTTCGCCAATTAAGTTAAACTTCTGCAATTTGATTCTTGAATAACAAGTCAACTGTTACAACAGTGTATTAAAAACACTATTGTGAAAATGTCAGAAGAAAGTAAGAAAGGAATCTACGATCAGAGTTCTTTTGATGCAATAAAACCTAGACTTAATGGCACAAAACCAAAATATTCTGCGATGCCTTTGGAAAATTGAAACGACCCACCTGGGCGTCGCGACGCGCAGTTTGAGAACCACTGAGTTAAAGTATCAAATTGCTATTATTGAGTTTTGTGTCACATAACTAATTAGTCAACATATTAATCTTTGTAGAGTAAGACAACTGATAAGTGATTGAGATAAGTATATACAATTGAAAAGTGTTGTCTTACCTAGAAATTCAAGTGGTAATTTGTTCGATTCTTGTCTGGAAAATAGTTCTGATACGTGACAGTTGTAATTGTTTTGCAGCTAAGTGATTATGGTTTTTTATTTTTGGAAACGGACGTTTAAGAACATTCAAGGACGTATAAAGAAAAGCACAAAACCCCAAATTCATCTTTCAATTAATCGTTTTATAATTTGTGGAATTAAACCAAATTGTCAATTTTCCGTCATTAAATTTATTTCGATTAAAGTCCAAGCAGGTAATAGATTGCTGTATGGTATCGTATGATGCTGGTGATCATTTTTGAGCAAAATTTTCTATTGTACTTTGATGCTGGAGGTAGATCCTTCTTGATAGGAGATTGCCTTGAAAATTGCTGGCTAGCAACTAGCAACTCATGTATTAGTGATAAGTCTTGACAATGATCCTGCACCCCTATTAGGGCTTACCGATGTGACTTGTTGTCCATGTCATGTGTGTGTGTTCTTGAATGTGACCCCCATGATATAGGTATTGCTGTATCATATTGTTTTGTATTGCATTTTTTTTGCATCCAATGGCAAATTTGTTTTTTTAGCATATTTATTATTGAGTGTTTTTTACACCCGCCTGATGAGACCCAATAAGGTCGAAACCAATCGCAGGTTATTGACATGATGTAACAGAGTGCTGTATGGTACCATATGATGGTGGTGATCATTTTTGAGCAAAATTTTGTATTGTACTTTGATGCTGGAGGCAGATCCTTCTTGATAGGAGATTGCCTTGAAAATTGCTGGCTAGCAACTAGCAACTCATGTATTAAATTTATTTCTCACGTTTTTGGAATTGTATAACTCCATTGAAGTCTATCAGTACTAGACAAGGATTCTATATTTGTTGATAGGACTTGCCTGAGTTTTTTCTGAGGAGAGACTAGGCGGAAGTTATTCAACAAAAAGTTTTAAAACTAGCGAATTTAATTTTGTTCCAACCTGCAATCGGTCATGTACACCTTTGGTGGAGAGGGAACAGTACCAGCATCAGCTACTAGTTTAAAAAGAAGTTCAAAGAAGAAGGAATTAATTAATTTGAAAGTTGAAAAAATCTCTAAAAAGCTTGAGCAAGATCGTCAAAGGGATGAAAGAGCTGCGCGAAGAGCATTAAGAGCAAAGAAAAGAGAGGCCCAAATGAAGGTCGATGAAGCCACGAAGCGTCAAATAGAAGAAGCTGAACACGAAATTGACAAAATGGCAGCTAAGTTGAAAAATGAATTATCAATGAAGCACATGGAGCGAGAAATTGTACTTGCCAAAGCCAGAACAAAAGCGTGGGACAAGGTTTTTTTTGTCAAGATCCTCCACGTCAAGTTCTACAACAAGAAGCAGTGCTATGTCACGTAATCAGTCGTTTATTGGTGGAGGCGATGTCAATAAGTATGCAAGCTTGAAATTGACAAAAGAACAGTGGGTGGATCTAAATACAAACGAGCATTATCCAAGCTATTTGGATGAATTGAACCAAGGATCACGAGACTAGCGTTTTCAAGATGCAAAGTTCCATGCACCGTATAGAGTTGGCCCTAGGCAGGACTTCTCAGTCCCATTGGAGCCATGTTTCACATATGACAGAGAAAGACCTACGACATCGGATTTTCCATTTTCTCGTCCAGAAATACAAAGTTTTGATGGAGATCCTTTGCATTATCAAGCATTTGTTTCTAGCTTTCGAACACATATATTGAGTAAAGTGGAGTCCGATCATGCACATTTAACTTATTTATTGCAGTTTTGCCACCCTGATAATCGTTCAATAATGGATCATTACATGGGAACAACCCTTGGATTCAACAAAGCTCGGGAAAAGTTGTACTATCTTTACGGATGACCCTTAGTGGTAGCAAACCAATGTGAAGAAAAACTGTTACAGTGTCCGAAAATTAAAAGAAATGATGGTGAATCGCTACGTGAGTTAGCCAACATTATGGAAAAAGCTTGTGTCCAACTTGAAGGAATAGAAAGCTTTACTAGTTTGAATTCTCTTAGTACGTTACAAAGAATTATGGAAAAATTCCCAGAAAAAATTTAGGACAAGTGGATAGAATGGTCATTTGATTTGACGCAGAAGACTAAAAGAGAAGTCACTTTTCATGATATGGTCTCATTTGTGCGTAGAGAAGCTGAAATGATCGGTTCCGTGTTTGGAAAATCTCGTTGGTCTGCCGTTGAGATGGAAACTGCTGCTTGGGAAGCTAAGAAATACAAGTCTGTCACAAGCTCAACTGTAGTGAGTAAACACGTTCCAGAATCAACTCCATATAAGAAAACTTGTAAGCTTTGCAAAGGAATGCATCTGTTACCTGAATGTCAAGAATTTAAGAAAATGAGGCATTACAAACGTTTGGAATTTGTAAAGAAGGAAAACCTATGTTTCAGATGTCTCTGTAGTGGTCATGTAGCAGGAGATTGCAAATCGTGTGAAGAATGCTCACTTGAAGGATGCGTCAATCCTAAGCATCATACACTTTTGCACAAAAACATTTCACAGACAGTTGCAACAGCCATCACTCAAACAAAGATTGAAAAATCACTTCCGATCAGGCGAGAAAATTCTCTGCCGTATCTCCCAATTTTGCCTGTAAAAGTAAGAGATGGGTTATTGTCTTTTACAACTTGTGTGTTGTTAGACTCCGGCTCACAACAAACCTTCTGTACTAATGATCTAGCAAAGCGTCTGGGAGTTTAAGGTGAAATGCGATCTTTGCAGATGAAAACGATGTCACAAAAAAACGAAATTGAAGCATTTCGTGGTAAAGTTATTTCCTTTTTTGTGGAAGGTCTTGATGAAGAAATGGAAATTCGTCTTGAGTGTGTGTTGACTGTAGATCGCTTGTTGGTGGACGCTCAAGCTATAACACAAAAAGACGATTTTAAGCAGTGGGACCATCTACAGGATGTACACTTTCCAATTGTTGTCAACAAGAATGTAGAATTGTTGATTGGTATTGATAACAAGCAAGCATTAACCCCTCAGATTGTCGGACCGGACCAGAAAATGCGCGAGATGCACTGATGACGCCATTGGGATGGGTGTTGTATGGCCCGCTTTTACGTGATATAACCGAGCAACTCACCAGCGAATTTTCGACTTGTCATGTGTCAATGGTGGAGCATAATAGTGGTCTTCCTTTGATGAATCCAGCTGTTCATTCACGAGAATGAGGACCTGAAACTAACAACTCCCAAGAAGACCAAATTTCTCTTGATGAAATGAAAAAAGAAGTCACTGTAGTTGAAGGACATGTTCAACTTCCATTGTTGTTGCAAGATGGTGAAACCGACTTACCTGATAATCGAAGGTATGTTGAAAATAGACTTGCATGCTTAAAACGTCAATTGTCGAAGGACGAGAAATTTTATAAAAAATATGTTGAAGTAATAGAATCATATTTTTCAGACGGGTATGCTGAGAAAATCTGGCCATCATCATCAAATTCTAAACTTTAAGTGGTATTTACCTCATCAACCTGTTTTAAACCCAAAGAAGCCTCAAAAGTTAAGGATAGTCTTTGATTGTGGGGCTGAATACCAAGGAAAGCCGTTGAATAACTTCCTCATGCATGGGCCAGACCTTAACCCGTCTTTAGTCAGCGTCTTGACCCAATTCAGGCAAGGAAAAGTTGCTATTCTTGCAGATGTGAAGTTGATGTTTCATCAAGTAAAGGTTAATCCCCAAGACACGAACGCACTGAGATTTTTATGGTGGCCTGAAGGTGATTTAAAAAAAGAACCAATAGATTGCCGCATGTTGGTGCATTTATTTGGTGCGACCTCGTCACCAAGTACAGCAGCCTTTGCTCTGAGGCATACAGTTGAACTCTTTGGAAAAGAATATTCGCCTGAAGCAGTTAACGTAGTGTTGCATAACTTTTATGTTGACGATATGTTGATGTCGACAGATTCTGTGAAAGATGGAATCCAACTGGCGAATGAAGTTAAAGAGATGTTATCCAGAGCTGGCTTTGATCTGCACAAGTGGTCATCTAATTGTGAAGACATTCTGAATGAAGTTGATACAAATCGAAATGAAAGTTTAAATCACACCGTACCCTGCAAAACAGAACATTGCGTTCTTGGCGTACAATGGTTTGTGGACGATGATGCATTTAAAATAACAGCGACGTTACTGAGCATTCACAGCACAAAGAAAAATTTCCTGTGTTTATGGCCAACAGATTAGCTGAAATCGAAGAAACAACGTCAAAAGCAGATTGAAAATATGTCCCAACCAATGTGAATTCTGCTGATGACATAGGCAAAGGTTTGGTAATTAAATCGTTTGTACAGCGTTCAAAGTGATTGACTGGTCCAGAATTTTTGAAGCAATCACCTTTAGATGAACTCCAAGCTCCTGAGTCATTCCAGATGGTACAACGCAGACTAAAATCAAATCAAGTAAGAACAATTAAGGCTTTACCAGTTGTTTTTTCAGGGACTGACGACCCTTTGCCGATTGACAAATTAATCACTCACTACTCATTACTGCACAAGTTGAAGATTGCTGCTGTTTGGTTACTGCATTTTGGGAAATTCTTGCTCACAAAAGTACGACAATGAATGAACGAAATCAATGCAAGTTTGAATCGTGTTACGGTAAACAAGACCGACAAAATTGAGAAATTTCTGATACGGTATGAGCAACATAGAATGTATCCTAAACTATACCACGTTATGGTTTGTAATAAACAGTTGAAAGACGATGTTTGTCCTAAAAACATTTGTAGATATTCCCCTATCTTGATCAATGGACTGATTCGAGTTAAAGGCCGTTTAAATCACGACTTAGTCAGGCTGGACGAGAAGTTTCCTATTTTGTTGTCCGGAGATTCACACCTGCCAAAGTTGATTATTACTGGGTGTCATGTAAAATCTGGTCATTGTGGCCTGAATCACACTTTCACTTATTTGAGAGAACATTATTGGATAGAAAAACCGTGTGCTTCGATAAGAAAAGTCATAAACGAATGCCTCGTGTGGCGTCGAATAAAGGCGACTGCGGAAATGCAAATGATGGCAGACTTGCCGACCTGTCGTACAAGCGCGCATCAGCAACAATTACCCACACTGGTGTGGATTGTTTTGGGCCTATTGTGGTCAAACACAGTAGATCTTATGCTAAACGTTATGGCTGCTTGTTTACGTGTTTGTCTTCCAGATCGATATACCTTGAGGTTTTGCATGCCATGACTGCTGATTCATTTTAATGGCTTTTGATCGATTTCGAAGTCGTAGGGGTCAAGTAGACCACCTCTATTTAGATAATGGTACGAATTTTGTGGCAGCCGCTAAAGCGCTTGACAAGCAATTAGCGCTGTGGAACTGCAATGTGATAGACAAATCGCTCATGAAAAGCAAAGTGCAATGGCATTTCAATCCACCATATACCAGTCACCATGGTGGAAGTTGGGAGCGACTTATTCGTTCAGTGAAAAGCACTTTGCTCGCACTGGCACCAAAACAAGCCTATACTGATGAGATCCTTCTTTCATTGTTTGTAGAAGTCGAACTGATTTTGAACTCGAGACCGTTGACACCGGTCAAGTTCAAAGAAGTCATCAAAAAACCTTTGACACCAAATGATTTGTTACTCTTGAAACCGTCTACAAATATGACTTCAAATTTAACAACTAATGAAAGCAGTTTCAGTCGAAGTCGATTAATACAAATGAAACGATCTGGTGGTATATTTTGGCAGAGATGGATTAAAAAATATCTTTCAGCTATTGTACCCAGAACAAAATGGTTAAAAGAGAAAAGAAATTTGAAGCCAGGAGATGTTGTTTTGTTGATTCAAGAATCTACTCCTAGAAATGTTTGGCCTAGTGGTGTGGTCACTGATACTTTCCTGGTAAGAAAGGACATGTTCGAACAGTGATGTCTCAAACTGGTCCTACTATCAATCGGTAAACTGTGCCTATTTGTTCCCTCGGAAGAACATTGTGCACTTAAAGACAGTTGATCCCTGAACATTAGATTTATGCACCGTTATGATTTACAATAACGAATGTTATTATTACACTATGTTAATTTAAAACGAAAACGTTTTTTTGCTGGTGTAAAAACCTACTGCAGTAAGCTTTTTCTGGGGGGAGTGTGTTAAATATTTTTGTTGTAGCCTTCTGCTGAGTTTGTGGAATTTGTTATGCCTAATGGTTCATTTTTCTGATGCAGTAGTCAATGCGTAGTATCGGTAAAAACCTCGCTTTTTGTTGTCCAGTCAAATGCAAATGCACATGCATTCGAAGTAATAGAAAACGGCGCTAGAGTTTGTTCAGTTAAAGTATCAAATTGCTATTATTGAGTTTTGTGTCACATAACTAATTAGTCAACATATTAATCTTTGTAGAGTAAGACAACTGATAAGTGATTGAGATAAGTATATACAATTGAAAAGTGTTGTCTTACCTAGAAATTCAAGTGGTAATTTGTTCGATTCTTGTCTGGAAAATAGTTCTGATACGTGACAGTTGTAATTGTTTTGCAGCTAAGTGATTATGGTTTTTTATTTTTGGAAACGGACGTTTAAGAACATTCAAGGACGTATAAAGAAAAGCACAAAACCCCAAATTCATCTTTCAATTAATCGTTTTATAATTTGTGGAATTAAACCAAATTGTCAATTTTCCATCATTAAAATTATTTTTCACGTTTTGGAATTGTATAACTCCGTTGAAGTCTATCAGTACTAGACAAGGATTCTACATTTGTTAATAGGAGTTGCCTAAGTTTTTTCTGAGGAGAGACTAGGCGGAAATTAATCAACACTATCCCTTTTGTGCTGAGCGCCAAGCAGGGGAACTATGAATACCATTTTTAAAAAGTCCTTTGGTATGACCTGACCAGGGAAATGAACTCCAGTCAAAATACAAGACAACGACTTTCAACTGCAGAAATGATCTTTTATGCATATGAGTTTTTTATTAGCGTTCTTTGCTAGTCTTTAGTTAGACTGGGCCATCATGACGGGTAGGTGCTTGGTTTGGCCACCTGTCTGCCACATAGAGATTGAGGCATCCCACTGTAGGAAATATGTTCCTTCGAGCAATGACGTGCTGGCTGAATCCCAATTGCTGGGAACTATGGCAGTCACAAGGCGGAAGGCACGACAGCAAAACTTTATTCCACCAATTTACGCGGTTGTGGTAACAATCGAATTACGTCCGTCCGTCACGAAACCCAACGATAAAAGAGAGCACAATATCTCCGACCACATGGTCGGTAACAAAATCTGCACGCGACACCAGGAATTAGGTCGCTGCACACGTCTATGTAAACAGGACACTGCACACGTCACATGGACAAAAAAAAATAACGGATAAACAACCTAATGGCGGGAAAGGCAAGCCGATCACCGAGCTACCAAGAGAAGACAAAAATAAACATTATCTATCCCTAATAAAAAAAATAAAAATATGTGTGTGTGATTTTAGACGCATACAATAATAACACATGAATGCACATAGTAAAAACTAGAATCACACACAACAGCCGAAAGCAAACTAACAAAAAAAGGACAAAAAGATGTTTAGCATGGCAGCTTGATGAAGAGCGACACGCTATACAACTCCCCCCCTCAAGCACGCGCAGCCAGCGGAGACGTGCGAAAGGACAGAGGAAGATATCGTTGTCGATCTCGGGCTTGTCTTCCAGACGTCCAAAAAGTGAAAAGGATCAGAGAGCAGCAGCACAGGATCAGTGTATGAGAAGCTAGAAAATAAAATATAAACACGCAACAACACAACACAAGTTAGCGAGACGTGGCAGCGATCAGGCGAACTTTAAAGTCCTAACTAGGCCTAATAATGAAAACAATAAGATCCCCACAAGAAATGAAGCATGAAACATAGCTGCAAGGCTAAACCAAAAAAGGGGTAAGGCCAAACTTAATCGTCTAGTGATCTCCTGTAACGGACCGGGAGCCTTATAGTTCTACCTCGGCGCGAACGAAATTCGGGTGCTGGCTCCTCGTCAGGGTGTGCAGAAAAGCCGACGTTAGTAGCGATGGAAGGGATTTCAATGGCAGCCGACTCGTCGTGGACTTCGTAGTCTTCCTGACAGTTCAGGTGTTGGGGCATATACATGTGTGCAGCCTTATGTCTATCGATTGAGACCGAATCAGTCCGGTCTCCAAGATCTAAAATAAAGTGTTTGTTTTCCTTATCAAGAACGGGGAAAGGTCCAATGTACGCTGGTTGCAATGACGTAGCAGAACCATCGTCTCGCACAAAGACATGCGTGCAAGTGCGTAGAGCCTTCTCCAAATAGGAACTACGACGACATGGCTCTCGAGGCAGGGAAGGTTTGAGTGATTTCATAAAAGTTAGAAGTCTTCGACGATATGCTGTGTGCGAAACAGTTTCGTCACTGTGTGAAAAAAATTGTCCTGGCAAGCGCAGCGTGGTGCCAAGGGTGAGCTCAGAAGAGCTGCAGCCAATATCCTCCTTGACCATAGAGTGGATACCAAGTAAAACGAGGCCGAGATTTTCATACCAAGCGGTGGGATTATCGTTGCACTTAAGAGTTGTTTTAACCGTACGATGGACGCGTTCAACCATCCCATTGGCAGCGGGGTGGTATGCTGTGGTATGTGACAGCTTTGTCCCCAGGAACTCACACATTTCCTTCCATAGGTAAGAGGTAAATTGCCGACCTCTATCGGTAGTCATCTGAGTGGGACAGCCAAAACGTCCAACCCAATGTAAAAGGAACGCGTTAGCACACTCCGTCGCAGTTACGTCACGCAAGGGGATTAACTCTACGTGTCTGGTGAAACGGCAGATGATGGACAAAAGGTAAGAGTAACCATGGGAAACCGGTAAGGGGCCAACGATGTCAACATGAATGTGTGAAAACCTTTCATTAGGGGCCTTAAATGAATGCAATGGTGCTCGATTGTGTCTTATAACCTTCGCTTGTTGGCATTTAATACACGTCTGAACAAAAGTTCTGATGTCAGACCTCATTCCGAACCAAACAAACCTCTGGCCAACAAGCTTCTGGCTAGCCCGGGCTCCGGGATGTGACAAAGCATGCAATGAATCAAAAACCTTTTTTCGGAAGCCAACAGGGACTAGCGGTCTAAAAACTCCTTGCGAAAAGTCCCCGAGCAGGGGCTGGTCACAGCCAGGCACAGACTCCTTCACAATCTTCAAAGAATGATCTGTTCTCAATAGAGTGATAATTGAATCATCGGTCTGCTGCGCACGACTCATAGCGGTGAAATCCACAGCTTGGACTTCGTTGCACAAGGCATTTAAATCCGGTGGTCGGCTCAAACAATCGGCGACCACATTATTTTCACCGGAAATATACCTCACATCAGCGGTCAGTTGGGCTACATAAGAAAGCTGGCGCAGCTGCCGGGCAGTAGCTTGTTTCATGGGAGATGTCACAGCACTGACTAATGGCTTGTGATCGGTAAAAAGAGTAAAAGCGCGACCCTCCAAAAAGTACCTAAAATGTCGCAATGACAAGTACATGGCAAGCAATTCCCGGTCGAACACAGAATAGTTAACTTGAGCAGAATTAAGAGCCTTAGAAAAGAAGGCCAATGGTTTAGCATGACCATCAATAACTTGCTGCAGGACCCCGCCAACTGCAGATGTCGAGGCGTCTACCACTACTTGTGTCTCTGCACCTAACACCGGAAAAGCGAGTAAGGTCGCACTGGCGAGCTTAGTTTTAATGGCAGAAAAAGCTTGTTCTGCCTCCTCGTTCCAACGTAAGGTTTGTCGGCTGTACTTACGCGGGGATAGCATTCTGTTCAAAGGTTGCAAGGTGGCTGCAGCCGCAGGGATAAATCTCCGGTAATAATTTAACATGCCCAAAAATCTACGCAACTGTTTCATGTTACTGGGCCTCGGGAAGTTTTGAATGGCGGTTACCTTGGATTCAAGGGGCGCCACTCCCTCTCGGTTCACCTTGTGACCGAGAAACACAATTTCTTCCACATCAAAAATGCACTTGTCCTTATTTAAAATGAGACCAAAATACTTTAATCTATCAAAAACAAGGGTAAGGTGCCTCATATGTTCTTCTCGTGACTTGGAAAAAATTAAAACATCGTCAATATACACAAATACGAAGGGAAGTCCCCTTAAAACTTCATTAACGAAGCGCTGAAACGAGGCGCCAGCATTGCACAATCCCATGGGCATTTTACGAAAACAAAAGCTACCAAGAGGCGTCACCATGGCAGTCTTAGAAATATCTTGTTCGGCAATTTCGATCTGATGGTAAGATTTATACAAGTCCAAACTCGAAAAGTGCTTACTACCAGACATAAAATCGGTAAGTAGCGGCAATGCGTACCTATCTGGCACGGTTTGTTTATTTAAGAGCCGAAAGTCACCCGTGACTCTGTAAGAACCGTCCTTCTTAGGGACAAGATGAACAGGGCTCCCGTATGGGGAATTAGCCGGCTCAATGACATTCAAATCCTGCAGCTTCTGCAGCTCCACTCGTAGGATTTCCAACTTCTCCGGCGACAGGCGTCGCACTCTTTGACAGGTAGGAGGTCCCCGGGTATTAATAAAATGCTTGGTCTTATGCCGCGCAGGTTTCTTAAAATTCTCTAAATCGAAAACCTCAGAGTATCGATCGAACAACTCCATGGGGTCCTGAATGGGCGTGACCTCACTATCGATGCAAACAGGTGGCGAAGGACAATCAATCTCAGGGGACGTGTCAGCGACAGCCTCGCTGGAACGCGTGTCTCCAAAAATGTAAGGCGGCTTAACAGGGTTCTCGTCTGGTAGCACTAACCTGCCTCGGCGGGCGTCGACCAAGAGACCAAAATGGGTCAGAAAATCAAGCCCTAATGTAGCGAACAAGACGTCGGCCTTGACAAAAGTCCAAGTGAATGAACGACCTAAGTTTAAGGTTAACTCCAATTCTACGCTCTCAAAAGTGGGTACTTCAGACCCGTTTAGGCATGACATAAATCCAGTTACACTCGAGTGAGTGGCAGGCCTATGGCATGGGATCACAGAACGGCGGCTACCACTGTCCACCATAAATTCAATGTGGGTTTTAGGATCGCGTACAATTAACATTCCCGTCCTTAGGGCCTTGCGATCTATAGCATCCAAATCCCCTACTACAGAGCCTGAATGCACTACTGTTTTTTTTGGAACAGTAGCATCAGTTTTTTCTGGGCGGCGAGCAACAGAGCCCCTCCAAGCACAAGGCGATATGCAGTGAAAAGCATCGCCGCCAAACCTTGAGTGGTAATAACATAAATCTAGCAACGGCTGGCGAGGAGCGGGCAAAAAACGATCCCTACGAAGAACTCGGTAAGGGGTGCTGCTAAACCTAGAACGTAAAAATGAAGGGCGTCGAAAATTATTATCTTGAATTGTGGATGTCATAGGTTTGGGGGCAAAATAATTAGTTTGTAACGTGACGGTTTGCGGGGCTAGTTGTTGCTGCAAAAATGAGTTAAACGATTCGGCTAGTCGATCAACCTTGTCAGCAAGAAGTTTATTCGTAGCGGACACAAAACGGGGGTCAGAGGTCGACGATCGGTCCTCTGCAACTACACGATCGGAACGACGTGCTATGTCATCCAAGTTGTCCATGGGGCCAGCTACGAGAAGTCGTCTGACGTTTGAGGGCAATCTATCCATAAATAATTTTTTTAACAGAACAGGGGAGCCCTCAGCCCCTAACAGCTTGCTTATCTCGGCAAGCAACTCAGTAGGCTTGCGGTCGTCTAACTCACAAGCATGCAGCAACTGGTGTAATTGGTGCTCCTTGGGTTGGCCAAAAATCTTGATAAGTGCCGTCTTTAAATAGGAGTACGGGAACACAGGGTCCAAGTCAAGTAGCACATGCTCGACACGCTGTAAATGTCGCAGATCTAAAGAGCTCAATAAAAGCTCGTGCCTCTGACACTCGGAATCAATCTTTCTCATGAAAAAAATGTTCTCTACCATAAGAAACCACAGACTGACGTCATTTTCCCAAAACTTGGGGAGGTTAATTGTAATATGACACATAGCGACAGCGGGATGAGGCTCACAAAAATCGGACTTCTGGCTCATCATACTTGAAATGGGTTAGATTAAAAATTATGTTGAGAAAAAAAGCAAAAAAAAACAGACAAACACTTAACTTTAAAATTCACAAAAGATCAGTCAATTTTCTTCTTCAAATTCGGTGAAAGATTTAGCTTCTTCTTCCTCCCTTTTGCTGTTTTCCTTCTTCCTTCTTGCAATCACGTCGGGGTCACCAATGTAGGAAATATGTTCCTTCGAGCAATGACGTGCTGACTGAATCCCAATTGCTGGGAACTATGGCAGTCACAAGGCGGAAGGCACGACAGCAAAACTTTATTCCACCAATTTACGCGGTTGTGGTAACAATCGAATTACGTCCGTCCGTCACGAAACCCAACGATAAAAGAGAGCACAATATCTCCGACCACATGGTGGGTAACAAAATCTGCACGCGACACCAGGAATTAGGTCGCTGCACACGTCTATGTAAACAGGACACTGCACACGTCACATGGACAAAAAAAAATAACGGATAAACAACCTAATGGCGGGAAAGGCAAGCCGATCACCGAGCTACCAAGAGAAGACAAAAATAAACATTATCTATCCCTAATAAAAAAAATAAAAATATGTGTGTGTGATTTTAGACGCATACAATAATAACACATGAATGCACATAGTAAAAACTAGAATCACACACAACAGCCGAAAGCAAACTAACAAAAAAAATAAAAAAAAGGACAAAAAGATGTTTAGCATGGCAGCTTGATGAAGAGCGAGGCGCGACACGCTACACCACTAAGTGTCTTGCTCACGGACAAAGCAAGCTAACTTGCTGGCTTGTTCTGCACACTATCCCTTGTGTGCTGAGTGCCAAGCAGGAAAGCAGCGAATTTAAAAGTCTTTTGATATGACTCAACTACAGAATTGAACCTCGGGTCTACCAACTGCAAAGCAGACACTCTAACCACAATACCATTATGGTGATTTTTGATGATTTGTAATTGACATTGTGCCAGTTTTTAATTGACATAGACAATGATGATAATGATAAACCATGTGTCACTGCTGTTGACCTAATTATGATTAACTTATGATAGTTTGTTTGAAGCCAGCAACTGTCGCTACTCTTGTGGAAACAGAGAACAGAGAAAAAATCTGGTGAAAAACAGAGAAAACAACTTTGCTATTAAAACCAAGGTGCAAAATGCAGTTTTTTGATGTTTGTAGCAGTGGCCAGTGGGCTATAAAAATAGTCATCATTTGCCTAGGTAATGAAAAGTTGTGTAACGGCAGCGTACTGAGTGGGGCTGGACACTCGCTGGCGTTACAAGATGGTTCACGTTGGATTACTCGCTCGCTGATTCTACTTCTCTATAATTGACGACTTCCAACACGATGATGTTTATTAACGAAATATAATTATTTGAGATGGAGAAAGATGAAAGTTGTTGTTGATAAATGAAATTTTACAGCGAAGCGGTTTCCTATAAATGCATAATTTTAAATAAAAAACGATCTAATTTCGTTATTATGCGCTAAACTCACCAAATTATGAACTACCAAGCCCAAATAACACAAGCCGCGGGACTTTAGGCGCAGGCAGACAGTTCAATATCACAACGGAGCTTACAAACGGGGTAATGTCACGGGAGTAAAGCCTGCACTCTGCAAGCACAAAAGGACAAACATTAACAATATACAAGCTACCACAATTGAACACTTACGTACCTGTGCAAGCTTTTACCAACTTCACAATAAACAATTAAACACCGAGTTAATTCATTACAGTCTCTAAATGACAACAATAAGTAACACTAGAACTGATTAACAAAATATCACTTCCTACTAAATTCTTATTTCAATTGCTAAATCCATCTTCAACTATTGCAGACACAACAGCAAAACTCTCTACAAGTCTGCCTGCAAAAGCCCGCGGTTATCTAGTTACGTTACAAAAAGCAAAGTTTTGTACACGAGTTAATTATGCAAACGAAACAAGCGCTACTAAGTAAAAAAGGAAAACAAAACAGGAGTTCGAATTGCATCTACAACAAAGGCGAACGGAAATTTTTAGAAGTTGCTTTTGAATACAGTCATACCTCATTTTACGAACTCCCGCTTTACGAAACCTCGGAATTACGAAATAGATTTTTAGAAGTAACAGCTTCAACAAAGAACCAACAAATTTTGTAATTTATCAAACAACTGAAGTATTATATTAATTACAATCGTTGTGCAATATTTTCTGCGGTCTTGTCTCACTGTCAGCAAGCTCTATCTGAAGAAAGTGTGGTTGGTTCTATTCAATCTTTTTGAATGTTAACAACAGAATACGTACGCAATTGAAAACAGAAACGCATTGACTTTGTCTTGAAACGTCCTGCAACGTTTTTGAGCGCAAATAGCAGCAACCCAAACCGTAGTGTAACGATTACAAACGATTTTATTGTAACTCGGCGCTTGAAAGGGATACTGCTCAGTGCTCATTGGATAGCTCTGCAGTAAGTTCTTGCATTCCTTCCAAGACAGAAGCTCTTGTGCATATGTACAGTAGTTGTTAACTTATTTTTATTATTGGTTACTTTACCCTTCATCATGTCATTGAAAAGTGTTCGTTTTCATTCCTTTAGAATAAAAAAGTGTTCTTTTCATTTATTAAAAGCTTGGATTAAGTAATACATGCATTTTACTGTTCCTTTTTTAAGTTTATAATGATTTTTTTTTCATAAGAATGTAACCCCAATTTATGCATTACTTTCTGTGTATAAAAGAACCTCAGTTTACGAACTCTCGTTTTACGAGCTACATTGAAGAACGAATTAGTTCGTAAAGGTGAGGTATGACTGTAGTTGCTTTGAAAAGCTACAGATTTGCTTTTCTTCGTTGCAGAAAAAGCTGCTTTTAAGTGCAGTTTTTAGTAATTTTCATAAAACCGATTATTGCTAACAAGCTTACATGTTTATCTCAAACCTTAGCTGATCACTTGCAACATAGTTGCCATACCGATACCATTGCATTTTGAAATGTTTTGCCACACCATTACACATTCCTTGTTATGGTGTTACATTCTACTAAGTATTCTATGCAACAGGCCTTATACTTGGGACATCTCGGTAGGTGTTTTATGACTTTTGCTTCAAGAGTTGCATTTACATAGCATGTTGTGACCTTTTGGGTATCTTCACATCATAGCTATATAAATTTTAGTACAGCCAAACTGAGACTGGAAGCAATTTAGTGCGCACCGACGCGATGGCGTAGTGGTTAGAGCGTCCGCTTCGCAGTCGGTAGACCTGGGGTTCAATCCCCTTATCGAGTCATACCAAAAGACTTTAAGAAATGGTATTCACAGCTTCCCTGCTTGGCGCTCGGCATTTAGGGGAGGTTGTGGAGAACAAGCCGGCAAGTTCGCTTGTTGTGTCCTTGGGCAAGGCACTTAACGGGACGCCCCACCTTTATGTGGAAGACAGGTGGCCCATAAACCTCGAAAAAGGCAACTCCCAAGCGAGTGCAGACTTACCGTCCAAAGTATAGCGATACAATTCGCTTTCTCGTGAATGGAGGATAAATATGGCAAATAAATAAATAAATAAATTTTTTGGGCGATGGAGCATTTTTATCCGATAGAAGAGACGCTGATGATTCAATATCCTTTTGTCTAGATGGTGGATTACAAACCAAATCGGTGGTACCGAATTTAGTTCTAGTCTCTTTTTTGTTTTCGTAAGGGGTTGCACATGGATCATCCTGCTTTTAACCTAGGTGTTTCGGGTGGTAGTTCAAAAGAAAGATGCTTTGTATCAACTGATTGCTGTAATCTTTCTGCTTTGCAGATGTTTTTTCTCCTTATTTTTGGAGTGCATTTTCTACAAATTATGGGAGTAAAAGATGTTAGTGAGTTTCAGGTAGCTTGTAATAATGTGACATGTACTGTTGAAGGCTGGGTCGACTTTGCTAGCATGGGCAGATCTTGCCCAAAGTGGGCAAGCATATTTAGCAGCTGCATAGCACAGAGTCAGGGCAGAGAATCTTATGGTTTTAGGGTTTGATCCTTATTTTGAGTTAGCAAGTTTCCTCTGGATGTTGTTTTTGGCAGTTGTCTTGCTTTTGATGTTTAAATTCTTAGTTTTGTTACGGAGAGCTTGTTCCAGTGTTATTCCGAGATTGATAGGTTTGGGATAACATTTTAAAACTGTTTCAGATCATGTGGTCTTCAACATTCTGTTTGCTTCTTGGTTCCCCAAATGTAAGGCAATTCCTTGCATCTTGGAAGTGTTTGGATTTAGATTTATTGTGTAACACTTTAGTAGTTCTGTAAGGGTTTTTGTTAGATTTTGTACAACAGCTTTATAGGAGCTCTCTTAAGAAGTCACACCAAGATTGTCCGCATATTAATTCGTGATGTTTTTCATGTTTGGGTCGGTTGTTGCTGTATGTGTGATGGACCATGAAGGTCAGAACACTCAATCTACAGCAATTGTGCATGCGCCATTGGCCACATACTTTGTGTATGCAGCTAGGCACCAGACAAACTAGACGTCCAACTAACTTGGTACCTGATAAACTAAGTACCTGACAAATTGGATGTCAGACAGAGTAGATGCATAACAAACTAGACACCTATGACTTGAAAAGTTGTCAATTCAATAAGCCTCCAAAGCAAGCTTGTACATAATTCTGGTTGCCATTAGATACATTGGATTTTGGATGGGCAAGCATAAAACAACAATCAGATGCAATGCTATTCTAGATCTCTATTGAATTTACTACCCAAGCAAAGAACTGTATGTACTAGTATGCATGTGAAAGTTGTTGAAAAGTAGAATACAAAAAATAGTACAAAAGTAAGTCTGACTAAAGGTGTAATTTTTAAATCGCTCATAATGCAGCTGATTAAAAGGTTTTCACATTTTTTGCACTAAGATTAAGACTTCGGTCTTGAGGTTTGTGTGTTTACATTTTTGTGAAATTAAGATGTAGACCGTGAAAAGGATACTGTTACAGCCCAGAATGGCTATTTACACATGAGCTGCGTTAAATGGCCAGATATAAGAGTAAATGAAAGGCTATTCCTCACAACTAAAGCTTTAGGCATTGAGTGCCGAAAGTTTTAGCATGGGTATTGCTTTAAAGGGTCAAAAACTGTTAAACAAGTGGTTTAGGTCGTCTGTCAACTTGACACTGCTTATCCACGGTGCCGATCTTAGTCGTTTTATGGTTGAAAAGGCAACTGCAGTGTTCTTGAGGTTGGCACGTGCTTGCTTGCTTGCGCTTTAAATTTTTTATGGTATAAACAAAATCCATTTTCAAAATATTGGAATTATTTAATTGAGTCTGGGAATGTTTTGAGTTTGTAAAACACTTAAGATTCACGCTGAGCTAGTCAGGTGAAAAAGAAGCTATGAGTAAAGAAAGAGATACGTCTGTAAGGAAAAAGGGGGATAGTGCTCAATGAAAGTAGTAGAAGACTGGACAGTGGAAGATAGGATGTAACTAGGCATGGGTGAGGAGGTAAAGATGTCATAAGATAAATTTGTTTCGCTGAACAGAAGCCCACTGTAGAAAAGTACAATACTTGCAGCAGGGCCTAAAAGTAGAAATTGCAGTGTTGGGATAGAATTTTACTCAAGTATTGCAGAAATAAAGCAGGCAGGACAATGCCATAAATTTGAAGCACAAATGGGGTTGAGCTCAGAAAGAAGAGTTAAAAGTGCACCACAAATAGCTGTGAGAAATCTGCTTCTGGACACAAGCACAAAACGGTACTGGTTTCAAACCTGAATTTTGTGTTATAGTGCTTTTGACCTTTGTTATCTTCTATCATCTTATTTTTTTACCATTTTTGTGCAACGTAGGTTGATTTCTTTGTGCAGATTAGTCGATTAAGGCACATTTTAAGTTTCTGATTTTGCTTTAATTGTATGCAATTCATTTCAGTTCAAATTTACCGTAATTTCTTTAAGTTTAAAGTTGTTTCTATTTCGTTTAGTCTGTTAATTAATGGATCCATTTTTAAAATTATTTTTGATTAATGAGAAGCATCATCAACATCAATTGTCATTATATTATCTTGTTTGTGTTGTTGTTGTTTACCTGACCCTTTCCAAGGGATAGGGGCATGGCAAAAGACCATGGAGCCCCAGAAGCCGAGCAACTCCCCAGGGTCTGGACCAGAGGTCGTAAAGGGACAGAGAGTCGCCAAAGATTGAGCGGCGCAAAGAGTTCGTAGCTGGACAGTGCAGAATGAGATGAGAGATGTCCTGAAAAGGATTCCGATTCTACCAATCCTAGAGAGGTAAGAACCTAAAAGAAGGCTGTGTCCATTGCAGCGAAGACGAGAGAGGACACAGCGAGTATGACAAGGAAGCACAAGTTCCTCAGTGGAAATCGAGGAAACCTGTGTGTCAAAATACTTCGAAGAGACAGTATGCCTCCAGTCCGAGATAAGACGAGAGTGGGTATGAGAGATAAGAGGAGAGAAACTACAAGGGATAGTGGAAGGCGCAAGCCACGCTTCCCGTCTGGCAAGCTCGCCAGCCATGTTGTTTCCCAGGAGAAACGAGTGTCCGGGGACCCATTGTAGCCTGATAGAACAGGATGAAAGAGAAGACAGTTCCTGCCAGATCTGCCACAAAGTTTGGGATAAGAGGAAAGATGGGGAAGAGGACAAGGTGGCGAGAACAGAACGAGAGTCAGACAGGAGGAGAAGAGAAGAGAAACGGCAGACTTGTTGGTGTTGCCAAGACCAGCAAAGAGCATGCAGAATGGCGCAGGCTTCAGCGGAAAAACTGGAACATACTGGGCCTGCTGAAAAGGAAAGAGTGGCCTCAGTGCCACAGAGAGCAGTTGGCAAGTACGCCGGAGCCGCCCTTGCCAAAAGGAAAAGAAACAGAGCCGTCTGTCCAAAGCACCAGATCATGAGAGGGGAGAGAGTCAAGGTGGGCGAGAGCCGCACCTTGGCGAGAGTGAGGGGATCAGAGCAAGAGCATGGAGTGGAAAGGGTGGACTCCACGATGAACGAGGGGATATTCCAAGGAGGACAGGGAGGGCACGCAACAAGAGCCTCCCTAGAACAAGTAGAAGGAAGCATGAGTGGGTGAGTGGACGCAAAGACTCTCCAGGACGATCTGCAGAGTCTTGGCTACACTCCAAGTCTGGCCAAACCTGAAATAGGAAAAGAGGTTGGGAGACGAAGAGCCTGCTCATAAGAAAAAAGAGTGAAGTGAGTCAGAGTGACACGTAGGGGAGGTAAAGAAGCCTCGGTGAGTAGTAGAGGGATAGGGGAGGACGAGAGGCAGCCAGTGATGGCGCGAATGGCTGTTCAGTGGAGGCGTTCCAATTTGGTGAAATTGGTAGCGCTTAGGAACGAAAACCATCCAGGTGAAGCGTAGGTGAGAAGGGGTCAAAGAAAAGATTTGTACAGAAAAAAGAGGGACTTCTTAGAAGGGCTCCCATGAGGAAGCAGAGATACAGCGTACGGCCTTGAGACGTGGAAAAAACTTGGCCTTCAGCGAAGATACGTGTTTAGAAAAGGAAAGAGTGCAGTTGAAGGTGACCCCAAGAAAAGTTGGAGTGGGATTAAAACGGAGGCAGGAGCCAAGTAGGAGGAGGTTGGGCTGGAGGTTAGTTTGGTGGGGATCCACTGAAAAGAAGGAGGCCTCACATTTGCTCGAATTGAGAGGAAGACACCAGTACTCAGACCAGTGCTCCAATCGAAACAGAGCTCCTTGTGTGGCCTTCACTGCAGTGGGGACCGAAGGGGAAGAGGACCAAATGGTCAAATCGTCAGCATAAAGAGAGCAGCTGACAGAAGAAGGCAGAGAGCCCGGAAGATCATTAATGAAGAGAGAGAAAAGTACAGGGCCAAGAACGGGTCCTTGCGGAACATCTCTACAGACTTGAAAGGAACGACTTTTGTGATTTTGATAGACCACACAAACGCACCTATCAGAAAGGAAAGATTGAGTCCAACAAGCAAAGCAAGAATGGAGGCCAGCCGAAATGAGTTTATGGAAAAGAGCGGGATGCCAGGCAGAGTCAAAAGCTTTAGAGAAATCGATAGTAGACAGGATCGTCCGAGAGCCTGGCCTGGGTTTGTTAAACCCATCCGAAATGGACTGAGAAAGGTACAGAATTTGATGTAGTGTAGACCGACCAGGGCGGAAACCGGCCTGGCGGGGAGAAAGAATAGAATTAGATTCCAGAATGAAGAGTAGACAAGATAGAATGATGCAGTCAAACAGCTTTGATATGCAGGAGGTGAGAGAGAAAAGCCGGAAGGAAGCAGGAGAGTCGAGAGGCTTTCCCATCTTGTGAATGGGAATAATGGAAGATGTCTTCCAGATGGAAAGAAAGGAATGTGAAGACCAGGAAAGGTTGAAGATGTGGAGAAGAAAATCCATGCCAGAGCGAGGAAGGTGCTTTAGCATGGGATAGACAACTTTGTCTGGGCCATTGGCAGTGGATGAGGAAAGATTGGAGGCAGCCACAAAAAATTCAGTGGGAGAGAAAGAAGAGCAAAAGGCCAAGCGAGACTCCACAGGGCACATGGCTTGGCAGAGCTTAGTGAGGTAGCCTCTGGCTCTGCTACGCAGGGCCTTTGGCTGAGAAACGGAAAAGTGCGATCTCAGGTAAGCGGCATAAACTGGAGCCGATTCCCTGGGAGAAGAACAGTTAGGAAAGTTAGGAGAGGAGGAAGACGAGGAAGGAGAGCCAGCGATAGAGCGAAGAAGAGAGTGCACAGATTTAGGGTTAGACCTAGGTGAAAGAGAAGAGCAAGTCGTCTGCCATGCCTCAGTCTTGGCCTTGGCAATGACTGACGAGGTGCGTCGAGAAGCAGAGATGTAAGCCTGTCGATCTTTATCACTTCTGTGAGCAGCAGCAAAAGCCTTGCGTCTTTCACTAATCGCTTCTTCCACCTCAGCAGACCACCAGGCTTTAGGAGGGCATTTGATGCGGCCGAAAGGAATGGAAGATTTGGCCGCATTCAGTGCCAGAGAGATAAAGAGAGCAGCAGCAGCAGAGGAAAGAGAAAGAGACAAGTATTCCTCTGCTGAGGGACAGTGAGAATCAAAATAAGAGGCAAAGCCATCCCAGTGAGCTTTCTGAAAATTGAAGGAAGGCAGACGCTCATTGGGGTGATAGACTGGAGAGAGAAGGACGGATAGAATAATTGGTAGATGGTCAGAACCCAAGTCCTGAAGCACCTCCCAGGAGCAAGAAAGGGCAAGAGTAGAAGGAGCAAAGGAGATGTCAGGAGAGGAGCGACTGCTAGAGGAGCGATGGAGAAGAGTGGGTGTGTCAGGGTCATTGAGGGGGAGGAGGTCAGAAGAGATGACCCAGTCAAATACTTCCTCTCTGCGGGGGTCGGAGGTACCACTTAAGTCCCACAGGGGGTGATGGCAATTGAAGTCCCCCAGAATGAAGAGATTTCTGGAGGAGGGAAGAATTGAGGGAGAGAAGGAATCGGTTCTGCCATCTGTTGGGGAGGAGCAAATAGGGGGGGGGGCATACACATTAAGAAATAACACCGAAGAGGAGTTGTTAAGAGAGATGTTGACCTCTACATAATCAGAGTAGGGATCGAGCAAAGAAAGAGAGGAGGTGGAAAGTTCAGAAAAGGATAGGCCCTGCCTGACAAAAATGACAACGGCGCTGCTGGCGTGCGTGGCATCAGGAGAGAGAATGCCAGACCGGGAGTGAGTGCGATCAGAACGCAAAGCAGAGAATCCAGGAATCTGGAAAGAGGAAGATGAGTTAAGATTGGATTCCTGGATGCAGATAAGGTCGACAGGATGGGATGATAGAAAGTGAAATAATTCAGTGCTCCTGGCTTTGGAGACCTCCAGCATTCCATTGAAGAACCCTGAGAGAGTCAGGGGGAGGAGAGGAAACAGGAGGCGTAGAAAAATGGCCAGGAGCAAGGGACGGTGGTGAAGGGGCAGAGGAAGGGGATATAGAATGGGCAGAAGAAGGATAGGAGGTTTGGAGATGAGGGTAACGCGTGAGTGCAGCATCAGCAGAGGGGCGGCCAGATTGTATAGTGGAGGTATACATGCGGGAGGAGTCTAAAGAAAGTGTCGCAGTGTTACGGCAGGGGGGGCAGCTCCAAGAGTGAGAGCTGCCAAGAGCTCTGAAATTGGACAGGAAAAGTTGTGAGCACCTTAGATGGACCCATTTGGAGCAGGTGCAGCATTGCACTGACTTGCCCCGTCAGGTCACATTTCCAGCACACACAGAGCAAGGGAAGATGAAGCCAGGGTTAGGATGAACGTTACCGCTCATCAGGAGGAGGAGAATGAGGAGATGAAGAAGGGCGAGAGTAGGGCATGAGAAAAGAAAAAGTGAAATCAGGCGACCAATTTTGTAGATGCTGTGTGCTGTCCTCCTGCGGTCGTTCAGGGGGCAGCATACAAAAAAAATGAAGGGGAGTACCCAGGGTAAATGGGACCCTCGGGAAGGCCAACAGCCATTTTGACCCAACCCAAACGGGGTCAGGGACCGCACCACCACGTTGTGGCGGCTGTTGATTGGTGCAGATCTTGTTTGTTGTTTGAGCTATTCGTTGTGAGCTTTATGCAGGAAGATGTATATATAGGCCACACTGCATTAGCCCTCACGCTCGGTTTGCAAGTCTTCAGTTAGACTGGGACCACCACCGAGGTGGACTGCTTGGCCTTACCATCTGTTTGCCACATAAAGACAGAGGCATCCCGTTAAGTGTCTTGTCCAAGGACACAGCAAGCAAGCTTGCCAGGTTTTCCACACTATCCCTCAGTGCTGAGTGCTAAGCAGGGAAGTTGTGAATACCATTTTTTAAAGTCTTTTTGTATGACTTGAAATGGGAAATGAACCCCAAGTCTACCAACTGCTAAGCAGACGCTCTACCCACTCCGCCATTGTACCAGTGTCTTTATAGCATGATCACCAGTTAACCAAACCAGTAATTGCTAGAAAACTTCATCCAGGTGCAAAAACTGCATCCACTTGTGAACTTTTCTATTTGAAGAAATAAAATGAAGAAATACTATCCCGCCACAACTTCCAGGTTACCCTTAAAAAATGCAGCACCCAGCATACTCCTCCAGCTAAGTTAACATACGATTTCATTGGCAGCATATGTTTTGAGTCTTGTGTATGCACTATAGAATTCTGTGTTTTTGGACTTTGTGTTTTATTTTACAACTTTTTTCATTAGTTTTTTACCACTATTGTGTAGAAGGTAAGGCACCTTACACAAATACATCACAAATTTTGTTTTAACGATGCTTTGAATGTCACAACACTTTAGCATTTTGTTGCATGTGTTTTTTTTCTTGCCGCTTGCCTTTGATGCTATGTGTTATGTATTTTATTTTGATGGCGAGGAATAAAAAAATGACTTAACTAAAATGCATCTTGACTTGCTTTTCTAGGTCACATGGCGTGTTCAAATAGACAAGAAATGTAGTGCTAGGGCTTGGATAAACTTAGTGCTTATTGCTTATCCAAGTAAAAAGAAGAAGTGAGTGAAAAGAAGCAGTAGAAACAAAAGGAAAAATAAAGGTAACTGGGGTACAGAAGGGACTGCCTTTTTGAATTGTTTAGAAGGCAGCACCACAAAACCTTGTGTTGGAAAAATCCCAGGGTTCCATGGACAATAGGGCTGGCTAGCAGCCATTTCAAGTCAATCCAATAAAGTCGGTAACTGCATATTATGTTGATGCGGTTGTTGATTGGTGCAGGATGTTTTATCTTACTGGTTCAAACAGAAACCCCTAACAACTTAATTTTTATTTTTTCAATCTTGTGCTGCTTTTCTCCGTTAGCTATGATAGCACAAAAAAAATTAAAAGCGGTTTATTTTCTTCTTTATGCATGTTGTTGTATGCAAATTTTGCATAAAGACCTTATGTGTAATATTTAAATGGTATATTCCAGTTTTGAACTTACTTGCTTGACGTTATGAATGTTGGGCAGTGCTTTGGTGCAGTCTTTCAGGTCAAATTGTTGACCATATTATCTTTTGTTAGGCAAAGCATTTATTTTCTATTCAAAGATTACATAAGATCTAATTCTTTTGGAATAAGTATTTATTTCGTGATGGTTTTTGATCAGATTTTTTTAGTGTGCCAGGCAAAAGTTTTTTTGTGAACCAGCATACAAAAAGTTTATTATTAACCTGCAGTTTTTGAAATGGCTGCTAACATATTTATTACATACGAGTATTATTGTTGGTAGAAATGTAAACATGATCATTACTTGTTCTTTGCAGAGCTTGCTGAACAGCTTCGTATTCAGTTACAACAAATGCAAGTGTTGCAAGATGAAGAATTGCGTGAATGGAAATCAAACTGGCTTGTTCAGGCACGTCAAACAATGGTAAGTTACACAAAACGCTATTATGTCACAAAGTAATTTGATATTTTGTTGACTTGGAAACCTTTTTGTAAGCGATTGTCATATGTCACAAGCTGCTTTATTTTATCATTCAGTGCGTAAATTTTGTACTATTTTTGATTGTCATGACTTCAATTTCTACTGCCTCTTCAATCGATTTAAAAAAACTAAAAGCAGTAAGTGGAATTGAAATTATATACAATATGTGGAGCAAGTGGTAAATGCAGTGTGTTAACAGTAAATGCAGTAGTTTTTGATTTCTCTATACAGTTTAGTTTAGAGCAAAGATGCTCTGAATGAAATATGCTATATTGATACTTTTTTCAAGGTTTAAGAACTGGAGCAGCTGTAAGTAAACTTTTATCCCTCCTAGGCGTTTTCTTCTGTTATGTAAAACCATGCTTTACGGTGTAATCAATTTGTTTTAATACATTAAAGCATATGAAGTACAAAATTCAGAATGTACGCGTAGTTTTCTTAATATTGCTAAAAATACTCTAACAGAAGGTCATTCTTTAATTGTAAAGTCAGCGTGGACTTGTTATTTTAAAAGAAAGGCAGATCTGTCTAGTATTTATCTACAACGTGATAGCTAATACAAAAAGTAGTAAATGATTGTCAGTAAGAAAGTGTAGTGTAATGTATTACTGGTTGCCTCTGTGCCTGAAGCAATTAGCTTGCTGGTGCATAATCAGTGCTTGAGCTTTATTGCATATGTTATTGCTGCTATCAAAGCAGATTGTGTTGACAATTTTTTTCCTTAATGCATGAAACTGAAATTTGTTCTGGTACGTACCCTACAAGAAACATTTTTGAAAGAAGAAAGCTGTTGTCGACTGCAGATTTGTTGGAATAACTTGATTACCGAGTATCAGTCACGGTAAACTGTTCAGTATGTTTTCATTTATGCTGCAATTGTTAGAAGAATTTAATTTCAACAAACCAGAAAGTTAAGAGTTTCTGGGTAAAGTGATTTGAACACTTTTGAACGTTATTCAAGTTGAATAAAGAATCCCAAAGCTATCAGCGAACCAATTAATTTATTAGGGAGTAGAGCTGATAAAATTTTGACCACGTTTCAACTTAGTATGGTGAATGCAGCAAAATATGATATTGTCAAAGCCAAATTTGATTATTATTTTTATGACACTAAAAATGTAATTCATAAATGAGCACAATTTACGTGTCGAGTCCAGCAGCCCAATGAACTGGTGAATGACTTTACAACTTCTTTCATTCCTTAGTGGAAAGGTGCAACCCCATAGAACCAAAAGAGAAAATGGTGTGAGATCGCCTGGCAAAGGGGCATTACGGTCTTTCCCTATCTGAAGGTTCGCTAATAGTTTGTCATCTAATGCTGCAAAATGCAGTTGATCTCGCTTGATCCAGTAAATGAGTAAAAAAAGCAACAAGTTAATCTTTGTTAACAGGATCCCATCGTTGTGGAAGCTTTCCATGTTCGTGGACAGAAAATCCACACACAACAAACCATGTAAAAGCTGTATGCACACCGTTAATGTTTTGAACAGGAGTGAAGATGCTTCATACTAAGCACCACAAGCACAATTACTAACCCCATGATAAAACTTAAAGTAAACGAAACTTCAATGCAATTTGGAGTTGCCAACAGTGCCAATGTACATGGTCTTCTGCAAAGAAGTCTTTGAGCCTTACAAGACGTTGAACTAATGGCAACCAAAAAAGTTTTAACGAGCCCTCAAAACAAATCTCTGGGTGTACTTGGAATTATTTAAGTTAATATGATCTTTGATGAATTGACATCAGTTTAAAAGTTTTATATCATTGTTGACCTTGATCAACATCTAGGCTCGCTGCAATTAAAACTCCTGGTGCACTTTCAGCTGTTAATTCAGTAAAAGAAATATTTTCTGTTTTCTCAGGATTGGGGAAAATGAAAGGCTCAAACCAAATCGAATTAAAACTAAATGCTAAAGGGTTTTATGTGGCAATCTCCAGGCATACCATATTTTTCAGATCATAAGGTGCACTTATAATCATTTAATTTTCTCAAAAATGGAACGTGCGCCTTACAGTCCGGTGTGTCTAATGTGTGGATCAGGTTGCGCTTTGTCACCAAGCTCTGAACAAATTTTATGTTGTAATAATCATTACCAACGTAATAGTACCTACCTCAACTCGTTCTTTTTTAAAAGCAAATTTCTTTTTTCTTTCTTTCTTGTGATCAAATGATCTACTCTCATTCCCCTTACGAGTGTGTTTTTTCTCTTCACCTGCTCTCATTCCCTTCACCAGTGTATTTTTCTCTTCACTTTATGTGCGTAATCACACACATGCGTCACGCATGTATTGCAACACGTACGGTATCCAGCAACTAGCCATACACTTTTAATGCAATGCGAACCCAACAATTGATTGTTTGATCATAAAATAAGTACAGTATCGATAAAATGCATTGAGTTTTGATTTCATTAAATGCATCGTATGATGTGAAGTGCCTTATGTATGAAAATAAATGCATTAGAAGATGTGTATTGATACTGCGCCTTGTATTCTATTCTGCTTCAAAAAGCAGTAATTGCATGGTGGAAAGATGTGGAACTAAATAATCTTATTTCTCAGGTAATTCAACTAACTCAGTACTGTATGGGTATGGTTTCAGTGCCAAAACCAAATAGCAAAGTCAGAATCTGTGTAGATTACACAAAGCTTAATCATAGTATATGCAGTGAATGGTATATGCTACCACAGTCAATAAAAATTTTGCTCAGCTAACAAATGCCAAAGTCTTTTTCTAAGCTAGATGCTAACTCGAGTTTTGGCAGGTGCCACTGTCTGAAGATTCATGTTTGCTGACAACTTTCGTTACTGTGATTGGCAGGTTTTGTTTTAGCTGATTTCCTTTTGAGACATGCTTTACTCCAAAGCATTTCCTACGCAGAATATTGGCTATTCTAGGTTCTATACCTGGCATACTGTGTAATATGAATGATGTTTTGACATTTAATGAAGATCACAAACAGCATGATTGATGACTTCTGGAGATGATAGAATGACTGAAGAATGCCAGCATCTCTCTAAATGACAATAAACTTGAGTTTTCCAAATTAAGAATTAGATTTTTTGGTTACGTTGTGTCGTCTAAAGGGATTGAAGCAGATCCAGAAAAGTTGAGTGCCATAGCACATATGGAAGCTCCCATAGACGTAAGCGGGGTAAGACGATTTTTGGTTACCATCAATCAACTTGCCAAGTTTTTGCTTACTCCTTCCAAAGTTACCAAGCCTCTTTTCAAATTGTTACAAAGTATGGCTAACTGGATATGGGATTGACTCTACGTAATTCCTGTGCAGAAATCGTGAAACAGAAATTGATTTTGTGCTTGTAGGAGAAAAATATACAAAGTATATAAGAGATGTCAATGTGATTCCATTGGAATTTCAGCACAGGCTGGTGGTCGTAGATCTCGATAAAAGTTTACAGTGTATTGCAAACAATGTACCCCCCAATTTGACGAGACCATCCCTGGACACGTTTCGTCCTCTTGGACTCTTCAGCAGGGCCTGTCCCGCCCCCCAAACCAAACCCTTTATTTGCAATAACAAACTCGTTTTCTCCATATGCAATAGCAAACATGTGTTGAACAAGCGGCACAAGCATGTTCATGACAGATGGTGAACCTAATGGAGACACTTGGGCTTTTGCTGCAAAATGAGGCTTGCAGAATCCACTGCGATTCACAGACTAAGTCACCTCAAAGCAACACCTTGCTGCCAAAAGCGCCCTCACCTTTTGTGATAGGAGAATCCACTCCAATGACCCCTGTGTGTGTGTGTGTGTGCGTGCATGCATGAACACAAATTTGTGACATGACAAAGCAATGCGATATTGGTAAGGCAAGGTAGTGTTGATTTCAAAGCAAGGCAATTTCTTACATCAAATGTCAACATCGATATTTGACACCTGGTATAGGAAATACTGATATTGATATCAAACCAAAGCCAAACACAAATCAAATTAAAGCTAAATATACATCCAATTGCCGCATATCTCCACCCCAGCGAGTTCACTCAGAGCACCAATGTCATGAGTTCGTTATTTTAATTCTGCAGTGAATCGATATTAGTCCTTACTCATGCAAAATCACTTCTATTGGTTGCAAGATCGATAAATACATTTTTAACGGAATGGTCCATGATGGCAAAGCAGCAGTAACTTGAATTAATGCATGAGTGAAGCGAATGAATGACCAGCAATAGTCATCATATAAGCAATGCAAACACACACACATTATGCGTAGCTCACTGCTTGTGCAGTTTGAGCACTCTGCAATGCAGTGTGAACAAGTTGTTACGTACCACAAACGGAACGATTTTCCAGCACATATTAACCCTTTAATTGGTAGTGCATGCCAGAATGCTCTGTGCTCTGCTGATGACGCCACTAAGGCAGAAATGGCAGCCGTTTGGAGATATGAGTATATATGTGCAAACACAAATCAAGTGACATGGCAAAACAACGCAATATTGATAAGGCAAGGTAATGTTGATATTAAAGCAAGGCAATTTCCTACATCAAATGTCAACATTGGTATTTGACACCTGATATAAGAAATACTGATATCAGACCAAAACCAAACGCAAATCAAATTAAAGTTAAATACGCACGCAATCACCATAGAACAAATGCAGACCACATTGTTTTAACATATCTCATACATCGGGCACCTTGAGGAATAATGTGTCTGACAGTTTTGGATGACGAAACAAGGTGCTGACTCAACTCCATCACTGCCAGCATCTGATCTAGGCAACACAGCAGGCTGGGATAGTAAAAGGATAAACCATTGGTCCCCATCCTTTTGTTGTGTCTGATCTGGATCATAGATACTCTGCCATATGACGACGATGACGACTTAGTTTATATCAACAATGAGTATGATAATCATAGAAAGGTTTTCATTGCATTTTGTAGAAATCAACCCCAGCCATATCATGTTAAAACTGAGCCTCGTGCTTTCATTTGTATTCATAAGCATTTAAGAGTTTTGCCTTCTCAAGCAAATAGAGAAGATGAATTTGTTTTCACCCCTGATTTAAATGAGGATTATAATTTCCTATGTAACTCTTTCGCTAGTAAATCCAATAATTATGTTAAACAATCTGGTGAAACTGTTAAGCCCCCTAATTGCTGTTATTAAGAAATTGTGACCTATTTATTGATGGGCATGTAGTGTAATGTAATGCTGTCTTTGTGCCTAAAGCAATTAGCTTGCCAGTAAGTAATCAGCGTCTGTGCTTCAATATATGTGTTACTGCTATTGGGACAGTTTAAGTTGAAACTTGTCATGAAACTAAAACTTGTTGTGGTCCTTAACTTTACAAAAAGAGAAATTAAATAAGAATGAATCATCTAGTGATATTGATCGTGAGCAACCATAGCATCATGTTCTAAATCATTATTTTTAAACAAAGACATTATATATTGAACACGTTTTCTTGTTGTCTAGGCAGTGAGGATCTTATGGCAATGGCGTTTCCTTGCCTCTCCCCGCAAAATACATAAATTTTGGTTTTTGTGTTAACCAGCTACTTTTAGTTTTTTTTTTAAATCATTAAAATAGACCTGGTATTTAACACTTCAGTTTGAAAAAACGATTGAAAAACTGCCTTTGACTACAATGTATTTTACCAAGTTTAGAGTTTATTGTTGCTGCAAAAGTGATACTTTTTGTAAAAAGCAAACGGTATTTGCTTACCATGCTTTTGAAGTTAAAAAATTGTTTGCAGGAAATCGAAGTGAATGAGGAGGACACTTTAAAATGGATGCAAGCCCCTGAAAAAGGTGATTAAAATCATTTTGATGTCTAAGATGGTTTTAGCTACTGTTTTTATTATATGTTAAATGTTTTTACATGAAGTCAAAAAATTTGACTCAACTTTGAATTGAAGAGCAAAAACTATTTTTTAACTGTAAGAAGTCATTTTTATCACTTAAATTTACAAGAGATGTGTGCAACCTGTGGGTTCCTGAGATTCATTTCATGAACAGCTATTTTTAGATAATTTTAAATGACTCTGAAAAAAATGAAAAAGAAATTTCACCTAAAGTAATGCAAGAGGCTAGCAGTGCACTTGGCCTACTGCAAGCAGTAACACTGTTTTGAGAGACAGTGGCTTCGCATAGTACTGACAGACCATCCACTACAGTGGACCTTGTGTAATTCCCTCAGGTGTGACGGTCCAAGCTATGTTTTATTAAAAGCCGGTAGGTTCTCGTCAGTGACCAACTGCACTGAAGAGACCTGATAGGTCGAAACAGTGTCACTGACTGCAAATTTCACCTGTTTCACTAAATTGCCTATTTTTGGGAAAAGTCTGTGCAGCTTCTAAAAAAGATTTTTTGTCTCTCAAAACATTTTAATATGATATAGTAGGGCATAAAACTGTTTTAATACGAGAGTGTAACTAAAAAAAGTCAGGAAAACGTAAAAAAAGGAGGCATTGGACAAAGCCAGTCAATGAGAGAACCAAGAATTGCCTGTGCTCTAGTTTGGGTGGATGTGTTTGAGCCAGCTGTGCCAAAGGTTTCACATCTTTAAGTTATATCATGCTTTCAATGAACTTTCAATTTTAGTCGCAATCTGTCAGTTTATATTCATAATTTATCAGTTCACCAGTTTCAAGAATAGTGAAGCTGTTTACCCAGCATGTCATAAGAGGTGACTATTGGGTATCTACAATTGCAGTCTGACTGTGAATGGTGGAATTGCTCGGTTGAACCACTCAGATCAGAAATCTGAGTTTGGGGATAAGCAAGGGCATGTTTTCCATAGAAGAGTTTTGCTCCAACAAATCCCCATGACATGAAAAAATAAGTGAATGGCCCCCCGGTTTCCAGCACATTTAAATAGGCAGAGGGTGCAAAGAATCTGAATGTCATGAGATAAGATTTGGTACTTTAAATGTGGGAAGTCTTTGTGGAAGGAAAACGGAAGTGTGAGAAGAACTGAGAAAGAGAAGAGTTGATGTGTTTTGCATGAAGAAAATAAGATGAAAAGGCAAAAAAGCTCGTTTTGTGGGTACTTCGGGACAAGGTACAAACTGTGGTGGTTAGGAAATGATGCAGGATCTGGAGGGGTTGGAATTTTGGTGAAAGAGGAAATATCTGGAAACGTGGAAGTTAGAAGAAAAAGCGACAGAGTAATGGCAATTGTGCTAACTTTAGGTAGAGAAGTGATACAAATGATATGTGCAAATAGACCACAAAGCAGAAGACCAGACACAGAGAAAGTTTGTTTTTATGATGAAATGGCGAGTGACAACACCAGATAAAAACTGAATAACTAGTATTGCTACTTTTTAACAATGTTGGCATTTGATTAAAGTGGTTTTGTTATTCTGATATGTGGTGTGCATGCTCATTTAAAATTTCTATGTACCTTTAAACGCATGATAAAGACGTCACATCTTGTTGTGTATGTGGATTGGTACATAAAAACTGTTGTACATGAAGTAAAAAAGTTATTACAAAGTAAAACGTTGACTTTGCAGACACGCTTGTAAGCAGTAAACAGCTCTGTTTATTTATTACTTTAGTTGAGCGATAGGTTTGAGTATTTTAGCAATAGATGAGAAGTGGTACAAAATTTCAATAAAGCTTTAGTCATCGACCATTTCGTTGTACTCTTTTACAAAGAATAGGTGAAAACTCTAACGTTTTCGTCTAGCTCTCTTTAGGAGTTATTGCTAGAATGAAGCCTGGTGTTGATGGCGAAGTATTTATAGCGAAAGCAGCTGGTGAAAATGTCAGAACGTTCTGATTGGTAGACAACCAGACGTTTTGTCGAGTCCAAATCAATGACGTAATTTTAGTGTTTAGACGTGCAACCATACTAGTACTTCGGCAATTGGACAACACCTCCTCAACAATGAAAAATGCACCTCTCACTATGATGACAACCAATTTTCTATTTTGGCTAAAGAAAGAACACTTTTTTATTTATCTACCTTGGAAGCAACTTTCATCAAAATACTTCAACCAGAGCTTTGTCGCCAGAAAGAATTTGTCTACACACTAAAATTACGTCATTGATTCGGACTCGACAAAACGTCTGGTTGCCTACCAATCAGAACGTTCTGACATTTTCATCAGCTGCTTTCGCTATAAATACCTCGCCATTAACACCAGGCTTCATTCTAGCGATAACTCCTGAAGAGAGCTAGACGAAAACATTAGAGTTTTCACCTATTCTTTGTAAAAGAGTACAATGAAATGGTCAATGACTAAAGCTTTATATTTTAGCAATCAATTTAATTGGTTTTGTTTAAGTAGAAGTTTGAGATAATGATTTGACTTTTGCTCTCAGCAGCAAAAGGATGAATGGAGGTTATAAAAAAAATAAGGGCATAGGCGTGTCACTGTTTCAATTGCTTGTGTTAGACATATAATTTAATATATTAGTACTCCTTTTGAATTTTTGCTTAGTCATAACCTTAGGACAGTCATGAATTGAATTTAAGTCCATTTCCAAATTAAATGTTGTAAAATTTGCTTAATTTTGTAAATAAATCGCCTGCATATAAGCTAATTTGCTCTGGCAGAGAAATTAAAGAGGTTGCTACTTGCTAAATTGCAATTTTTAAGGCAATTTTCTATTAAGAGGGATCTGCCTCTAGCATGACAATACGGTAAAATAGAAAATTTTGCTAAAAAATGACCACCAACATCATACAGTACCATACAGCACTCTATTACAGCATGTCAATAACCCACAACTAGTTTTGACCTTATTGGATTTCATCAGGCGGGTGTAAAAAACACTCAATAATAAACATGCTGAAAAAACAAATTTGCCATTGGGTGCAAAAGAAAAAGATGCAATACAAAACAATATGATACAGCAATACCTATATCATGGGGCTCCCATTTCAGGACACACACACATGACATGGACAACCAGTCACAATCGTAAGCCCGAATCGGAGTGTTGGATTATTGATAAGACTTTATCATTTTAAATATAGAGATTGATAGTTGCTAAGTGGCAATTTTCAAGGCAATGTTTTATTAAGAGGGATCTGCCTCCAGCATGACAATAAGGTAAAATAGAAATTTTGCTCAAAAATAATCATCAACATCATATAGTATCACACAGTAGTCTATTACATCATATCAATTACCTGTGACTGGTTTTGATCGTATTGGGTCTCATCAGGCGAGTATAAAAAACACTCAAGAGTAAAAATGCTGAAAAAAACAAATTTGTGATTGGGTCAAAAAAATAAAAATAAAGACTGCTGTATGGTATGGTATGATGTTGGTAATCATTTTTGAGCAAAGTTTTCTATTTTACCTTATTGTCATGCTGGAGGCAGATCCCTCTTATAGAAGATCGTCTTGAAAATTGCTACTTAACAACTACAACATCTATAATTTAAAATCATAAAGTCTTATCAATAATCCTACATCCCTATTAGGGCTTGGCGATGTGACTTGTTGTCCATGTCATGTGTGTGTGTGTCCAGAAATGGGAGCCCCATGATATAGGTATTGCTGTATCATATTGTTTTGTATTGCATCTTTTTCTTTTGCACCCAATGGCAAATTTGTTTTTTCAGCATGTTTATTATTGAGTGTTTTTTACACCCGCCTGATGAAATCCAATAAGGTCAAAACTGGTTGTGGGCTATTGACATGCTGTAATAGAGTGCTGTATGGTACTGTATGATGTTGGTGGTCATTTTTTAGCAAAATTTTCTATTTTACCTTTGGCACAAAATTTATGCATTAATAAATAGTCAGTTAATAAATCCAGATTTTGTTTCATAAATTTGAAATTTGTTTTACATGTAACACAGTATTAGTCAATTCAAAATCTGGTTTGTTAATTTTGCTAAACTGAACGTTATCACAACTGATTTCTCCATTTTCTGCTATGAAACGCAAACAATTGCATCTGGTAATTGCACCCTATGAACGTTTTTAAAACACACCAGTTCCATTTAAGCCATTGCTACGAACTCATGTACTGTTGGTACATTTGGCAATGAAACGGCAAAGACATGATAAAATAGTGGGGGAAAACAAGATTTGTTTAACTATTATGAATTTTTGCTCTCAGTTAGTCAACGTGAAATAGTCAAGCGTCTTGGAATTTCAAGAAGATTTTTACAAAATCTATTAAAAAATAAAACTACCTTGCGTGCTGAAGACTGTAGCTTGGGTAAAGCAACACGTCAAAGAGCAGGGTAGAGTGCTGAGGTGAAAAACGCTCTCTATGCTTGGATTCAGTTTGCTTGCAGCAGTAGGAATGTTATCGTTGATGGACCAATATTAATGCTCAAGGCACATAATATTGCTTAAGCTGCTGGACGTGAAGACTTAAAGACTAATTATAGATGATTTCTTGCTGAAACAAGGGATGCAATTTAATATTTACTCATTTAAATTGCTTGTAATTGTTTTTTTCGCAGTTTCATGTAAGGAATTTTATCTAAACAGTTTTAACATTTAACAATTTAGCAAAGCAGCTGAAGCAGGGTGTAATCAAAGCATTTTGACAAATAACCATGCGAAATCTTTGAAAATTGTTTCTCAGAAAGCATTTATAATGTAGACAAAACAGCAAACTACTATTATGCCTTGCCAAATGACATATATGTTGATAAAGTGAAAAAATTTTAAGACTACAAAAAATCCGTTGACCCTGCTTGTAGCTTACAATGTGAATGGTGACAAAGAGAACTTGTTGTTTGTAGAAAAAGTCTCTTTGATGGCTTAAAAGCATGCATAATTTACTCATTCTTTGTAATTTTTCCTCATATGCGTTGATATCAAGCACTGTCTTTGAGCAATGGTTCACCTCTTAAGGGCATCGTCTACAGATAGAACAAAATAAGAGATTTTTTGGTGAATAACCGTGCAGCCTACAATTGTATTGTAGGTTTAAAAAAATATCTTAGCGCATTTTTTTGCAGTTCTGTGATGGTAGAATCATGTTGATACTGATAGGGCACTTTAAACATGAGATGTGCTATAAGATCTATGCTGCAATTGATAATAGCAAAACTCAACTTACGATTCAGGTTGTGGTGGAATGCATTCACTAGCCCAATACAATGCATATAATCAAGAAAGCTTGGGTTAAGATTTCAAGTGCTGCAATTCAAAATTGTTTGAGAAATGAAGGTTTCTGTACTGAGGAATCAATAGAATGAGGAGGCAGTTACTTGCCTCCATCAATGGAACTCTGAAAAGTGGATTACAATTGCTGATGGTGCTGAGTTGATAGAGGAACTTACTGCAAAGCGCTTTGTTTCAAGATTGGTATCTGAGATATGCAATAGAGAGGGATGCGAAATATTAATACACCATGCAAAAATGATAATTCAGATGGAGATAATGAGCCAGAGGAAGCAATGCAGTCTGCTGTAGAAATTTGGGAGTATCTTTGCCGTATGGCTTTTGGGCTTGACCAAACTGTGCTTTCAAAGTAGTAAGTAAGTTTTATTTCATGGACAGTAAAATAGTGGATCATCTAATGATGAGGTTTCCAGTGAAAAAAGCATTGTTTTATCAGCTTTTTGCGATGTCTGATTGATAAATTAAATGTGCTTCTTATATGCATTGAAGTATTCATTTTCATTGTGATGGTTACAAAATTTGCCTCATTGACATCTCACATCACTTAAGACTGAAGTGAATTCTTTTGCAAATTTTACTCTATACAGCTTTTCTGTTTCCTTAGAAGAATGGAAAAGAAAGGCAAGGATCTTAAAGGTGGAAGATTCTTAAGAGAAAGAGACGGATGATTAGGTTTTATTGAAAAAGACAAGCAAAATTTTGGAAGGAACACATGGAAAAGATCATAAATGAAGAAACAAATGTTACAGATGGCAGAACCTAATGTATTAGAAGGACCAGTAGAAAGAACAACCGTACCTGCAAAAAAATCGTGGAAGCAACGCAAAAGATGAAATCAGGAAAGGCAACTGGAACATCTGAAGTAAGTGTGGTGATGATAGTTGCAAGTGGCAGAATTGGGGTTGAAGTAATAATGGACCTGCGTCAGCGTGTATTGGATGGTAGAAGAATGCCTGATGGGTGGAAAACTAGTATAATTTTGTCTATGTTTAAAGGAAAGGATGATGGGATGAGTTGTGGATCATACTAAGGTGTAACTCTGCTTGAAAGAGTACTAGAGAGGCGAATACAAATGCTGATCAGTTTGAATAAATTGCAGCTGAATTTATATATGGAAAAGGAACACTGTATGTGATATTTGTTGTGAAGAGACTGTACGAGAAATATCAAAAGAAGGGCAAGAAGTTGTATATATGTTTGGTTGACATGGAAAAAGGCTTTGGATGGAGTTCCAAGAAAAGTGATGGAGTGGGCCATGAGAAAGAAGGGCTTATCATAAGTAATGGTTTGAACAGTTATGAGCTTGTGCAATGGTGCAAAGACAATAGTGATGGTGGGATCTGCATAATCAGAGGAATTTAAAGTAAAAGTCGATGACTTTGTCCCAGGTGTATGACTGGAGTGGAGCCGTTTTGACCGATCTCTATCTACATCAGAGACTGAGTGGCTGTGCATAAACATTGATGGATATAAGATACTCAACGTTTACAAATCTTCACCAATTCATTTGCAAGTATCCAATCTCCCAGTATTCCCGCATTTCTGTCTCTGTGCTGGCGACTTTAATTGCCAGCATGATGATTGGGTTGTTATGCCAACAGTGGAGATGGACAATGCCTGGTTGGCTGCGCAAGTACCAACAATCTTGTGCTACTTCATAACCCAAAGGATGCTGCCAGCTTCCATTTTGGCCGCTGGAATACAAGTACCAACCTGGATCTTGCATTCATTAGTATCAATTCGGACAGTCGTTTACCTAACAGACATGTCTTAGAAAAGTTTCCCATGTCTCAACATCGATCCTCGCTTATTACTCCACCCACGTTTACTCGTCCTGTACCAAGCAGGCCTGTGAAGTGATGGAACTTCTGCAAGGTTAAGTGGAGCCACTATATTACTCTTACAAACAAACTTGCCAGGACTCTGCCACCACCTGATTCACCTATTATGAATCAAGCATATCAGTGTTTCTGTAACGCCATCAGCACTGTGATGAAAAAGTGTATCCCATGTGGCCAACAAAATAATCAAATACCATGTTGGAATGCTGAGTGTAAAAACCTCTACCAAACATTCTTGCAATACCCTGAAGGGCATGAATCAAGTAGAGCTGCTACAGCTTTGCTTGCCAGGTTTTACAGGAAATGGAGGAATCAATCGTCTGAGTTTGTCCAGAATATCAACTTTTCACACTCTAGCTGGGTAGCATGGAGTACGTTAAACAATCTTACTGGTAGGTTGTGAGAATCCCCTCGTCAATGTCCCGTTTCTGCAAATGCTATTGCTAGCCAGCTGGTAAAAAACGGGAAATATGAGGGTGCAAATCGAGAAATTTCTCAATTTATTATGCAGGAATTGTCTGAACTTTGTAGGGCTACTGCCCCAGATGCAGTAAATATCTCCGGAGATTTTTCTCCACGAGAATCTGCTGCTGCCCTCCATCATTTAAAATCAGGTAAAGCTCCTGGTCCTCACTCTATTTGTTTGGAGCTTGCAATCCATGCTGGTCCCGGCTTGAAGTTCTGGCTATGTGGCTTTCTTTCTTCCTGCTTGTGCCACCTCAAAATTTCAAAAGTCCGGAGAAGGGCGCTGGTAGTCGCGATCCCTCAGTTCTCAAAACTCATAGAGGACCCACAGAGCTACTGTCCCATCTCTCTGCTCTGTGTCCCTTACAAGATCCTTGAACGACTGATGTACAATCGTGTCAAACCAATAGTCGACCGCTTGCTCCCAAAGGAATAGGCTGGATTTTGGCACTGAAAGTTTACCATGGATCAGGTCGCTTTGCTTACACAAAACATTGAGGATTCTTTTGAGGCAAAAAAGAAGGCTGATGCTGTGTTTTGCTTATGACACTGCTTGGGATCGTGGCCTAACCTCAAGCTGCTGAGACTTCTGCCGGACAAGCACATGATTCGGTTGATAATGGAACATGTTTGGAACAGAAGCTTCACCCTGGCCACTGGTGACAGCAAGCCAAGCAGGCTTCGACACCTGAAAAATGGTCTCCCACAGGGATCAGTCTTGGCTCCTCTTCTTTTCAACATATACATATATGATCTGCCTTCCATAACCTTCAAGAAGTATGTCTATCCGGAGGACTTGGCGATACTTTACTCACCCAGAGATTAAAAGGTGTTGGAAAGAACTTTGAACAAAGACATAACTACACTTTCTGCATATCTCCAGACTTGGCAGCTAAAGCTCAGCCAGGTGACGACAGTCTTTCATCTCCACAATCGAGATGCCAAGCATGAGCTAAAAGTTAAGAACAATGGTCAAATCTTACCATTTTGCCCAGTGCTGACCTATCTTGGTATGAAACAGGACAAAGCGCTCACATATCATCATCATGTTGAGGCATTGCACAAAAACTATCCATGCACGTTTTGCTGCCGAGGCGACCTGCGGGTTCAGGATGGGGCACTGGTGCGAAGACATTGCATGCAGCTGCTTTGTCCTTGATCTACTCAACTGCTGAGTACTGTGCACTAGCTTGGTGTCGCAGCATGCATACTCGCCTCATTTACAACGTTCTTAATGATGCTTTGCACATTGTCATTGGATGCCTACGTCCCACTCCAATGGACAACCTTCCAGTTCTTTCAGGCGTCCAACCAGCTGAGCTTTGCCACCAAGAAGCGACACTCTTCATGGCTAATCGCAGTTCTTTGGACCCTGGCTACACGGCTGCTAATAAGGAGTAACTTAAATCTAGACACCTGTTTGTTCTTTCCACATGGAAACTATTGCACAACTTATCTGAGTTGGGTGTTCATGCTGCCCAATGGACGAACTTGACATGGGACACATACTCCAAGAGTATGTCAGCGCTTGGTGTCTACATTCTGAGGGTCAGCACAAGGCATATTGGAATGAGTTTGACCAGAACAGCGTGGGTCAAACTCAATCGCTTGTGTACTGGCGTTGGGCATTGCAGTTCATCCATGCACAAATGGGGTCTTGCTTCAGCAAAATGCGAGTGTTGTGCTAGTGAACAAACTGCAGACCACATTATTTTAACATGTCCCATACATCGGGCACCAAGGAATAATGGGTCTGACAGTTTTGGATGACGAAACAAGGTGCTGACTCAACTCCGCTACAGCCAGCATCTGATCTAGGCAACACAGCAGGCTGGGATAGTAAAAGGATAAACCATTGGTCCCCATCCTTTTGTTGTGTCTGACCTGGATCATAGATACTCTGCCATATGACGAAGAAGAATATAAAGGAGCTGTCTCTTAGCTGTCGTTGGTCCCAGGTCAACCTTGGGTGAGGTGTAGCATGCTTTTCTTTGTGTGTGTTTTTATTTGATCTGCTACATTACAGTTGCGATGACCATGCCACTATCTTTAAATTAAAAAAAGTCTTTTTATGTGCATCTATTAACGTATATCGTTTTGCCATGATTTCCTTTTTTTTGTGCGCTGCTGTCAAATTTATTTTCTATGTTTGCTGATTTGGGCAAAAATAAAATAAAAGGATTGATGATTGATTGATTTAATTTGCTAATTTGAACAGCTATTTGGTGGGACAAATTTTCAAATAACTTTGAATAAAGCCGTAGGAGACTGATTCCTAACACTTTTTTCAGTAGCAAGTATAAGTTTGAATGTTTTTGTAAGGCTCTCATGACAAGTTATTGCCAGCATGAGAAAGAGAAAAGAAAGTGTTACTATTTATAATTGCTGGGACCATCAAAATTGTTGCATTTTGCCAATGTCCAAAATTTAAGTTGCTGAGCCTAGGCAAATTTTTTTTGGCCACATAGTACTGGGTTGTTTGAAAATTCCTTCAAGGTGGCTAGATGCTAGGAAGATCTAGCAGTTGCCAACATTGAGAATTGATTATCATTGTAGATGGCAGCACAGTACTGATTTTCAAGTAAATAATATCCAATTGCAATAACTTCGCAATTGGACAGCATTTACTTGAAAATCAGCATTGCGCTACTGCATACAATGAAAATCAAGTTACAGTCAAGAGGGAAAGAAGTAATCTTGCATTTTTGTAAAGATACTTGTCTTCCTTTTTTTATGCCGAATCCAAATGATTTAGGTGCATTTTGGTGAATTCTGTCCAGCAGATTTTGGATGAGCAATCAATGTGCTGGCAATTACACGGGCATATATATTCATATATGACATTGCTTTGTTAAAGGTAAAACCTGTCATGTAGAATAAATTTGGTGGAGAATATCCACCAAAGTTCGGTTGCTCTGTTGCAATTATCCACTGCATTTTTGATTTCTGTGATTTTGGAGAAGTGTTATAAATCCAAGAAAGTTATAAGTAGGGCCATTTTTTTTTACCTAAAAAATATATTTTTGACTTTATTTTGACCTAACTGCTTTCGCCTATTATTTATGTCTTGTTGCACTTTTTTGATTAAAAATGTTTTATAATCTGCAATTTACACAAGCTTTTGAAGGAGAAGGTAGCCTACTTTAAACATTTTCCCAATCACTCAGTCTTGAAGCTAATGCAACAAAGCAATGCATAACATCAAAACCTAGGATAACAAGACATTGTGTGTACCGATATCAATTAGAGGGTGATACAAAAAATGCGTTGTTATCGTAACTGTACTGTACATTAACCGACGTGATGGCATAGTGGTTAGAGCGTTCGCTTCGCAGTCGGTAGACCTGGGATTCATTCCCCTTGTCGAGTCATACCAAAAGACTTTAAGAAATGGTATCTATAGCTTTCCTGCTTGGCGCTCGGCATTTATGGAAGGTTGTGGAGAACAAGCCGGCAAGTTTGCTTGTTGTGTCCTTGGGCAAGGCACTTAACGGGACGCCCCCACCTTTATGTGGAAGACAGGTGGCCCATAAACCTCAAAAAAGGCAACTCCCAAGCGAGTGCGGACTTCCCGTCCAAAGTATAGCGACACAATTCGCTTTCTCGTGAATGGAGGATAAAAATGGCAAATAAAACAAAAAAAAAATAAAACAATTAACAGTCTGTCTATGATGTTTTTAACGAAAGCCACACAGTATAATTACCAGGACTTTTTATTGTAATACAGCATAATATATATTTTTACGTTCTTAACATCAAAATTTCTGTCTTTTCTCAGTAACTTACTGAGCATAGAAAACAATCTCTCAACAGCAGCAGAGGTTGGCTGGGCTTTTTGCAATAGTGTGAATTTGTTGGGTCAATTGTCAAGTTGGTACAGTTTATTATTGTTTCTAAATCAGAGTTGGATAGTCGTTTTTTAATGTAATTTTTAATTGCGCATGGATCATCATTGAATTGCATATTCTTCAGCAGTCCGCATGCTTCGGTTATTGTGCAGGCACTTCCTTCTAAGAACTCTACGTTGGCTGCTAGAGTCCGGTATTGATTTATTTTAACCAAGTCCGGCACCAAATCTTCCACGTTGATAGCGTCTTTTGCTCTGCTGACTAAGAGGCCTGCACTTGTCCAATTGTTGACAATGGTATGAACAGCTGGAAGGTTCTCACTGTAATATAAGGCAGCTCTAAGCCAAGTTGCCCATCTTGTAATTACAGGGTCAGGAGGAGGTGGCAGACCAACATCATGAAAATCTTTCTTGCGATCTTTGTTTTTGATTGTTGCTGCCTTGATTGTTGCTATTAATTCATCAATATTTTTTAAATGAGCACGCACACGCATAGCACAGTTATGTAGTAAGTGCGCGACGCAGGTGACATGCATCAAAGAAGGGTATAATTCTTTTAATGTGTTTCCAGCCAAAGATATGTACCAAGCAGCATCAGTCAAGAACAATGAAAAATTCTCGCGTTTTATTTTAAGTTGTCGCAATATGTCATCTACAGTGTGCAGAATAATACTGCTATTAAATTGCTACCGCTGTCAAGTGGATGGCAATCAACGAGTAATGTCTGATTGGGGGCATCTAAGCTGCTCACAAGTACACTAATATACTTTTGTTTAGCAATCTCTGCTTCATCCACAACAAAAAAACTTTTTTGTCACGAAGTAATTCTTGAATTTGTTCTTCTTTTTGGGATGCTAATTTAGCAACACATGCCCGGGCTGCAGTCTTCGAAGGCAATACTTTTCCCATTGTAGCAACAAAAGACTTTAAAGAAGGATAGTTCAGTTTATGAAGTGGGATATCTGCAGCTAAGAATGAAGAGACAACCTGTTCCTTGAAGTTTACTTGATCGAGTTGTAAAAAGGTTTGCTTACTTTGGGATTTGCTCTTTGTCTCTAATATTCTTTGGTGTTGCTTACTTTTTCGGTGGCTTTCCACAAAAAACTTTTGGTCGCATTTGACTAGCACGTCGCAAAGGTTGCATCGCAAGTCGCAGGCAGGAGTTGCCAAAAACTCATCTGGATATTTGTGGCAAATTTGCCTAACTTTCGCTGTAGAAGATTTGGCTTGTTTAGGCATTCTTTGCTTTGCAAGCTACGACTTAAAAAGACCACGTGTAAAGAGCGCAAAGGTTTTATAGGAATAGATTAATTGTCAAACAATTATGTGTTTATGCATCAACAATGACGATTTGATGCATAATAAGTGCTATTTCCTTCTCAATTACCGCACGCATTTTTATCATCGCAACTATTTGAGAAGTTTAAAATGAAATAAAACTGCGCATAAAATTGTAAAAGCAGCTCAAAAATTCAAAAAGATATAACAAAAATATAAATTTGTTCGTTTTTGTAAGAAAATTTTTGATGAAGACACTTTTGACAAGTTTTGACTTTACGCAAAATTTTGAGTTTATTTTGACTTATAAAATCTACCAAAACAGACTCCTGAAGACCTGAAACGAGTGTTATTACACGTTTGATGATGTAACAAGGTCCTGAAAAATTTTGGCTTTATTGACTTTAGTAAGCCCTAGTTATAAGTATACTGAGCTTTTTTTGGGGACCTGTTTTCTTGTTAGCACTGATTTTAGGAATAGTTTTCAACATCTCTGCTTTTTGAAAAACTGTAACCCATAGCCATTACTGCAAAGAATAGTTTTGTTGTTGTCCAGCTCTTGTGGTAGTCTGGGTTTGGAGCAGCCGGACAGCCCTGTGCACTAGTGGTCCAATAAAGTTCATGATTTATTTTGTGAGGTCAAAATAATTCCAATGTGTATATGGTCCAGGATGCCATGCCTTTGCTTCAACAAAGCAGTGTTGTGTTGGAATATATGTTTTGTTGTGACTGCCAGTACATTGGCTTCACATCCAAAAACTGCATGACAAAATCTACCAAAACGTAACTAAATTAATTAAACTCGGCATGAAAAAAGAAAGACAAAGATGTGTACGAAAATGCAAGATTACCCCTCCCCAAAGTAAATCGGCAATTGCACAACATTTACTTGAAAATCAGCACTGTGTCACCACCTGCAATGATAATCAATTCTCAATGTTGGCAACTGCTAGATCTTCTTAGCATCTAGCCACCTCGAAGCAATTTTTATCAAAAACAAACAACCCATATTATGCGGCCAAAAAAATTTGTCCATGTACTGGAACTTAAATTTTGGACAATGGCAAAATGCAACACTTATGATAGTTCCAGCAATTATAAAGAGTAACACTTTCTTTTCTCTTGCTCATATTGGCGATAACTTGTGATGAGAGCCTGACAAAAATGTTCTAACTTTTACTCACTACTTAAACGAGCGCTAGAATTTAGTCTCCTACGGCTTCATTCAAAGCTGTTTTGAAAGCTTGCAAAATATTTGGTATGTAATACCTCTGTGTATTAGGTACTTAAGTGTAACTGAACAATCTGTCATCTGGCAAATTTTTTATCTGGCACACGTGGTTTTTATTTAATGGCAAGTAAGCAGGCTGTATTTTTATCCAAACAGCATTAAAACTGTTGTGAATGCAAAATCAAGAGAATTTTTAATTAATAACATTGTTTAGAAAAGGCGGAGTCACCTAATCACGTGATTTCCCCATACCACACATCAAGTGTTTATTCAAAACCTCAGAGTGATGTGTACAGCCGCCCTGCAACAACTAACCAACCGGTATGTTTTACAATGTGTTATGTGGTAAGCTAATTATTTAGCTTGGAGAAAAATTGAGATATGCTAAAAGTTTTGAATCATTTCTTGTTGCATCAAAACGCCACTTGACCAAGTTTCCTGACTGAATTATAAAATCTTACATTTCTAAGTTATCTACTGCAAAATTCATATTTTTGACTGTGATGTTGCGAATCTCTTTATAACACTCACCATAGGGTGGAAATCAATTAAGCTAAGTTTGATGTTTAATATCCAGTAGTATTGCAGGTGTTAACACAGATGTACCGACAAACGTTTTTATTAGATACATTTATCAGTGTCACGAATATGTAAATTTGCACTAGAAAAATAGTTTTATATATGTATAGTTATTGTAATCTGTTGTTATATTTTGCAGTGATCATTTTTAATTGTAAATCTAAATTGTTTGTAGCCCTAAACTTGCTAAACTGTTTTCAAAAAAAGACTTTTTTTTTCGGATTTTTTTTGATTTATAAATAGATTTATAAATGTAACTCGCACACCTTTATGACGTCGCAATGGGTGTTTACGTGACTTTTCAGCATATTCTAGTGATTCTTGCTTCTCAAAGATTTTCCTTATTATTATTATTATTACCGATTACGTAATTTATTAACGGTGTTTTTCCTGTGTCACGTGATGCTCTAGCAATTTGTAGATTATTTTCCAGTCGTACATATAAGGCGGCAAGATTTTTTTTCATTCATTCAGAGAGAGAGAGAGATTCAGAGAGTAGTTCAGAGCGAGATATTAGAGTGTAGCAAAAAGGCGTTGTTCTGTGGTGATTGTTGTGACAGGAATCAAGAGATTATTTTGGTGGCTTAGTTATAGTTAGTCTCTGGTATTTAATTATTGAAGTGCTTTAGTTCTGTATTTTGGCAAGTGAAGGAATTTGAAGTTATATAGTGGTTTGTAAATATATTGTTCTGTTCTTGATCAAGAAGTGTGCGGGTTAAAGTATCTCAGTGGAAGCCAATCTTTTCCTAGGTATTAAGTTGCAACCAAACTCAATTATTTGAGCGATATTGCCAGTTGCTTCAATTTAAGAAGTAAATTAAAACTGAAATAGAATCAAAAACTTTATTAAAATGCGACAATCAGTTGTCTTTGAATTTGTCATTTGTTAGCAATGATACATGTGTTGCTCTGTCCTTTTGCTAGGCTCCTTACTTAGTTTTGACTTGGTATTGCACAATCATACTGCTTTCAATAGTGATTTGCCCTGCTTTATTGCTGATATGAATTGAGATTATAATATGCTTACTATGGGTTAAGTTTGCATGTGTTATTAAACAAACCGCTAATGTATTTCAGCATAGATTTTTAATTCGTCATGCACAAAAGCATGATATAAAGATAAATAGATTAGATGATTAAATAACAACATAAAATGTTTTTACTCCAATGATTTTTGATGATTTAACTTTTGAGGTGCTAACTAGTTGCAATTGAATAATGGTAATGCAGAATGGGTTTGTTTAAACTTTTTCACAATAGCTTTTGAAACATAAACAATTTTGAAACGTCACACCTTTTTTATATGCAGGTGGAACCGGTTTTCAATCATGAAAATATTTTGGAGATTGGGGTCAAAGAAGAAATTATCGATCGTATTAAATTAATGGAAAGACTACAGCAACAAGCAAGTGATGAAGCTACCAGTTTACGACTAGAAAACGCAAGATTACTTGCTCAAATTGATGAATTGAAGCAGTTACAGGTGCATGACAAACCTGGCCTGATTTAATACAGAGGCATTGAAATATTTTTTGCTGATGACCACAATCACACAAGCTTGTCAATTCAACTTCTGTCTAACATTTTAAAACCATGACTTTAATACTGCACTACACCTAATCAATCACTTAAATTTCATACCATCTTAATAACTTTGCATGAGATACATCGGTATGAGACAATATAAAATTTGAAATTTTGATAAAGAGCCAACTGATTTCAAGCTTGTCTCTTGCATAAGCCAGCTCTAATTCATCCAAATGCAAAATGCATTAACGGGACCCATCTCCTCGATATTGCAACCAAGCAACACAGCATTTTAAAAAAGGTTTAAGTGATATCAAGCTGTTTGCAGGTCAGTGTCAATTTTAGCCGCCTTGGAAATGAGTCGAACCTCTAGCACCAACAGCAGTAGCATTAACCTCGCTTTATCGAGTTATAAAGGAAATCTACGCACTTTGTATGCATGTCCACACAAGTGATGTGATTATTTCACAAAGTAATGGTATTGCAAATAATAAAAGCCCCCTCTCATAATTTGACAAAACCATCCCTGGACGCGTTTTGTGCTTTTGAACTCATCAGCAGGGCCTGTTCCGTCATCACCAAAAACCAAAATCCCATATTTGCAATAATATAAAAAATGTAGTATCATCCTATTACAAATTCCTTTGCACACATCACGTGCATGGCGCATGCCATCGCTTTGGCAGGGGGACCCCATCTGTATCGAAGATACGAATAGATCCAGTTTACTATAAACTCTTTGACTGGTACACTGCATAGCATTAATCTCTAAACCATTTGGCCAGTATAATCAAAATTAATGGGGTTAGATCAATTTCTAAACAAACATGCAAAATCATTGAAGTTGATTTAAGCTTAAACTTGACCTCAATTCAAACAACGTATATAGTGTGCTCATAATTCTATTAGGTAGAGTAGACATAAAAATTAAGTTGGTAGCATGTGAGATAAAGAACTTACAAGCAAAAATGCTTATTTTTACTATGGTTTATGAAATTTCTCTAGTGGCTCCTCCAGACACAACGATCTATGATCAAATGATCTAATTTTTTTTGTGATTATAAATGCATAATAACAATAAAAAATAATGGGCCAATTTAATCGGAAGAAGTCAGATTTTTATGGGCATTGTACTACCATTAAAAACTTATTTCTGTAGTTATTAAACAAATACTTGTGTGGTACCCATTTCCAACTTTAGCTTTGTGCCCTTTTACTTATTGGAAGCAACAGATAAGAATTAGTGAAATAAGCGAGTTTTGCATAAGATTAGTCTGTTATCAAAAGTACATTGGTCAGAATTAGAGAAGTAGGGGCAGTGCCTTAATTTATACCAACTTTTTGTTGCTGCTCCCAGAAATGTTATTTGAGTGAAGCCGTTGCTCTTGGCTAAACCGACATTGCTAACCTGTCATAACCAATTAGTTGTTGTGCCAGATGATGCCAGCAGAGCCGACTAGTTGTCTATAAATTACGAAAACATCACCCGTCATTGTTATGGTTGCTGTGAGATAAATTCTAAGCCTGCTTCTACAATCATAATCAAGCTATACATACCATACAAGCTATAAATATAACATAGAATAAATTTCATCGTATTGTTGAAGCCTGTCTCACAAGCGAAAGATGCAGGAGAAGATCCCAACATTAGATTGAGCATTATGGTGCATAATGCATCATAGCAACTTGGAGCAAGATCATGAAACCTTTGCCTCACTGAAAAGGTGGCCATTTTTTGAGCAGTATTATTACAACTACCTACTGCAACACTGAACAACAGATTCAAGCTCAACAGCTAATGTCATTACACAAACAAATTCCAACTGAAAATTTTTACTAGTTGATGTTACATTTCAATGTCTTATTTACGGTAATTTTACTGAAAAAAGTTATTAAGTAACTAGCTCACTTGTTGTTGTTGTTTACCCGACCCCTTCCGAGGAATGGGGCCATGGCAAAAGACCTTGGAGCCCCAGAAGCCGGACAACTCACCAGGGCCTGGAACAAAAGTCGTAAAGAGACAGAGAGTCGCCAAAGATTGAGCGGCACAAAGAGTCTGTAGCTGGACAGTGCAGAATGAGATGAGAGATGTCCTGGGGCGAGTGTCCACATGCGCTGCATGAAGGATTCTCAGTTCTGCCAATCCTAGAGAGATAAAAACCTAAAAGAAGGCTGTGTCCATTGCAGCGTAGATGAGAGAGGACACAGCGAGCATGACGAGGGAGCACAAGTTTCTCAGTGGAAATTGAGGGAGCCTGTGTGTCAAAATACTTTGATGAGACAGTACGCCTCCAGTCCAAGAAAAAAGAATGGGTACGAGAGATAAGAGGAAAGAAACTACAGGGGATTGCAAAGGGCACAAGTAGTGCTCCCCATCTGGCCAGATCATCAGTCGCGTCCATCCCCGGAAGAAACGAGTGTCTGGGGACCCATTGTAGCCTGATAGAACAGGATGAAAGAGAAGACAGTTTCTGCCAGATCTGCCACAGAGTTTGAGATAAGAGGAAAGATGGAGGAGTGGACAGGGTGGCGAGAACAGAACAAGAGTCAGATGATAGGAGAAGAGAAGAGAAATGGCAGACTTGTTGGTGCTGCCAAGACTGGCAAAGAGCATGCAGATTGGCGCAGGCTTCAGCGGAAAAACTTGAGCATACTGGGCCTGCTGAAAAGGAAAGAGTGGTCTCAGTGCCACAGAGAGCAGTTGGCAAGAATGCCGGAGCCGCCCTTGCCAAAAGGAAAAGAAACAGAGCCGTCTGTCCAGAGTACCAGATCATGAGAGGGGAGAGAGTTAAGGTAGGCAAGAGCCGCACCTTGGCAGGAAAAAGGGGATCAGAGCGAGAGCATGGAGTGGAAAGGGTGGACTCCACCGTGAACGAAGGCATATTCCAAGGAGGACAGGGAGGGCACGCAACAAGAGCCTCCTTAGAACAAGTAGAAGGAAGCATGAGTGGGTGAGTGGACGCAAAGACTCTCCAGGACGATCTGCAGAGTCTTGGTTACACTCCAAGTCTGGCCAAACCTGAAATAGGAAAAGAGGTTGGGAGACGAAGAGCCCGCTCATAAGAAAAAAGAGTGAAATGAGTCAGAGTGACACGTAGGGGAGGTAAAAACGCCTCAGACAGTAGAAGTGGGATAGGGGAGGACAAGAGGCAGCCAGTGATGGCGCAACTGGCCGCTCAGTGGAGGTGTTCCAATTTGGTGAAATTGGTGATGCTTAGGAACCAAAACTATCCGAGTGTAGCGTAGGTGAGAAGGGGTCGAAGAAAAGATTTGTACATAAAAAAGAGGGACTTCTTAGAGGGGCTCCCATGAGGAAGCAGAGATACAGCATACGGCCTTGAGACGTGGAAAAAACTTGGCCTTCAGCGAAGATACATGCTTAGAAAAGGAAAGAGTGCAATCGAAGGTGACCCCAAGAAAAGTTGGAGTTGGATTAAAACGGAGGCAGGAGCCGAGTAGGAGGAGGTTGGGCTGGAGGTTAGCATGGTGGGGATCCACTGATCCACTAGCTCACTTTGCTGGCATCGTCTGCAAGGCCCTCTCCAGTGATGTTGTGATTAAGAATATTAGCTCAGCTGGCTTCACCCCATCACTAATGTTTTTTTGAGATTGACAATTGTTTCAAAAACAAAAGTGCTGTTTTTTAAAAGAGAATTAATTAATTATGCAAAACATTATTGGGGTTGTGCCAAGCTGCAAAATTTTTCCAAAGTTTCTGAAGTCCTTAAGAAACGTCTTGTTTAAACAGTTTGCTGCATAGGCCTGTTTAAACTGGATTTGCTCACAATTGAAACAGCCAACGATTTCACGAGCTTTTATGTGTTAATTTGATGAAGAGCTTAAAATGCATAAATTCAAACTTGTGGGAGGACGCAAAAGTAACTTCTATATATTTTTAGAAATACGGCATTCAATATAGGCCCACTACTTATGACTTTTTGGTAACTGTAAAATTATTTGTATGACCTAAAGCCTGCGTTTGCAAGTATGTTGGTTAGTCCTAGCATAGATAGTGAAAAAAGCAATCTAGCTCGAAGTCAAACACTTACAATAAAGTTATTTTAATAACATAGCTTTCATGAGTAGTATTGAGATTGAGAATATCGGTTCAGCTGGCTGCATTGCTTCCAAGAAAGGATTGCTGTGAGAAGAGGAACAAAAGTTTAATATCTTGTTCTAAAATCAAAAGTACCATTTTTAATAGGAATTTAATACAAACACATGGGTGGTTGCGCATAGCTGTTTTGCTTCCCTCTAAAATTGTTTTGAAACTGTAAAAACGTCTTGTTTGCCCTGTTTTCAGCATAGGTGCATTTTGGTGCTGGATTTGCCAACAGTTAAAACTGTCAGTAATTTCACAAATTATCTTTTCTTTTTGCCCCTTACATGAAAGCATAAATTAGTTGTGGAAGTCTGCCAAAGGGATTGTAGCGTATTTTTAAAAATAAGCTATTAAATATTAGATGTACTACTTATGACTTTTTGTAGTTGTAGGTCTACTTGTATAATCCAAGATCTCTCGCTGCACGTTTGTTGCTTGGTCCTAGCATAATTGCAGTTAGGAAAAGTGATAGGTAACTCAAATTCAAGCATTTATAGTGGAGTTATTGCAATAAATTAGGTTATAATTTTGGCTTTGCCCCTGCCCAGTTAAAATCCAGAATTACATGGGTAAGTAAGCTTTTGAATACATCATCATACCTTAACAGGCAGCATAATAGTAATTAGCTTTACTATTTACGTGTGCTTTCAAAATAAAAGACTGACAGTGGATGAAATATTCGGTACAGGTGCTGCCTGCTGCTGTTTTTATTTGAAATCATGCCAAACAGCGTTGTGAACTCTTTTAGCATTATGATATAACAGTGCTTTTTTAAAACGGCATTCAAGAAACAGAAGAAAAAGCATCTTTAAAAAATCCTAAATGTTTAACCACTGGTAGCATCGTTGATCAAACTTAAATTGCTGATAAATAATTTTTAGTGAAACACTCGGTTGATATTTTCTAAAAAACTTCCAACTACTTTTCTGTCGTCAGGATTTTTGAGAAAATGAAGAAAGCAATTTTTACAATCAATTGATAATTATGAATTAATTTTAGTTCTCAAAACAATAAAATATTGCGAGGTTAGCAAGTTTTAGCCGAAAATCACTTTCTTGTATCAAAAAATGCAGTTTTGAAAAGATTATTTTTTGCTGTGACGTCATTATGGCCTCATTTACCTTCTGATGGCACTTACACCAGGGCGATGATAAATAGTACAAAGTTAGATGTTTGTATGTTAACCCTTTAAGGATCATAAGATTCTAATTGATAAAATTTGAAACAATTCCATAATTGTTGGTAACAAAGGGAAAATAATAGATTTTAGAAAGGTGGTTATTACATCATAATCGCATAACAATTAACAATCGTGGGACATATATGTCCCAGTATCCGTCAAAGGGTTAAGCAGTTTCAGAGGAGTTAAGGTGAAAAAAGTGCTTCAATACTTACTCACTTGATCATGCTCTTGCTCACTTTAATATCAGTTTTTATAGAAGAGGGGTCCCCAACCTCAGTCAGAAACATAGGCTGGAACCCAGAAGTAATCTCTTACGACATCCCAGGTGAACAGCCTCACTATTTTAGTCTGGTGAAGCATGTAAAATCTTGGTGAAGCACTAGTAATCTGAACATACCTCTTTTTTTCCTTTTTGTTGTTTGAAACTATAAACTATAGAGTTGGAAAATGTGATTGTGATTTAGTTATTTGAGGTAAATATGCATGTAAACTGTCATGACATGTTTCGTTGTGCAGGAAGGAACAAAAGTTGATACTTGGGATGCCATTGAACGATTGGATAAAACATCAGCTTACAGTGGTAAGACCTAAAAGCTTATCTAGGATATTTCAACTCACCAGTCAAAATCATCAACTTATAGGCTTGAAGTTGTAATGGCTAAGCTTGGCTTTTTTGAAAAAATGTTTGCCTACTAATATTTTTTGCTTTTTGTATATGTGAGATTTGCAAGGTTCTGCTAGATATTGGTATGTTTTGAACATTGACATTAAACAGCCCTGATTTTCTCCCCGAATTTGGTTAGTGGCAAAAAATCTTGCTTGAGAGATAAATGCAAGTAGTAAGGGACTGCTTATCCTCACCAATCAACAGCCGCCTCAACGTGGTGGTGCGGTCCCTGACTCATTTGGATTGGATCAAAATGGTTGTTGGACTTCCCGAGGATCCCAGTTACCCTGGTCACTCTCCTTCATTTTTTTGCTATGCTGCCCCCTGAACAACTGCTGAAGGGCAGCACAAAGTTTCCTTAAAATCGGTTGCCTGTTTTCTCTTTCTCTTTTCTCCTGCCTTTTTCTTGCCCATCTTCGTCTCATTATTCTTCTTTTTCTCTTGATGAGCGGTAACGTTCATCCCAACCCTGGCCCCATCTTTTCCTGCTCTGTGTGCGCTGGAAATGTGACTTGGCAGGATAAGTCAGTGCAATGCTGCACTTGCTCCAAATGGGTCCATCTAAGGTGCTCACAACTTTCCCTCTCCAAATTCAGAGCTCTTGACAGCTTTCACTTTTGGAGCTGGCCCCCCCTGCTGTGTCCCCACTCGTAACACTGTAACTCTCTCCTCAGATTCCTCCAACATGTATACCTCCACTGTACAATCTAGCCCTTCGTCTGCTAATGCTGCACTTTCGCCCCACCCTTGTCTTCAAACTTCTTATCCCCCGTTGGCCCATTTTGTATATTTTCCCTCTGCCCCCTCACTACAGTCTCTTGCTCCTGGCTGCCCTTCTGCGCCTCCTGCCTCCACTCCCCCCTGACTCTCTCAGGGTTCTCCAATGGAATGCCGGAAGTCTTCAAGCCAGGAGCACTGAACTACTTCACTTTCTTTTGTCCCATTCTGTTGATCTTATCTGTATCCAGGAATCCAATCTTAACTCATCTTCCTTTTTCTGGATTCCTGGATTCTCTGCTCTGCATTCTGATCGCACCCACTCCCGGCCTGGCATTCTCTCTTGTGATGCCACACACACTAGCGGCGGTGTCATCATTTTTGTCAGGCAGGGCTTATCTTTCCCTAAACTTTCTACCTTTTCTCTTTTTTTGCTCGATCCCTACTCTGATTATGTAGGGGTTAATGTCTTTCTCTACAACACCTCTTCACCCTCATTTCTTAATGTGTACACCCCCTCTATTCTTTCTTCTCTGACGGATAACAGAACCGACTCCTTTTCTCCTTCCATTCTTCCCTTCTCCAGAAATCTTTTTGTTCTGGGGTACTTCAATTGCCATCACCCCTATGGGTCTCGAGAGGTACTCTCGACCCCCATGGGGAGGAAATATTTGACTGGGTCATCTCCTCCCCCTCAATAATCCTGGCACACCCATCTCTCTTGCTCTTTCTTGCTCCTGGGAGGTGCTTTAGGACCTGGGTTTCTACCACCTACCAATTTTTCTATTTCTCCCTTTCTCTCCTTGGCCTTTCGCCCCAACAAGCGTCCCCCTTCCTTCAACTTTCAGAAAGCTTCCTGGGATGGCTTTTTCTCCTACTTTGACTCTTACTGTCCTTTTGCAGAGGAATACTCGTCTCTTTCTCTGTCCTGTGCTGCTGCTCTCTTTACCTCTCTGGCACTGAATGCAGCCAATTCTTCCATTCCTTTCAGCTGCATCAAACGCCATTCTAAAGCCTGGCGGTTTGTTGAGGTGGAAAGTGCAGTTAGTGAAAGACGTAAGGCTTTCGCTGCTACTCACAGAAGTGATGTAGATCGCCAGGCTTACCTTTTTGCTTTTCAACGTGCTTTGTCAGTCATCGCCAAGGCCAAGGCTGAAGCATGGCAGACGACCCGCTCTTCTCTTTCACCCAAATCAAACCTGAAAACTGTATACTCTCTTCTCCACTCAATTGCTGGCTCTCCTTCCTCGTCTTCTTTCTCTCCTAATTTCCCAAAGTATTATTCTCACAGGAAATCGGCTTCGATCTATGTCGCTTACCTGAGATCTCACTTTTCTGTTTCTCAGCCAAAGACTTTGTGTAGCAGAGCCAGAGGCTACCTCTCTGTGCTGCGCTGTGCCACATGCTCAGAAGAGTCTCACTCGTCCTTTTGCTCTCCTTTCTTCCCCATTGAACTTCTTGCGGCTGCCTGCAACCTTTCCCCCTTCACTACCACTGGCCCAAACAAAGTTGTTTATACCATGATGAATCATCTTCCTCGCCCTGGCATGGATTTTTTTCTTCACATCTTCAATCTTTCCTGGCTTTTGCATTTCTTTCCTTCTATTTTTTCCCATCCACGAGATGGGAAAACCTCTTGACTCCCCTGCTTCTTTCTGGCCTATCTCTCTCACCTTCTGCATATCAAAGCTGTTTGAACACATCATTCTATCTCGTCTACTCTTCTTTCTGGAATCTAATTCCATTCTCTCTCCATACCAGGCCGGTTTCCGCCAAAAACGGTGTAAACTTGATCAAATTCTGTTCCTTTCTCAGTCCATTTTGGATGGGTTTAATAAATCCAGGCCAGGCTCTCGGATGATCCTCTCTACTCTTGATTTCTCTAAAGCTTTCGACTCTGTCTGGCACTCCACTCTTTTCCACAAACTGATTTCGGCTAGCCTCCCTCCTTACTTTGCCTGTTGGACTCAATCTTTCCTTTCTGATAGGCACGCTTGCGTGGTTTATTAAAATCACAAAAGTTGTTCCTTTTGAGTTCGTCAAGGTGTTCCGCAAGGATTCGTTCTTGGCCATGTACTTTTCTCTCTTTTCATCAATGATCGTCCAGCTTGTCTGTTTTTTTCCATCAGCTGCTCTGTTTACGTCGATGATCTGGCCGTTTGGTCCTCCTCCCCCTCGGTCCCCACTGCGGTGGAGGCCATACCAGAAACTCTGATTTGATTGGAGCGCTGGTCTGAGTACTGGTGTTTTCCTCTCAATTCGAGCAAATGTAAGGCTTCCTTCTCAGGGAATCCTCACCAGGCCAACTTCCTCTTACCCGGCTCCTGCCTTCGTTTTAATCCAACTCTAACTTTTCTTGGGGTCACCTTCGATTGCACTCTTTCCTTTTCTAAACACGTATCTTCGCTGAAGGCCAAGTTTTTTCCACGTCTCAAGGCCGTATACTGTATCTCTGCTTCCTCATGGGAGCCCCTCTAAGAAGTCCCTCTTTTTTGTGTATAAATCTTTTCTTCGGCCCCTTCTCACCTACACTTCACCGGGATGGTTTTGGTTCCTAAGCATCACCAAATTGGAACACCTCCACAAAGCGGCCAGGCACGCCATCACTGACTGTCTCTTGTCCTCCCCTATCCCACTTCTACTGTCTGAGGCGTTTTTACCTCCCCTACGTGTCACTCTGACTCATTTCACCCTTTCATCTTATGAGCGGGCTCTTCGTCTCCCAACCTCTTTTCCTATTTCAGGTTTGGCCAGACTTGGAGTGTAACCAAGACTCTGCAGATCGTCCTGGAGAGTCTTTGCGTCCACTCACCCACTCATGCTTCCTTCTACTTGTTCTAGGGAGGCTCTTGTTGCGTGCCCTCCCTGTCCTCCTTGGAATATGCCTTCGTTCACGATGGAGTCCACCCTTTCCACTCCATGCTCTTGCTCTGATCCCCTTTTTCCTGCCAAGGTGCGGCTCTTGCCTACCTTAACTCTCTCCCCTCTCATGATCTGGTACTCTGGACAGACAGCTCTGTTTCTTTTCCTTTTGGCAAGGGCGGCTCCGGCATTCTTGCCAACTGCTCTCTGTGGCACTGAGACCACTCTTTCCTTTTCAGCAGGCCCAGTATGCTCAAGTTTTTCCGCTGAAGCCTGCGCCAATCTGCATGCTCTTTGCCAGTCTTGGCAGCACCAACAAGTCTGCCATTTCTCTTCTCTTCTCCTATCATCTGACTCTTGTTCTGTTCTCGCCACCCTATCCACTCCTCCATCTTTCCTCTTATCTCAAACTCTGTGGCAGATCTGGCAGAAACTGTCTTCTCTTTCATCCTGTTCTATCAGGCTACAATGGGTCCCCAGACACTCGTTTCTTCCGGGGATGGACGCGACTGATGATCTGGCCAGATGGGGAGCACTACTTGTGCCCTTTGCAATCCCCTGTAGTTTCTTTCCTCTTATCTCTCGTACCCATTCTTTTTTCTTGGACTGGAGGCGTACTGTCTCATCAAAGTATTTTGACACACAGGCTCCCTCAATTTCCACTGAGAAACTTGTGCTCCCTCGTCATGCTCGCTGTGTCCTCTCTCATCTACGCTGCAACGGACACAGCCTTCTTTTAGGTTTTTATCTCTCTAGGATTGGCAGAACTGAGAATCCTTCATGCAGCGCATGTGGACACTCGCCCCAGGACATCTCTCATCTCATTCTGCACTGTCCAGCTACAGACTCTTTGTGCCGCTCAATCTTTGGCGACTTTCTATCTCTTTACGACTTTTGTTCCAGGCCCTGGTGAGTTGTCCGGCTTCTGGGGCTCCAAGGTCTTTTGCCATGGCCTTATTCCTTGAATGGGGTCAGGTAATCAACAATAACAGGGGCTGCTTATAGTTGATTACATTACTTTATTTACTTGAAAGGACCCTTGGAAACTGTGGGATAAGACTTTTGTTTCCAGAAGCATACAAAACGAGAGAATTAGGGTTTAGAATTGTGAAAGGAGTTTCACTTTGAAATTTAGGCAACTGCATTTAAACCCATTTTTTTGGAGGTGCCTCCAAAACTTCGGTAAAGTGTGTCCTTTGCTGAAGAAGAAAACTCTATTATAGGAATGGGGGCTCTGGCTGAGAGTTTTTGATGGGTTTTATTTTTCTGGTCCAAACCCGAGATAGAACTGAGGATACAAACCAGAACCTGGTCCAATCCAAAAATTTATTTAAAGTCCCAATTAGGCCTGAAAATTAAATTTTCCAAATGAATCAAATTGACAAGTGTGCCTAAAAAACACAGAATGTATGGTTATCTGCAACAACTTAAAGACAAAGAGTAATGCACCATTGATTGTTTTTTGTTCAAGAATTAATCGTTTTTATTGCCTTAACTCTAATTGGCAATATAAAAGGAGATTGTTGTGAAATTGTTAATTCAATGAAGCATTTGAACATTATGTAGCAAATAGTTTTAGTTTTGGCGCTTGAACAACTGTGGGCTAATGTCATTTTGCTTAAAAAAATTTTTTGGTAATGCTCGCAAAAGTTACTCGACCCCTATTGTAATCTATTAGGTCAACTATGAGTGTTAATTTCAGCTCATGAGCTCAAATTACATGAGCTCTTGCCCTATACAATTGCAAGTTATGCGTGCAAGAGGCTCGAGTACAATCAGCACATTAATTGTGATTACCATTTCATCACAGTCTCTGTAAAAGAAATGATTTATGAAAAGAGTTTGTGTAAAGAAAGTGAAGTTACTATGATTATGTGCCAGAGTGTCATGGTGAATGCGGGCCGGAACCAAGTCTGAAATTTGTTTAGAAACTTTTGTATGCCCGAACTTGACCCAAACAACCTGGCTCAACTTGCTACTCTGTAGTGACTCAATAGGCAAGCTTTTTTTTATCTTCATTGAAAGCAAAAGGTTTCTTTCATTTTTTCAAAGTTTAAACTTATTGGTTTAATTTATCTGTTTAAAACAAAGAATTTATTCTAGTTGTAGTCTGCAAGATTTACCACAAAAACTACAAATGTCAATCAAAATATTGCTGACCAATTTGCTTCTTTTTTCCTAAAAGTTATAAATTAATTTGGGCGAAAATCTTGAAGAGTTCTAGCAAAAGCAAGTATTTAACCAGTAGTTTTTAGTCTTTTTGATATGCTTTTTCACAAAAGCAAATAACCCAGCTCAGATTTTTTGTAAGATTATGTTTTTTTTCAGGGTTAATGTTTTTCACAGGGTTTTGCAAATTCTTTGGTAGTAGAATATTTTCCGTTGTTTTTGAACCACTGATGTAGCATTTATAGTTGAAAAATGTAGTAAAAATCATATCATAAAATGCAAGTACGTCATCACAAGATCCCCTCCTCTCATGCCATACTTGCTGAGATTCTCAAAATTTAGGGCAACTACAATTATGCAATGTTCAGGATTTTTATCAAGTTGCTTTTTATTTGGAAAAAGTTCTCAATTATATTACACTTGCCTGCATTTTTCAACTTCAAAATTTTTTCTCACTAAAAATATGCGTCTATAGCTAATTTTAGGATGCTGATTTCGAATCTGCAGTCCATTTTTTTTCTATCACATCAGGTTTCAGAGATAAACGTTACAAGTGGTTTATGTAGTAGTGATTCAGTTTTTATCTGGTGTTGTCCCTTTAGAAGAGATGGCCGGATTTACCTTATTCCTTCTGCAATTGCTCGCACTCCGTCCCTCCACTTGTCTCGTCTCAGGGCATCCTCTTTCTTCAAACCAATCTTCTCTGTCTCCTCTTCCACCTGCTTCTTCCAGGTCTTCCTCGGTTGTCCTCGCTTTCTCTTGCCACTCACTTTGAGATTCACAGCAATCCTCAAAACACTATCGTCATCCCTCCTCAGCACATGTCCATACCATCTAACTCCATTCGCTGTTGCTAACTGGTCTATAGTTTCCTTTAACCCCAACATATCCATCTGTTCTTCAGTCATCTTCCTGTCTACCACTTTCTGACTGCACATGGCTCTCACCATAGCTCTCTCCGTTCTCCTCAAAATTGCTTTTTCATTTTCTTTTATGTCTGTCTCACTTCCTTACAGTATTGCTGATCTTACACAACAATGATAGACTTTACCTTTTCATCTTCAGAGGAAACCTATTTCCAAGCAACAATTCTCCACATTCCCTGAATCTTACCCAACCGATTCTTACTCTTGCTGTAACTGCCGCTTCACAACCACCATCAGCATTTAGTCTGTCTCCCAAGTAACAAAATCCATTCACTGTCTCCACTTCATCGCATAACTTCTCAATCGAATCCATCATCCCTTCCATTATTCCTTTACATTTCGAGCATCAATTTTGTTTTTCTGGTGTTGACCTTCAAACCTTTACTTTCCAGTGCATCCTTTCAATTCCAAAACCTTTCCTTCAAGTCTTCCATGTCTTCACTCATGATAACAAGGTCATCTGCATATAGCAATTCATTAACCACGCCCCTTCTTGCATTTTCTGTATTAACGTCCACCACTATTGCAAACAATAGTGACGACAGCACAGATCCTTGATGTTCACCAACTTTTACTTCGAATTCCTCTGAACATGCAGATCCCACCCTCACTCTTGTCTTTGCACCATCATACAGGCTCATAACTGCCCGAACTATTACTTCTGATAGACTCTTCTTTCTCATGGCCCACTTGATCACTTTTCTTGGCACTCTATCAAAAGCTTTTTCCATGTCAACAAAACACATATACAACTTCTTGTCCTTCTTTTGATATTCCTCCTGCATTCTTCTCACAATGAATATCGCATCCACTGTTCCTTTTCCTGGCACAAAATCCAAACTGCATCTCATGCAAATTGACTAGCGTTCGTATTCGCCTCTCTAGTACCCTTTCAACAATTTTCATGGCATGTTCTAGCAGTTTCACTCCTCTGTATGATCCACAGCTCATCACATCACTCTTTCCTTTAAAGATAGGTACAATCACACTTGTTTTCCACTCATCAGGCATTCCTCTACCATCCAATACACGCTGGCATAGTTCCATCATCACTTCAACCCCGATTTCACCACTTGCAACTATCATCTCCACACTTACTCCAGATGTTCCAGTTGCCTTTCCTGATTTCATACTTTGAATTGCTTCCACAATTTCATTACGAGCCACTTTTTCCACTGGTCCTTCTACTACATCAGTTTCCACCATGCGGTCCCATTCGTTTTCTTTATTCATGATCTTTTCCATGTGTTCCTTCCAAATTTTTGCCCTATCTTCTTCAATAAAACCCAATCGTCCGTCTCCTCATCTCAAGCACCTTCCTCCTTCCACATCCTTCCCTTCCTTTTTCATTCTTCTAAGGAAGTAAAAAACACTATTAGAATTCTGATATAAATTATTCAATTCCTGATTAGCTTCCATTCTCATAGCTCTAGCCACAATTTTTCTCGTTTGATTTCTTATACGTTTGTATTGAGTTTTATTTTGTTCTAATGGGAATCTGCACAGCTCTTTAAATGCCGCCTTCTTTCTTGTTATGGTATCCTTAACCTCTTCATTCCACCACCACATGTCTCCTTGATCTCTCCTAGACTTCTTCTTCCCACACAGTTCGTCACATGCCTTTAGAACACCATCCCTAAAAGTTTTCCACAAATCAGGCGCATCTGTGCTCACTAGTTCCTTTACTCTTTTTTCAAATCTCACTCTTGTTCGGTTTTCATTCAACTTCCAAATCTTTCTTCTTATGATCCGTTTCTTTCTCACAACCTTTTTTAGAACCTTTTTATCTAGATCTACGACCACCAGCCTGTGCTGAAGTTCCCATGGAATCACTTTTACATCCCTGATATACTTTCTGTATTTTTCCCCCACAAGCACAAAATCAATTTCTGTTTCACATCCACCGGCACTATAAGTGATTTACCTTTTGTCTGTCTTTTTAAACCAAGTATTTGCCACACACAGCTCTCTTTCATCACAAAACTCCAGCAAATCTTCTTCCTTCTGCATTTCTTTTCCCAACACCATTCCCCCCGTGTACACCTTCAAAACCCTCAGCACATTTCCCCACATGTCCATTAAAATCCCCTGAAGAAACAATTATTTCACTAGAACTTCCCAAGTCCCACTCATTCCCCATGTCATCATAAAAATGAACTTTCTCTGCATCTGTTCTTCCACTTTGTGGCACATATTACGTGCATCACTTCTCTACCTAGAGTTAGCACAATCGCCATTACTCTATCACTTTTTCTTCTATTCCACAACGTTCCCAGATATTTCCTCTTTCACCAAAATTCCAACCCCTCCGAATCCTGCATCATTTCCTGACCACCACAGTTTATACTTTTGTCCCGAAGTACCCACAAAACGAGCTCCTTGGCCTTTCCATCTTACTTCCTGGATGCAACACACATCAACTTTTCTCTTCCTCAGTTCTTCACACACTTCCGTTTTCCTTCCACAAAGACTTGCAGCATTTAATGTGCCAAATCTTATCCCATGACATTCAGATCTAAACCCGAAGATTCTTTGCACTCCCTGCCCATTTAAGAGCTGCCGGGGACTGGGGGCCACTTGTATATTTTTTCTGGTCATGGGGATTTGTTGGAGCGAAATTTTTCCACAGGGAGCATGCCCTTGCTTACCCTCAACCTCAGTTTTCTGACATGAGTGGTCTAACCAAACAATTAAGCTGGCAACCCCACCATTAACAGTCAGACTGCAATTGGTAGGTACCCAATAGTCGCCTCTTACGACATGCTGGGTAAACAGCTTCACTATCCTTTAAAACCGGTGAAGCACTGAGAACCAGTGAAGCACGAATTATCATTTTTGATAAATAATTGCAAAATATAACAAGGTCTAGGACAAGCTTTATGCGAAAAAATTCATAGTTTGCACAGAATTCTTTTACACATTTGTTTTCTCGCAATCAAAGAAGATAAATTGTGATGCAGGGCAATGATATATAATAAAAACAGAATTGCACCACCTCGGTATCTAGTTCAGTGAAATGCATGTGTTCTTGATTTTCTCGTATGTTTTGTGGAGTCCTCTTTTTTAAGACATCAGCAGTGGTCAGTAATCATACTAATATTCCACTGGCCCTGATAGCGTTCGTCCATCGCACTTATTTCCTGGTGAAAACATTTACCTTGCTTCTCACGAAACTTTCCACAGTTATCTGGAAAGTAATCAAGATGGGAGGGTAAAAAGTGCATTTTGACACCCATTCTGCACCCAAGTTTTTGAAAGGCAATGAGCATGTCTGTAACAAGTTGTTTGTAGTTGGAGGCTCTTTTAACTTTAAGAAACTGCTGCATAACAGCTTTCAGATTATTCCACATCTGCATTTCTGTTACAAACTTTTTTCAAAATCGCCATCCTTCAACAGTTTTTTGATTTGAGGGTCAGTGAAAATGCTTGCTCGCAATTTAGCTTCAGATAAAGCCAAAAACTTTCCTTGCAGGTATTTAAATTCTTCTCCATCTTTGTCCATACCCTTCACGAAGTTTTTCATGCGCCCTAACTTGATGTGCAAAGTTGGTAAAAGAACTTGTTGGAGCTGCCAGAGAATGCACTTTAAGGTTCTTAGATCATGGCAAAAACTCATTTCTAGGTGGCAGTTCTTTCCGAGTAAAGTGGGAAGCATCCGCCCTGCTGTCCCAGAAACAAAGAAAACAGGGAAACTTAGTGTAGCCACCTTGATGTTCAAGTATGAGAGCCACAACTTTTAAATCAGCACATATCAACCAGTTGTACTCATGGTACTTTATTAATTTTAACAGCATTTTTGTATTTTCGTAATTTTCTGACATCTCTGTAGAATGTCCAACAGGTACTGATGGTACATCTGACCCATTGTACAGCAACACGACTTTCATGCTCGTCTTGGAAGAATCTTTAAACAGTCTCCATTCTTCTGCTTTGTACAATATGCCAAATGTTTCAATCAAGCCTTGCACGTCCTGACAATAAACCACAGTATTTTCCCTACTAAAAAATTTTGTAAATTCTTTTTCACGGTGGTGATACCACACAAAAGTCGTATTCTTTTCAAGAAGATTCCTTTCTTTCAGTCTTGATGCTAAAAGTTGTGTAACATCTTTTGAAAAATTTAGATCTCTTGTGAGATCATTTTGTTGCGTTTGTGAAATGAGCTTGGGAACGTCATCATTTATTTCTTACTCATAGTACTCTCCCTCAGTTCCACTTTTTTCAGATTCAGATTCTGAGAAGTTTTGCATATCTGCTGGAGGATTTGACACAAGGATTTCATCACAATGTGGCACAGGCCTCCTTGCTAATTTCAAATCAGGATACTTGATTTTGGACTAGTAATTTTTTGGTTAAACCCCTTAATGTTCACCATACTAAAATAACCATCGTTATGATGGTTTTCTTGCTCTCTTCATACCATAAGGACGCCAAAGGGAAGGCTCTTCAGTTTTTTCTGATACCACATACATAGCTTTGATACACACGATATGCATGCAACACAAGTAGCAAAGTCTTTATCCTGGTTACCAAGTTTAACACCAAAACAGGCATGATAGAGTTTCTTCATATTCAATGTTATGCTGCACCTGCCAACTGCAACCGTGAACTTTTCACAAATATAACAGAATGACTTTAATCCAAAAACAACAGCCAAGCAACTTGTTAAAAACATACTGCGAACGTTTCGGCCCTCAACTGGTGCCATTTTCAACACAAATAATGTACCTCAAACAGGTTGGCTAACAACTACGCCATACTGCCACAAAAATGAACACACAAGAAGCGATGGTCACGTGTTAAATAAACGGAGAGGAAAGGATTTGGAGTCTAAATTTAAACTAAGTTTCAATTGCTGAATGTAAAGAGATTCTAGAATGAGGAGTTCTCCTGACACCAGCTCTCCTGACAAATCCAAACTCCTCATTCTAGAATCTCTTTACATTCAGCAATTGAAACTTAGTTTAAATTTAGACTCCAAATCCTTTCCTCTCCGTTTATTTAACACGTGACCATCGCTTCTTGTGTGTTCATTTTTGTGGCAGTATGGCGTAGTTGTTAGCCAACCTATTTGAGGTACATTATTTGTGTTGAAAATGGCACCAGTTGAGGGCCGAAACGTTCGCAGTATGTTTTTAACAAGTTGCTTGGCTGTTGTTTTTGGATTAAAGTTATTAGTTTTTTCCCAACTATACCGTGTGCCGAAATAACAGAATGAGTTTGGTAAACTAACACATGTTCTAGGCATTTTAACATTTAAAGTAATGAAATCTCATTAACCTGAAAGCAAGAAACTCAGGCCTGCAGATTCAAAACCATTTGTCTGCGTAATCAACCAGTATGCTTTGCACTTTCATTAAAGCTTTTGTGGTTTGCTTATAATCGACTTCATCGAAGTCATTTAGTGAGATACGCACCTGTGACTGTAAACTCAACACTAGTAGTTTATTCGTATGCATTTCAAAACTGTACACTTGGCAAGACTGTTGATTTTGAAATTTGCAGTGACTGGAAAAGTTGTGCAAGCTGCTCAATTGTTTTTGAACGCTTTTTAACCATGGATTAACTTGGATTAGCAGCTTTTCCTGCAGTAGCAGAGATGTGAACTGCAAGCTTAATAGGCAAATTAGAACTGTTCACTGCACAGCTTTGAAAACTTCTGCGCTTTCTAATTCAGAACTAATACTTCTGTGCTTGCCCAACAGCAGTAGCAAATATGTTTAAAAGTAAACCCTTTATTTTAGTACTTTTGAACACGTGCAACACAGCTGTTCTGCAAGCACAGCAGTATCAATTCAGAGTTGCTCCTTTTAAATGACGAGAGATAACTACTGGTTATAATAAAATTTAAGACAGTTTGTCTTGATAACTGATATCTTTTTGACAACGAAGTAGGAGGCAAAATGCAAAAGCAAAAAATGCATGTTTTTTTTACCATAACCTAAAAACCTGATATGATTGGCAAAAAAGATGGCATTTTGAAATTATTGCACCAAAATTAGGTAGAAAACATTGACTTTAAACAGAATAAAATTTTCATTCATGCCAGTGTTATCACTGAAGAAATTTATGTCACAGGTTTGTCGCTGCATGTGACCAATCGTTTTTAAGGTTTCTCTGATTTGATAAAATTTTGCAATTCTATTTTAAAACAATTATTTCAAAAATCTTGTGCAGCTAATTTTTAATTTTTGGTAAATGTAGTTCACGTTGAGAAATCTTGTGGTAAAGGGTTATGTGTCAACAAAAATCTTAAATTGGATAGCCATGACACACCAGTCAGCTCAGAGACGTAGCAGCCGCCCCCCAAACCCCCCAATTGGGGGGGGCCCAGGCCAACTTTGGGGACCCAAGTTAGTCTGAAATTGCTTTTTGGCTACGTGAATATTTTCAGTTCAGCAGACTTGTTTACAACCGATTTAAACTGTAGGAAGAAATTGGCTTGTGACATCATAAGTGAATGCAACGTCATTTTATCTTGCAGAATCTAGAATATTTCGATTGATTTTCTGGTAGAATCTTGAATATTCGATTGACGTAACAATGCCGTTGTTACGCAACAATCATAGAATGGTCTGGAATTCTGTTTGGCTATAAATACCGGGACAATATATATACACTGCAGAGTGCAGATAAAGTATTTTATTGACATTGTATAGAATGAAACGTTCAAAAAGTGGTGCTCAAAAGAGAAAAGAAGCAGCCACTGCTCGAGATGCTGTAGCGAAATTGCCCAAGATGACAGATTTTTTCAAGATTACTGAGCAGAGTAGACCTGGCACTAGTACCGAGAGGGATGAAGAAAACTATAGTGTACAAGAAAAAGAAGACTATGACGATCAGCATCAAAGTGATTGTGAATTTCCAGAAAATGTAAGTTGTGATTTACCTGCCAATACGCAACCTTCAATATCAAAAATAACTGAATCTCAATTTACCCCTATCCCTGATGACCCATGTAAATGGCCTGAAAGTATTTCTGATGCTCAACGATGTGATATAGTAAAGCGTGGACCACATCAACTAATAATGAATTTTCCATATAATAACACAACTCCAAGGCGACGTTTTTCCTCCAACCATTATAAACGTGTGTTACCTAATGGTGAAAGTGTTTCACGGTCGTGGCTAGTTTATTCTGGGGAATCAGATCAAGTTTTTTGCTTTTGTTGTAAGCTATTTGGAAAAACACTAAGCCCCTTTTGTAGTGGTATAGATACATGGGAGGGTTTTTCGAAAAAACTGAAAGACCATGAAAACGGCATTTCCCACCAAGAATGCTGCAGTCAATGGATGTTGCTAGCTGAAGGGATAAGAAATTCATCCACTATTGACAAACGCGAGATGAATATTTTTTTGAATGAAAGACGTTTTTGGAGAAATGTTTTAGAGAGACTTATCGACATTGCCTTGTTTCTATCGGAAAGGAATCTTGCTTTTAGAGGATCTGAAGAAGTCTTAGGATCTCCTCACAATGGAAATTTTCTGGGTATATTTGAGCTTTTGGCAAGAAGAGATTCGATCCTAAAAGAGCTTCAAGACAGAATCAAGAATATAAACACTAAAGATCACTATTTGAGTCCTACCATACAAAATGAACTAATTGAATTGCTAGCGACAGAAGTTGAAAAAGAAAATTTACAGCAATTGAAATTGGCAAAATATTTTTCTATAATTTTGGACTGCACTCCAGATATGTCACATCATGAACAAATGTCTGTCATTCTCCGTTATGTACTATGTAATGAAGAAGCTGCTGTTGTTAAAGAAACATTTTTTGGCTACTTGAGAATAAGTGACAGTACTGGGAAAGGCTTGTTGGACGCTTTCTTAGAAAAAGCGACCGAACTGCAACTCGAATTGTCTGATTGTCGAGGTCAGTCATATGATAATGGTGCTAACATGAAAGGAAAACATTCTGGGGTTCAAGCAAGAATGCTAGACATCAATCCCAAAGCTGTTTACGTGCCCTGTGCAAACCATACCCTTAACTTAGTTGTTGTTGACAGTGCTAATTGATCGACGGAAGCATTGACATTTTTTGGAGTACTTACAAGGTTGTATGTGCTGTTTTCTTCCTCTGCTCAGCGTTGGGAAATTTTGAAGAAACATGTGGAGCTGTCCATAAAGTCACAATCTGATACTCGTTGGGAAAGCAGAATTAAATGCATCAAACCTCTTCGATACAATTTAAAAGAGGTGTTGCTGGCACTGAAAGACTTGGAAGCCATTTCCATAGAAAGAAAAGATGGAAGAGCTGCCTCAGAAACAAAATCGTTGATAGCTCATTTATCAAAATGGAGTTTTCTTTTGTCGGTGTTTATTTGGTATGATATCCTATTCCAAGTCAATAAAGCAAGCAAGATTCTTCAATCGTATGGAGTCTCCCTTCATACAATGGAAACGGAAATCCAGGCAACTGAAAAGTTTTTGCAAAACTATCGCACAACGGTTATGACAGTGCCGCAACATCTGCTGTTGAAATAGCACAGGAATTGGATATTGATCCTTCTTTTCCTCCGTCAAGAAGTGGAAAGAAAAGAAGATTGTTTGATTACCAAGGTGAAGAGGAACAACGAGCTACTCCTGAACTGAAATTTAAAAGCAACTTTTTCTATCCATTAGTAGACCAGGCTATTAGTAGTATAGGATGGCCCATTTGGCGCGGTTTGCGGGGGAGCTGCGGCGGTGCTGGCGGCGGTGCTGGTCTCTAGCCCTAACCCTAACCCTAGCCCTAACCCTAACCCTAACCCTAACTCTAACTCTAACCCTAGTCCTAACCCTAACCCTAACCCTAGCTCTAGTTGTAACCCTAACCCTAGTTGTAACCCTAGTCTTAACCTTAACCCTAACCCTAACCCTAGTCCTAACCCTAACCCTAACCCTAGCTCTAGTTGTAGCCCTAACCCTAACCCTAGTTGTAACCCTAGTCTTAACCTTAACCCTAACCCTAGCCCTAACCCTAACCTTTAACACTAACTCTACTCTAGATCTATAATGTGAGGGTACGAATATTAATTTGCAGGAGGAAGCTAACCATAAGACACTAATTTTATGGAGGTCTGAGGGTTCTAACTCTAGATCTAAGAGAGCTAACATAAGACACTAATTTTATGGAGGTCTGAGGGTGCCAACTCTAAGAGAACCAACCCTAGGTCTGAGAGTGCCAACTCTAAAAGAACCAATCTTAGGTCTGAGGGTGCTAACTCTAGGTCTATGTGAACTAGCCATAGTTCTAAGGAAACTAACCAAGATGTTATTTGAAGGAGGTCGGAGGGAGCTAACCCTAGATTTTATTTGAAGGAGGTCGGATAACCCTAGGTTTATTAATTTTAGATGGGGGAGGTCTGGGGGACCAATCTGAAGGAGCTAGTTCCTACATAGTGTTAAAAAGTTTGATGTCATTCTTATGACTTGTTATTGGTTTTTTGATTCTTTATTTCAATGACAAGTTTTTAACTAGATAGTGGGAATGTATCACTCTTGTGCAATCCATGACGTAAGTTTTTAACAAGACCGTGGGAATGTAGTTGCGCAATCCGTGATGTAAGCTTTAACAAGACTATGGGAATGTAGTTGCATGCCTATTGCGCAATCCATGACGTATTTAACCATAATGCGATTTTCGCTTTTGTGTAGACTGGTTCGACTTGTCCGTCGAAAGTTTTTAGAGTATAATGTGTAAAGATTACGTTTTTGTGCAGACCGGTCTGGACTTGTCCATCAAAGTTTTTAGATTACGTTTTATTCAGCTGTTGGTTAGGGTATATTGTCTCCGACTTGTCCACACTTGCCCAAACTCGAATATTTTTCTCCGTACTGTTGCTTACATGATGAAAATTGTTGAAGAAGCTAACCATAGGTCTAAGGACTTTTATTTGAAAGAGGTCGGGGAAGCTAGCCTAGACATTATTTTTATGTGGTGGAGTCTGAGGGCGCTAACTCTAGGTCTATTTTTGTGAAGAGCTAATCACAGGACACTAATTTTATGTGGGGGAGGTCTGAGGGCGCTAACTCTAGGTCTATTTTTGTGAGAGAGCTAATCACAGGACACTAATTTTATGTGGGGGAGGTCTGAGGGCGTTAACTCGAGGTTTATTTTTGTGAGAGAGCTAACCATAAGACACTAATTTTATGTGGGGAGGTCTGACGGCATTAACACCAATCTGAGGGAGCTAGTTCCAACACGATGTTATTTCAAAAAGTTTGATGTCATTCTTATGACTTGTTATTACATAATGGTTGTCAGGTTGTGCTTCCTTATTGTAATGACGTAAATTTTTAACAAGACGTGGGAATGTAGTTGCATCTCTATTGCGCAAATCCATCATGGTAGAAGCAATGCTGTATAAGCGGCTTAGTGATAATATACCATTATGTGATTCTTTGTGTCTAAAAAGTCACTACCGTTCAAAAATCCATCTATTATCCATTATTTATTTAACAAAGAAGGTAATAAAGTCACTACCATTTAAATTCTTATGTAGAAATAAATTTCAATGTTATTTGCATTACTGTTTATTGAGACAATACTATGAATGTATTGACATAGATTATTCTTAAATTTATTACCTACCTAGATATCTAACATTTTAAATTTACAGCAACTTCTCATTCCCTATGTACACAATTCATACTTCATAGTTTACCCCAGTAAAGATGGTTGATACAACGTTTGAATATAGGTTTTATAAACAGTGGTGTCCAAAAAAATCACTACCGCTCAAAAATCTATGAATTATCCATCATATATTGTGCAAAGAATGTGATAAAGTTGCAGTTAGAACTATCGATACAGTTTTTGAGGCTAGTTGTTTTGTAACATTTTACGATTAAGATTGTCAATTGCATATTTGTTTCCAATAATGTTCACACGCTTTTATGATAAACGATTTATCAATTTAGCTAGCTATTCATGCGGTTTCCGCATTACGTAACTACAATGCTAACGTTTCAGGCAGACTAGGTTGTTCAATTCAGGAAGTTATAATCGAAACTACAAGTTTGTATAAACGCGGAAAAAAAGTCACCTGACAATGAGACGGCAAAAAGACCATCAAAATCTACCGCGCCTATCAACAAAAATATACAAAACAAACCGAAAAACACGGTAAAAAATACAATTTTTAAATAGAAACACATTTTTTTTTCATTTACGTCCAAACATCGTCTTATTATGAGTTGATCTACACCATGCAATACGATTTCAGACCAAGAAACAACTTCGAAGTCAAAAGTTTTACTTAAACAGTTTCGATTCCATATGACAGCGTTTTTACTCAAAGGTTCTTGTAAGCATGTTGTTGTATAAACTTATTATGCAAGGGTTTGTGTGATCAAGTCTGTTAATACTTGTTCTTCAATGTTACAGATCTTAGGTAAGAGCCAAATTCAATTTACTAAGAAAGACACATTTAACAATTAAAGCATAATTATTCTTGTAGACTAGGTTAATTTAACGTTTTATAGTAAAAATTTTGTAGTTTATCAGAAACACAACCGACCAATAGTCCTATTTTAAGCAAAACGAGGAGAGATTTAAGTTTAACTTTTGTCCAGGGAGCTTGAAATAATTCGCAAAGCATTGAATTTCCAATATTTATACGGCACTACAAAACTATGATTATTTTTAAATGTTTAAATTTTTCTCATTCTTTGTAACACATTACAAATAAACATTTAAGACATAGGTTTCTTATCACATAATTCCGACACTTCTCTTCAATTTTTGTACTTTCAATTTCATCCACCAGCATCGTTTCACTTGTGGAACATCTTCTCTCAAACACTGTTTAATACACCTCTTAAAAGGTGTACATCTTCTTTTCGCGATATTGGTTTCACAAGATTTAGGATTTTCTACATTTTTCAACTTTACTCGCTCAACTGTTAGATCTGCGATCTTAGAGATATTCTTATAAGCGTCTTTGGTCATCGTCAGACACAAGACTTTATTTTTATTATAACAAAGATGAAACGTCACGAATTATGCATAAAACCGCATCACGCTAACCACTTGATAGATAAGAAAACAGGAATGGATTGGTTGAATTACAGTTGTGGTGAATAGTTGCATCGACTGAACGCTATAAGGGAGTAGTTTTTTAAAGGATAGACGTCATGAATGCGTAAGAC